>BPTQ01000003.1:226564303-227039845 GCA_019973895.1 Chrysanthemum seticuspe
TGAGGACTACTGAACGTTTGGCATTTTGGAGGACGATACCTATTCGCTGTTGGACCTTCTGGGTTTCTTTTCTTTGCATAGGCTAGTGTCCCCCTTCTCGGTCCTTCGTTTTGGACACCGTCCACACCTTTCCGTCCTGTGTGTTCTGTCAGTACATGACTTGGCAACTACTGTTCGTTCCGTTCACACAAAGATATAAAATAAAGTTACACATATTAAAAATTACAATAATGACTATACCAACAAACTTGATAACGGTGTACAGTCTTTGCATTTTCTTTCAGTGTTAGCACGTGGGGATGTTGATTACTTCTTCGTCACCTTGTTCTTGCTGTGCCACCTGTCTCCTGCGCACATCTCCAGCTTGTCCCTATTCGTTCACCAGTTAGTTTGTTACTAAAGCATACCTTTACACTTAGTAGATGTGGACTTTTGTAGCAAGCATTGTTGTAAGTCAGTGTTGGACACTGACTTTTACAACAAGTAAACCTGCTAAATATCATGAAGTTAAACTTGAAATTGTGTTACCTTCGTGTTGAATAGTCAGTAAATCTTAAAAGTTACAAACAATGAACTTATTATTATCGATGTCCTCACCGAACGAAAATAACAAAAAAATACAATGAAACACTCTTACAATATGTTATTTGACAACTTGTACACGTGTAAAAAACAAGAAAAGATATTTTTGTATCTCCTCAGTCCACAAAGTAACATAAAAAAACAATAAAAGCAAGCCACTCCTGTAGCTATTATTATTCAAGTAACAAACATTGAAAATTCTAAATGACTGATAAGTTGTGCTTCCATTGTGTTAAAGTTCAAATTGAAGTACTATAAATCGTCCAAATGAACAACATTTTCAGTCACAGGTTGTGACTGAATGTTGTTACGAACGATGTTTTCAGGTGTAGATGATTCACATTTCCATACGAAATCATTGTTTGATTGACCACTTGCTTATCCCTGTTCGACCTCTACACGCGTCCTCTGTCCACCGTGTCGTTCTTGTTCCACTGCTTCTTCATTAGTTGTAGGGGTGCACGATTGTGACTTTCTTTTACGTTTCTGACATGTGGCAATAGTTCAAACAACCATATCAGTAATAACATTAAAAATTATACACATTGAAATAAAATATAGAAACACACTTGCCTTGCTTGTCATCAACGGTTCAGTACATGACTGTCTTGTGTGTCCTGCCTTTCCACACCTGCCACAGGTTTTGCTTCCTGGCTCTTCCCCCTGTGATCGGATACGTTTCTTTTCTTTGGGTCTTCCAGGTTGTCGCTTATCCATAGCAGGAGGTTTTACGGTTTGCAAGTCATCAGGAGTACGCCACAAGGATACATCTTTTAGAGGATAAACCCTTGCTTCGTATGTATTTTTTAGTGACGTTTTGTTAAACCAATCCATAGCCCAACTGCTAGTGTCAGTCCTCCCTTCAACTCTAGACACAGCACAAACATGACCACAAGGTAGACCAGATAGCTGCCATTTGCGGCAAGTGCATTCTCTGTTGTCAAAGTCAACAATATGAACATGTTTCGGATCAGTGACTTGGTAAATCTTGTGCATCTCAATTCCGTTAACACCCCAATTAGCACTCTTTGCCATTCTATTGTTTACTTTTGCATTTGCCCATTCGCTAAGTTCATCAGTTGGAGCATCTGAAATCAAAAAAATAATAATACATTTTCATGCGACGTGCCAAATATGTAATAAACCAAGTATAATATACAGTTTTTTTAAGTTACCTTTGTATTTTGCTCGACGTTCAAAATACCATCTTTGTAGAAGCCTTCGGTAGTACTCCATTAGCTGGGTTATTGGAACCTTCCTAACATCTTTCGTTAAAGAGTTTACTGATTCAGCACTATTTGAGGTCAAATAATTGTACCTGTTTGCAGGGCAGTAAGCACGCGACCATTTATCAAATCCAGCTTCATCTTTTAGTTTTTTATACACATCATGTTTTAATGATCAAATCTCAGAAATTGAAGCATCAAACTCCTGCTCTGTGTAAGCTTTGCATGTCCTCCAATATATAGCCTTCCACTTTCTAGTTTTCAAATTGCAGTTCATCATTAAATGCCGACAGCAAAAACCATGAAACGCGCTGGGAAAAACGGTACTACATGCATGTGCAATTGCCGGATGTCTGTCAGAGATGATGGCCAAATCTTTTACTTCACCAATGCATTCTTTAAGTTTGGTCAAAAACCATGTCCATGATTCATTGGTCTCACCTTGAGAGACACCAGTTGCAATAGGTATAATCTGGTTGTTGCCGTCCATCCCAACAACAACCAGATTCGTACCAAGGTATCTCCCTTTAAGATGTGCGGCATCAATGATTAGCAATGGTCGCATAAAACGTAAGAAGCTCCGGATCTATTTTAAAACAATCAGAAATTTGCTTAATTAATAAAATTTCGATAACAATGAAGGTATTAATCATAAATAAAATATAATAGAATTTATGAAAAACTTACAGCAACACTGAAACCAATGAATACCATCTTAAACCGATCTGTCTCATCTGTCTCAATGTGAGTTACTGTCCCCTCATTTTCCAACTTTAAGTTATAGCAGTAATACGGCAACTGCTCAAAAGACTCCCTAGGACAACCGTTCAACAACTGTAATGCAATGTTTTTCCCACCCCAAGCTCGGTAGTAGGAAATGTCTACTTTCCAATCAACATTAAAATCGTTTTTTATGTCCGCACCCGTATATACCCGTTTGCAATTCCTCAATTTATCAACAAGTATGTGACCCAATAATTTTCGGGTAGCATTTCGATGATTAGGATGAATTTTTGTTCTGGAACATGTATGAGAGTCGTTAATGGAAGTAACATAGAAGTATCGGCTAACAACACTTTTTCGTGCGTTAATGTACCAGTTGCAACCTTCGACAAAACAAGCTACACTGTACCTTTTCTTACATGAGTTAGTAACTTTGTACTCAAACATATCAACCAACGCTTTTATTCCTATTGCATAAATGCATCCTTGCTTATCATCAAACCGACTACCCACCTTTAATTTAGATACTACAGGGTGTTTATGGTTACTTACCTTTTTAATTATGGGATCAGCTGAACTGGGTGGATCAGGGATATTTAGAAATGTTGTTTTCTGCCAACTAGGATGCACATCTACATTAACGTTTGCCCCTGCACCCTCGTTATTATGATCTTCAACTTTTGGTGTTTGAAAATCATATTCTTGAGGCAACAAAGGAACATTAAGATCAATATCAAGAGTCTTAGAAGAAGTAGGCGGCTTTACCTCGGAAGATTTCTCGATAAGTTTGATGTATAGCGTCTGGATCAGGTGCTGCTTACAGCATATTTCATGAACGAATAAAGAAACATCATCATCGTCACTCACATGAATTTTGGTTGAAGCGGACATGTAGTATAAACTGATGATCTTATCTTTAATCTGATATTTGTTAGTGAGATAGGTAATCAGCTGTAGGTAGGTGATGTTAACCGGAAGTAAAACTCCACGAATTGATGTCTCAAAATCCAAATAAAGTTTGAATTTTTGGGAATTAGCCGAAGTCATTTTTCTGGGTTTTGTGTTCTGGGATTTGTGTTCACTGTTCTAGGATTGTACAAAACAATAAACAAAAAAAACTTCGCTGAAAATAGGACCTTTAAGTCGCTCAATATAAAATTCGCTTAAACTTTTCCCTCCACAATATTCATTACCCGCTCATTCACAAAGTATATTTCCCGCCAAATAAGATGTGACTATACTATAAAAGCGTCAAGTTTACTCATTGGGTAAATAAAACCATGGCTCCCTCCTCTGCCTCTACCTCCACATCCAATTGAAAACCATTGGAATACTACATCAATGCTACACACTGCGAATGTCCAAAACCATTACCGGTGGAAGTACAAACCTCTTGGACATGGACTCATCCTGGTAGAAGATTCAAGGCCTGTCCAATTTATGTAATATTATTATGCATTATACTTATTTTACTTGTTAGGTTGAATATGTGAATTTAACAAATTTTTATTTTAGGACAAAAAGACCAAATGTAACTTCTATGGTTTCCTAGACCCGGAACTACCAAGTCAGTATTACAAAGATTTGTTTTACAAGGAACATGAGGAAAAGAAACATTTAATGAAGACGGGAAAGAGTTCAGTCTCGGATGAAGTTACTGAGGTTTCAAACAATGATATCATGAAAGTGTTGGATGAGTTGACTTTTATCAAGTCAAGAGTGCAAGTTCATGACAAAGTTGTGTTGGTTTTCAGTTTGGTTGTTCTCTTCAGTGCTGTAGTTTGGTTATGGTAATCTGTTTACCAATAAGTGTTATGTAATAAGTATGTTATAGTCATGTAGTCATTTTTTCAAATCAAATGGATGTTTGTAAAAAACAAACGTTTTAGCAATTAACACAAAATGTTTGTTGCAAATCAACAGTATCACAACACGTATATTTGGATGGTATGCATGGGTGTTAGGAATATACCAAGTAGCGCTACACATACATGCATAAGAAGTTGTCTTTTGATGCCCTTCACAGACATCCAGATTGCGGTTACATTTGGTTGAACAACAAAAGTCTAAAACCACATACAAGCCATACCCAAATAGATGAAATGCATCTTTATTCATCACTTATATGAACAGACATCTTATACTTCCAAAAGTACTCCACCATATGCTCTCGATACGCCAAAGCAACTTGAAGAGGGTCATCAACCTTCATACTTAATTTGTTACCCAGCCTGTGCAAAAAAATACATACCCAAACTCCGCAATCACCGTATGCATTGGCTTGTATAGGGACATCATCCGCAACTCGAAATGTGATCTTATAATCAGAAACAGATATTGATTTAGCTTGAAGAATTTTACACAAGTTTAGATACTGTGGTAGCTTTCTCTCAAAAGTGACCCTCCATTTTAAATTCTTTTCTCTCGTCTCAGGTTCTGGCGTACCTAGTGTGTCATAAATTGTTATAACTCCGGTACGAATTTGCAACTCGGCGAGAAACCAGTGGCACTCGGGTACGTTAACAGGAAAGTATACCTAAATGTGATCAAATAATCCTTGTCATAATTCATCACATTTTTACCATGTACATATATTTACCCAAATATATAGAAGAAAGTATGGTCTTTATATACAAACCTTCTCAACACTAGACCATGGCAATGGATAGCGTTGACCTGTGGCGTAGTAGGCACGCATAGACCCTTCAAGGATAGAGGAAGAGAAAAATGGTCCAGCCATAGCCCAATCGGCATTGCCCGGCCTGAACTGCCACATTAGATCAACCCAGAGATCCAGATGCTGCAGAAAAATTTTATAAGCAAAATACCGGTAAACTAATTCAAAAAAAAATCTGTTAGCTACCTCATGTCCTAGCCATCCTTTTTTATTGCCTCTTCCATAACCCAACAAAGCCAACCAAAATTTTCGATCAACAACGATGTCGCCAAGACCCCAAGGAAAGCTATGCGATGACTTCAAATTTTTTTTTAAAAAGGTATCCATACACGCTGGTTTAGTAATCTTGTTGATATCGCAACCTTCAGGACGTGACAGATCCTGAAATTTTTTAAAAACAACATTAATGTATATGTCTTTAAGATGTCTGTTTGTAAATGTAGTTCTTCTATACCTCTACCCATGATTCCAACTGATTATCTTCACCAGGTGGTGGATTAATATCTTTTCTCAGTCTTTTGGAACGTCGTTTCGGCAACTGTGGAGTCGTAGGAGGGAGATTCACGTATGGTTCCTGCAAACACTTGCCCACCTGCTTTGTCCTTTTTGAGTCATCATCTTCTTTGAAAACAGGAGTACTCTCTTGGGTAACTTTCTCATCACTCTCTTTGGTAACTTTGGCCTTTCTAGTTTTCTTTTTTGGTAGGGCATTATAACGTGACTGTCTGAACTTAGTTGCGTTTCTCTTCCTTTTACCCCGCATGAAAACATACTGTACAGAAAAAATTCATCATTGAAATAACATCAAACTTTTGAAGTACATGTGGTAACTTTAATGAATAATGTAGCTGTACCTCAGAAGCTGTAGGAAAAGGCTTACTGGCTTGTCCGTCAGAGGTATGAATCATCTTCTGTCTTGCCTTCACAGCATCATTATCAATTTTGTCTATTACCGCCTTGGTTGACAACTGATTTGCAACCGGTAACTCAACCCCGGTTTCTTTCTCTTTAACGTGGGCATCAACATTGTATGCTTCGTCCCCCATCCCTGCCATTTATGACACTGCCTCACGATCATGAGAGTGTTCATCAACAGCATTGCAATTAACAATGACATTTTCATTAACTTGAACACCCTCTATAGTTTTATCATCAGCATTTAAAAGTACTTCATGATCATGAGAGTGTTGATCAGCAGCAGTGCAATGAACAATGGCATCTTCCTTACCGTGAACGACCTTTACAGACTTACCATCAACATTAAACACACCTTCATGAGCCTGTATTTCATGTGCTTGAACCGCCTCTCCAGGTTTATCATCACCACTTAGCACCACCTCACTCGGTGTTTCACCATCTTCATTGTTTTCAGCAGGTTTTTCTTCATCTATCCCAACCTGTTTGTCGTGAAGACAATAAACAGAGAAATCATCTTCTAGCTCCACCTGTTCATCTAGCTGCATCTGTTTCCCCTGTAATTATACAACAATAACACATCTATATGGATGACCAACTATATCAAACATGTATAGATAGTGCAGGTGGAATTTATATATACGTACTTCAACAGCCGATTGAGAAAACGTTTCATTCAAATTAGGTAAATTCAAATGACTGGGATCATGATCTGGAATGTGATCATCTAACGGCAATGGTCCGTCGTGAAGACAATATTCCACGAGCTGCGACATAGTTGATGGAAAAGCGGCAGGGTCTATATAAGTAAGACCAGCTTGTTCGTTTTCAGCATTTACACAACTCGATTTGTCGCCATTCTGTAGTTAACCAAACTGATTTAGGTATGTAACCAAAAAACGAAAAAAAAAGTACTACTAAAAGGAACATAACCTTATTATAATCAGCCGAATGAACATCACGAGAACGAAGATCAAAGAAACTAGAACTACCATTCCAGTTTTCATTATCAACGGGACTTTGTCCAGAACAAGCCTCATCCGATTTGCCGTGCGTATGAGTTGAAGTCTGATATTTAAAATATACAATCAATTATACTACTAAAGAAACCTGCTAGCAGTGGATTCACAGTGGTTTGATAGACACTAGCAGTGGTTTGATAGACACTAGCAGTGGATACATCAAATTTACAAAAACAGCCCCTCAAGTGATAGATTAACAGGAACCTGCTAGCAGTGGATTGAAAACCACTAGCAGGGGTTTGATAGACGCTAGCAGTGGATACATCAAATTCACAGAACACCCCCCCCCCCCCCAACTGATACATTAACAGGAACCTGCTAGCAGTGGATTGAAAACCACTAGCAGGGGTTTGATGTACGCTAGCAGTGGATAGATCAAATTAACAAAACAACCCCCCAAAGTATACATTATCAGGTCAACTCCAACAACTTTTTAAAAGAAGTTGTAATATAAGTTGTAATATACATTACCATGTTCACCTTTGGACGTTGTATCTTTAGAACTTCCTCAACAACGGCAAGTCTATTTTCAATTTCATCAAGGACTCCCACATTAATGTCTAGCTTGGTCGGGGTTGTATCTTTATTGGCTCGGGGTTGTATCTTTAGAGCTTCCTCTACAGCGGCAAGTCTATTGTTAATATCGTCAAGCTGATTGGAACTTTGACCTTTATCAGTTACTGCCACATCATTATTGACTATAGCCACTTCTTTATCACCTAACGCCACATCTGTATCAGTTATCACCACCCCCTTGTGCACCTACAAAGCAAGATCGAAACAGAATGTGCAATGGTCAATTGTCAACGTGAATACAACCATGGTTTGCACAAACAGGCCAACTTACCTCATTAGTGGGATCATCAGCAGGTAGACTAGCCAACTGGCTCAAATATGCATTACTTGGTGCAAACCATGGTTGTAACATTTCCGCATTTGTTGGAAGAAGATCCAAGACTGGATTAGAACCCTAGTAAACAAACAATTATAAAGTTAAAAACAAATATAACGAAGTCCTAACTTATTTGACAAATACAAACAAATGGAAATGCTTACAGGACCAAAAAGTTGGGCATAATGGCGTTTGGCAAATGTTTTACCCTTTGACCAACAAAAACAACGTGGTATCTTTGACGGGTCTTTGTTCCACCATGAACTGCTAGTGGGATAACTCTCAAGAATCCATATCTAAAATAAACGAAAATTATAAATGCATTGTATGAACTGCTAGTAAACAAAAACTGATATGTTCATAAATGTATACACATCTAACCTTAAAAGCCAAGAAAAAGCCAGAAATATTATATGTTGCAATTGTAGAAGGGTTTTCTTGCAATTTCTCTTTGCAGTGAGCATTGTAATGCCGGGGTACCAAATTGGCTAAATTTTTGTAAAAACGGGTCCACAAGAACTCTCCCCAAGGATATGCATTTCATGCCCCAAAATCCTCAACTAATTGCAACAAATGACTGTCAACAATGTACCAAGGTCCACGACCTATGAACACGATCTCAGCGACTAGCAAAAGACATACCCTTACAGCATCCTCAGCTGATAACTTTGAAAATTCCTTGTCATTCCCAAACAAATTTAAAAGCTCATTGCCTTTTACAGTTACCTTTCTTATTAATTGTTTTTCAGGAAAGACACGCAAAGCAAAAGGACTTCGATCAATTTGTACATGGGGAGGCAAACGACCAAAACGAAATCCAGTCATCAATAGAAATTGTTCCCGACCGAATTTCAATACATTGTTCCCAATTTTGTATAAAATGGGGGGACAAGAATCAAGAAGTTTGTCGATAATTACCTGGTGTTGTAAAACGAAATTAACAATATGATTGCCTTTACCTAGGCCAGGAATATCTAACCATGGCCCAAAAACAGTTGCTCTGAACAGCCTCATTCGATCTGGATTCCTTGACAATTTTGACTTAATTTCCGAAAACAAGTGTACCTTGGAACGAACAGTTACCTTAGCATCAAAATATTTGGGAATGTCAGCCATTTTCGAGTTTAATTTACTGAATAATTAGGGATTGATTTAGGATTTCACAATTTTCAATTGTGTTTTTTCTGGTAGTAGTGTTGGTTGTGTGTGTTTGTATTTGGGTTAAAAATTTGAAAACAGGGTAAAAATTTTTTAAAAAAGTTGTAAAACTACTTTTGAAACAGTACTTTAGGTACTGTTAATGTACAGAAAATAGTCGCTTATATTTTTACGCTTAAGTCGCTCAACCTCGGGAAAGAACTAAATGTATAAAAAAATATTTTTGTATCTTTGACTTTTTTTAACTAAAGGACAAAACCAAATTTTGCTAGATTCTAAAAACGGTCGCTTAGATTCGGTCGCTGGAAAATCATAGCCGTAAAAGTCAGAAAAAATGATTGGGTACACAAACTTCGAAGGACACTTGTCAAGCTTATATGAAAAGTAGAAAAGTCGCAAGTCTCAAAGTTTATTTTGGAAATACCCAAACTTTTTTCTTAAAAAGTGATGACACCTTGAGCGAAAAATGCATTCTTAGAATTTTCCCTTAATAAAATCGTCAGTTTGATATAAAAACGCCATCCAAGTATTATCTTTGTTACTTCCAACAATCATTCTCCATTTTCCATCATCTGCAATCCAGGTGGTGGTCGGGTCTCTAAAGTCATCTTTTGTAATCCCAGCTGGCACGTCTATGATTGGATTACCGGAGTATTTGACCCATTCTCTAAGATATGGATCAGATAAGTTTTTTGGGACGGCTAAATTTTGGACTTGATGGAATGTGTTGCCAACTCCTGTATATAACATTATAGGTTTTTTTCCCGGGAGAATTATGGTGGAACCGGAGAAGGCACCGTTGATGACTTGATGTCATAAGGTTCGGTTGGAGCAAGAGCAGGTTCAAGAGGAATCCAGTTTATTAAGTCATGCGATACTGAATGTGCCCAATGTATATTTCCAAAGAGTGGACAAAATGGGTTGTGTTGATAAAAGAGGTGGTATACTCCATTGTAGTACATTGGTCCTATATGCATGAATATGGGACAGTGTGTTAGGACTTAGAATCAATATAAAAATACCAATGTCTAGAATCAGTATATGCTTTATTGTCTACCAACTATTTAGAATACTTTGTATACCTATTTTCAATGAAAAATAACGATTCAAATGTAATAGATTTAATAGTCTGTGATCTAAAGGAAAGAACTGAAGTACTTGAGTAACATCCCCATACTACCGCAGGAGTCAATCATTCTATTATAATCTCACGTCTAAGGTTATAAGTTACTAATTCGGAAAATAATAAAGGTAATAGCATGTGGTGGATATTACTTACCATTAGGATCTGCAGCAACCAGTGAATCATCCCCCAATCAGTAATGAGACATTGGGACATGTTCATCATATTAAAGAAGCCGTCGCCATATTTAGAATATGCATGTACAGGAGAAAGGTAAAAGCATAAAAATATATATAACTCCAAATCAAAAAAAAAAAAAAAAAAAAAAAAAAAAAAAAAAAAAAAAAAAAAACTAACTAACCGTTCATCCAGTTTTGTGGAGGCTGGAAGTGAAATGCTGTCCGGTATGGCTGCTCCAACAGCAAACCACGAAGAGACTCTAACGTAACAGTACTGTTGGATTGAACATGATCAACGTGAAGCACCTGCAGAAATATCATTAGGAGCAACATGTAAGCTATCCTCATCATTGCTACTAGTTTGGTGTAGCAAGACTAAGATTTGATGATTATTATGTGGTTATGTGACTGTTTAGCTATCTACTAAGTCAACATATCTTAATAATAAGGTCTCAGGTATGACTGTATAAGTTTATCTTTACATATAACAACCATCATATATAATTAATAAAACATTGTTATGCAGGACTATAAAATCAAGGACGGCATAATATAATACCAAATGGCACAAGTAATGTTTTTTAATGAACATATTTTTTTTAATAATGCCTAAGGGTCATTTGCTGAAAGGATTAAGCTTTCTTAAGTAAAAGGACATGCTAGAATTAATATGAAAATCAGTACTTGAGTTAAAACCAACCTGCAGATGCAAAGAATGGTATAGTTCAATGCAATACCTTAAATGAAATAAATACGCTATAATATAACTTGTATGCTTTATCAATGTGTCGCTGCGTTATGATTAGATAGCTATCACTATTGAGAAATATGTATTTTATAAAAGGATGATGCATAAACATGAATTTAAATCTTATAAACCGGAAGTCAGCTCAGTATATGTATTTAAATCATGAGGCTACTCAAACTTGATACAATACAAAATCAATCGCAATTCAAGTTCAAGTTCAAGTTCGAGCATGGAATACTCCTTTTGCAGCCCTATGTAACAAACTACTAGATGTCGGACAATTTATGTTTGCCTTCATCCAAATTGGCCTTTTAGGTTAAAGGAACATGGAAACTTATTTTACTTAAACTGAAACTCCACAAAAGTGGAGTCTTTACATCATGTTTAAGTATGTAAGCAGACTAATTAAATTGCTTCCATTATAATGAATAAATGCATCCTTCCGTACAAATAATCATCTGCATTATCTTATTCTTCAGATTAGGGACTTGTACAGCTTATAGTTTCTTCTATGTTGATGCGAGCTTTCTTCACACTCCAAGCACTCAACTTAGAGATCACAACACTTTCCGTTCCATTGTTAAAGGCAAACAGATGGGCATCGTCTCCAATGGCAAATGTTGGGTAAACCCTTGATGTAATGCAAGTCTTTCCTCCTCCTCCAAAGCTCTCAACAATCGAGTGATCTACCTGTAAACATCGCAAAACCAATTACGTTAGATGTCATGATCAACGCAGAGAAAAGAAACAATGAAAGAAGTCAAGAACTAAGTTTACTCACCAAGGTTCTGAGTGAAATTTGCTCTTGCTTAGGGTCTATGTCGACAAATGCTCCATATGTGGTCTTATCGAGCCCATTCCTTGTAGAAGACCTGTGAAATGTAGGTTGTGGAAACTTTAGACAGGTTCAAATGGACAAAAATGGGTCAACTTGGGTTTTGTATAATCTTTTTGGTTGGTGTGGATGAACTAACAAAGTGGTCCAAATGAGCTAAAACTAAAAAAGTCTTGGGTACATTTGACTTTTTTTTTTTTTTTTTTTTTTTTTTTTTTTTTTTTTTTTGAAAATGGCTCGATTTGTTCAAAAAAAAAAATGGCTCGATTTGACCCGTTATCCTACTCATGCATATCGCCACTTCTAACAGTTAGACTTTGAATATATGTTTGAGATACTAACCGGCTTTGATCACTGCACATTAGGACAACGTATCGTTCACTACTCTTATAGATCCTAAAGAAGATTGCAGTCTGTTCAGTTAAGTGGCTGGAAGCCAAAGCTAACAGCCCAAATGGTCCGAATTTGCCTTTGGTTGATGCATCCTTTGCACTGCACATAAGCTGTGGATCAACCACGCTGGGGTCCAGTTCTTCAGCCTCTTCTAAGTTAGTTAGTTTAAAAGAAATCTTCACATCCACCTTTCATATAAAAAATACCACAATGTTAATTCAAAAGAAGCCTAAACAAAAGTAAGATTTTCAAATGAGAAAGCTAATTACCTGTGAAGCAGTTATGCCTTCAATTTCCTGTATTGATCCAGCTTCAAGTTTCTTATCTTCAAAACTGACCTCGTTTTCGTGCAACATTTCAATTTCCTCAATAGGCCACTGTATGAGCTGCTTCTGGTTTTGGTCTAGCCAAAGACTCCTTGGAAATGACTGCATATTATAAGCAAATTCAGTATCTTATAATTAAGCAAAAACATATATACCAGGAGACTAAGAAAAGTAAAGAAAAAAATATCAGTCTTTGATTACATGAATTCCGGACCATCCTTTAGCAATATCATCAGCTTCAGAATCCGATTCGTTCACCCAAGCCATCAAGATCCTTCGGTTTTTAACGGGGTCAAAGAATGACTTTGAAGCATAATACTTTCCATAATCATACCTCAAAGTACCAAGTGTGAATTCATTTTGAGGAACATAGTTTTCTTTCGCAGGACTATAATTTCCAATCATGTAGTAATCTTTTCCATAATCAAATAATCCGAATTTCAAAACATGCCTTACTTTCGGGCCCAAAACAGATGTATCGACCCCATTCATGCTGTCAACCCACACAGGAAAAAAATCAGGACATTCCCATATCCCAGTGCCTTCAACTTTGAGAAGTGGCGAATCATATCTAGTCCAATTAATAAAATCCTCAGATTGATATAAAAACGCGATCCCCGTCTTATCTTTCTGACTTCCAACAAGTATTCTCCATTTTCCATCATCTGCAAGCCATGCGGTTGTTGGGTCTCTGAAGTCATCAGGTTGGATCCCATCTGGTAACTTTATGACTGGATTAGCGGTGTATTTGACCCATTCTCTAAAATATGGGTCGGATAAGTTTTTTGGGATGGCTATGTTTTGGACTTGCTGGTTATCAGAGTTGATTCCAGTGTATAGCATAACGGGTTTGTTGCCTGGGAGGATTGTGGCAGAACCAGACCAGCAACTGTTGATGTCAAAGGGTTCGGTGGGACTAAATGCGAGCTCTAGAGGCATCCAGTTAATTAAGTCGAGTGATACAGAATGTGCCCAATGCATTTGGTTACTAAAGAGTGGACCAGATGGGTTGTATTGAAAGAAGAGGTGGTATACGCCATTGTAGTACATCGGTCCTGGATTAATAATCCATCGTTAGTTAAAACTCTCGACATATATCAATCAAGCTACTCATAGTCTCATACTTAGTTATTGATATTGTGTATTTAAAGAAATTTGTCAAGTGATGAACAATAATGGCACAAACTAATGAACAATCCAGAATGAATACAACTCAAATCAAACGGATAACAAGGTTAATAAGATAGCTTATTTGCTTATTGACATAGTTTATCAAAACATATGTGCTTGAAAGAGGCTTATTGGCTTATTTAGGTGCAAAAATATCAAATAAGCCGAAGCTTCAATTAGGGTCTTTTTTTTAACAGTTTAAGTTGTTTTTATAGTTTATAGAACACCAAAAATTTAAATGAGATCACAACACACATGATAAAACCAAAAATATTTCTGACCACTTTGTTCATATTATGTTGTGTTTTCCGCTTATGTATTATACCTTGGAAAAAAATATACAGCATTTAACTTGACATATAGATATACTTAAATTACTAGTCAAATTATCAGAAATTTTTTTAAGACAGTCAAAAACAGTAAAACGTGTTTCAAAACTAAACTTATTGATTATTCCTAATTGCCAGTATCGCATCTATAATTTCAACAGGTTACAAATCAGTCTATAATGGGTAAAGCAAAAAGATTCAGATAACTACAGAAACGTATCGAACATAGCTTATTATGACAATATGCATTCAAACATCTGTAAGTAACACAACCCATTCCGAACCATTTTGACCCAATCATTGACCTTTGTTTTTCTCAGACGCAACGAGTTTACCACCTCAACCAGTAAGCTACTAATAAAAAGATCCACCAAGTAAAGTATATGCAACAACAATCTGTATCTACAAAGGAAACGATAACTCGAAAAGTAGAAGACTAACCATTAGGATCTGCGCCAATAACGTGCCATGTTCATCGTTGCATGTCAATGAAGTAACAACAACATTAAGATTAACATGTAAACATGAACAAGTCAAACCTTAACAAGAACATAAAAAAAACTAACCGTTCATCCAGTTTTGAGGTGGCTGGAAGTGAAAAGCAGTCCGGTAAGGCTGCTCCACCGGATTACTGTTGGATTGAACATGAAGTACTAGAAATAGTACTAACAAAATAACGGTTTTCTTCATTACTAACTAGCTTGTAGTAACTACCAAATGTTTAGTGTTAACCAAGATGATTATAATTTATAAATATCTTTTGGTCAGCTGGATATTTATTTAATATTCCTTTAAATATGCTTAAACCATATGTAAAACAAATAAACAACTCTAACATACATGTGTTATTTTATGCACACTTGCATTATATCTTACTTTTCATTTGTTTTGTTTTGTGGTATTTGGTTGGACAACAATAAAGAGACTGATATAATTTTGCGATGTAATGTTAATTTTTGTATAAAGTTTTGATTTTTTCAAAGTGCATCTGGTTCAAAAGAAAATTATGTTTCTTGTTATGATAATTTTTCGTAAATGTATCATGTCAGATTGTGTCCTGATTTCGTTACGTTCTTCCCTAGTCAAGCATCACACGCTACGTTATCACGTGTGGTGTTGTGTTTTTGGTGAGATATTGTCACGTTGGTGATGATGACTACCGAGTAGTGAGACAGATAAATAACCCTAAATATTAATTAGTACATACGTTTGATGGTGGACCGGTGGTCACTACTGTATGTGTTTGTTGACAAAGAGAAAAATTGTTGTGACGCTGAGTCAATAGTAATGATGTTGGTTGTTATTACATCAGTCTAACTTCGTTTCTTACGAACAAATCTTAACTTTAATATTCTAAATTTTAGAGATTATTGTCTAATCTCAATAGGCCAAAGCTAAATTCACGGGTGACGTTTTCGAGTTACACTCTATATTGATGGATGATGAATTGATTTGATGGCATTATTAAAATAAAAGGAATTAGGTATAGCTCATTTGTTTAGTTGTCGCATATAAAAATCCTTTTTTTTTTTTTTTTTTTTTTTTTTTTTTCATCAAAAAACTTTTTCTAGATAACTTATGCGTGTCTCGAAAATACAATCGCTCATTTGTTTTATTATTTTTATTCAAAATAACAAATTTAACTATGGCATAGTGTATTTTAATATAGGGTTTTATATCAGACATGTTATTTAACTTTTCCACTTTGTTCGCCTAAGTTACCCAACTAGTTTTTTGTTCAAACAGGTTATTGGACTACACGGGGTTGACATTCAGGTTACTGAACTTCAAAGTGTGTTTCAATCAGGTTACTATGGACGAAAATACCCCTCTTTTCATTTTTGTTAAGTACATAAATGGTCCCTGTGGTTTGCCCGGTGTTACGAATTTAACCCAGTTTTCATTTTTGTTACGTTTTTGTAAGTTTTCATAAGTTTCCGTCTGTTTTCTTCCGTTTGTATACATTTTTTTACGTTTTTATCCGGTTTTATCTGTTTTTATACGATTTTATCCGTTTATATACGTTTTCAATTACCAAATCCCAAGTAATGGCCGAAACGTATCAATGATCAATAAATCAATTAGGTAAAATCATTTATAAAATAAAGCAACACACTCTCTTCTAAACCGTTATGGGCTTCGACCCATTATATGACTAAATGCACCCTAACTGCTAACAAAACGCACCCTGGTCAGTGGAAATCCACAAACACCCCCTTTATACACTTATCGAATGAGCAGAAAAAAAAAGCTAAGAAATAAGCAGAAAAATAAATTCGAGTAAAGATGCAAAAGAAGTAAGCTAGAAAACAAGCAAACAAACAGACGCCCCTCGTGGGAGAACCAAATCACAATCAAACATTGGCACCATATGTGGGTTACCGAGAGCACACAAAAAATGACCCTATATGGGTCGTAGTGGTTGAACCGTAACAACAAACAACAACCATTCAAACGCAACATACAACACACCCTAATGGTGTTTCTCACGGACAGATTTCACACGCAACACAAATACACTCGACACCTTTATGGTGTCGTGATAATAACTTAAGAAAATGGTGCTTTGCAATTTATATTAAATTAACAAACACACGTAAAACGTATAAAAACGAGCCGAGACGAGGAAAAACGGATGAAAACGGATAAAAACATAAGAAAATGGATAAAAACGTAAGAAAATGTATACAGACGGAAGAAAACGGACTAAAACGTAACAAAAATTGGACTGAATTCGTAACACCGGGCAAACAACAGGGTCCATTTATGTACTTATAAAAAATGAAAAGAGGGGTATTTTCGTCAATAGTAACCTGATTGAAATACACTTTTGTTGGGTTTATTGATTCGATGATACAAAACAATAAAGAATGAAACATCAAGGACTTAAACTGACAAAGAAGAAATCTACAAAAAGATGGAAGGACTTGTTTGCAAAAGAAGATTTATTATTTAGTCCTTCGTAGTATCTTGTAAACCATAATCCTCAAGTATATAAAGAGGACATGGGTGTAGGTTTTATATACAAGTCTTCCAATATGTAGATGTCTAGTAAAAGTGTGTGTGTGTAACCTAGGGCGTGTAGTTTATTGTAAACGCCTAGGTTATTTGTTTACCTCCAAGATCTAAGGTGTCTTAGGTCCCTGTTACAGCTAGGTAACACGTATTATTCTGATCAAATAATATTTGGAGGAGATTGTATGAAAGTAAAACCTTGTGTCAATAACAAAGTATTGTTTCAATTTATTCCGTTGTGCAACGTTTATTATCTTTGTTATTGTTTAACCCTCTAAGGCTCAAAACGATCTCATGGAGTCCTAATAAACTCCACAATTGGTATCAGAGCTCGGGGAGCTCGTTACCTAGGGATTCACAAGGTTTCTTGGCGAAAAAGAAAGAAAAAAATCGAGTATACGCAAAATTCACAACTTTCTGCAGCACTGTTTTAAAAACGCGATCACTTTTTCGTTAGCCGTTGGATCATGAAGAAATTTTTGGTGGACGTTCTCTATATATTCATCTAACTTTTCACCGGAGGGATTATCAATTGGAGCTTTCAGGAAAAAGTTATACTATGTCGAAGTCTGCTGCTGAAGGGTTTTTCAGAAATTCAATTTTTAGGGTTTTCATGCATATTCAACTTCTTGAATTTGTTTTACCTGTTCTAATTCTTGATGGAGGTTGTTTATACATTGTGTGGTGTTTATGATTCATGGTTAGAAGTAGCTTTGCTAGTGTTTTTCGTAACCACTGCTAGTGTTTTCTCGAAACCACTGCTTGTGTTTTCTCGAAACCACTGCTAGTGTTTCTCGAAACCTCTGCTAGTGTTTCTCGAAACCACTGCTAGTGTTTTCTCGAAACCACTGCTAGTGTTTTCTCGAAACCACTGCTAGTTTCTATTCGTATCCACTGCTATACTATTTTGATTCTACTGCTCGAATGCTTGTTTCTACTGCTTATATTCCCTATTTGTTGATAACAAAAAGGGGAAGAGATGTTGAAGTGGCGTGGCATGGATTAAGGGGAAGACAAAGGAAGACAGGAATGTTTCATTCATGGTGAGATTTAATTATCTCAACTTCTGCTACTTCGTCTAGGGAAGTTCGTACAAGAACCGTGTTTGTTTTGTCATCATCAAATAGGGGAAGATTGTTGGGTTTATTGATTTGATGATACAAAACAATAAAGAATGAAACATCAAGGACTTAAACTGACAAAGAAGAAATCTACAAAAAGATGGAAGGACTTGTTTGCAAAAGAAGATTTATTATTTAGTCCTTCGTAGTATCTTAGTAAACCCTAATCCTCTAGTATATAAAGAGGACATGGGTGTAGGTTTTATATACAAGTCTTCCAATATGTAGATGTCTAGTAAAAGTGTGTGTGTGTAACCTAGGGCGTGTAGTTTATTGTAAACGCCTAGGTTATTTGTTTACCTCCAAGATCTAAGGTGTCTTAGGTCCCTGTTACAGCTAGGTAACACGTATTATTCTGATCAAATAATATTTGGAGGAGATTGTATGAAAGTAAAACCTTGTGTCAATAACAAAGTATTGTTTCAATTTATTCCGTTGTGCAACGTTTATTATCTTTGTTATTGTTTAACCCTCTAAGGCTCAAAACGATCTCATGGAGTCCTAATAAACTCCACAATTGGTATCAGAGCTCGGGGAGCTCGTTACCTAGGGATTCACAAGGTTTCTTGGCGAAAAAGAAAGAAAAAAATCGAGTATACGCAAAATTCACAACTTTCTGCAGCACTGTTTTAAAAACGCGATCACTTTTTCGTTAGCCGTTGGATCATGAAGAAATTTTTGGTGGACGTTCTCTATATATTCATCTAACTTTTCACCGGAGGGATTATCAATTGGAGCTTTCAGGAAAAAGTTATACTATGTCGAAGTCTGCTGCTGAAGGGTTTTTCAGAAATTCAATTTTTAGGGTTTTCATGCATATTCAACTTCTTGAATTTGTTTTACTTGTTCTAATTCTTGATGGAGGCTGTTTATACATTGTGTGGTGTTTATGATTCATGGTTAGAAGCAGCTTTGCTAGTGTTTTTCGTAACCACTGCTAGTGTTTTCTCGAAACCACTGCTTGTGTTTTCTCGAAACCACTGCTAGTGTTTTCTCGAAACCTCTGCTAGTGTTTCTCGAAACCACTGCTAGTGTTTTCTCGAAACCACTGCTAGTGTTTTCTCGAAACCACTGCTAGTTTCTATTCGTATCCACTGCTATACTATTTTGATTCTACTGCTCGAATGCTTGTTTCAACTGCTTATATTCCCTATTTGTTGATAACAAAAAGGGGAAGAGATGTTGAAGTGGCGTGGCATGGATTAAGGGGAAGACAAAGGAAGACAGGAATGTTTCATTCATGGTGAGATTTAATTATCTCAACTTCTGCTACTTCGTCTAGGGAAGTTCGTACAAGAACCGTGTTTGTTTTGTCATCATCAAATAGGGGAAGATTGTTGGGTTTATTGATTCGATGATACAAAACAATAAAGAATGAAACATCAAGGACTTAAACTGACAAAGAAGAAATCTACAAAAAGATGGAAGGACTTGTTTGCAAAAGAAGATTTATTATTTAGTCCTTCGTAGTATCTTGTAAACCCTAATCCTCTTGTATATAAAGAGGACATGGGTGTAGGTTTTATATACAAGTCTTCCAATATGTAGATGTCTAGTAAAAGTGTGTGTGTGTAACCTAGGGCGTGTAGTTTATTGTAAACGCCTAGGTTATTTGTTTACCTCCAAGATCTAAGGTGTCTTAGGTCCCTGTTACAGCTAGGTAACACGTATTATTCTGATCAAATAATATTTGGAGGAGATTGTGTGAAAGTAAAACCTTGTGTCAATAACAAAGTATTGTTTCAATTTATTCCGTTGTGCAACATTTATTATCTTTGTTATTGTTTAACCCTAAGGCTCAAAACGATCTCATGGAGTCCTAATAAACTCCACAATTGGTATCAGAGCTCGGAGAGCTCGTTACCTAGGGATTCACAAGGTTTCTTGGCGAAAAAGAAAGAAAAAAATCGAGTATACGCAAAATTCACAACTTTCTGCAGCACTGTTTTAAAAACGCGATCACTTTTTCGTTAGCCGTTGGATCATGAAGAAATTTTTGGTGGACGTTCTCTATATATTCATCTAACTTTTCACCGGAGGGATTATCAATTGGAGCTTTCAGGAAAAAGTTATACTATGTCGAAGTCTGCTGTTGAAGGGTTTTTCAGAAATTCAATTTTTAGGGTTTTCATGCATATTCAACTTCTTGAATTTGTTTTACTTGTTCTAATTCTTGATGGAGGTTGTTTATACATTGTGTGGTGTTTATGATTCATGGTTAGAAGCAGCTTTGCTAGTGTTTTTCGTAACCACTGCTAGTGTTTTCTCGAAACCACTGCTTGTGTTTTCTCGAAACCACTGCTAGTGTTTTCTCGAAACCTCTTCTAGTGTTTCTCGAAACCACTGCTAGTGTTTTCTCGAAACCACTGCTAGTGTTTTCTCGAAACCACTGCTAGTTTCTATTCGTATCCACTGCTATACTATTTTGATTCTACTGCTCGAATGCTTGTTTCTACTGCTTATATTCCCTATTTGTTGATAACAAAAAGGGGAAGAGATGTTGAAGTGGCGTGGCATGGATTAAGGGGAAGACAAAGGAAGACAGGAATGTTTCATTCATGGTGAGATTTAATTATCTCAACTTCTGCTACTTCGTCTAGGGAAGTTCGTACAAGAACCGTGTTTGTTTTGTCATCATCAAATAGGGGAAGATTGTTGGGTTTATTGATTCGATGATACAAAACAATAAAGAATGAAACATCAAGGACTTAAACTGACAAAGAAGAAATCTACAAAAAGATGGAAGGACTTGTTTGCAAAAGAAGATTTATTATTTAGTCCTTCGTAGTATCTTGTAAACCCTAATCCTCTAGTATATAAAGAGGACATGGGTGTAGGTTTTATATACAAGTCTTCCAATATGTAGATGTCTAGTAAAAGTGTGTGTGTGTAACCTAGGGCGTGTAGTTTATTGTAAACGCCTAGGTTATTTGTTTACCTCCAAGATCTAAGGTGTCTTAGGTCCCTGTTACAGCTAGGTAACACGTATTATTCTGATCAAATAATATTTGGTGGAGATTGTGTGAAAGTAAAACCTTGTGTCAATAACAAAGTATTGTTTCAATTTATTCCGTTGTGCAACATTTATTATCTTTGTTATTGTTTAACCCTAAGGCTCAAAACGATCTCATGGAGTCCTAATAAACTCCACAATTGGTATCAGAGCTCGGGGAGCTCGTTACCTAGGGATTCACAAGGTTTCTTGGCGAAAAAGAAAGAAAAAAATCGAGTATACGCAAAATTCACAACTTTCTGCAGCACTGTTTTAAAAACGCGATCACTTTTTCGTTAGCCGTTGGATCATGAAGAAATTTTTGGTGGACGTTCTCTATATATTCATCTAACTTTTCACCGGAGGGATTATCAATTGGAGCTTTCAGGAAAAAGTTATACTATGTCGAAGTCTGCTGCTGAAGGGTTTTTCAGAAATTCAATTTTTAGGGTTTTCATGCATATTCAACTTCTTGAATTTGTTTTACTTGTTCTAATTCTTGATGGAGGTTGTTTATACATTGTGTGGTGTTTATGATTCATGGTTAGAAGCAGCTTTGCTAGTGTTTTTCGTAACCACTGCTAGTGTTTTCTCGAAACCACTGCTAGTGTTTTCTCGAAACCACTGCTAGTGTTTTCTCGAAACCACTGCTAGTGTTTTCTCGAAACCTCTGCTAGTGTTTCTCGAAACCACTGCTAGTGTTTTCTCGAAACCACTGCTAGTGTTTTCTCGAAACCACTGCTAGTTTCTATTCGTATCCACTGCTATACTATTTTGATTCTACTGCTCGAATGCTTGTTTCTACTGCTTATATTCCCTATTTGTTGATAACAAAAAGGGGAAGAGATGTTGAAGTGGCGTGGCATGGATTAAGGGGAAGACAAAGGAAGACAGGAATGTTTCATTCATGGTGAGATTTAATTATCTCAACTTCTACTACTTCGTCTAGGGAAGTTCGTACAAGAACCGTGTTTGTTTTGTCATCATCAAATAGGGGAAGATTGTTGGGTTTATTGATTCGATGATACAAAACAATAAAGAATGAAACATCAAGGACTTAAAGTGACAAAGAAGAAATCTACAAAAAGATGGAAGGACTTGTTTGCAAAAGAAGATTTATTATTTAGTCCTTCGTAGTATCTTGTAAACCCTAATCCTCTAGTATATAAAGAGGACATGGGTGTAGGTTTTATATACAAGTCTTCCAATATGTAGATGTCTAGTAAAAGTGTGTGTGTGTAACCTAGGGCGTGTAGTTTATTGTAAACGCCTAGGTTATTTGTTTACCTCAAAGATCTAAGGTGTCTTAGGTCCCTGTTACAGCTAGGTAACACGTATTATTCTGATCAAATAATATTTGGAGGAGATTGCGTGAAAGTAAAACCTTGTGTCAATAACAAAGTATTGTTTCAATTTATTCCGTTGTGCAACATTTATTATCTTTGTTATTGTTTACCCTAAGGCTCAAAACGATCTCATGGAGTCCTAATAAACTCCACAACTTTCAAGTTCAGTAACCTGAATGCCAACCCCGTATAGTCCAATAACTTGTTTGAACAAAAAATTAGTTGGGTAACTTAGGCGAATAAAGTGGAAAAGTTGGGTAACCTGTCTGATATAAAACCCTTTAATATACGAGGAAAGATCACCATACTTTTTTTTTCTCTCTCATATTAACGAACAAATCTTATTTACTTAATTTTTCTATGGAGAAAAAAATGTGACATTAATTAATATTTTTAAATTAAAATGTAACTACACATATTTTTTAAAAGATTTATGCTATTTAGATCTATAACACAAGACTAGGCTGTGTTTGTTTTCTAAAAAGAGGCTCTTAACAGCCTCTGAATCTGAACCGTTCAGACGCGGTCAGACATTTTGGCCGTTTAGATCGTTTGTTTTTTTTTGTTTTTTTTGTTTTTTTTTTTCGTTCAGACGCGGTCAGAGGCAGTAAGATCTTAATGGTCTAGACTTGAGAGGGGTGTCTTAATGTCTCTTGTTGACACAAAAATAACCAAAAAAATTTAGTACGAGCAAGCAAATGTGCGGTTCAAACATGAGTTTTTTTCCCGTTCAGATGCGGTCAGATTCAAACATTTTTGCCTCAGATTCAGATTCAGATGTGCGGTTTAGATTCAGATTCAGAGCCTTCTAAAAAACAAACACCACCTAAATACATACCTAATGCATAAATCATTTGTACAATTGCATTAAGTATTTTCTCTCTCTAAATTCTCACCAATCAATTTTTTAAGACAAACATTTTATTATATTTTAATACACAGACACTTTCATATACTTTCGGCGAGGTTATATTTTTCGTTTTTCACGTTTTTTATTTCGGTATTGAAATTCGCATGACCTATCACATGCGATTTAACAAAGTTCGAACACTAAACAATTATAGTTAAATTAGAATAACTACTTGTGTATATCAAAGTATATTAAAGTGGCCGATTTATTAAAAATAATTAAATATTCGTCATGATAATGGTGTAATTTCTTTTGCATAACGATAGCGCATAGCGGTTTAAATGATCTTATTTACATTTTTTTAAATAGAAGATGATAGTGGGTTTGTTATTTAAAAAGAAAAAAAAAAAATTGACTAATTGATCCTTTTATATGCAATCTTGTTTTGGTATGTAAATGATATCTTGTTAGAGGCACATTATTTTGCATACTCAAAAATTCTTGCATATTAAGGGATAAATTCCAAATCTTTCATCTAGTTTGATCTAATGGTGGTGATTAACCTTGGATTTAATATGTCTAAACCTAAGTCCATGTTTTTTTCTTGTCTTTTTATTTTCTTTTTATCTTTCTTATTTATTTTCTCATTATTTGTATTTCTTTTAATCACTATTTTTAATTTCACGTTTTTTTTTTCGTCAGTTTTCATACTTTTTTGTCCGTTTTTACCGCTTTTTATACGTTTTCATCTGTTTTCATACGTTTTTTTTACGTTTTCGTCCATTTTCATACGTTTTCATCCGTTTTCTTACGTTTTCGTTTGTTTTCGTCCGTTTTCATACGTTTTCGTCCGTTTTGTTACGTTTTCGTCCGTTTTCGTCAGTCTTGTTACGTTTTCGTCCGTTTTCATACGCTTTCGTCTGTTTTCTTACATTTTCATACGTTTTCTTATGTTTTCATTCGTTTTCGTTTGTTTTCTTACATTTTCTTATGTTTCCTTACGTTTTTGTCCTTTTTCTTACGTTTTCGTCCGTTTACTTACGTTTCGTCCGTTTTCATACGTTTTCGTCCGTTTTCTTACGTTTTCGCCATTTTTCTTACATTTTCGTCCGTTTTCATATGTTTTCGTTCGTTTTCTTACGTTTTCGTCCGTTTTCTTACGTTTTTGTCCGTTTTCATACATTTTCATCTGTTTTCTTATGTTTTCGTCCGTTTTAATACGTTTTCGTTTGTTTTCTTACGTTTTTGTCCGTTTTCATAGGTTTATATACGCTTTCGTCCGTTTTTTTATGTTTTCGTCCTTTTTAGACGCTTTCGTCTGTTTTCAAACGTTTTCGTCCATTTTCATCCGTTTTTATACGTTTTCGTCCATTTTTAGACGCTTTTTTTTTCCGTTTTTGTACGATTTTTCATTCGTTTTTATACGTTTTTGTTCGTTTTCATACGTTTTCGTCCGTTTTTTGCAGTTTTTATACGTTTTCGTCTACTTTCATATGTTTTCATGTTTATTATTAAACTTTATTATATTACATGTCTAATATCAATTGTGATATTTTATTATAAAAAAGTTAATGTATAATATCACTTATGATATTTCATAAACAAACAAGTATGTTTTTTAACCTTTAATATCACCTGAGATATTTCATTGCTCTGTATATTTTTATATATTATCACCTATGTGTTTTCTAATATTTTTATAATTTTCAGTTACAAGATAGTTTTTGTGTCTTTCATCTCAATTGACAAGCGCACATTTTTTTAAAGCAACCAATGTTATCTATCAGTTGTGACATTATACTCTTAGTAGAAATAAAAGGGATAAAGTCTCTTTAGGTGAATTCTTATTTTGTTCAAAAAAATGCTAATTTAATGCAGCACTTGTTTAATTTTGATAATATATCAAGTCTCTATTTTCATAGTTTGTTTCCTTTTTGATATTTTTAAGTGACACATATTGAGCTCTTGTGATATAACACTGTAAGAAAGATGAAGAGTATTACACTCTTCATCATATATGTGTTATCAGTTGTGACACTCAATTAAGAATGTGAAATATTAAATTCAAACCAAATGTGATAAAATTTTAGTATTTTACCAAGTATATATGAAAGAAATGATAATAAACATCACTTATTATATTACTGTGATGATTCTGTTCATTTTTCTTATTTGTGTTTTTTAAAATATTTAGGAAGATTTTTGTATTTTATGATAATATGAAATATTAGAAAATGTGTTTAACTGAAAACAAAAGATGTTATGAAACTTTTGTTAGACTTGTGGTGGATTTTTCTATTTAATGAATACATTGTGCATGTTTCGATAAGTTTTATAGCGGAATTTAAAAATATCTATGGTTGAATCAGCAAACTAAAGAAGTTATGGTTGAAGAAAGCACACATCTTTATAAACAAATTGAATAAGCTCAAACACCTGTGATATCACACATGATATCACAGGTGATATCACCTCACTTGTGATATCACATGATATCACAGGTGATATCACATGATATCACTGGTGGTATCACAAGTGACATAAACTATGATATCACACATGCTATGACAGGTAATATCACACATGATATCACAGGTGATATCAACGGTGTTATCACACATGATATCACGTGAGATATCACAAGTGAGGTGATATCACCTGCGATATCACAAGTGTTTGAGCTTCCTCAGTTTGTTTATAAATACGTGTGCTATCTTCAACCATAGCTTATTTAGTTTGCTGATTCAACCATAGATATTTTCAAATCCCGGTATAAAACCTATCGAAACAAGCACAATGTATTCATTAAATAGAAAAATCCACCACAAGTCTAACAAAAGTATCATAACATCTCTTGTTTTCAGTTGAACAACTTTTCTAATATTTCATAATATCATAAAACACAAAAATCTTTCTAAATATTTTCAAAAACACAACCATTACATTCTTAGTTGAGTATCACAACTGATAACACATACATGATGAAGAATGTAATACTTTTCATCTTCCTTACAGTGTTATATCACAAGAGATAAATAAGTGTCACTTACAAATATCAAAATGAAAACGGACAAAAACGTATCAAATCGAATGAAAAACGTATGAAAACGCACAAAAACGTCTGAAAATGGACAAAATAGTATAAAAACAAATAAAGACGTATAAAAACGGATGAAAACGGACGAAAACGTATAATAACAGATAAAAACGTCTGAAAACATACGAAAACGTCTAAAAATGGATGAAAACGTAAAAAAAGTATGAAAACGGAAGAAAACGAATAAAAACGGACGAAAATACATGAAAACGTAAAGATACAGAAGCAAACGTCTAAAAACAGACGAAAATACATGAAAACCTAAAAAACATACGAAAACGTATGAAAATGGATGAAAATGGCCGAAAACGTAAGAAAACGGACGAAAACATAAGAAAACAGACGAAAACGTATGAAAGCGTAAAAACACGTATGAAAACTTATGAAAAATGGACGAAAACGAAAGAAAACGGACGAAAACGAATGAAAACGTAAGAAAATGGACAAAACGTATGAAAACAAACGAAAACGTATGAAAACGGACGTAAACTGGCGAAAACGTAAGAAAACAGACGAAAACGTATGAAAACAGACGAAAACGTATAAAAACGGACGAAAACAGACGAAAATGTCTAAAAATGAACGAAAACGTCTAAAAACAGAAGAAAACGTATATAAACGTACAAAAACGTATGAAAACGTCAGAAAACGGATGTAAACGTACGAAAACATCTGAAATTAGACGAAAACGTAAAAAAATGACGAAAACATATGAAAACGGACGAAAGCGTATAAAAACTAACGAAAACGTATAATATAGATGAAAACGTATGAAAACGAAAAAAAAACTTGAATAAAAAAAACGTGAATTTAAAATGAAAAAAATATTAAAAAAACGTAAAAAATAAAATAAATAAAAAAATAAAAAAATAAAAAAGAAGACATGTATTTGAAATAAAAACGTGAATTTCAAAAAAAAGAAAAAAATAATAAAAAAGAAAAAAAATGTTAATGGATAAGAAAGACAAAAAGACAAAGAAAAGGAGAAAAAAACATGGACTTAGGTTTCCATATTAAATCTTAGGTTTATTCTCACTATTAGATCAAACTAGATGAATAGTTGGAATTTGTCTCTTGGTAAGCACTAAAATAAGAGTAAGCATTTGAAAATTCCTCATCTTGTTAAATAAACAAATATAATATTTTGTTAACGCTTGATAATAAGAGAGATCAATATATTTTTTTGTGAAATGAGATTTGGAATTTGCAACTTGGTTACAAGATAAGTTTTACCCTACAAAAATTAATCATTAAGACATTGTCAATCAGACAAAGAAATTGGTATATGTTTGACAAGATATTTTCTCAGCCGTTCAAAAAAAAAAATAAACTAAAAAATTGGATAAAAGCCGATCATGGTAATCTATGATCGTACCTAGTGACACAAATGATGCATTTAAATATACATATTATTTGTTAAATGTTTTTAGGCATCAACTTGGGTTGTGTTTACTTATGAAAACAATTTTATCAAGACTTTTTGCTAAAAAAAAGACTTTATTTTTATATTTAATCTCTGTAGATCCACGACAGTCATTGGTGGAACCTGTTAAACATCGCAAGAAGGAAAAAAAAAAAAAAAAAAAAAAAAACAAAAACAAAAAAAAACAAAAAAAACTAATTAATCATGATGGTGTATCTTCAATTACTTATTTCAACATGAGATATGAATTATAAGTTGTGGTCAAGTGTTTAACAACTTGGTACAGCTTTTTTGAAACAAAAGACGAAAAGAGATCACCGTTTGACGGGAGCTACAAAATTTCATACATTTATGTTATATATATACATAATATGAGGCTTGATTTTAATTAGTTCATACACTACTAATACATGTTTATTTTTTTTATATGTTTAAAGACCTCTTTGTGATGATAGCACGGGGCCACCAAAATTCTTGAAACGGCTATATCGACACCGTTACCATGTCGCACATTGAACATTAAATATCTGAAAATAATAATGGATCGTATGTGCAATTATTTGCTCGTATGCTTTACGTCAACACTATGAGATCAAGTCATTTCGTGTACGTTTTCTTGTTACTTATAATCAAAGTAGTCGAGATGACTATCATCTAAGTCGTGAAACAGTGTAAACCTTAGACCATCTCTAACCTTTCCGTCAAAACACACTCTATCTCTATATTTGAAGATTTAGAGCACAAAATTTGAAGATTCGCATAAATTAATACTAGTATATTTCTGAAGGATGTCATTTTCACTCAAAATATAGAGATGTACTATTCATCCTAAAAGCAGTGTTGCAAAAAAAGCCTTCAAACCGATTAATTGTCGTCTATGCGGGCCATCAGCCTTTTCGATTTGTGCAAATCGGTCAGTCATGGCCAACAACGGTCAACGACTGTCAACGGTAGTGAAACTTGTCGAAAATTTGCAAATCTTACCGGAATAACCAAAACTCGCCGTGGTGGTTTTAATTACAAGATGGTTTTGATATTCATTTTGTTTGTGATTTGGTTGCTACTGGTCAAGTTCGAGTTCTGCATGTTCCTTCTCGGTTTCAGTATGCTGATATTTTTATCAAGGGGTTACCATCTGCCTTGTTTTCTGATTTTCGTGACAGCTTGAGTGTTCGGTCTCCTCCCGCTCAAACTGCGGGGGAGTGTTAGTCTATTAGTATTAGATTAGTATTAGTATTGGCCCATTGTATATTCGGCCCATTATGTAGCTTATATAATCTTGATGTACCTCTCATTATTATTCATTCAATATACACAAACCGGGCTTGGGCCTAATTATCCACTAATACTAATATACTAGTGGATAATTAGGCCCAAGCCCGGTTTGTGGGTTTTGAAATTTAGGGTTTTACCATTATAAATAATGGTCATGAATAAAGTTATACCTACGGGTTTCATTGTCTAACATGGTATCAGAGCGGGTCTGATCCTCATACCTAGGTGGCTACGCTGAGCCGCCTCTTTGTACCACCCGTCAAAATTATACATCTCTATCTCAAATATTCTATTAGATCAATTGTCTAAAAAAAAAAATCCACTGTTCTGATGCAGACTTCCTACGAAATCTGAATGCCTCTGATCTGCCTCCGGGAAAAGGAGATACCGGAGGAGTAGATCCGGCAGGAGAGGAAGGAGGCGTATCGCTTAAGGTTCTTTCAGGTTTTGCAATCATTATACTTCTTGTTACTCTCATCGCTGGATCTCGATTCACCGCAGTTTTTTCCTTGTCGGAATCCGAAGACCTGACGCTAAAAGTTTCGTCCCATAACTGATCAAGTAAGCTCATATTGAAGATGATGATCAAGAAGCTGCATATGTGTTGGTGTTTTGTGTGATTGGGTTTTGTATAAGCCAACATTAGGATATTTTAGAGTTTTTGGATGTAAATGTTTCATCCTTAATACTAAAGATTATCTCACCAAGTTTGACCCAAAGTCTTATGATGGTGTATTTCTGGGTTATTCTCAAACTAGTAAAGCTTACATTGTCTTAAACAAAGAAACAATGAGAGTCGAGGAATCGTTGAACATAACATTCGACGAAAGTCCACCTCCTTCTAAGACATCACCTTTGGTAGATGATGACTTAGTTGAAAGTCAACTTGTAGAAAGTCAAGAAATAATTGAAAATGACAAGGAAGATGAACCATTAAATAATGAGATTATAAACATCAAAGAATCCAAAATTCATCCTTTAGAAAAAGTCATAGGACAACTAAATCAAAGAACCTTAAGATCACAAGCCCAAAATCAAAGTAATCATTTTTGTTTTGTGTCTACCATCGAACCGAAAAACATAAATGAAGCAATAAAAGATGAATCTTGGGTAATTGCTATGCAAGAAGAGTTAAACCAATTCGTTAGAAATGATGTTTGGAAATTAGTTCCAAAACATAAAGATCAAACTATAATTGGAATGAAATGGGTTTTTCGAAATAAAATGGATGAAAATGGTATTGTGTCTAGAAACAAACCTAGGCTTGTCGCACAAGGTTATAATCAACAAGAGGGGATTGATTATGATGAAACTTATGCTCCGGTAGCTAGGCTTGAGTCTATTAGAATCTTACTTGCATATGCATGTGCTTATGACTTTAAATTATTTCAAATGGATGTTAAGAGTGCGTTTCTTAATGGGTTTATTAACGAAGAAGTATATGTTACTCAACCTCCCGGTTTTACCGACTTTGAGAAACCACATCATGTCTTCAAACTCAAGAAAGCATTATACGGTCTTAAGCAAGCACCAAAAGCTTGGTACGATAGACTTAAGACTTTTCTTGTTGAAAACAAATACACCATGGGATTAGTAGATAATACTCTTTTTACCAAGAAAAAGGAGTCACACATTATCATTGTTCAAATATATGTTGATGACATCATATTCGGATCAACTTATCAAGAGCTATGTGATGATTTCTCTAAAATCATGCACGATGAGTTTGAGATGAGTATGATGGTTGAATTAAACTTCTTTCTAGGACTCCAAATTAAACAACTAGAGATGGCATATTCTTTAACCAATCTAAATACATAAAAGATATGCTTAAGAAATTTGGTCTTGAAGATTCAAAACCAACTAAGACACCCATGTCTTCAGACACTAAACTCACCATGGATGAGGAAGGTGAATCAGTAGATAACACTAAATATAGAGGAATGATCGGTAGCTTACTCTATCTCACGGCTAGTAGACCCGACATTATGTTTAGTGTTTGTCTATGTGCTCGCTTTCAAGAAAATCCAAAGGTATCACACTTAGAAGCCTTGAAAAGGATATTTAGATACATTAAGGGAACGACATGTTTAGGATTGTGGTATCTCAAAGGAACGGGTGTAGAAACTATAGTGTATGCCGATTCGGATCATGCCGGTGACTATGTCGATAGAAAAAGTACAAGTGGTATTTGCACTTTTGTCGGACATTGTCTCACCTCATGGTTTGCAAAGAAGCAGACGGATTTAGCTATCTCAACTACTGAAGCCGAGTACGTCTCAGCCGGAAAAGCATGTCAACAAGCTCTTTGGATGAAGCAAGCTCTTGTGGACTATGGAATTCATCTCAACGATATCGTTATATTTTGCGACAACAAAGGAGCTATTGATCTCAGCAAAAATCCCGTCCAATATGCTCGTACAAAGCATATTGAAATCCGTCATCACTTTCTTCGGGACAATGTTCAAAAAGGAAACATCTCAATTGAGAAAGTATCCTTCGAAGACAACATTGCCGACATTCTAACCAAGCCTCTCAAACGAGAACCATTTAATCTTCTTAAACTTGGTTTGGGGTTAATGGAACCAAACATGTAGGTAAAACATAGTCTAAACCTTAGAACAAACAAAACAAAACAAATTTTTTTTAAACCTGCTACTATACCCACGGCACCAAACGACAATAAAGACGGAACCAAAAATTTGGTGCCGTCTGGTCCGTGGTGACTACAGTTGCAAAAGTGCTACCTACAAAACACCTTCTTCCTCACAACCCACTTCACCAAAACGTGCAAACATTAAACCTAACTCATTGTTGACATTTTCTCACCCACTAATCACTGAAGTTAACATCATTGTAAGTATCCTAACTACATTTAATCTCTTAATTCTGAGTCTAGGATTCTAATTTGTGCACAAAATCATTACATCGGGTTTGTAAATATTCTTGTACAAAACATGGATTCAATTGGCAAATTGCATAACTAGTCATTGAAATTAGGTACTACATTATCATATTGCATAAACAAATCATGTTCCCACTAATAAAAAGATAAGGACTATAAGGTTTTATTCAAATAACCAAACACCCCATGTCAAAAAAATTTGAAAAGCTTCTCACTTGTAGGAAAATAATTTTTCATTGTTAATACAAATAGAAACGTTAAATTTTCATCACTTGCATGCTCTTGAATACTAAAGGTATTGCATAACTAATATGCATTCCCGGGTATATTCAAATGAAGCCACATTGAATTAGGAGCGTTTGGGTTATCTCATGCTGTTCGCCAAACACCCCCACTAAAGACTATTTTATGCATAAAATGAGTCGAGATAACCGCAACTTCAAATCGTTTTCATATATTCACACACTAGAATCAAAACGTTAAGTTTATTTTCATTTTTAACATGTAAATTCTTGCTCATAGGAATAACCATGGTAGCCGCAAGATTCTATGATCACAAGGATACCGTTAACTACATTCCCAAACATCACAAAACCAAAGGACTTTCCAAGGAACAAGTCGAAATATTTAAGAGTCTAGAAACTAGGTACTTCCATGAGGGTAGAACCATTCACTCCTCTTTTGTCGAAAATACCAATCTTCGTGAAGAGCTAGCCGCTATTCAATTCGATTGTCTCCTTGACATCGATGAACCTATTTGTCCTAGGTTTGTGTTAGAGTTTTATGCTAGTGACACCAGTTTCATTGATGAAGAAGATGAGTTTAAGATCAATCAAAACGACTACACCATCTCTTTGACCCAATTTGCTCTATTGCTAGGAATCCCCAACCGAGGGACATGTCTCTACTCGGATAAGTGGTCACTCACCGTCCTTGATGCAATCAATGACCGCTTTCTTCCCTACCAAACACCTTTAGCGGATAAGGATGTCATCCGTGAGCGCCTATTTATCCCAAGGGGTGATACAACCCGAGTCACCCGAAAGGGAAAGGAGGTGAACCGAGATCCATATGGAATGGGGCTCAATGAACTTAAGCCCGAATTTAAGAAATGGGAGGAACTACTTAGAGCCAACGTCATTAGCACCATAGGGAATAGGGATCATATCAACGCTTGCCTTTGTCACATGTTCTACAACTTGTCCACCCGTCAACCATTCAATCTAGCCTACTACATTGCTAGGAGAATGATTGATATTCCAACTCAAGGTTCGGTTGCTCTTCCTTACGGGATGCTTCTCACCCGTCTCTATAGAGCCTATGCACCAATTCCACCAAGCCTAAAAGGGTTGAAGCTTGACTATGAGCTCATCCATCACATCTTTGTGCCACTGAGTGACCAACGAGTGGCTAAGACAAAAGGCAAAAGAGCAAAACCTCCAACTCCATCATCATCATCATCATCAAATAGCTCCGAGGATGGTCTTCCAAATTCTCGCCTTCCACCTCATGAGTATTATGCGTCTCTCTCGGAGATTGAGAATGAATCAGCGGAGTTCAAGCAAACCAAGGGGATGTTCAAGTGCCTTGGTAGGATGATGAACAAGATTTACAAGAAGTTGGACAAGTGAGGGTCCTTTTAAGGAGTGTTTGGAACAATACATTATCTTTAATGTTTGATACAATTTGGTTGTTTTTAATTTGTAGGATGATAATATAATTCAAAACAATGATGTATGCTAACAATCTCATGCAGGGGGATAGCACAAGTGTGTTATCAAATTTTACCCATTTTCACTTTAATGTGAAAATCGTTAGCCTTTGGTCAAAGTCTATGCTCCACTATGTTTGTGTATGTGTTATTTGCTTTTCCTAACTAGAAATAATTAATGTCACATGTTTTGAGCAAAATTTCAGGTTTCGAAAAATTCCCCGACCCTTAAAATACTGTTCTGTGAAATTTTCTGGTGTCCACGGATCAGACGGCACCAAAAATTTGGTACCGTCTGTTATGGAATTTGGTACCGCCGTACCTGTACAGGCGGACCAGGCGACACCAATTTTTTGGTTCCGCATGTGTAAAATTTTGGTACCGTGGATCCTATAGGTAATTTTCTGAATTTCGCTTATTTCGACATTCCAAATTACCATAAATTGCTTGCATGTTAATCTTAACTAGTTATTACCCATTTTAGAACTAGTATAACATACTTAGGCTTGTAGGAAATCCATTTCCCACCAAAATTCAAAAATTGGAAAAATCAACCCAAGGAGCCCTTTTGCATAAAGGAAGGAACCAAAAATTTGGTTCCTTGCAATCCGTGGGTAATATGATTGTTAGGATCTCACCATCTTTAGAACACATTTATTGCAAATCTTTGCTTCTTCACTACATCCTTCTTGTATGGATTGACTTGGGTGATATGACTAGCATTAAACCCACTTCAAAATCATTAAAAACCTCATCTCTTCTATGGTTTAACATCAAATCAAACACACTTCTCCTTAATTCACCATTCCTATAAATTAAGAGGTTTTACCATGATCATCTTCACACCTTCTCAACTCTTACCATCTACTAGCAAAAGCTTAAGTCAAAATGACAAAAACTTCACCATCAACCAAGCCTTGCAAGAAAACCGCTAGGATTAGCGTAAGACCTTGTTGCTTTGTCAACTTGAGCTCTTCATCCGAGTCATCTCCACTAACCATCTCATCTCCTATAAGGGATGACACAAACCTCACTTTAGCTACTCCTACACAACCTCCAAAATCACCCATTACCATAACTACTCCACCACCAAAAAAGACTCCAAGCTCACCACCACCGGCACCCCTCCAAACATCAAAAACACCATCACCACCAAAATCTCCAACACTCATCCCATTGGAGTTATTTTCTACACCACCCACTTCTCCAAATCCTTTCTTGGAGGACTTGGAAGATTTGCCCCCTAGGCCCAATCATCCACCACCATTTCCATCATTTGGTACTTTTGAGCGGATTGCTCATGAGTCTCCTAGACCATCATTTGACCCAAACGCCCCGTCATCAATGTCTCCTCACGTAGAGGACATTGAGGAGTCCATGTGGGAAGATCATCCCACAAGAGAGGAGATTCAAGCCGAACTCCAACATCTCCACCACTTTTCAAATATGGTGGATTCTCATCTAAGTGAGACTATGCAAATGCAAAGTGCTTTGCTAGCCTCAATAATCACCACACCAAACACCAACTCCAACATCAACACCTCCACCGTTCCACCACAACAACACCATGAAACATACTACCCTCCTAGGCATGGTTGCTCCAATTGTGAGCAAACCGCCCAAACAACCGAACGGACTCGGGTGATGGTCCATGAGTTCCAAGAGGAAATGAGGTTCATTCTTGAGCGCCTAAATACTCTTGCTCATCCACCACCTCAATAGGAGGGTCATAGGATATCTCCTTTAAGCATTTTTTTATTTTCTAGGATTTTTCTAGGATAATTTCTTTTTCATTGTATTCATCACTTCATTGTGTTCTTCTTTCATGATTCATAAATCATGAAAAATTTTAACGAATGAATGGTGCTTTCTTTATTGTTGTTGCTTATTATATAGTGTTTGGAAATGCTTGTGATGATGATTATTACTAACAATTTTTCTTGTAGCTTTTTCACAATCCACGTCTCTTTCCATTGGCACCCAATTTAGGGGGAGTGATAAGGTTTGAAAATGTACCTTTTTGAGGGGTCGTTTAAGCCCTTATTTGATCACTTTTGTATCCGTTATTACTTAATATCGTTCATTTTCACTTTTTAGGTCTCTTGAAGGCAAATTGCTGTAATGGCACTTATTTGGACGAAAAGGCGCGGATATACGAAAAAAATGGCCAAAGTCAAGAATCGAGACACTCAAGCTGCTGAAATACAAGGTGACGGCGTCACTGCTTAACTGCGACGCCGTCGGAGCATTTTGTGACGGCACAGAAGCCAAATTTCTTATTTTCAAGTGACGGTGTCAGGCTTTAAAAGAGTAGGCCGTCGCAACTCAGACGGCCTAGATTTGATCCAGACAGCGTCAAAAGCTGAAGAGGACGGCGTCACAAGCACAAGGTGACGCCGTCGCAAGACTAACGTGGCCAAGACGAAACCCTAATGACGGCGACCCGATGGCGTCACAAATCATAAGGTGACGTCGTCGCGATTGTAATATTATATATAGAATCCGAATTTTTCATTTTTAGTGGGTAGTCTTTTGGAGTAAAAACCTAAACCGAACCAAGGCTATCTTGTACATTATTTTAGGGTTCCAAACCCTATCTTACATCAAGATAAGTGTTTTACTTCATTAATTCAGTTATGTCTTCAATTAATTGTGTGTATGCTTGCATGTTTACCATGTCCGGCTAAATTACTTGTGTGTTTGCTTAGATATATGAAACCTAGTTGTTAATTATTGTTAGGTTGTCTCTTATCTTAATTGTAATTGGCTTAGGAGTGCGACTAGGCTATTGTTGTGTTTAATACTTGATAAATTTTTGATAGTTTATGAATGACTTAGTGGATTTCGTTTACTAAACCCAAAGATAACCTCAAAGTTAGTTTATGAATGACTTAGTGGATTTCGTTTACTACACTTAAAGGTGACTTCAAAGAGTTAGGGAATGCACACCTTACGACCTTAGAAAACACAACGCGTTAAGAATAAGAACGTGACAATTCAACCATCAATAGGAGATAACTAGGGAGTAGTAGCATCTAGGTAAACACATCTTTAAACTATCATACAAGCACACAATAATTAGACATAGACTACATACACCTTAGATTAGATAGTTAGATAAGTAGAGTAATCGGTAGAAATACCAACCCCCAAATCCAAACCCCGAGATTCGTACCTTTCCATTTTCTAAAAAACATAAAAAAGATAAAAAATAATCTTCCTCAACCCCAACCTTAGCGTAGTAACTTCTCACTAGCATTCCTATTCCCCTAGAGAACGATATCAATACCCATGGCTTACCCTAATACTACACTACAACGATTAGGTTCACTGCCTAGGGTGTTATAAAATTTTCTCGAAGAAAAGGAAGTTCCTTTGACCCCGAACGACGCGTGTAGCATTATCAAGTTTTTGGCGCCGCTGCCGGGGAATAGAATAGCTAGTTAGTAGTCCACCTCGTTTAGGTTTCTTTGCTTGATTCCTATCAAGTAAATTTTTCTCATTTTTAGCTTTCTCGTAATCTATCCCCCTTCTTTGTGACCTTTGTTCGTAACCCCATCACTTTTCATCATGGATGGTGATAAACCACCAAACAACACTTTACTACCAAACAAATACCTACTGTTTGACCCAGCCTTGGCCAACCAACTTCGAGCTCGTATTGGAGAACTTAAGAAGCTGAATAAGATGAACGTGAATGAAGAGGATAGTGCTTATTTCAATCTTTACCCCACTAAGGAAGAGGTTGCTTACCATCGATACATAATCGATAATCCCCGATCACCTATCATTAGGATTTGCCCGAAGATTAGGAGAGGAAATCCTTGGAACCTAAAAATCCCTTGTATGATCGGATATAGGAGTGTCGACCATGCTTACATAGATACGGAATCTCCCATTAATGTGATGTCATCTGCTGTTTACAATGACATTATGAATGAGCGGATTAATATTAGGAGAGACCCTAAGTATCCAGGTGGAGTTTGCAACTTTGTGGGAAGAGTCAAGGATGTACATGTCTTTATAGGAAATTTCACCTACCTAGTTGATTTTGTGGTCCTAGAAGATGTAGGATGCGTCATTGACTATAGCTTATCCCAAGTAGTGCTAGGAAAACCGTTTGTTGAAACATCTAAAATGAGCCATAACAAGTATGATGGAACGGTTAGGTTTAAGGAAGGAACCGATGAGATCACTTATAGGATGCCTTGGAAAACAAATGAATATGGCCATCTACCCATTTTTGAACGAGACAACATCAAAGCTTTTGAGGACAAAAGCAAGGACGATGTTGAAAAAGGTTATAAATTTATGTGGGAAAGAAGGAGGCTTTATTATAAGGATTGCTTGACCCTCGGGCCTAGATATAGAGTCGATGAAAATTTTGTCAATATGATAGAATTCTCATTAAGAATGCAAAACGAGACAACGTAAGGGCACGACTACGAGTCTAGCTACAAGACTCTTAAATAAAGAAAATCGCTTCGTGGGAGGCAACCCATGCTTAATTGTTTGCTTGTTTGTGTCATATATCTTTTATTGATTACTTATTCTCATGTTTAAATTTGTAAGAATGCTTTATTTTGTTTTTAACCTCGTCTTAATTACATATAAAGGTATTTTACATAAAGGATAAGTGTAGGGAGGATTACACACGTTTTCAAAGAAACGTAAACATGAGAATAGCAATTCATTAAAAGATATATATGTGTGTTTGTTCGAGTCAAATGCTTGTATCGAGTCATAATGGATGTTTTGCAGAAATTTTTCCAGATTCTAAAGATGTAAATTTTCCAGAATTTTTTCCAGAAAATCGCAGACCAGTTTTTGTCAGGATAACCTGACGGCATCAAGATCGCAACCTGACGGCGTCAGGAAGGAGTAAAAACAACAGATTATTTTTTTCTCGTTTTCTGAGCTACTTATAAATTTTTGGAATTTTCCAGGTCTTAATTTTCTAGAAATTCTGTAAACATCCATTCCACAAGCATTATATCCTAGTTTAGTAGAGTCTTATATATATTATTACCGCCGATTTTACGCGAAGGTTTCGTTTGTTTTCTTCGAATGTGCAGGTTTTATTTATCAAGAAGAAGAAACAAAAGATTGGAAGGAGCTTTTCACGCATACATTTTTCTTGGAAAGGATTTAACCACCACTTCACACGGATCCTACCGAGCTAATCAGGGGAGTACTAGTTTCTTTCGTTTTTCATTACCTTCCATTATCATAACTTTGATACTTTCGGGGAACATTGGGAACAATGTTCAGTTTAAGTGTAGGGAGGGAAAATAAAACGGGAACTTAGAAACTATGCTTATCCTTGATTATTTGCTTTGTCCAATTGTATTTGTGTAATAAACATGAGAAAATGTCGGTTAGGGTAGTTTTGGCACCAAATTTAAAATTTTTCATGACATATAGGAGTGGGCCATTAGTCTTAACAAAAGTGTCTCATGGATAGGAAGTTGCATGACTAGCACAAAAAACCCTTTACCACCTAAATTCCACCCAAAATGTGAGGATCGCCCTTAGATTAGTAGGAATTAAAGTATTCATCTTTGATGCTTAGAGTGTGAACCGGTAGTATATTAGATTCTAGAACTTGTTTTGTGATGCATCCCGAGATCGCTAGTAAGACTACACTTGTGTAGTTAGGAATAACTAAATGATAAGAGGCATTAGGATAACCCTTGTTTGATACCCGTAATATAATTACTTCTTCCACATCGGTTGAGTAATTCCCCCACACCTTTGCGTTGTACTCATCTTTAGTACGCGATACCCCTAGTTAACCCCTCAGAGCCTATCCTTTTCGCGGTTCACGTGATGTTTCGGTTTTTCCGGAATATCAATGAAGAGCATTGTTTACACCTCACCCCTAAATATACACCCAAATCGCCTTAGCCTACCTTGTATGCACTCACTTTTAGTGCATTATTGTTATCACCCTAAACCCTTAGTTCAATTATCTAGTTGCTTGCATGAGTTGCTAAGTCGAGTCATATCCTTTGTACACAGTTTTGGGACGATTGGGACTCATGGGAAAAATTTAAAGTTTATGAAATGACTGGAAGGGAACATTAAATTCCCTTATTTGCGTAATAACGTACCCTAAGTGTTTTGATCTTTTCAATTCGGGTCAAATTAGTGTTAGAATAATAAAAACTCAAGTGTAGGGATGTGCCTATAAATCCCTATCATTTTGATGTTACCGTAGAGGATAGTAGAGTAAAATTGTATGAAAAAAAAAAAAAAAAAAAAAAAAAAAAAAAAAAAAAAAAAAAAAAAAAAAAACATACGGGCTACCATCCTACATCTATCCTTTAAATTTATGTTTATTTGTTTCAGTTATCTAGAGTTTAGAGTGTCGAGTCTTGGCTTAGCAACGCCATTCTTCGTATGCTTGTAACATAGAGATTTTTGACTTGCCACCACTAAATAGCCTATCCCACCAAACCCTTTGTTTCCCTACCGTAAGCCTAACATTATGATAAGGTTTTAAAATGTACCATTTTGAGGGGTCATTTAAGTCCTTATTTGATCACTTTTGTATCCGTTATTGCTTAATATCGTTCCTTTTCACTTTTTAGGTCTCTTGAAGGCAAAATGCTGGAATGGCACTTATTTGGACGAAAAGGCGCGAATATATGAAGAAAATGGCCAAAGTCAAAATCGAGACACTCACAGTTGCTGAAACTAGAAGGCGACGGCGTCAGGTGCTAATGGCGACGCCGTCCCAAAATTATTGTGACGATACAGGACTCAAAACTCGTATTTTCAAGTGACGACGTCTAGTTGTGAAAGAGTAGGGTGTCGCTACTCAGACGGCCTAGATGCAATCCAGACTACGTCAGAAGCTGAAGAGGACGACGTCTCGGACTTAAGGTGACGCCGTCGCAAGGTTAACGTGGCCAAGACGAAACCCTAATGACGGCGACACGACGGCGTCACTAAACATAAGGTGACGCCGTCGCAATTGTAATCTTATATATAGAATCCGAATTTTTCAGTCTTTGTGTGGAGAGTCTTTGGAGTAAAAACCTAAAACCGAACCTAAGGTGTCTTGTACAGTATTTTAGGGTTTTAAACCCTATCTTACATCAAGATAAGTCTTTACTTCATTAATTCAATTATGTCTTTGATTATTTGTGTGTATGCTTGCATGTTCTCCATGTCCGGCTAATTTATTTGTGTGTTTGCTTAGGAAGTATGAAACTTAATTATTGAATATTGATTGGTTGTTTCTTATCTTAGTTGATTAATGATCTAGTAATGCGATAGGTCATTCGTTGTGTACTTAATGCTTGATTCATCTTTGTGAACCTTAGAATATAATTACCTAAGTATTTGTAGGCTAAACCATCCAAAGAGCGCCTTAGAGTAGGAGTTTATCATCCCTAGTGGGTTTGTAGACGAGACCCTTTGGTAAGTTCAAAGAGTTAGGGAGAAACGCATACCCTACAACTTTAGACACACAACGCAATTAAGAATAAGACGTGACACTCAACCATCAATAGGAGATAATTAAGGAGTAATACAAACTAAGTAAACACATTTTTAAACTATCATACGAGCACACATTAATTAGACATAGACTCCCACAACCTTAGTTTAGATAATTAGATAATAGTAGAGTAATCGGTAGAAATACCAACCCCCCAAATCCAATACCCGAGATTCGTACCTTTCCATTTCATAAAATATAAAAAGATACAAAAATAATCTTCCTCAACCTTAACCTTAGCGTAGTAACTCCTTCCTAGCATTCCTATTCCCCTAGAGAACGATATCAATACCCGTGGCTTACCCTAATTACTACACTACAACGATTAGGTTCACTGCCTAGGGTGTTATAAAACTTGCTCGACGAAAAGGAAGTTTCCTTGACCCCGACGACGCGTGTAGCGTTATCAAGTTTTTGGCGCCGCTTCCGGGGAATAGAATAGCTAGTTAGTAGTCCACCTCGTTTAGGTTTCTTTGCTTGATTCCTATCAAGTAAAATTTTTTCTCATTTTTTTAGCTTTCTCTTAGTCTATCCCCCTTCTTCGTAACCTTTGTTCGTAACACCCATCACTTTTCATCATGGAAGGTGATAACCCACTACCATTCATCAACCCACCACCAAATGACCCGCCAAGAGCCCGTACTCTTGGTGAATACTTGAGACCAAGCCACCTAGGCTATAGGAACACCATTGAGCTTCCCGACCAAGCCCAAACTACGGCCCTGCGATCCGACACCATCCGGTTGGTGCAAAACGTATGTGCATTCCATGGACTTCGTTCCGAAGATCCAAATCAGCATCTGAGGGATTTCCTCAAAATCGTCGATTCCATCGACCTTGATGCTACTACTCGGGAGACCACGCGCTTGCGTCTCTTCCAATTCTCTCTACGGGACCAAGCTAGTAATTGGATTGAGCGACTTCCCGCCGGCTCCATCTCAAGTTGGGATGATCTTACTTCTCGCTTCCTTGCTCAATTTTTCCCACCGGGGAGAACCACTAAGCTTAGGAATGACATCTTGATGTTCCAACAACGTCAAGGCGAATCTCTCTACGAAGCATGGACCCGATTCAAGGACTTACTTCATAAAGTCCCTCATCACGGCATTGATCTTTGGCTCCAAGTCCAAATTTTTTATGATCATGTCAACTTCCCCACTAAGCGATCCATTGACCAAGCGGCCGGTGGAAAACTTAGTGATTTCACCGCGGAAGAATCATGTGGTATAATAGAGGACCTCGCCCTCTATGACAACGAAAGTTGGGATGACCCCCGTGAGCTGCCCAAAACCGTTAAGGCAATCTCCTTGCCTCCTTCCGACCGTAGGATGATCGAACTTGAAGATCAAGTTAGATTCCTCATGAGCTCATACGAAACTCCTAATTCTTCACACCATGTGAACAAAGCTTCTTCCTCGTGTAAGCCGTGTTGTGATCCTCATAACACGCGCAATAGCACTCACTCCCCAGAACATGCTTCCGTTGACTACGCATCCTCACGTATTAATGGAACGGGAGGAAGATTCCCTACAATACCCGGACCTAGGAATTTTAATGAAACCCGAGAGGCATGGAAAGGCAAGCCCGATTTCTACTAGGGACAAACCAAAGAATTCACCTCTAATGATTTCTCATGGCCCCCACCTAACGGTCCTAACCAACAAAATGTCGAAGGGATGTTGCAAAACCTAGTTGCATCCCAAGAAACCCAAATGGCTAAGCTCTCGGACCGCTTTAACCATCAACAAGCCGAGATGGATAGGAAAATAGACAACCTTTTGAAAGCCATAGCTAGTGATAAGAAGGTTAGTGCTATCTCAACTCCCGAGCCTTCAGGTATAGAGATTAAGGATCCAAGCAAGCTAACGAAGTATGTCCAATTCGTCAATACCATCGCCTTAGTTGAACCTAATGAAACAAATGACGAAGAGGACTATACACTTGTGGATGATGAAATACCCGAGGAAGTAGATGAAGTAGACATTGACTATTTCAACAAATTTCCTACGGAAGAAGAACTATCTCGCCACCCTCACTTAGTGCGTGACCTCCGTCACATGTATGTTAGGAAAAGTCCTCGAATCAAGTTTGGGAACCCTTGGAATCTTAACATACCATGTGTCATAGGACACCTTTTTGTGGCAAAAGCCTACATTGATCGCAAATCTCCAATCAATATAATGACTAGCACCTATTACAATTGGATATTGAAGAAGCCTATTCCAACTAGGCAAGACCCCAATGATCCTAATGTTAGTTGCAATTTTCTAGGAAGAATTAAGGGATTGCCCATTTATGTAGGTAGTTTCACGTTTCCTACGGATTTCATAATTGTGTATGATATTAGCACGGCCATAGACCCTAGCTTGTCCCATGTTATTCTAGGAAAACCTTTCATAGAAAGCACCGGGATGACCTATGACCCCTCGTTAGGAGTAGTGCGATTCAAGAATGAGACCGATGACATAGCTTACCAAATGCCGTTTAAGATTGAGAAGTTTTCATCACTCTCTAATGATGAAAAGGAACTTAAACTGCCGGTCTATTATAGGAATGATGAGGATAGGGAGAAAGGTGTTGATTATGTTATGGCTAAGATTTTCGGATTCTATAAGGATTGCTTGAGCCTAGGACCGGAATATAGGACCGATTGGGGAGAGGATGAACTCTTAGAGAAGCGCATTTTAGGGCACTTCTACAACATGGAATCCCCCATTAGAAACCGTCAAGAGGGCGGCAATGAGAAAACGTAGGAGCACGACTACGAGTCTAGCCAAAAGACTCTTAAATAAAGAAAAGCGCTTCGTGGGAGGCAACCCATGCTTAATTGTTTGCTTGTTAGTGTCATATATCTTTTATTAATTGTTTATCCTCATGTTTAAATTTTTAAAAATGCTTTATTTTGTTTTTAACCTCATCTTAATTGCATATAAAGGTATTTTACATAAGGGATAAGTGTAGGGAGGATTACACACGTTTTCAAAAGAAACGTAAACATGAGAATAACAATTAAGTAAAAGATATATATGTTTGTTTGTTCGAGTCAAATGCTTGTATCGAGTCACAATGGATGTTTTGCAGAAATTTTTCCAGATTCTAAAGATGTAAATTTTCCAGAATTTTTTCCAGAAAATCGCAGACCAGTTTTTGTCAGGATAACCTGACGGCGTCAGGATTGCAACCTGACGGCGTCAGGAAGGAGTAAAAACATCAGATTACTTTTTCTCGTTTTCTGAGCCACTTATAAATTTTTGGAATTTTCCAGGTCTTAATTTTCTTAGAAATTCTGTAAACATCCATTCCACAAGCATTATATCCTAGTTTAAATCGAGTCTTATGTATATTATTACCGCCGATTTTAGGCGAAGGTTTCGTTTGTTTTCTTCAAGTGTGCAGGTTTAGTTTGTCAAGAAGAAGTTACATAAGATTGGAGGATCTTTTCACGCAATAATTCTTCTTGAAAAGGATTTAACCACCACTTTACACGGATCGTACCGAGCTAATCAGGGGAGTATTAGTTTCTTTCGTTTTTAATTACCTTCTTTTATCATAACTTTGATACTTTCAGGGAACATTGGGGACAATGTTCAATTTAAGTGTAGGGAGGGAAAATAAAACGGGAACTTTGAAACTATGCTTATCCTTGATTATTTGCTTTGTCCAAATGTGATTGTGTAATAAACCATGAGAAAATGTCGGTTAGGGTAATTTTGGCACCAAATTTAAATTTTTTTATGACATATAGGAGTGGGCCATTAGTCTTAACAAAAGCGTCTCACGGATAGGAAGTTATATGACTAGCACAAAACCCTTTACCACCCAAATTCCACCAAAATGTGAGGATCGCCCTTAGATTAGTAGGAATAAAAGCATTCATCTTCAATGCTTAGAGTGTGAACCGGTAGTATATTAGATTCTAGAACTTGTTTTGTGATGCATTTCGAGATCGCAAGTGAGGCTACACTTGTGTAGTTAGGAATAACTAAATGATAAGAGGCATTAGGATAACCCTTGTTTGATACCTATAATATAATTACTTCTTCCACATCGGTTGAGTAATTCCCCCACACCCTTTGCGTTGTACTCATCTTTAGTACACGATACCCCTAGTTAACGCCTCAGAGCCTATCCTTTTCGCGGTTCTCGTGATATTTCGGTTTTTCCGGAATATCAATGAAGAGCATTGTTTACACCCCACCCCCAAATATACACCCAAATCGCCTTAGCCTACCCCTTATGCACTCACTTTTAGTGCAAATGTTTGTTATCACCCCAAACCCTTAGTTCAATTATCTAGTTGCTTGCATAAGTTGCTAAGTCGAGTCATATCCTTTTTATACAGTTTTGGGACGATTGGGATTCATGGGAAAAGTTAAAATTTATGAAATGACGGGAAGGGAACGCTAAATTCAAATTCCCTTTGTTTGCATAATAATGTACCCCAAGTGTTTTGATCTTTTCAAACCGGGTCAAATTAGTGTTAGAGTAATAAAAACTCAAGTGTAGGGATATGCCTATAAATCCCTATTATTTTGATGTTACCATAGAGGATGGTAGAGTAAAAGTGTTAAAAAAAAAAAAAAAAAAAAAAAAAAAAAAAAAAAAAAAAAAAAAAAAAGAAAAAAAAAAAAAAAAAAAAAAAAAAAAAAAAAAAAAAAAAAAAAAAAACATACGGGCTACCATCCTACATCTATCCTTTAAAATTTTGTTTGTTTATTTCAGTTATCTAGAGTTTAGAGTGTCGAGTCTTGGCTTAGCAACGCCATTCTTCATATGCAGTTAACATAAAGATTTTTGACTTACCACCACTAAATAGCCTATCCCACCAAACCCATATTTCCCTACCGTAAGCCTAACATTACAACCCTTTAAAGACCTCTTTGATAGTCTTTCCTAGGTGCTTACGCCAAAGCGATGGAGGTTTGATCTATTCTTAAGCCTATGGTAATCTATGTACTAGGACCGGTTAATGAGTGTTTATATCCCATTTTCTATTTGTTATATTTCTTATATACACCCGAGAGAGATGTGAGTATCCAAACACCCCATGTGAGGTGCTAGTATGTAATTTCCGTGCTTGTTATGACTTTTGCGGGGCTTATATGTGTTGTGGACCGTTTTGAATTAATGCTTAATGACCCCTAACTTATAAATTAATTGGCTAAAATCACATTTGCTTGAGGACAAGCAAATAACAAGTGTAGGGATATTTGATAAGGTTTTAAAAGGTACCATTTTGAGGGGTCATTTAAGTCCTTATTTGATCACTTTTGTATCCGTTATTGCTTAATATCGTTCCTTTTCACTTTTTAGGTCTCTTGAAGGCAAAATGCTAGAATGGCACTTATTTGGACGAAAAGGCGCGAATATATGAAGAAAATGGCCAAAGTCAAAATCGAGACACTCAAAGTTGCTGAAACTAGAAGGCGACGGCGTCAGGTGCTAATGGCGACGCCGTCCCAAAATTATTGTGACGATACAGGACTCAAAACTCGTATATTCAAGTGACGACGTCTAGTTGTGAAAGAGTAGGGCGTCGCTACTCAGACGGCCTAGATGCAATCCAGACGACGTCAGAAGCTGAAGAGGACGGCGTCACGGACTTAAGGTGACGCCGTCGCAAGGTTAACGTGGCCAAGACGAAACCCTAATGACGGCGACACGACGGCGTCACTAAACATAAGGTGACGCCGTCGCAATTGTAATCTTATATATAGAATCCGAATTTTTCAGTCTTTGTGTGGAGAGTCTTTGGAGTAAAAACCTAAAACCGAACCTAAGGTGTCTTGTACAGTATTTTAGGGTTTTAAACCCTATCTTACATCAAGATAAGTCTTTACTTCATTAATTCAATTATGTCTTTGATTATTTGTGTGTATGCTTGCATGTTCTCCATGTCCGGCTAATTTATTTGTGTGTTTGCTTAGGAAGTATGAAACTTAATTATTGAATATTGATTGGTTGTTTCTTATCTTAGTTGATTAATGATCTAGTAATGCGATAGGTCATTCGTTGTGTACTTAATGCTTGATTCATCTTTGTGAACCTTAGAATATAATTACCTGAGTAGTTGTAGGCTAAACCATCCAAAGAGCGCCTTAGAGTAGGAGTTTATCATCCCTAGTGGGTTTGTAGACGAGACCCTTTGGTAAGTTCAAAGAGTTAGGGAGAAACGCATACCCTACAACTTTAGACACACAACGCAATTAAGAATAAGACGTGACACTCAACCATCAATAGGAGATAATTAAGGAGTAATACAAACTAAGTAAACACATTTTTAAACTATCATACGAGCACACATTAATTAGACATAGACTCCCACAACCTTAGTTTAGATAATTAGATAATAGTAGAGTAATCGGTAGAAATACCAACCCCCCAAATCCAATACCCGAGATTCGTACCTTTCCATTTCATAAAATATAAAAAGATACAAAAATAATCTTCCTCAACCTTAACCTTAGCGTAGTAACTCCTTCCTAGCATTCCTATTCCCCTAGAGAACGATATCAATACCCGTGGCTTACCCTAATTACTACACTACAACGATTAGGTTCACTGCCTAGGGTGTTATAAAACTTGCTCGACGAAAAGGAAGTTTCCTTGACCCTGAACGACGCGTGTAGCGTTATCACATTACAACCCTTTAAAGACCTCTTTGATAGTCTTTCTTAGGTGCTTACGCCAAAGCGATGGAGGTTTGATCTATTCTCAAGCCTATGGTAATCTATGTACTAGGACCGGTTAATGAGTGTTTATCTTCCATTTCCAACTTGTTATATTTCATATACACCCGAGAGATGTGAGTATCCAAACACCCCATGTGAGGTGCTAGTATGTAATTTCCGTGCTTGTTATGACTTTTGCGGGGCTTATATGTGTTGTGGACTGTTTTAAACCAATGCTTCATGACCCTTAACTTAAAAATTATTTGGCTAAAAGCACATTTGCTTGAGGACAAGCAAATACCAAGTGTAGGGATATTTGATAAGGTTTTAAAATGTACCTTTTTGAGGGTTCGTTTAAGCCCTTATTTGATCACTTTTGTATCCGTTATTACTTAATATCGTTCCTTTTCACTTTTTAGGTCTCTTGAAGGAAAATTGCTGTAATGGCACTTATTTGGACGAAAAGACGCGGATATACGAAGAAAATGGCCAAATTCAAGAATCGAGACACTCAAGCTGCTGAAATACAAGGTGAAGGCGTCACTGCTTAACTGCGACGCCGTCAGAGCATTTTGTGACGGCACAGAAGCCAAATTTCTTATTTTCAAGTGACGGTGTCAGGCTTTAAAAGAGTAGGCCGTCGCAACTCAGACGGCCTAGATTTGATCCAGACAGCGTCAAAAGCTGAAGAGGACGGCATCACAAGCACAAGGTGACGCCGTCGCAAGACTAACGTGGCCAAGACGAAACCCTAATGACGGCGACCCGACGGCATCACAAATCATAAGGTGACGTCGCCGCGATTGTAATATTATATATAGAATCCGAATTTTTCATTTTTAGTGGGTAGTCTTTTGGAGTAAAAACCTAAACCGAACCAAGGCTATCTTGTACATTATTTTAGGGTTCCAAACCCTATCTTACATCAAGATAAGTGTTTTACTTCATTAATTCAGTTATGTCTTCAATTAATTGTGTGTATGCTTGCATGTTTACCATGTCCGGCTAAATTACTTGTGTGTTTGCTTAGATATATGAAACCTAGTTGTTAATTATTGTTAGGTTGTCTCTTATCTTAATTGTAATTGGCTTAGGAGTGCGACTAGGCCATTGTTGTGTTTAATACTTGATAAATTTTTGATAGTTTATGAATGACTTAGTGGATTTCGTTTACTAAACCCAAAGATAACCTCAAAGTTAGTTTATGAATGACTTAGTAGATTTCGTTTACTACACTTAAAGGTGACTTCAAAGAGTTAGGGAATGCACACCTTACGACCTTAGAAAACACAACGCGTTAAGAATAAGGACGTAACAATTCAACCATCAATAGGAGATAACTAGGGATTAGTAGCATCTAGGTAAACACATCTTTAAACTATCATACGAGCACACAATAATTAGACATAGACTACATACACCTTAAATTAGATAATTAGATAAGTAGAGTAATCTGTAGAAATACCAACCCCCAATTCCAAACCCCGAGATTCGTACCTTTCCATTTTCTAAAAAACATAAAAAAGATAAAAAATAATCTTCCTCAACCCCAACCTTAGCGTAGTAACTTCTCACTAGCATTCCTATTCCCCTAGAGAACGATATCAATACCCGTGGCTTACCCCAATACTACACTACAACGATTAGGTTCACTGCCTAGGGTGTTATAAAACTTGCTCGAAGAAAAGGAAGTTCATTTGACCCCGAACGACGCGTGTAGCGTTATCAGGGAGCATTGGTCAATGGTAGATAATGGCTAAGGGCTCATTACACATTACGCCTAGCATATTCTTTTTGTTGAGACAAAAAGGGGGAGAAATATATAGAACTTGGTTATATTTGACTTTCAGAAAAAGTCAAACTGCATACATTGACTTTTCTGAAAAAGTCAACATGATACTTCATTGGTGATATTTGAATTTATGAAAAAGTCAACATCATGCTTCAACTAGTGAAGACTTTGACTTTCTGAAAAAGTCAAACATCATATACTTGCATTATCATTTCTCTTTCAAGTTCTAAAAACTAATATTTTTATAACTCTTGTACAATCTTTACATCTTTTATAAAAATAAAATTTATGTTTTGCCCTCAACAAAAAGGGGAGATTGTTAATACAAATATCGTCATTAAACGTTATTTATATTTTTGATCTTTACCTAAGTTTTGTTAACGACAAAAGTAAATTTAATTTTTATAAAGCTTAAAGCTTGTCAAGTCTAATAGATATTAGAACAAGCTTTTTCAAATAATATCTTCATCAGTCGAGCATTTACATTGTGATTAACCATAATGTATGATAGGAGTTTTTAGAATGTTTTGATTTCTTAAAAACTAAACATTACATATGTATTTTCATATTTCTAAAAATAGAAAAACAAATACATGACATCATGTGATGCATCATTGAAATCATTGGAAGATTTCACAAGATTCTTTGTGTAGATTTAGGCTCTACATATCTTACACAATCTTGCATAGATATGGTTGACTTTGGCAAGATTTTGAGATCTTGCTGTCAGACCTCGGCGGCACCAAATTTTATTACGGGCGGAACCCTTTAAAGGGTTCCGTGGTCCGTGGTGCTTGCTGAGAGTTTTGGCTATAAATAGCAAAGCCAAACCAAGTAGTTTTTCATCCCTTTCTATCATACTCTCATACATTTCTTCTCTCTAACCTTTCTAACTCAGTTACATATCATATTAGTGATCTCTTTTGTAGCAAAGAAGATCAAGTCACATTAAAGCTTCAACGAGGAGTTGGAAGTCTTGTTTGTTTGGTGTTGTATGATCTTGTGTTGATTCATACTTCATTGTTGTACCAAACTATCATAATCTTGTGAGTGTGAGTGGTTAGTATTTTAGTCCTTAAAATACATTGTGTGTGGGAGTGGTTGTACCCTTGGAAAGAACTCGACATTTAGCTTAGTGTCAGAAATAGTGTGTAAGCGAAGTGTAAAGGTTTCTCCGCCGGTGAAAGGAGCTTGTTGACTAGTGAAGTTAAGCTCTCGAGTGTGAGACTCGGGGAGTGGAGTAGGGCAAGGAAAAAGAGTCCTTGTAGACCGAACCACTATAAACAACTTGTTGTGGTTTGATTGTTTCTTTCCTTATTTACTCTTTACATATTGTTTACATATTTCACTAACATATCTAAGATCAACATCAATTGATCTTTCAATAAGTTTCAAAACAAAGTTTTTAATCGGTAAACTATTCAACCCCCCTTCTAGTTTTCTACAGACAACATTAAATTGCACTTTTAATTTTATTGTATTGCTATTTTGTTTTGATAGGTACAACTGTTCAAGCCCTTGAGAAACAATATGAGAAACTGAATAAACCACTCAAAAAACTAAAGGTCCCAATCTACTTCCTCCATTTGAAAATATATTACTTTTGGAGATATATATCGAAATCAAAATATGTTCTCGGCGTTATGTTAATCATCTATAAAATAATTATGTAACAAGGCTCATGTTATGAATGGTAACTCTCAATTCTTTGTGCAATTTAGTTTCAGACCTTTTTCATTTGAGGTCATGTCTTCTAAAATTATCCAGCCACTGCTTTTTTTTTTTTTTTTTTTTTTTTTTTTTTTTTTTTTTGGAAAGCTGAAGTATAAAAAAGAAAGTTACTTTGTACAAGATGTGAAAGCTCATGATCTACGACAAATGTTTCTAGCCATGATAGAGGAGGTGAGAATTAGGATATTCATGGCTTATTAAAGCTCTTAATTATCTCATGTTACACCCGTACCCCGTCAAGGTATTATTAAATGTTAGTATTAACCCCTTATGTTATGTTAGTATGACTATATTTCTTAAAGGTTTCAACTAATAAATAGAATAGAAACTCTTGTGGCCAAAGTATAGAATCTTAGAATAGGGGGACTATGTTGCCATTTGAGCTAAGTGGAATAAATATAAAAGGGAAAAATTAGTCTCATTTGAGACTTATCCAGGATTTTGAGGAGGTTACCTTTAGATGAAGAAAGGTATTTGGTGAAGAAGGAGACATATCAAGAACATCTTAAATTGAGCTAATTCTGGACTTGTGTTGGTGATTATTAAGGTTAAGAGACCTTCAATTTCCTACCTCTAATCAAGTAAGCAAGTTCCCGAATTCTTGTGATTAGAGTCTTGAATTTAGTAGTTTAAAGTAGTAATAGAAGATGTCCAATTCCTTGAAATTACTAGTTATAGTCTCTAATTAAGATTAATTGTTGTTTAGGAAGCTTAAAGAAGTGGTGACTCTGTTAGCCTTAATAGTTTTTATTAGAAGTGATGGTCATTCACGTTTAGGAACTTTTTAACGCGTGTTAGATATCGTGATAGAATAGTCAACGGGCTCGTGGATTGGGCTAAGCTAATTGGTTAGAAGTTATGTTAAGCTAGCCTTATATCAATCCATGTCCAATCCAATCCAAACGAGCCCATGCCAAGCCCATTAGGGCATCTTCTACTTGTACTATATAAACCCCTCAAAGTCTCATTTGAAGGGTGTGCTTGAGTGTGTGTGTGTGTGTTTCATATGAATATTGTTTTCATCTTCTTTCCTTTATCTCTCTAAACATACACGCCTATTATATCATTCAAGTCACCAAGTTCTCATCTTAATCTTTCTTATACGTTTATGTGTAACTGTTGTGTTTTACGCATAACTGTTACGTGTTTGTGTTGGGTTTGCTTGATAAAGTGATAAGGTATACGTGATAAAGGGTCCTAACAGACTCTACTTGGTAGAAACCTATTGATCAATTGGAGGTAAGTATAGTGGGTTAATGTTGTTTCAAGTTAAATATGTAATATTGATTATTGTTATAGTTGTTGGAGCTTGTTATAGTAGCTTGGATCCATAGCTTTTATATTGTCAAGTAGTGTAAATACCCAATTAAAGGTATGTACTTATGTTATAGATGCTCCATGAATCCTTTCTTGTTGTTAAAGCTTTACTTGCACTTAACCCATTTACTTACTAAGCAATTCGCTTACGTTATAGTTAATGACGTTTTGTAGGTCCTAGCAAGGAGGATAAAGGTAAGAATCAAGTGTAGAATGGACTTTTGCTTGAGCTCCTTGTGAGCTTGTCTTTTGGAATCAAGGTGTTGAAGTTGGAAGCCCTAAAGAGTCAAGTCACGTTTTGGTATACTTTTTGGGTCATATGGTCTATCTTTTATTAATGGTTGTAATTACATTTATGTTGTCTAAAAGACTTAAATCAATAGTGTTAAGCTTTTGTAGTTATGGGTAAAATTGTTGGTAAATGATGTTTGCCGCAATGTCAATTGTTTATTTGAAGGTTAAAGTGTCAAAACACTTAAGGGTAATAGTGCTTATAAGTGTTGTAAAGTTTACTTATGGTCTTGTTAATATTTTAGAAGTAAAGAGTTAAATAGTTGGGTCCAAGTGCAGGAAATCTGCACTATTTGTGCAGGTCTGGGTTCCAGACGGCGTCGCCAATAGGGTGACCCCGTCTGGTTAAAATAGTTCTGAGCCGTCAGGTTATATTCATGTACACTAATCCTCAAGATTGGGCTAAAGTGAAGAGACGAATTGCGGAACTCAGTATGACATGTTCCCCTTTAGCTATATGATTTGGGATGTATGTATTAAACGTAGATTTTGGGCAACTTTCAACCTGTATGACCTGTTCCCTTTTTAATTAAAGCACGACCCAAGTTCATCCATTCGTAAGTATGTGGGGTCTAAATGGCCACCTTTAGTATTCTCTAAATTCCATTGAGAAATAGTGGATCTGTTCCGGTTTAGCTACATTATTTTTGGCCAGTTTAACTTAAAGCACAACCCAAGCTGATCCATCCATTCGTAAGTATGTGGGTCGAAATAGCCACTCTAAGTATCCTATAAATTCCATTGACAAATAGTAGGCTTTTCTTGACATGTGAAAATCTTTTTCTATCATATTACACCGATAATGCTTCAAGTTTGGGCAAAAATTTTATGCGCAATTCCAAACTTTCGGCTAATTCTGAAATGCAAGCCATTCTGTTGTAATAGTGTAAGACAGATTTCTCTCAGCACTAGAGCAACTTGGTTTAGAATCACTATGTGTTGACCTTTTGCCTTTGATTCTACTCAATCATAAACATGCAAGCATATTCTCTTATGGACATTAGGTAAACCCATCATCTTCACACGTCATTCATTTGGTTTTGTACCTTTCTTTACAATCTGCTATAATATGCAGGAACTACCAACACAAAATTGGTAGATAAATGTAGATTTGTGGTTAACTATAGCTATTGTGATTATGCAGGTTTTGAAGAAGAAAGGTGGCAGATACGGAGCAGCAGGTGGGTGTAATCGAGGAGGAGGTGCATCAGCTTTCGTTGTGGAACTTTTGTAAGTAGATGGAGTTCAAAATGTGGTGGCTACCCTTATTGTTTGCATTTTCGTGTTATATTTATTCCATATAATAAGTGAATTTGTGTTTAGTATTTAGATCCTTAGGACTTTATCACAGTCACTCTTGTAATTCACAATATATGCTAAAACCGTGTGTATTCTTTCTTCATGCAAGACCTAATTAGGTGTTGAAATGTTTGGTTTGTTAGTCTATAAGAAGTTTAAACAAAAAGTGCCACATGGTTTATTGTTTTATGGATGAAGTTCTACGTATTGTACTGTACTGTTTAATTTCATTTTCTTGGAAGTGTGTTAATCAAACTCAACCAAATAGTTGGCATATATTTTTCCTCAAGTAGACTTGTACAACTTGCTACCCATGTTTGGAGTGATTGTTTGGGATTTTGCATTTAGATTTAGTCATTATATGTGTAGCAAGTCGGTCCTTAATCTTATTTATAACTTAAGGGGCCATATTGTTAAAACTAGAACCAATTTCTCGATATTTCAAGATTACATTTCCTCGCATACCACATGCTCTTACACCATTCATCCACAATGAATAAGCACCATGTAATTTACATGTTCTTATACTTATCATTGTTCTTTGGGTTAATAACCTTTTAAAGCACTATATTTGTCAAGAATGACAGTTTTACGTAGCGAACTAAAAAAATAACTATTTAGACATTAAAGTTGACATTTTTGTCGTTCTTTAAGTATTATGACCATATTATGACCATTTTACCATTTCTAAATTTTTTTCGAAATACTTTTTTTTTCCAAATTTTTTTTTTTGTATTTTTTTTCGAAATACTTTTTTTTTAAAATTTTTGAAATTTTCTTTCGAATTTCTTTTTTTTTGAAATATTTTTCGAAGGGTAAAATGGTCATAATACTTAAAGAAAGACAAAAATGTCAACTTTAATGTCTAAAAGAGTTATTTTTTTAGTTCGCTACGCAGAACTGCCATTCTTAACAAGTATAGTGCTTTAAAAGGTTATTAGCCCTTGTTCTTTTTACATATAATACATGAACACTTTCTTTTTGTTTCCAATATTTGTGTCTTAGATATTTTCCGTTATTCACTATTCATTTACGTCAATTAAACTTCGTCAAGTAATATAATGAAGTTAGCCCGGGCGGGCTATCAAGCTAGTGTATATATATAATTATTGATTCATGTAATTAAAATCAATCAGTGACAACAATGATGGTTGGGTACTTTAGGCTATGCACAGAGGCAACCTAGTTCGTCGCCGCCACATCAGCTTTCTCTCTCCGACGACCTGACGACGACCTAGTTGCCACAGTGGTGACCCGAGATTTTTTTTTTTTTTTTCTTTTTTTTTTTTTTTTTTTTTTTTTTTTTAATTCAAATATTTTTAAAAACAAAATTAAACTTCATTAATAAAAATACTTAACATTACAACAATAATTTTATGTGAAGCCTAATAAGGTTGGACACACCCGTGATCGAGTATGACTTTGCTATATCAGTTTTTTTGTTTTAATAAAAAATTTAAAATTTATTAAAAACAAAACATTAAATAAATTAACACGGCAAACTATACATGTAGTACTCAAAAGTATATTTGTACGTGTAGATGCATGGAGAGTATACGTGTAATACATGCCTTTCAACAAGAAAAGTATATTTGTACGTGTGCATGTATGGAGAGCATATGTATAACATGGTGTCTGAAGCTTCTGCTGTCCATATCTGTACCACTTAATTCACATTTGGAGAGTATCGAAGCCAAATTCAACAAGAAAAGTGGAAGTTTAAGCTTGTGACACTCGGTTGTGTGCTCAACCGAGTTCACCATTCTTCTCTCCCCAACCGATGCCAACCGATGGGCTCACAGTGGCTCGACCTTGCTCGACCGACGCAACCAACCGACGATGACCGGATCCACTGTGCATAGCTTTAGCATATAATGTGTCACATGGTCTGTTGTTTTCCAATTCGTTTAGATTTGAAAGCTGCCAAAACATGGTTTACGCACTTTGGACGGAGATATACTTGTGACAAGTGGATCCCATGGTTTTATGGTTATCAATCCTACATATAAAAAAAAAAAAACTTGCAAGATTGAACTAGAATCAAAAATAGTATAGGATCGGAGTAAAATTGTAAAATGCTAATATCGTTATTATACTTGTAGAATCACTCGATCTCGATCTTATTATAAAGCAAATTTTTTGTTATCGAACAAAACTTTTTTAAAACTTAGGCCAAATTTTCACACTTTAGTCCAATCTTACCCTTATCCATGAACCTTGATATCGGATTATGATTTTTAACAGGGAAATAAATAGGTTATAATATCAAAGAGGTAATAATGTCGTATTTCTTTATATCCAAGTTGTTTATATAATGATGAAACATGAAGTAATCCTATGTATTGTAGGATTTCTATTAGTACGTTGTTTGAACTATAAAATTTCTATTTAAGTATTGAATATAGTGTAGAATGTATTAACACTAAAATGTTTACAAGAAAAATTAATATTTTAGTGGGATCATAAGATCCCGATTCGATCCTACAATCCTGATTTTACGAAGACGAAAACAATCTTAGATAAGATCACGATCTTGAAAACCTTCATCACGGCTTTAGTTTTATTTTATTTAACAAAAAATGCATGTTATATAATTTTCAGTTCATATTTGGGATATTTTGAGAAAAAAAAAATACAAAAAGAATTGTTTTGAAGAGACATATACCAAAAAACAAAAGATGTCATGTTCTGCATAAAAAAACATATTGCTTAGAGCACTAGATACCGTCGTGCCGTGGAAGTGGTGCCATAGTCAAAAAGTATTGTGAAGTCAGCAAAAATCTCTATGGCACCAGAAATGCTATGGCACCACATTCTGGCCGTTACCGTTAGCACCAGAAAATATAGTGCCATAGGCCATTTTTTTTCGTTTATATAAATAAAACTTACAAACTTTTAACTAAAATAAACTTCATTAATTTAAAATAAAACACATTACATAGAAATTAAAAAAAAATACGAAAAAGACATTAAAATTAAAAATACATAATATTTACTACTCGCTTGTTGGATATTTTGCCCGGATTCGTGCTTTTTGGGCATTCCCGATAGCCGCATCAATCGGATCCATCTTGCTTGTGTCCATTTGTAGCACTCGCAAGTCCTCGGCTAACTTTTGAGACATAAGCAAATCAACTATCGCATTTGACTCTCGCTCGAGAACATCCTGCTTCATCTTGCGGTCTAACTCGTATTGATATTGTAACATTTCTTGAAACATTGTCGGGTTTGAACCGGAACTAGCGGTTGAGTTTGACGATCATTGACTCTTTGAAATTCGGTACATCCCGTCCGGCCGTGGCAACTCGTCGAGGCCAAAATGCTCGGGTTGCTCTTGTGTAACCCGAAGACGATTACGTCTTGCCAATGTCGATTCGGGATTTTTCCACTTGTGCTTGTCTTTCAAAAATTCCCAAGCACTTACGTGTTTAAAGTCATAACCCGTCATTTTTTTAAACATTATGTGGCAACGCGTCATAAAATCCGCATCATTATCCCCACTCATAGCCGTCGTTTCATCCACTACCGTATTAAACTTCTTGACATCTTTATTCATTGGCGTCCACTTTCCCATCAACATGTTCTTGATACGAATGGTATAGTTGAGCTTTTTGGCTTCTTTGTTGTACACGTCGAGAACTTTGTACCAAAACGTATCATTTTGTTGATTCGCACTCATTTTTGGATCCTCGGATACTTCAATGAAACACTCCGCCAAAAGATATTCCTCATATTGGGTCCAAAAATTTCGAGATCGGGTCGGTACCGGCTCGTCTTCGTCTTCATTGGTTTTCTTCGACTTCGTCTTCCCCTTCGTAGTTTTTGACGTCAGGGTTGGGACCGGCTCTTCTTCATCTTCATCCATAGGTACGTCTACTAAGTGGTAAGATTGTTGGTCGAAATTTGGTTGAGTTTGTTGTTGTGGTTGTTGTTGAGAAAATTGAGCATATTGTTGTTGTTGTTGCATTTTTCATTGACTAAATTGCATTTGTTCTTCGGGACTCGAAAATGGGTATGGGTAGTATTAGGGATGGCAAAAAATCCGTACCCGATGGGGACCCGATCCCCAAACCCGATTTTAACTGGGGAATCCCCGAGTTGACCGGGGATGGGGAATCTCCAAAATATGAAACCGGGGATGGGGATAACATAAATCCCCGAACCCGACCCCGACCCCGACTCCGATCTTTCTAGTGTATCAGTATTTAAAATTTATATGTTATATCCATACTCGATTAACTTGTATATGTATATGTATATGTATATATGTTTATGAGTATCGACATGTATATTTATATGCATATGTGATATTTATAGAATCAAGTACGTTTAGAATTAGAAGCATAAGCACCAACTACATTTTACTTATTATTTTGTTCAAATAGACACATAGGATACATTTTGTTTTTATATTATATGTAATGTACAATGTTGAGGATGCTTTAAAGTTGAATTGAAATTGTAATGAATCTAACTATGTGTGATGTACGCACATTTCTTGAAACACTTTATGAGTTAAAATTCTTTATATTTTCGATGAGTTGTCAAACCAAACATATCTTAGAGAAGGCATATTAAACACAGAGCTCGCAATAGCTTGTTTGCTAAAGGGACAACCCCAAAATTTCAGCTTTCTTAATTTTGGACACCCTTCGGATAACTTCACAAGTCCTGCACTAGAATTTCCTATAAGAGTAAGAGACAAAGACCTCAAATTAGTACCATACTTCCCGATATACTCCAAACCCGCATCCGTCAATTCTCCATTCCAAAGAGTGATATCTAGCCTTTCGAGTTTGCTGCAACCCATTGGCATAGCCCGAATCCCATCGTCTAGCAGATCTGTTGTCCCATCTTTCTTATACAAGTTTATACAGAATTTACGGAGATTCTTCAAATGAGTTCCTACACACTCCAGCGCTTCATTTGAAATATCTCCGAGTCTATGAACCTTTAAACACTCCAATTTAGTACACCTTTTTGCCGGGGCAATCAGTCCCACGTGGGTCACAAGCCCATTATGGGGTCCCACGTGGGCCACAAACCTGGTATGGGTAAATTTTCGCAATTTATTACAAAACTTACCAATAAATTTAAATCCCTTGTTTCCACATTGTTCCCTGGTATATATAACTTCCAAATTGGGACACCTCTTAAAAAATGAACACTGGCACAATTGAAGAAACAATGGGATAACTGCAAGTTTCAATTTCCTTATATGATTCAAAAAAGGTACTCGAGTTACTCTCAAATCCCCAAAACTTAATGAACACGTATTTGGGGGAAACTGGAAACCAACAAGCTCACTCTTCTCATCAAAAATATCTCCACCAAAATGTTCTAACCTAACAGCATATCTAAAGGCATCTCCTAGTTTACTTAGATAGCACATTCCAATCTTCAACGATATTAATGAGTTGCAACAGGTTTTTGCAAGAAGTGTAAGATCTTTTGCATTAGAAGTATGCGTAATCGTGACATGTAACCTTTCCGAAACCGTGCTATTCAATGCCAACTGATGTAACCAAACCCCATCTTCCAAAATACGATAATCATTTTCCAAAGACAAAGCTCTCAATTGGTTACAATACTTAGATACATGCATTAATCCATCTGTTTGAAACCCTGTACACTTCTTAATCTTCAAACTCCTTAAATCCTTACCACGTGTTCTCGCCAATGTCACGAGATCTTCATCAAGAACAACCAGGCGACGTATATGAAGTTATTTCAAATACCTAAACTCGAGAGCTAATTGTTCAATCCACAGGGTGATTTGGATATCATTATGATATGTTAACGAATCGATAAAAGGGTATCTTTTACTAAAATCAGATGGAGGACCTTTAAGTGTTAACGACTCTGTGGAAAACTAGAAGGGGGGGGGTTGAATAGTTTTTCCGATTTTAAGTTAGTTTCAAAAACTTTAGATTCGGTATTATGTGAAATCGTATGGATGAAGAGAAAGTATAGATCTAATGATAATGCAAGTAAATAAAGTAAAGCAACGGATAGAAATGACACAACCGATTTATAGTGGTTCGGCTACAAGGACACCTTCCTTGCCCTACTCCACTCCCCGAGTCACCTACTCGAGAGTTCAAGCACTATGTCAACAAACTCCTTCAACTTGGCGGAGAAGTCTTCACAACGCTGCTTACACCTTTTTCCAGAACAAAGCTAAATACTGAGTCCGTAACACGGTGGACCAAACCAACACGACTATTACACAAAAACTATGTGAAATATCAAATACAAGATCTTTGCTACAAAAATCTTGTGGAGGAACAAATCATTCAAGGACCCATTGCTTGGATGACTTGTAGAATGCTCGTGATCTTGCCTTAGAGAAGGACCTATATGAGAACCACTAAAGAAAGAAAGAAGAAGAACTCTCTAGATCAAGTGATCTTTTGTTAGAAGAGAATGAGAGTATATGAGAGAATTAGTAAGAAGAGGGGTGAGTTAGAATGAAGAAATGACTCTCTATTTATAGGCAAAACTTGCCACTGTTCCCCGGATCCCACAGATCCCTCCCTCAAGGGATCCGTCTAGTGTAAAGCTAGGGATCCGTGGGACGCTCCTCTTTGCCCATGGGTTTTTTGGTTATGGGTCATGGGTCATGGGTCATGGGTTATGGGTTATGGGTTGGTCCATGGGTATTTCATTAGATACAATGTATCTAATAGATGCAATGCATCTAGTCAAATGGGTATGGGTCAATACCATGGGTTATGGATATGATCCTTGGGTTGTGATTTTTACCCATCCTAATAAACTATTACAACAAATGATTTATTACAACAATTTGTATTAAGTGACTATGTGTAAATGCTTTACAAAAATAACATGTATCCTTATAATTGTACTTAAGATAACATAATATTTGTTATCAACAAAACACAAAGAGATCGCAAAATATTAATTAACGTTTTTACGGTTTATTTGTATTAACAATCTCCCCCTTTTTGTTGATGACAAAACATAATGTTATGATGAGTAAAACTTAAGATTAGATGTATGTTTTGAAAGCCAAGTTTTACTTCTTCTCCCCCTTTTTGTCGAAACAAAAAGTTAACCCCATCGAAGAAATAAAATGTGGAAAAATAGTCCACGTATCGCTTACTCCCCCTTGACGGTAGCTCCCCCTAGTTTGGGGCGTCAAGTGAAGAAAAAATAAAAAATCCTACAAAGAAAAGGTTAGTAGTAACATGCATAAATAATCTTGGAATTGACGAGAATCAAGATTGGGAGCCAAGGTATTTAAACAATGCCTTGTAAACAACAAAATGTAGTGGTATTTATGCCACATACAAGCATGTAAAACTAAGAACAAGACTTGTTCTTAAAAATGACTTCAAAAGAAAAAAAATACTAAAAATAGAAAATAGTAATAATGATTCCTTCCATGCTTGCATAAGGTTATGGATGGAGGTTTTGATGAGTAATGATATTGATGCGATCAAGAATGAGGTTGAGTATGAATCGCAATTCTACCCTAACTTCTATTGCAATATCCCTAGTGGATTGGCAATGTTCACAATGTAAGTGATGTGGGTAATGAGTGCGGAAGTTATCCGGGTTGTTTTGATTTGTGAGATGCGGAAGATGTGGTGGAAAAATAGGAAAATATGGATCAAAGTCCGGAATGTTTGGAAGTGGTGGTGGAAAAAGAACTTAGGTGTTCTTGTAGCTTAATGGGAGCTAAGGGTGGTGAGGTTTCAAGGTCTTTGAAAATTGTGTTTGGAGAAGTGGGAGGTGTCAAAAAGGCTATTTCTTTTTGTTTTGGTTGTTGAGATCTTGTTGGACTCTTAAGGAGTTCTAAAAGAGTGACTTTAGGTGGTGAGTTGATGGGTGATGAAGTTGGTGTACTTGTTGGTGATGAAGGAGGTGCTATAATGAAAGCATCTTGTGGTGAGTTATTTGTTGGTGATGAGCCATTCGATGATGGTTTTGCTAAGCAACAAGGCCGGATGCTAATTCGTGCGGATATCCTAGAGTTTGATTGTGGTATTTTGGAAGGTGGGAGGACAAAAGTTTGGATTTCTTGAAATGGATTGTTTGCATTAGGTGATTCATCTAAGTTGAAAGATCTTTTGGATGACATGGTGTTGTTTGTTTGTGAAGATGAGATGAATATGCAAGCATTTTGGGAGTCCTATATATAGAAAAACAATGCATTGTAATGAATGCTTGACCCAAAATGTGGATTAAAATCTAATGATTAGATATGAATTTAAGGCATGTGATCATGAGAACACAAGCATTAAAGAACATACTCCAAAAAAATGAAAAAAATATTGAAGTTTTCATCCAAAGTGTGAAAAATAGAAGATAAAACTAGCTTCTGTCTCACGGATCCCACGGATCATTCCCTTGAGGGATCCGTCCAGCATTAAGGCTAGGATCCATGGTACTGGTGATTCAGGCAGCTCAAAATTTTCCTTTTGGAAACATTTGTGCCTAGTGTGTGCCTATATGCAAACGATTTGGAGTTGCGGTTATCTCGACTCCTAAAAAGAAAAGAAAAATAAACTAAAAGTGGAAAAGGATACTATTATGTGAGATAACCCGAGTGCTCCTAATTCATTGTTGCTTAAATGAATGTACCCGAAAGCACATATTAGTTATGAGTCATCTTTAGCATTCAAAAGACATGAGATGCAATGAAAACGGGTTTTTACTTTGTATTAATAATGAAAAAGTGATTTGTCCTAGACGTGAGAAATTTCTTTTGTGAAATTGATACGGGAATAGGTATCATTTTTTAGAAAACGTTTTGAAAAGAGGTTTCTATTTGCGAATAAAAATCGTTTTATCCTTTGAAAAGAAGATGTGTATCTAATTATGTGTTTGCAACTTGTACTTATTTTGAAAGAAAATAAGAAAAACTATGAGTTATAAGTGAAAGACTTATCTTGGGTTTTGAAAATTCCCGTATTGCTTGTGAGTTGTGCGTGAAATAGAGATCCTAGACTCAGAAAGAAGAAGGCTAGTGTTTACATACCTTGTAGAGTTAAAAAGTAAATTACGACGATTGTTCCATGAGACCAAGACCAAGACGAAGTAGGTTGAATTGTTCCGCTTTCATCTTTTATGGATTTTTGTGTATTCTTAGGTTCTATGGTTGAGACAAAACAAAATAGGCTACTTTGGTTTTGAACTTGAGACCTTAAGGTTCTTTCGTTTAACTTTCCTATGACCTTATCTACGGGGTGATCTTTGGACTCTTTAATATTTATGAGTTCATTATTTGAAGACTCTTCTTCTTCTTCATTTATCTTTTTCTTTATTACAATAGCTTCACTTTCAACAATCTCGTCATCGATAAGAGGTGGAGAGGGTTTGGGTGGACTTTCATCAAATTTTACATTTAATGACTCTTCTACCTTCATTGTTTCTTTAATTAATATGACGTAAGCTTTGCTATTTGGAGAGTAACCTAGAAAGATACCTTCGGTTGATTTAGGATCAAATTTTGTAAGGTAATATTTAGTGTTAAGAAGAAACCATTTGCTACCAAAGACTCTAAAGTGATCTAACATAGGTTTTTTTGCCTCGAAGTAACTCGTATGGAGTTTTACCTAAAATTGGTCTAATTAAGACTCGATTAAGTATGTACGTTGAAGTATCAACGGCATTGCACCAAAACTTTTGAGGTATGGATTGCTCATTTAGCATGGTGCGACTCATTTCTTCTAGGGTTCTATTCTTTCTTTCAACTACCCCATTCGATTGTGGAGTGCGAGGAGCCGAGAAGTTGTGAGTAATACCATTAGCGTCACAAAAAGCTCCAAATTTCACTTCATTATCGAATTCCCTACCATGATCCGTTCTAATAGACACTATAGGACTTCCTAGTTGTGTTTGGATTTTCTTGCTTAATATTTCAAAATAATTAAACGTTTCCGTTTTGTTCTTTAAGAATTTAGTCCATGTGTACCTAGAGTAATCATCCACTATAACCAAAGTGTAGTAGTTGCCTTCATAACTTTGGATAGCGGAGGGACCAAATAAATCCATGTGTAGTAATTCTAGACACTTAGTTGTAGACACCATGTTTTTAGCTTTGTGACTAGAATGGACTTGTTTTCCTACATTACAAGCATCACAAAAGTGATGTTCATATTTTAATTTTGGTAGATGTCTTACTAGATCTTTGGATGATAGCGATTGAAGAAGTCGCATATTGGCATGACCCAATCTTCGATGCCATAAGGTCGAAGTATCATCCATAGACGTAAGACAAAGTTTGTCTTTAGGTTCATTACTAATTTTAATGACATAGACTCCATGTTTCCTAATTCCTCTTCCTATGGTTATGCCATTTTTTAATATCTTACTACCGGTTTCGGTAAAAAGTACATTGCACTTTTTATCACATATTTGTCCTATACTTAAGAGGTTAAAGTTTAGGTTTTCTACGTGACACACATCGTTAATGGTTAGAGATTTGTTAGAAATCGTACCTTTATCGATGATTTTACTTTTGCTATTTCCAAACACCACATTTCCTCCATTGAAGGATTCATATGTAGAGAATAGATCTTTATTGCCGGTCATGTGCCTCGTGCACCCGCTATTCTTGACCCATTCATCCGGATCTAGGTCGACCTTTAAGCACACCTAAGAAAACAATTAACTCAAAATTTTGGTCCCCATTTGTTCATGGGTCCATTAGTGTTAAACATTCCATTCATGTTAGACATGTATGGATAAGGTGAATATGCATTCCATGGTGCAAAGTTTTGAAAAGGAAAGCCATTTTGCATATTTGGGTTCCATTTCATTTGATGGTTACTTCTCGGGTAAACATTATTAGGTCTCCTAGACGTGTTAGGTTTTGAAAAAGATGGAGCTTTGTTTCTTGCAAAAATAGGATTATATTTTGGGGGTGGTTGTCTAGTGGTAATATGAGTTGGTTTCTTCTTATTAACATTTAACAATAACAAAATCAGTTCTAGAGGAAGAAGCTATGTTATTACCACTGTTTGATTCAGCAGACCCACGGATCCCTGGCTGTACACTAGCCGGTTTCCTTTTTGTGGGATCCGTGGGATCCGCCACAACAGTGGCCTGTTTTTCTATTGCTTTTACGAATTGTGTTTCTTTGTTTTCACTAGTTGACGTATCAAGTTGCTGAATGCCTAAACCTTTTTGGTTGTTTCCAGTTTTAACACTATCTAGTATCATATCTAAAGTATTAGTACTCATTCTAGCAATCTTATAATCTAGTTGATCAACTAGTGTTTGAAGTTGAACGCAAAGTTCACATTCACCACTTGCTATTTTACCCTTTTTTAGACGTTTCAATTTTGCTTTTAACTCTATGACTTCCTTATCTAAACGTTGGTTTTGATTTTTCAAAAACTTGTTTTTGTTAATTACATTTAAGCTAATTTTGCAAAGTTTGTCATATTCATTATGTAATGAGTCATCATCTAGTGATGAGCTACTATAGTATTCGTGACATACCTCGTCATTTGCCATGAGACAAATTTCTTCGTCCTCCTCCTCGCTCATTCCCCACGTGCCGCTCACGAATGACTTTTGATCATCCCGTTTGGGACACTTACTAATAAAGTGGTTTGGGTCCCCACATTTAAAGCAAGCACGATCATCCCTTGGCTTCTCGTCCTCTTTGCTTTTCCGGAATCCTTTCTTGTCGTCATACGGTTGTTTGACGTATCTTCCCTTCCTTCTAAAGAACTTTTTAAAGTCCCTTACCACCATGGCATACTCCTGGTCGTCACTATCCGAAGAGGAGTTCTCTTCATCGCTTGAGGCCTTTTTGGCTTTAAGAGCAAGAGATTTGTGTTTCTCTTTCACCTTTGAGGCTTCGGAATCTTTAGCAAGGACAAGCTCGTAGACTTTTAAGTTGCCTATGAGTTCATCAAGGGTGAGGATTGTCAAATCTTTTGACTCTTCGATTGCCGTCACCTTGGATCTCCACTTGGATGGAAGTGCCCTTAGATATCTCCTAACATGGTCACGGCTAGAAAAAGATTCATCAAGTGCTTGTAAAGATGTAATAATAGTATTAAAATTAGCAAAAGAATGATCTATAGTTTCCTCATCCGATATTGAAAATTGTTCATATTGTTGAACAAATAAATCAATTTTATTATTTTTAACTTGTTGATTACCTTGATGAGTTACAACTAAAGAATTCTAAATTTCTTTAGAAGTTTTAATTCTTTCGAATTCCTTTTTGGGTAAAGCATTATATAAAACCATTTTAACTTTACTATTCTTAGAAAGCTTTTTCTTCATGTCATCGTTTAGTTTATCATGAGGTATGTTAACTAAATTTCCTTTATCATCTTTTGAGGTAGCCTCAAAATCTCCTTCAACAATAATGTACCAAAGATCAATATCTTTAGGCTTCACATACGTTTCGAATATATTCTTCTAATATATAAAACCATTAGTTTCAAGTAGTGGTGGTCGTTGCATGGATTGCCCTTCCTTGTAGTTTTCAGAACCCATAGTGATTGAAAAGTTTTTAAAATACGGTTTACTTTAAAACTTTTATAAACTTAGCTCTTGATGCCAATTGTGGAAAACTAGAAGGGGAGGGGGTTGAATAGTTTTGCCGATTTTAAATTAGTTTCAAAAACTTTAGATTCGATATTATGTGAAATCGTATGGATGAAGAGAAAGTATAGATCAAATGATAATGCAAGTAAATAAAGTAAAGCAAGGGATAGAAATGACACAACCGATTTATAGTGGTTCGGCTACAAGGACACCTTCCTTGCCCTACTTCACTCCCCGAGTCACCTACTCGAGAGTTCAAGCACTATGTCAACAACCTCCTTCAACTTGGCGGAGAAGCCTTCACAGCGTTGCTTACACCTTTTTCCGGTACAAAGCTAAATACCGAGTCCGTAACACGGTGGACCAAACCAACACGACTATTACACAACAACTATGTGAAATATCAAATACAAGATCTTTGCTATAGAAATATTGTGGAGGAACAAATCAATCAAGGACCCCTTGCTTGGATGACTTGTAGAATGCTCGTGATCTCGCCTTAGAGAAGGACCTATATGAGAATCACTAAAGAAAGAAAGAAGAACAACTCTCTAGATCAAGTGATCTTTTGTTAGAAGAGAATAAGAGTATATGAGAGAATTAGTAAGAAGAGGGGTGAGTTAGAATGAAGAAATGACTCTCTATTTATAGGCAAAACTTACCACTGTTCCCCGGGTCCCACGGATCCCTCCCTCAAGGGATCCGTCTAGTGTAAAGCTAGGGATCCGTGGGACGCTCCTCTTTGCCCATGGGTTTTTTGGTTATGGGTCATGGGTCATAGGTTATGGGTTGGTCGATGGGTATTTCATTAGATACAATGTATCTAATATATGCAATGCATCTAGTCAAATGGGTATGGGTCAATACCATGGGTTATGGATATGATCCATGGGTTGTGATTTTTACCCATCCTAATAAACTATTACAACAAATAATTTATTACAACAATTTGTATTAAGTGACTATATGTAAATGCTTTACAAAAATAACATGTATCCTTATAATTGTACTTAAGATAACATTATATTTGTTATCAACAAAACACAAAGAGATCGCAAAATATTAATAAACGTTTTTACGGTTTATTTGTGTTAACAGACTCGATGAATGGGAATCTTTTACTTAAACGAGTTGGGTTGGAGTAAAGTGTGTGGACAGTTACAAGCTTACGCGTAATACCATCAATCTCATAAAACTTACGGGAAACTAAGGAAACAGAGTTTCGGTCATCAACATTGTGTATATAAGGTATAATTAAGTCCAACACTTCCTCCCCCACGTTGGTTTTTTCGAGCTTACGTTTGGTGGGTGCCATTAAGGTTTGGTTTGGTTAAAGGTTTCAAAATCCAATTAACTAATTAACACTTAACACTAAACACTAATAATAATCTTAGAAAAATCACTAAATGAATGAAATAAAGCCTAACTAAACAGCTTGACTAACGAACTGTGAAACCCTATTTCATCTTATAACAAACAATAGCATAGCCTAATCAAAACCCCATAAAAATACAACATTTAAGTGAATGGGAAATTTTATCAAACACCTGGTGTGAAAACATAAATGACCCACAAGCAAACATTATTCGAATGCAATTCTAGAAACTGAACAAGATTAGATCATTGAAAATGGTGGCTGATTCTTGGAGGGTTTTGCTTTTTTGTGTGTGTTTTTGATGGTGTAAATAGTGTGTGTGAAATGAAATGAAAGCAAGAGAGTGTCTGTGAGTAGGTGTATACCCAAAAATATAGATGCATAAGTTATAAATGGAGTTTATTGACAAATTGTTTTATTTTGATATTTACTTGTAAATATGGGTTTATATTTGTGATTGTGGACCCATAAGATCCTATTATATTAGAGTTAATTTCATAAATCGTCTTTTTAAGGTTTGTATGATTTGTCGAGTTTAACAAAATTGATTCTTAAAAAAAATCAACGGATCTTCTTCTTGTAATTTTGACCCGTATTGGGTTTGGTCCCTTGACGGCTTGACCACTAAATCAGTTAAGTTGACCGTCAACTTTTGGTTTAGATGTTGAAATGACATGAATATCCTCATATGTGTTTATTATAATTTAGTCCATGCGTTAATTTTTTATTTTATTTTTTTTGTTTTTAATATTTTTATTAATTTATTATTACTATTTTATTAATTTATTTCTTTTAATTATTTTTTAATTTTATGTTTTTTTATGTTTTTTAGTTATTATTATTATTATTATAAAACATCACATCATTATAAAATCATAGAATTTACAGGAAATTAGTGAAGAGCCGAGAAACTAATTGGGTCCCTACTCCTTTTGCTATAGCAAAGCTAATCCTACTAAAAATATGTTCAGCAGCACGTGCGCCAATCTCCTGAGTCAACGAGAAACTTCGGATGCGCTTTAGTAGGGTTACCGCATCCTTCTCGAACTCTCCGAAGGAAGAGAAAGAGAAGGGGAGAAACCTGTATCCAATGTTCGCACATTTAGCCTCGTATTTGACACGTTTACGTTGCGCTGCTTCGACCACCACACGACCCGTATTATTATTATTATTATTCCTCTAATATTTATTTTCTTAAACTGGTTATTTTCATCTTCTTAATGTAAAGCACACCAATACAGCTCCCACAAACACACACACGCGCGAGCACACACACGAACATGAACACGAACACGAACACACAATTTATCATAAACCTCTTTTAAACACCTTAAACCATCTTGAGACAGGATTTTTTTGGGTTTTTGGGTGTTTGAATGAGTTTTTTTTAGAAGAGAAAATGAAATTTGATGGTGGCCCCGTTATGTGTGTTTTATGTGTTTGCAAGTATTTGTATTTGATGGTGGCCACATAAAACATATCACTTCTTAAAAAAAAAGGAAAAAAAAAACCATTCAAACACCACAAACCCAAAAAGAGTATCTCAAGATGGCTTTGGGTGTTTGGAAGAGGTTTGAGATAAGTATGTGTGTACGTGTGTGCGCACGTGCGTGCGTGTGTGTGCGCACGTGCGTGCGTATGTGTGTTTGTGAGAACTGTGTTGGTGTCTTTCATTAAGAAGATGAAAATATGTAGTTGAAGAAGATAAATATTAGAGGGAAAGTAATAGTAATAATAAAAAAACAAAGAAATCAAAACAAAAAAATATATAAAAACATACAAAAAATAACGTAGTAATATCCAACAAACCACATAAACCATTTAACAAACACATGTGAGGGTACTTATGTCATTTCAACCATCTAAACAAACAATTGACGGTCAACTTAACGGATTTTAGTGGACAAAGCACCAAACCCGATATGGATCAAAACCACATGGAGAGGTTCTGTTAATTTTTTTTCTCAGGACCAATTTTGTTAAACTCGACAAACAATAGGGACGATTTATGAAATTCACTCTTTATATTACAATCTTCAATTATAACCTTTAACTTTCTCGACAGCTTTGAAGAAGAGGTTTGATGCACAAATTCATTCATATATGAGTGTTGATTGAAATACTTATTTTTTTTATTTGTACACTCAAGTGTACAAACTGAATAAGCAATATATATCAAATGTACAATTCTTTATAGCACAATATAAAGTGTGCAAATAAAATAGTGGAATGTGCAAATCATTAGCCCTCATATATAGTTCATGTTTGTTATTAAGATTCAAGACAAATATGTTAAAATATAATAGTAAGATTTTAGTCTTGAATTAAATGTCGACCAAAATCCTATTATTGTGATTCATTGTAAATATGTCCAATAAGCAACTAACATAGTACCCACATTAAGTAGCGGGTCAATAAAGGGAAGATTGTGGTCAATGAAGATGCATAGACGTGTGAAAACTTGTCTGAGACATACGGTAAGTGACTTAAAACCCGGAAAACACTTGCCAATTATTACATGTGTTAAATCTTGATTAAAAACAAAAATACATAACTAATCTATAAGAAATTTCTTGAAACATTAAGATGATACTTAAAAGTTTTAACATCTTTTATTGTGATTTTATAAGTGAGATTTATATAAAGTGGTAGATATTTAGTCAAAGAGTGTGATTACCTCAATTTATAAAGCTTTAATTATTAGTTAAATATAATAAAAAATTCAAAACTAAAGCCTCTTTTGATAAACTTTATGTTAGTTCATAAGGATTGAAAATCCCCGAATCCCCACGGGGATCCCCGATCCCCATTAGGGATGGGGATATAAAGCAATTCCCCGATGGGGATGGGGACGGGGATGGGGATGAAGAGTGAAAACGGGGATGGGGATGGTAATACAATCCCTGACATTCCTTGCCCCGTTGCCATCCCTAGGTAGTAAGCCATTTGGGGTGTGGATTCGAAGAAGAGCCCGGATTGTTGGACGGATTCGAAGACGAACCCACCATTTGGTTCGAAGGGTCGTTTACCATATTATTGATCCATGGTGAATTAGGATTCATTTTGGTATGAAAAAAATTGGAGAAATAGAGGATAGTGTGTTATTGTAGTGTGTTTAAAAATTGGAGAAGTAAAGTATTATTTATAGGATTTTTAGGGGGGTTAAATTTGAGTTTTGAGGCTTGAAAATTGAAAATTTATTGCCGTTGGGTAATGGCTAGTTTTTTGAAAAAAAAAGAGAAAAAAAAAACAAAAGCTATGGCACTGCGTGGTGGTGACGGCGTGAGGTGCTACGGCGCCATCTGTGGTGTCGTGCGCCATTGAAGAAAATGGGATGGATGGACGGCGCGATATTGAATCGTATATATTGAATCGTATCAATTACTCATATGATGAAGGAAAATTTAACTTAGCTGTAATATATGACCCATTTCACCTCCTTTTTTAATTAATATATGGATCTAAACTTTTAGGTGTTCTGATCATCTTAGATATTGAATCGTATCAATTACTCATAAGATTTATGAAATGGAACCCATTTAACTTAGCTGTAATATATGACCCATTTCACCTCCTTTTTGACCCGTTACCTAACCCACTCCCTACAAAGGCCGGAGGTCCTTTCTACCTTTGGTAGAACCGGAAGCAGCCTCTCTACCTTAGGTAAGGGTAAGGTTGTCTACATCTTAACCTCCCCCATACACCGGAAACGGTATTGGGTTCCCATAACCCGTGGAAGACGGCATTGGGCGTTACTTTACTTTTTTTTCTTTTGAAGTTCAAATAAACTGAGTGGTATTATCCACTTTTTAGGGACGATAGCAAGCCAAATGACCTCATACCAGTCCATGTTGAATGAGCACTTTACATGTGAAGAGTCGAGAGATCAAGTAAATAACATTTAACTATATCGTAGTACAACTCTTATAAATCTTGCCGTTCATAGACATTACCATAAGCATCCCCAAATATAGATATAACTATGACCATACCTCACTATCACAAGCCTAAGCCGATACAGTTTTTGGCTTCGCCCCAATCTTTCTCCAAGAAACACTGGGCATGATCTGTTTCGTGTCAACCCGGTCTTTGAACTGAACAGCAACGTTTAGTAGTGAATCGAGAAGTGAGTCTGAAAGGAGATGCGGTTCTAGCCCCAATTCAATAAGTTTAGTGTGCTTGGCATTGTAGTAATGTTCTTCTGCTTCAACTCTAGGGTTGGGTACAGATATAGTTTGCACTTCGATTCCAAGCTTCTCTCCAGCTTTTGTAACAAGTGAAGCAAGTTGGTTCACGGAAAACTGCTCTGTAAATTGATTGAATACCCGAAACTCGCCTCTTTTTGCTGGATTTGCAATAGCAAGCTCCACACACTGGACTGTGTCTCTTATATCTAGGTACCCTCGAGTCTGTATTTGAAAAAAGAAAGTGTCAACAAGATGTATAGTTTAATCTAAAAGACCACCAGAAACATAAGTCGTCGTATATCTTTGTATCTAACTTGACATGAATAAAACACCAGATGACAACTAGAAACATGATACTTATCCCAGTTGTGAAGCTGATCAAAAAGTTGTAAAACCTAACGTGGGTGATCCTATTATTTGAATGAAGTCAGTTTAGCCATTTAGGTGATATCTTATCGATAAATAACCGAACTGTAAACATAATAGCTCAGAAGGAATTGTAAAGTTCAAAAGTAACCCAAGGTACACTCAAGCTTTTGTATCATTATTTATACCAAACAGTCATATCATTAATTTACTATTAGTTTTATACTTGAAAATAGTTTTAATATAAACACTATCTAGAAAATTCTAAAAACAGAGGAAAAAAAAGGTGTTGGCGGGTCAATCTTACTTGTTTTGACCCATACTAAATTTCTGAACATTTTGACCTGTTACCCTACATGTCACATATTTTTCCGCATATACCAAAACCCTATAACTCCAACAGTTTTTTTCTACGTAAACAGCATAACACGAAACTGTTAATCAACTCTGGGTTAGTTACCACTCACATGACAGAAAAACACCAAACCTGATCTCAAATTCTCAGTTAGGTATTAAAATACCCAATTTACGGCATGTAATAAGTATAATGTAACTTGCGTGAGTTAATTAGCTTTTAGTTGAGAGATCTAACCTGTCCTCCTTTGCCATAAACAGTAAGCGGATGACCAACCGCTGCCTGAACACAAAACCTATTCAATGCTGTTCCAAACACTCCATCATAATCAAACCTATTGTAAAGTTCGTCATGCATTTCGGTCTCAGCAGTCCTCACACCATAAACCACACCCTGGTTCAGATCAGTAGCTCTTATCCCCCACGCCTTGCATGTAAATGCAATATTGTTTGAATCATGCACTTTACTCAAATGGTAAAAAGAACTAGCTTGTTTCGGGTAGGGCAAGGTGTCGGTTCTGCCATTATGAGTTATAGTTATATACCCTTCCTCAATGTCGATATTTGGTGTCCCATATTCACCCATTGTACCAAGTTTCACAAGATGACAATCCTCAGCGTACTCCTTTATGGCGAATAAGACATTAAGGGTGCCAAGTACATTGTTTTGTTGAGTGTACACGGCTCTTGATCGGTCAATCATGGAGAACGGGGCGGACCTTTGCTCTCCAAAATGGACCACAGCATCGGGTTTAAACGATGTGAATGCCTCTGACAAAAACTCAAAGTCACAAACATCACCAATGTATAGATTTATGTCTTTTTCGGTTAATGATCTCCATCTTCTGATACGGTCATGGATCGATACGATGGGTGTGAGTGAATCAAGCCCAAGTTGGTCATCAAAATGACGACGAACAAGGTTGTCAACAATTGCAACTTCGTAGCCTTTTTTGGATAAGTGAAGGGAAGTAGCCCAACCACAATAACCATCGCCACCAATGACCATCACTCGGGTTGGCCTAGATTTCTGACCGGAGCTTTCGTCAGAGCCAGACCCTGCCTTTGTTCCAGGTTGTTGAAGGGTAGTTGCGCGTATTGAGAATAGCCTCTGCGCATTCTTTCTGTTTATGGAAAGGTTTTTGAATGGCTGAATTGAAGTGCGTGAAGTGAATGAAGTTGGTAATGAAGCTAAGCTTTGTTTTAATGAGTTAGGGCCGTTTTTGGAACACGAGGAGACATTTAATGGGCAGGAAGCGGATAGTAAATGTGCCATTTTCACATAAAACACTTTCACCCAGGATTTGCAGTATCAGTTTCTAGTACCTACAATATGTAAAAGAACGATCATCAATTGCTAAAGCAAAACGTAACTTAAATCCACCCAAGTCCTCTTACTCCCACACTGAACTCGACCTTTAAGCCTAACACAAACATTAAACAATTTGTCCATCATCATACTCACTGTCACCTCTAATGCGATAATACATCAATATGAAACCATTACTTTCACACTTTTTGCTACAAATTATAAATATCTATAAACAGGCAACAGGGACATTATAGTTTAGCTGGCACTCTCGGATAAAGGATATTGTTACATTTTCATCAGAAAGTATTTTCAAATATTAGTATTTATTCCAAGTAATCTCTTCTCTACTATTTATAAAACAAATTTGCCTATTCTTGAAAACTTAGAATTTCTTAAAACTGAGTAAAGTTGATTTCCTATTATACCCCTCCTAATATTGTTAATAATGGCAACTTTGACAATGAATTTTAAACTTACAAACACACGGTTGACAACTTTTGAAGCGACAAAGAATTGAACTTTACAAGCATAATATGACAGGTAAATTAAGTCTTGCACCATAATATTAACATCATATATTTCTTTATCAATTGATTTACAAAATGTTGTTTGCGCATGTATTCGTCTAGGGTCACATGGCTGCAACCGGTTCCACCAATTTTTAAAAAATAAGCAAAAAAGGAAAAAGAAAAAACAAACGGTTGCATCAAGGGTTATACCAGAATCACAAGTTCAAAAGTATAATTATTTGCCGTTATACACTGTCGCTTTGCGCGGGTACTCGTCTAGTCAATCATAAAGTTGAAAAATAACCTTCTAGTCTACAACAAGTCAAATGATTTCAAAACATCTTTGAAAAACAATTAAACCATAAAAATTGCATATAACATAACCTTATCTGAATGCAAAATCTTGTAGCTGGTAAATTAATATTTATTTGTTCAGTTGATCAAGTTAAATAATAGTAATTATAAACATAGAATAGCATATAATTAGTGAAACAAAACATAAAAAAGAAGTAGGATTATATATACCTGATGATGATGAAATGAGCAGATAATAAGAAGCTGGTGTTGGTTACTCCGTTTTATTATTTATTACTATCTTGTTTGATAGATAGAGCTCAGTCATAAGAAACTGATGAGGAGGAGCATCGAGGAGCATTGTGGAATGGATATTCCTCTTACCCCAATGTTGCATCTTTCCCAAATGTGCACCAATTCTCCTCACACTTTGTTTTTTTCTACATTCATCACTTTATTTTATTTTTCGGAAAATCAAGTTTTAACATTTTCAAAAATATCTAGCTTCACTAGTCACTACTATGTTAAAAGAATCTAACACTTCAAAAATGTAATTGATAAGCCTAAAAGTGACTAATTTTGAACCTAAATGAACATGAACGTGACATTGATTTATTGATTTGTAAAACAGTAACTTCATATGTTGTCACCAAGTGAATGTCACCACATAAGATTATGCATGCATTTAAATATACCAATTAGACATGATAATCAATGCTCTAAATTCATTTGAACAAAACCGACCAAAAACGAACCGACCCAATAAAACCGGTAAAACCGAACCAAACCGAGTAACTTCGGTTCGACTTCGGTTCTCGGTTTAGGTTTTACCTATTTTCGGGTTTCGGGTCGGGTCGGGTCAAAAACCGAGTCGAACCGACCGAACCGAACCAAACCGAGTAACTTCGGTTCGGTTCTCGGTTTGCATATTTTCCTTTTTTCAGTTTTCGGATCGGGTCAATTTTTTTCGGGTCTGGTCGTGTTTGACTCGACGCTCACCCTTAAATAGGACCATTGGTTCATACCATGATGTTATAACAAAATCTATGAGGTTCAATCATCAATATGCACAAATGTTGGTTGTGGCTAGGGACGTGGTCGGAAATACTTGTGGGACTCTTCGATAAGTCAATGGAATAGAGTAAAGGTTAAATATGAAAGAAAAGTAAAATGAGAAATAATCATAGCCGCACATTCAGATACACCTACAAAAAGATATGTGTCTTCTATTAAATTCTCTTTCTACATTTGAAATGTGTGACTGAAAACATTTCTCATTCTTATTATTTATATTTTTCTTCTTAGTGAATTCCATTCCCAAATGGAATATTGATAATACAATTGCAATTTGCAAACTAGAGCGCCTAGTGACATTAAGGGCCCGTTTGGTTTGTAGGTGGGTTTAAAATTAAGATTTGGATTTGGATTTAAATTTAGATTAAGATTTGAATTTGAGTTTTATGTAAGAGAGATAAAATATATTATAAAAATTATAAAATACTATTATATAAAATTATATATGAATTTAATATTAAATTAAATTATATTTTATGTTGAAATAATGTAGTGATGAGAAGGGTCCACTTGAATTTAACGAAAGAAATATTAAAAATTATTTTTTTGTAAAATTGTGTCGGAAAAGAAATATGGGAGGGTGGGTTTTGCGTATAGCTGGCTTCAGGGGTTTTTGCGTATAACTTGTCTTTCTAACCAAACAATTTTATTCAACCCAAAGTCAAATCTTTGGGGTAAACCCCCCATACCAAACGCCTTGTTTGTATAATGTTGTTTAGGAGGCACTTTATTTTGCATACTCAAAAATCCTTGCATACTAAGGGATAAATCCCCACCTTTCATCTAGATTGATCTAATGGTTAGGATTAACCTAAGATTTAATATGTCTAAACCTAAGTCCATGTTTTTTTCTTGTCTTTTTCTTGTCTTTTTATCTTTCTTATTTATTTTCTCATTATTTGTAATTTTTTTAATCACTTTTTTTAATTTCACGTTTTTTTTTTTTTTTTTTTTTCGTTTTCGTTTTCGTCAGTTTTCATACGTTTTTGTCCGGTTTTTCCGCTTTTCATACGTTTTCGTCTGTTTTCTTACGTTTTCTTACGTTTTCGTCTGTTTTCGTCCGTTTTCATTCGTTTTCGTCCATTTTGTTACGTTTTCATCAGCCTTGTTACGTTTTCGTCTGTTTTCTTACGTTTTTGTCCGTTTTCTTACGTTTTCGTCCGTTTTCATACATTTTCGTCCGGTTACATACGTTTTTTACCGTTTTCATACGTTTTAGTCCGTTTTCATCTTTTTTCTTACATTTTCGTCTGTTTTCTTACATTTTCGTCCGTTTTCATACGTTTTTGTCTGTTTTCTTACGTTTTCGTTCGTTTTCTTATGTTTTCTTACATTTTCTTCTGTTTTCTTACGTTTTTGTCAGTTTTCTTACGTTTTCGTCCGTTTTCATACGTTTCCGTCCGATTTCATACGTTTTCGTCCGTTTTCTTACGTTTTTGTCCGTTGTCATACATTTTTTCGCCTGTTTTCTTACATTTTCGTCCGTTTTCCTATGTTTTCGTTCGTTTTCTTAGGTTTCCGTCTGTTTTCTTACGTTTTTGTCCGTTTTCATACCTTTTCGTCTGTTTTAATATGTATTCATCTGTTTTCTTACTTTTTTGTTCGTTTTCTTACATTTTCATCGTTTTTCATAGGTTTATATACGCTTTCGTCCGTTTTTTTACGTTTTCGTCCATTTTTAGACGCTTTCGTCTGTTTTTAGACATTTTCGTCCGTTTTCATCCATTTTTATACGTTTTCGTCCGTTGTCAGACGCTTTTTTTTCGTTTTCATACGTTTTTATATGCTTTTCATTCGTTTTTATACGTTTTTGTTCGTTTTCATACGTTTTCGTTCGTTTTTTGCAGTTTTTATACGTTTTCGTCTATTTTCATATGTTTTCAAGCTTAATATTAAACTTTATTATATTACATGTCTAATATCAATTGTGATATTTTATTATAAAAAAATTAATGTCTAATATCACTTGTGATATTTCATAAACAAACAAGTATGTTTTTTAACCTTTAATATCACCTGAGATATTTCATTGCTCCGTATATTTTTATATATTATTACCTATGTGTTTTCTAATATTTTATAATTTCAGTTACAAGATAGTTTTTGTGCCTTTCATCGCAATTGACAAGCGCATATTTTGTTAATGCAATCAATGTATTATACTCTTAGTAGAAATAAAATGGTTAAAGTCTCTTTAGGTGAATTCTTATTTTGTTCAAAAAATGCTAATTTAATGCAACACTTGTTTAATTTTGAGAATATGTCAAGTCTCTATTTTCATAGTTTGCTTCCTTTTCATTCATTTTGATATTTTTAAGTGACACTTATTTATCTCTTGTGATATAACACTGTAAGAAAGATGAAGAGTATTACACTATTCATCATATGTGTGTTATCAGTTGTGATACTCAACTAATAATGTGAAATATTAAATTCATACCAAATGTGATAAGAATTTAGTATTTTACCAAGTATATATGAAAGAAATGATAATAAACATCACTTATTATATTACTGTGATGATTATGTTCATTTTTTTTATTTGTGTTTTTGAAAATATTTAGGAAGATTTTTGTGTTTTATGATAATATGAAATATTAGAAAATGTGTTTAACTGAAAACAAAAGATGTTATGAAACTTTTGTTAGACTTGTGGTGGATTTTTCTATTTAATGAATACATTGTGCATGTTTCGATAGGTTTTATAGCGGAATTTAAAAATATCTATGGTTGAATCAGCAAACTAAAGAAGTGATGGTTGAAGAAAGCACACATCTTTATAAACAAATTGTGTAAGCTCAAACACCAGTGATATCACACATGATATCACAGGTGATATCACATGATATCATAGGTGATATCATTGGTGATATCACAAGTGATATAAACTATGATATCACAAGTGATATAAACTATAATATCACACATGCTATCACCGGTAATATCACACATGATATCACAGGTGATATCAACGGTGTTATCACACATGATATCACGTGGGATATCACAAGTGAGGTGATATCACCTGTGATATCACAAGTGTTTGAGCTTCCTCAATTTGTTTATAAAGATGTGTGCTATCTTCAACCATAGTTTATTTAGTTTGCTGATTCAACCATAGATATTTTTAAATCCCGCTATAAAATCTATCGAAACATGCACAATGTATTCATTAAATAGAAGAATCCACCACAAGTCTAACAAAAGTATCATAACATCTCTTATTTTCAGTTGAACAAATTTTATAATATTTCATAATATCATAAAACACAAAAATCTTCCTAAATATTTTCAAAAACACAACCATCACATTCTTAGTTGAGTATCACAACTGATAACACATACATGATGAAGAATGTAATACTTTTCATCTTCCTTACAGTGTTATAGCACAAAAGATAAATAAGTGTCACATACAAATATCAAAATGAAACCGTTTGAAAACGGACAAAAACGTATAAAATCGAATGAAAAAAGTATGAAAACGGACAAAAACGTCTGAAAACGAAGAAAACGTATAAAAATAGACAAAAACGAATAAAAACGTAAAAAAAGTGGATGAAAACGTAAAAAAACGGATGACAACGTATGAAAACGTCTGAAAATTAACGAAAAAGTATAAAAACGGACGAAAATACATGAAAAGGTAAAAATACAGACAAAAACGTCTAAAAACGGACGAAAATACATGAAAACCTAAAAAAACAGACAAAAAAGTATGAAAATGGATGAAAATGGCCGAAAACGTAAGAAAACGGACGAAAACGTATGAAAGCATAAAAACACGTCTAAAAACGTATGAAAAATGGACGAAAACGAAAGAAAACGGACGAAAACGTATGAAAACGAACGAAAACGTGAGAAAATGGACGAAAACGTAAGAAAACAACCGAAAACGTATGAAAACGGACGTAAACGGGCGAAAACGTAAGAAAACAGACGAAAACGTATGAAAACAGACGAAAACGTATATAAACGGACGGAAACGTCTGAAAACAGACGAAAATGTCTAAAAATGGACGAAAAGTATGAAAACGGAAAAAAACGTCTAAAAACATACGAAAACGTATATAAACGTATGAAAACGTACAAAAAAGTACGAAAACGTCAGAAAACGGACGGAAACGTCAGAAAACGGATGTAAACCTACGTAAACGGATGAAAACAGACGAAAACGTATGAAAGCGGGAAAAAAACTTGAACAAAAAAAACGTGAATTTAAAATTAAGAAAAAAATAATGAAAAAAACGTGAACTAAAAAAAAGTCAATTCCAAAAAAAAAGAAAAAAAAAAACAAACATGAGTTTGAAATAGTAACGCTGTAACGTGAATTCCAAAAAAGAAAATAAAAAAATAAAAGAAAAAAGTTAATAAATAAGAGTAACAAAAAGACAAAGAAAAATGATAAAAAAACATGAACTTAGGTTTCCATATTAAATCTTAGGTTTATCCCCACCATTAGATCAAACTAGATGGATGGTGAGGATTTGTCCCTTGGTAAGCACCAAAATAAGAGTAAGCATTTGAAAATTCCTCTGTTGTTTAGTAATATATAGCTATAAGCAACATCTATACTACTTTATAATGCATTTAGGCCTTCTAAAATTAGAAGGCTTAAAAATTCAGACTTTTTTACTTGCTTATTATGGAAAGAGTTTTTCTAACCAAAAATTAAGATAAGGAGCTTCAATCATGAGATGACATGTGTCACTTCTTAACAAACTCCAAACCTAACTCCTAACCACTAAAAATTAAGATAAAGAGCTCCAATTATAAAATGACATGTGTCATTTCTCAACTAAAAATTCATCTTTATTTTTAAATTAAAATATCTTTTTATCTAATTATTTTTTTTATAATCTAATTTCACCATATTTTTTAAAATTTTATGCTCTTTAATTTAGCATCCATTTTGATATATTTTTATGAGTTTTTAGTTTTTATATTTTTAATGGGTTTATTTTATTTTAATTCAAATTTTTACAACTTTAACCTTTATTTCATTTATTTCAATCAATATAATCTTGATTCGTCAAAATCATATACTTTTGGGGTAGTGTTTGACGCGTAAGAGATTGCGAGGGTATTTCTATATGCGGGAATAATGATGTCGCGGGAAAGCTACGGGAAAGTTACGGGTAACCCAAACAAACACTTACAACTAACACATATACATTCGAAGTGTTGTGAAACGAATTCACTAAACGGGTAAGCAAACACATATAACTATACTTATCGCCGCCGCTGTGCGCGGGTACCCGGCTAGTAGTTTCCTAATTCCTACAAAAACCAACTTCTTAAAGATTTCACTAAACCCCAATTGAAATGTTGATGTTCACAAAACTTGACGTCTTAGAAATGTGGTTTACCGTTAGCAGGAATATACATGTCACTTTCATGTTGTTTAGTAATGGGTTGAGTTATTAAGACCCACCTCTTTTTTTATTGAGACCCCCCTCTTTTTTTCCATATTAAATCTTAGGTTTATCCCCACCATTATATCAAACTAGAAGGATGGTGAAGATTTGTCCCTTGGTAAGCACCAAAATAAGAGTAAGCATTTGAAAATTCCTCTGTTGTTTAGTAATATATAGCTATAAGCAACATCTATACTACTTTATAATGCATTTAGGCCTTCTAAAATTAGAAGGCTTAAAAATTCAGACTTTTTTACTTGCTTATTATGGAAAGAGTTTTTCTAACCAAAAATTAAGATAAGGAGCTTCAATCATGAGATGACATGTGTCACTTCTTAACAAACTCCAAACCTAACTCCTAACTACTAAAAATTAAGATAAAGAGCTTCAATTATAAAATGACATGTGTCATTTCTCAACTAAAAATTCATCTTTATTTTTAAATTAAAATATCTTTTTATCTAATTATTTTTTTTATAATCTAATTTCACCATATTTTTTAAAATTTTATGCTCTTTAATTTAGCATCCATTTTGATATATTTTTATGAGTTTTTAGTTTTTATATTTTTAATGGGTTTATTTTATTTTAATTCAAATTTTTACAACTTTAACCTTTATTTCATTTATTTCAATCAATATAATCTTGATTCGTCAAAATCATATACTTTTGGGGTAGTGTTTGACGCGTATGAGATTGCGAGGGTATTTCTATATGCGGGAATAATGATGTCGCGGGAAAGCTACGGGAAAGTTACGGGTAACCCAAACAAACACTTACAACTAACACATATACATTCGAAGTGTTGTGAAACGAATTCACTAAACGGGTAAGCAAACACATATAACTATACTTATCGCCGCCGCTGTGCGCGGATACCCGGCTAGTAGTTTCCTAATTCCTACAAAAACCAACTTCTTAAAGATTTCACTAAACCCCAATTGAAATGTTGATGTTCACAAAACTTGACGTCTTAGAAATGTGGTTTACCGTTAGCAGGAATATACATGTCACTTTCATGTTGTTTAGTAATGGGTTGAGTTATTAAGACCCCCCTCTTTTTTTATTGAGACCCCCCTCTTTTTTTATTGAGACCCCCCCCTCCCCCCCCCTTTTTTTGTTTTTTTTTTATTATTTTTTTATTTTTATAATTTTGTTTATATCAAAAAACTATAAACCTGAAAATGCGGAACTGTAAATATAAAGTTTAATAAGCCAAACGCTTAAAACTGTCAGAAATACGGAACAGAAACTGACAAAAAACTGTGTTGTACTGGAAAAAGCGGGGGACAAAGGGAATATTCCCTGGGGACAAGGTGGCAGGCTACCCATAGAGAGGGTATTAATAGTAGGACCCTTAGTAATATATAGCTATAAGCAACATAGTTTCCTAATTCCTACAAAAACCAACTTCTTAAAGATTTCACTAAACCCCAATTGAAATGTTGATGTTCACAAAACTTGACGTCTTAGAAATGTGGTTTACCGTTAGCAGGAATATACATGTCACTTTCATGTTGTTTAGTAATATATAGCTATAAGCAACATAGTTTCCTAATTCCTACAAAAACCAACTTCTTAAAGATTTCACTAAACCCCAATTGAAATGTTGATGTTCACAAAACTTGACGTCTTAGAAATGTGGTTTACCGTTAGCAGGAATATACATGTCACTTTCATGATCACATTGCAAGAAATGAGAGCATAGCCAACGTTTCTGTTTCTAATTAAAAGGCGTGGTCCTAATGGATGATAAATATCGACAAAATGATTTTGTTTTTGACACGTACTCGACAAGAAAAGAAATTTGAAATATTATACAATGTTGTTTGCTAAGCAAAGATCGAAGGATGCAACCGTCGGTTTTTTATATCCGAATATAAGTGACTGTAGGTGCAAAAATCTAGCGTTGTTTGGTTTATTCAGTTTAGTTAGTTTAATAAAAAAAAATCAGTAAAATCGAAAATCGAACCGAATCAAATTTAAATTTGATTAAATCGAATTTGAATTCGATTAGAGTTTTTGAGTTCACCCGAATTACATAATTTATATATATACTTTTTCTCATTTTATTATATAGAATTTTAGCACCAAAAGAAATTTAAGCTTAAAAAAAGTTATATTAAAAAAGAGTTTTAATAGTTTTTTTTATACATATATACAAATTATATATATTTATATGAATTTGGTTTTAGACTTTTAGGTTCGGTTCGGTTTGCATTTTGTCAAAACCATATTCAAACCAAAAATCGAATATTTAATTTGTTTCGGTTATGTTTTAACAAATTCCATTTGGTTTATAAATTCGATTCGATTTTATTCAGCTCGGTTGTGGGATTACCCGATTTGTGATCACCAAATATCAAACATAGCCCGTTATGATTTGGGCTTGTTCAATCTTAGCCCATCAATATTCATGGCAAATGGGCAACAGAAAAGCTCTTAAACAGATGGTGAATTTGAAGATTCTTGGCGAGGAAGCTGATATGGATGAAACTAAATGGTGCAAATACATTCCAAACAAGGTTAGTGTTTTTATGTGGCGTTTGAAACATGGGCGTCTTCCTGTTAGAGCTCTACTTGATAGGTATGGGATGGACTTAGACACCACTTTATGTCCAGTGTGTAATGAGGTGGTTGAGTCCTTGGATCATTGTTTCGTTTCGTGTTGTAAAGCTAAACCATTGTGGAACAAAGTGTTTGACTGGTGGAGCTTAGACAATTTTTATGGATCGAGTATAGCGGACATCTTAAACGTGGATGGGAGCGGTGTTTTTCCCAATAGTTTGAAACCCGTGTGGCAAGCAGTGGTTTGGTCGGTTTTCTATTTTATATGGAGATTCAGAAACAAAATCGTGTTCCAGGTCCCTCAAAACAATGAGGTGGATTTATTGTTCGAGATACAACTTACTTCGTTCTTTTGGATTAAACACCGAACTAAGACTTTAAATTTAAATTGGGTTGATTGGTGTTCGGGTCCAATTCGTTGCCACAGATAATCAAGTTGTAGTTAGTTTTGTTCGTGTTTCTCGTATGTGTTTATTGGCTTGTATTTTCTTTTCTTTCGGGTCTCTCGCTCTTTAAATTAGCTTGTTTAACTGAGGAGGGATGCCGTGTTTTGTAATTTGTTCTCTTTTTGTGGTCTATTGAATTGTTGCCTTTCAAAAAAAAAAATGGGCAACAGAAAAATACAATTGACTTTCAATGTCAAACCTTTTGAAAAGTTGACCCAGTTTTCTCATATTCAAAATCAATTTGAGCTTTGTAAGAAAACTGAAAGTTTCTGTCTACATCACTTGACTTAGTTATCAACTAGTTCATGTCACCTTAAAGATAAACCTTGTTCCCTCTCAAAAGATAATTATATGTCTAATGATTCTTGTAGCAAGACGAATTCTTTGACGATTATGATGTCCCTATAGTCGATGAGACAATGAAAAGTATTTAGTAAATTTATAATCATACAAAATAGATAGTGTTCCAATTGTTAACTAACAACTTTTTAAAGATACTTTTAAGTTTGATAAAAAGATATGATAAGGCGATAATTTGAATTCTTCAATAATCAAAATTTCTCAAACACTCAAATAATTTGAAACATGATACACAATTTCGTATCAAAAAAGGCGATATAGACAATTTTTTATCCAAATCTTTTAAACAAAACTAGTAGGGTACCGACGCAATGCAGCGGCGGGGAACATGTGACTATAATTTGCAGCGAGCAAATGTTATTCAATTACACGTTTTTCCAACAGAAAGAGGGGCTGGGCGAGGTTCAAGGGCCAGAAAAACTTTGGATGACTGAATCTATCGTGTGTGAAGTATGATTAGTTGTATTGTAGCTTTTTTGATTATTTTATAAACTATGAGTTCTTTTTATATTAACATTTAATAACTGACATTTTAATGTATATCAATATATATTTTTTTAGTTTATATGTTAAAAGTATTGATATTGTGGTTACACATTTTTTTTTCTTTCAATTAAATCACTTATTCGATCATTGATATGACGGTTACAAGGATTGATCAAGTTTTGAAATCCTTCCATAACAAACAAGTTTAAGAGTCTGAATTTTTAGGCTTGGCTAATTATGAAATAGTCCCAAATACTTAATATATTAGTAGAGACAGAGATGGCACTTTATACACGTAACCGGTACACAAAATTCATAACAATTAATGAACATGCATGTAACTTACACGCTATCAATTCATCAGGTTATTCCATCATTCAAATGTGACACAAAACAAATTTTCCCATGACCAATATAGATAATTACGATTTTTAGAATGATACATATAAAAATGGTTTTACTTCATATACATGCTAAAGCTAACAAAAGAACTGAAAAACTTATGTCCAAAATTAAATGTTAACTTAGGCTGCCTCCAATAGATCGAGTGATTGTGGCGATCGATTCACACTCGATCGTCTTGTTGTGTCACTATTCGATCGTCCAAAATTTCACCCATTTTGGTCACGCCTGCGGTCGAATGAGAAAGTGGTTTGTGCGTGTATTTAATGAATATAAAAGATATATTTGTGGGGTATGTTTTTTGTAGTGTAGGTCGCCTTACTGGGGCACCCAATCGTCTGAAGATCGCTGGAGAGAGAAAGCTGACGTGACAGGAAAAATGAGGGGGATTGAGTGCCCTTACTGGGGGCAGCCTTATAAAATGAACATAGTTTTTTGTTTCGGCTTATATAGTCAATTTATGGCTTATGTTTCATAAGCTTGACTTATTTAGAAACTTTTCGACTTATATATATTCATTATGACATACTTATATAAGCCCAAAAGTTTCAAAATAAACCACAAAATGAGTTATGAAACATAGGCTCAGAACCAAATAAGCTATAAAACCGAAACAAACACCCTTTTAGAAAATTGATATAGTTATGTTGTGCAACAATGTGTAAAAGGTTATTGGTTTCCTTATAAGATGTCAATGATTCAAACCTTGTTAGGTGTGTATATTTGTGAGTGACGAGAAAAGGGTCGAAAAAAGTTCCTGATTAACTCGCTGAGATTGCGTACCTTTGTGTCTTAAAAGGTTTGCCCTCCGTAAGTAAACTAAATAGAAAAACCTCATTCGTTTATATCTAACTCATTAGAGACAATGTGATTGGTCGTAAGTGAATATTGACAATTAATTTGGCACATAATAAAATAACGATGCGAAAAATTATTCTCACATAATCTATAGTACATATAAAATAGAAAATGCATTTATTTAAATTTAAATATTTAAAAAGTGAGTAATGTTGTTAGACAAAAATATCACTATTTAATTTCAATCAATCTGTTAAATTTTGGGGTAATAATCTGTGGCAAACATGTCATTCTATCAATTACTAATAGCTTTCAAGTTATGTTCATTGCAGGCATATTACAGGGGTTAATAATGGTCAAAGCATAAATGGTTTAAAGTTCCTAGAAGTTCATTTATGCTGAAGCGTTCTTCTCATTTCTGCTGATGCGTCTTTTATAGCCGTTAGAGGGGTCTTTGTGTATCTTTATCTCCTATTTAATAAGTCCCTTAATCTAGGGTTAGAAACAACTGTGTGTGCAGTCATTGTCTCACATTTCTCTTCTTTCTGATCATTATACTGATCTTATTTCTTCTTTGTATTTGTCTGGTTATTGTCTCATTGACATTAACCTAATCTTGTAACACTTTGGATACTATTGCTGGTTTAATCTAAGCCGACTATTGAGGCTTAGGTTTGAATAAAGTATTGTTGTGAATCTATTATTGCTGATACTTTCGCACATTGTATCAGAGCTTCAGGCTCATAATCATTGTTGATTCACCATCCAAGGGTTTCTTTGTAGAAACTTGGGGGACATCTCTTCAGCAACAAAACTGGTGGTTTGTGGTTATTGCTACTGGCATAATCACTGGTTATTTTCTATTCACAATTAGCCCTAGACTAAGTGAATCTAGGGTAATTGTGATTTGTTCTTTCCGCTGCATATTGCTCTGTAAGTCTAAGTCTATTCTTTTTCTTCAAACAAACAGTACTTAAGTCTTTGTGGGTGCAAACGGGTAGACTAACATCTTGATCTGCCACCTCTGAGTGGTATGAATACCTGCTCTGGTTTACCCCAGTCCACAGGGTTGGTGCTTGTTGTTTCTTAATTACAAAGTCTTATTTATTTCTTTATTTGTCTATCTGCTTTAGTTATTATCTCTGTCTGTGTTATTTGTCTGTCTTATTGTTTGCATTATGGCTGTTGGTGATGATAACACTGGTGGTGGTGGTGATGGTTCTTCCACTGAGAAAAGCTTATCATTTGGTGATGCTTTGTATTTACACCCTAATAACACCAATGGTACTCCTATTATTTCCATTAAACTCACTGGAACTGAAAATTATAAAATATGGAATATGGCCATGACCTTTGCCTTAAGGAATCATAATAAGTTAGGGTTTATTGATGGGACCTGCATAAGAGATGACTCAAATCCTAGTCTTGCTAATCAATAGGATACCTGTAACTCTGTTGTGGTTACTTGGATTCTTAACTCTCTCAGTCCTGAACTATTTGCTGGTGCTATCTATGCTAAAACTGCTTATGAAATGTGGAATGATCTTAAAGATACTTATGATAAGGTTGATGGTTCAGCCATTTTTAATTTACATAAAAATATAAACTCTCTTAGTCAAAGTGGGTCCTCTCTTGCTGATTATTACAACAATCTTAACTCTTTATGGAAACAACTTGATTGTATGATTAGCTTGCCTCCCTGCACTTGTGAGGCTGCAAAACATTTTGAAAAACACAATCAGCTAATCAAATTAATGCAATTTCTTATGGGTCTTGATGACTCCTATGTTTCCATCAGAAGTAATATTTTAACCAGAGATCCTTTGCCTAATGTCAAAACTGCCTTCTCTGTTGTCTCTGGAGAAGAATCTCACAGAAATGTTTCGTCTGGGAATACCTCTGCTAAACCCAATGCTACAGCTTTTGCTGCAAAAACTTCTGATGGTGGAAAATTTTTTGATAACAAAAAGGTTTTAACAACAACACTTTTAATAAAGGTTCTGGTTTTAATGCTGGTAACAGCTCAAACAACAGAGGACCAAACATGAATCTCAAATGTACTAACGGCAAAAAACCTGGTCACACTATTGATAGATGTTATGATCTTGTTGGTTATCCTGCTGGATATGTCAAAAGGAACTTTAATGCTAAACCTGTCAGTAGTAACAATGTTTCCACTGATGCTAATCATATCACTGATAATAGAGCTAGCAACTCCCCTGTCTCTTTGTCAAATGAACAGCTCTCCAGACTTATGAGTCTTCTTAATGACAACAATGTGTCCTCTGCTAATGCCAACATGGCAGGTAAAAATTTTTCAAGAACTTTCTTTAATGGCAGTGTCAAGTTTAATATAAACTTCAACAAATTTTTTAACAACAACACAAAAACCTTATCTGGAAACATCAGTCTTGGTTGGATTGTTGACTCTGGTGCAAATCAGCACATGACTGTATCTACAAAATTTTTAATTAATGTTGTTGACATTTTAAATCTTGGTCTAACTATTGGACATCCCAATGGTACTCACGCTTTAATTACTAAAATTGGTGATTTAAAGGTCAATAATGACCTAACTCTTTTTGATGTTCTGGTTGTTCATGAGTACAATGTCAGTCTGCTGTCTGTTCATAAGATTGCTAGAGACAACAAGATGTTTGTTGGGTTTAATGAATCTAATTGCTATATACAGGATTTACATCAAAAAAGGATTGTGGGGATTGGTAAACAATGCAATGGGTTATATATGTTTGATATTGATTCTACATGTAAGATTTAATAATTGCATTTCTGTTTGTCATGTTTCTAGAAATCTCTGGCATCAAAGACGTGGTCATCCCTCTGACCAAGTCCTACATATACTTAAATCCACTCTTAAACTTGATAGTACATCTGAATCTGACCATCTTTGTGATACTTGCAATAAAGCTAAACAAACCAGGGAACCATTCCCTCTAAGTGAACATAAATCAACTAAAATTGGTGAACTTGTTCATCTAGATGTATGGGGACCATATAAAGTCACTAGCAGAGATGGTTACAAATATTTTTTAACTATTGTTGATGACTATTCTAGGGCAGTCTGGGTTTATATGCTTAAGGGAAAGGATGATGTTTATGTTTCCATTGTTAACTTTACTCATATGCTATCAAATCAATTTGAACACAATGTTAAGATATTCAGAAGTGATAATGGGACAGAATTTGTCAATAACAAACTTCAACACTTCTTTCATGAAAAAGGAATTTTACATCAAACCTCTTGTGTTTACACACCACAACAAAATGGTATTGCAGAAAGGAAACATAGGCATCTCCTTAATGTGGCTAGATCCCTTATGTTTCAGGGGGAATTACCTCTATATCTTTGGCCTGAATGTGTTCTAACTGCTGCATATGTCATAAACAGGTTACCCTCTTCAGTGTTGTCTGGCAAGTCTCCCTTCTCCTTTGTGTATGGGCATGACCCTTCACTCTCTCTCCTTAGAGTCTTTGGCTGCTTATGCTATGCCACCATTCTCAACATCTCTGATAAATTTGGTAGTAGGTCCGAGAAAAGTGTCTTTATTGGTTATTCAAATGGAAAAAAAGGTTATAAACTTTTAAGTTTAGAAACAAAAAATATCTTTTATTCCAGAGATGTCAAATTTTATGAAACTGTTTTTCCCTTCAAAATGAAAAATTCTTTGTCAAAACCTTTTGTTGAAACTTATGTGCCTAAAGATTTAAATCACAAAAATTTTTTTGACTCACAAATAAGCCCCAATGATGAAGGGAGAGTGACATCCTATGAAGATGGCACAATGTTGGGTCATCGTACTAGGGATGATGAACCTGTTGCAACTTCCATAGATGATAATACACACCCTGAGGGCACTGTATCACATGAATCACATCCTGCTGATGCATCTTCTGATTCTGCTGATACATCTTCGGATTCACATCAGAATTCTGAACAAGAAGAAGGCTTGCCAGCCACTACTGCTAGAAGGTCAACAGAGTTTCTAAATTGCCCAGTAATCTTAATGACTTTATTGTTGAAGGGAAAGTTAAATATGGTGTTGAAAAGGTTGTTAATTACTATAACCTTAACAAAGATAATTACTGCTTTGCTTCTAGTCTTAATAAAAGTATTGAACCTACCTGTTATGAAGAAGCTATCATTGACAGTAATTGGGTTGATGCTATGAACTCTGAAATTGAGGCCTTAAATGAAAATCATGCTTGGGATATAACCGATCTACCTCCTAATAGAACTCCCATTGGTTACAAATGGATCTTTAAAATCAAATATAAAGCCAATGGTGAAGTTGATAGATACAAGGCTAGATTAGTTGCTAAAGGTTATAACCAAAGGGAAGGAATAGACTATGATGAAACTTTTTCTCCTGTTGTGAAAATGTCTACTGTTAGATGTCTTATTGCCTTAGCTGTGAAAAACAAATGGCCTCTTTTCCAACTTGATGTTAACAATGCTTTTTTGTATGGAGATCTTGATGAGGATGTCTATATGACCATCCCTAAGGGGTTCTATAATGAGAACAATAAGAATAAAGTTTGTAAACTTGTCAAGTCTCTATATGGCCTTAAACAAGCTCCCAGGAAATGGAATGAAAAACTTGTTAGTGTTTTAAAAGAGAATAACTTTGTTCAATCTGTCAATAATCACTCTTTGTTCACCAAAACAGAGAATAACAAGTTTATTGCTCTCCTTGTTTATGTGGATGATATTGTTCTTACTGAAAACTGCATTGATGAGATAAACCTATTCAAAGAGTTTCTAAAATCAAAATTTCATATCAAAGACTTGGGAAACTTAAAATATTTTCTTGGCATTGAGGTTCTAAAAACTGGGAATGACATATGTCTCACCCAAAGAAAATATTGTCTTGAACTCCTCAAAGAATTTGGTCTCCTTGGGTGCAAACCTGTGTCCACTCCTATGGAACCCAACTCTGTTCTTCCATACATACCCACTGCTGATGATCCCTTACTTGTCAACATCACTGGTTATCAGAAGCTACTTGGGAAACTTATTTATCTCACCCATACAAGACCTGACATCTCATACTCAGTTCATTGTCTGGCACAATATATGCATTCTCCTCTGAAATCTCATCTAGAATGTGCCCTCAATGTTCTGAGATATCTAAAAGGAGCTCCAGGAAAAGGTCTAAGGTACAATTTCAGCAACTCTGAAAACCATCTTGAAGGGTATAGTGATGCAGACTGGGCTAAATGCAAGAAAACCATGAAATCTGTTACAGGTTATTGTGTTTTCTTTAATGACTGTTTGATCTCATGGAAAAGCAAAAAACAAAACACTCTTTCAAAATCTTCCACAGAAGCAGAGTATAGACCTATGTCTACTGCTGCTTGTGAAATTATTTGGATTCAAAAAATCTTAAAAGATCTAAAAGTAGATATCAATCTCCCTGTTAATCTTTTTTGTGATAACAAATCTGCTCTGCAACTTGCTGTCAATCCTGTTTTCCATGAAAGATCAAAACATTTTGAAATTGATGTTCACTTCATCAGGGAAAAAATTGCAAGAGGTGTTATAAGTGCAAAAAAGATTGGCTCTTCAAACCAAACTGCAAACATTCTTACAAAAAACCTTCCTGTTTATCAGCATAAATTCTTGTGTGAAAAATTGATATTGTTTGATATGTTTGCCCATCAGATTAAGGGGGAATGTTAAATTTTGGGGTAATAATCTGTGGCAAACATGTCATTCTATCAAATACTAATGGCTTTCAAGTTATGTTCATTGCAGGCATATTACAGGGGTTAATCATGGTCAAAGCATAAATGGTTTAAAGTTCCTAAAAGTTCATTTCTGCTAAAGCGTTCTTCTCATTTCTGCTGATGCGTCTTTTATAGCCGTTAGAGGGGTCTTTGTGTATCTTTATCTCCTATTTAATAAGTCCCTTAATCTAGGGTTAGAAACAACTGTGTGTGTTGTCATTGTCTCACATTTCTCTTCTTTCTGATCATTATACTGATCTTGTTTCTTCTTTGTATTTGTCTGGTTATTGTCTCATTGACATTAACCTAATCTTGTAACACTTTAGATACTATTGCTGGTTTAATCTAAGCCGACTATTGAGGCTTAGGTTTGAATAAAATATTGTTGTGAATCTATTGTTGCTGATACTTTCGCACACAATCCATTATATTTCTTCACTCTCACTTAATTGACAATAATATACATTGTCGTCGTTATACGCGGGTAATATAGCCATTTACGAAGAAAAAAGAAAGAAACAGTGCAAGAAAGATTCCAAGAAAACCCCGTAATGGACATGTCGTCATAATGAGGGAGAGAGACATGGGGCAAAGACAGAGTATATTAGTTTGGCACATACCTTAAAGTCAACTGCATTAGATATAATAGAAGAAGAGTGTGCCCATCATCTTCTTCTTCTTCTTCAAAACTCAACTAAACCAATAAATCTTTTATTATTATTATTCTAGTCTTAAAACACACGCTATGTCATTTCCTTATTTACACACCGCTAACTAATTCCCATTGTCACCCCCTTGCTTACCTTTTCAACACAATTATCAATCAGAGGTAATTTCCAAAATCTTTTTTTGTTAGTTTATTCAACTTTTATTTTATTGATCATCATATATTCTTGATATATATTGCTAGGAATATCAGTTTTCTTTTGACAATAACTTTTTTTTTTTCATCAATGAGTTGATCATTCAGTTTCTAGATTAATGGTTGACATGTGCTATTGTAGTATGTTTCATAAGTTTTAGGATTGCTTTTTCGAAGTGATTATGTGATTATTGCGTTTGCGAATAATAGAAATTCGAATCATGCTTCATGATATATATTTTGTTTCAAGTTCCTTTTCCTGTTAATGAGAAAATTCAGTTACTGCTTAATATTGAGGAATTGGGCTGCATATATAATATGAATATGTTGCCTTTTTTCTTGTTTATGAATAACAGCATCTGCGATTAGTACGAGGCATGTTTTATGAAAATCTAATAAGAACAATGTTCTTGAGTCTTGACAATAACAAGCACGATTGTGGAACATTGTGCCTAATTTGATGGTTGATTTTGCATATAATTTTGACATTTGACAGCAAAAAAAAATAAAATAAATCAAGTTTACGTATACTCCGTAACTACTTTCAGGCTTTTTTGTAACTTGTAAGACCAGTAATCAGTTTACAGTGAAAATCGTATTAAAAAGGTTTAGAATGTTGATTGTTCATTTCTGAATTTAAGATTGATTTATGCTGTCTTAGATTACTATAGTGGCCAGCCTATTTTGGAATAATTGAGAACGAGCTTTGCTGTTCTTTTTAGGATGTTAGATATCAGCGGTTGATGCATCGTTATGTAATCTGCAACCCGTTAAAATTGATATTGAAAGTACATTTCCTTAAACAGTTAGTTGCATATAAGTTTCTTTTAATATGAAATTTGCATATGTTTTTTGTGTGGATTATACATACCAAGTAGTATTTCAAATTTCAATTGACACGGCCAATTCCATATTTTGCAGGAATTTGAACTCGGGACCATTTGTTATTCCTGACCCTAATCTATCAGTTATTTTGATCCAAAAAAGACTCCCTTTTCAGGACTCTTTCTATATCAATGTCAACCAGTAGTTGCGGTGACTCAACGGCCTTAGAAGCATGCCGGGATGAAAATACTGCTTTTGCTCTCAAGTTTGTAGCAATTGCTTCTATACTTTTGGCTGGATTCATTGGAGTAGCCGTTCCATTGGTTGGCAAGAATTGGCGTCTTCTGAAAGCAGACTCAAGTTTCTTTATCGCCACTAAAGCCTTTGCAGCTGGTGTCATCCTCGCTACAGGTTTTGTGCACATGCTACCAGATGCCACATCGGCATTAACTAACCCGTGTCTTCCTGAAAACCCTTGGTCCAGTTTCCCCTTTGCGGGTTTCATTACAATGATGGCTGCTATGACCACATTGCTTGTTGACTTCATTACCACTCAGTATTATGAGGGAGAACAAGAAAAGCAAGCCCAAATTGATAAGATTGATCCGGATGATTTGGATTCGGTTGTAGTTCCATTTGTTGTGAAAGAGTTTGGTTCGGATGAAGATGGTTGTGATGCTATTCACATACATGAAAGTGGTCAAATGCATGAGATCTCACGGAGCCACTCACATACGCATGCAGGCGGTGATGATTCTGATGGTGTTATAAGAAATGCCGTCGCTTCACAGGTAATAATATTTTAGTGGGTGTTTGGATTTGCATTTTTAAACTGATTATGTGATATTGAATGAGAAACGTACTTTGCTTATGATTATTGGGTCAAATTACAAGGAAAGTTTCATAGTTGCGTTTTACAAATGGTTTTGTTTAACAAAATTGGTACAAATTTGTGTTTGTACTTAAATGGCCATCCATTTTGAAAATTTATTATGTGGACTACATTTCTTTTGTGAAGTAAGTTTTTTTTTTTTTTTTTTTTTTTTTTTTTTTTCTCTGAAATAAATCCCGCTTAATTTCAAAGGTTTGTATTTGGCATTCGTTTAGAACCATCACATACTGTCAAAACTCACATCCAAACACCCCTTATAATAAACCTGACCATCCGTAGGACAATTAATTCACCCAACATGACTTTACACAGGTATTGGAACTTGGAATCGTATCACATTCAATAATCATCGGCTTATCACTAGGCGTATCACAAAGTCCATGTACAATACGACCATTGATCGGTGCATTATCTTTCCACCAATTCTTTGAAGGGTTTGCATTAGCTGGCTGCATCTCACAGGCCAGATTCAGCATCCTTCGTTCAACGTTAATGGCTTGTTTTTTTGCCATAACGGCTCCTATTAGTGTCGGAATAGGGACAGGTATCTCTTCATTTTACAATCCTAATAGCCCAAAAGCTTTAGTCATTGAAGGTACCTTGGACTCCATTTCTGCCGGAATTTTAATTTACATGGCTTTAGTGGATTTAATTGCTGCTGAATTCTTGAGTAAGAGGATGAAAAATAATTTGGGGAATCAGTTAGTGTCGTTTTTTGCACTTTTTCTTGGAGCTGGATTAATGGCTTCTCTTGCAGCTTGGGCTTAAAGATACCATTTTTTTTACTTGTGATGTAATTAATCTAACTCGGTCCCGCCTTCTTGTTATTGTGCGGTAATTACTGTAAATAACACATGATACGTGAATCATTAACAGATTAATGACACAAAGTTCATGTTGTAAAGTTTGTTCCTTCGTGAAACGTTCTCTTATAGCTCTGGTAATTGTTTATAGGCATGAATCGGGTTTTGGCCTTTTGTCTCTTATAAGGTGGATGTTTGGGTATGCATTTTGGAACCAGTTATCTGGTTATCAGCTTTTAATGTTTAAATGAACAAATAGTGTTTTAAGGATTAAAAGTTTCATACGAACTGCGGGAAAAGTGATAATGCAAAATTAGAATGGCCTAATGTACCAACCTAATTGAAACTTCTGTAATTTCACAGAATGCCTCATTTCTGTACAAAAATGTCATTTTTGCTCAATCCTTTTCATGTAAACACTCTGCTATATGGCTTTTTTTAACCTCAAACACAAGTAAGTGCGAAATATTGTCTCTTATAATAATTGGGCTTTTGCATATATATCATCTCGAAAATGCAAAATTGCATATATATTCAAAGCATGCATAAAAACCATTGTACTAGGTGCTAAAAAAACTTGTACAAATGATATATATGCAATTATTCATTTTGGGAGGGATATATATGCATTTTTGCCTATAATTCTATTATCTTGTAATTGCTTATGTTAATTTGTTCGACATAACATACTAATTGTTAAATCCAAACATACATCCTATAACACTTCTCTTCGTCGTCCTTTCCTACTTTCAAGCCAAAAAACCATAGCTGATAAAGTGTAACCTTTGTTCCTCCTGGTTGTGTTGTTTTCGCTTCTGTAACAAGAATGCAAATGATACACACGCAGTGTAAGATCCTGGTTTCAGATTTGTAACTATACATGAAAACTACATAACATTATTTCTAGATACCAATATAGAGATGAAATAGGATATTTGTCACGTCTCATGTTATTCCATGATTTCAAGTTTTTTTTTTTTTTTTTTTTTTTTTTTTTTTTTTTTTTTTTTTAATGATACCGACAAAGCATACTCCATTTGTCATGCAAAACTACCCGTCAAACTGCCATCTTTCTCACCCTTCATATATCGGATATGCCAAGGTACAATACTTTTTAAGCTTATGGAACCTTTCTAGAGTATGACATATTCTCAATCTCTTTTACTCTTTTTGAGATCTAGATGCTTTTCTAGCTTGTTCTATTCGCCCCAAAACAACCCGTTCATATACATGTGCCATTGTGTTGTGTATTGGATATGCCAAGGTACGGTCAATATTATACGGAAGATCAAGAATCAGAATTTTATAACAAATATATGAAACATGAAAAATAAACCTTTTTTGTGTGTGTGTGTGTTTAGTCCCCTTAGTTAAAAGCATTAAGTATTTAAATTGACTCGTAAACTAAACTACTAGCTAGGGACGATTATAAAACCTTCAACTTTTAACAACGAATCTTAATTAACAATTTCTTTGGTTTTCTTTGAAACAGCACAATACATGATTGAAGAAACTTAATGAATACAAGTTGAATGAAAGATGATCAAGATAGTAAGTTAAACTTATAGTGTAGCTAAAGTGAATACATGACAACATTATCTTTACATTGGAACTTTACGTTCTCCATTTTTCTCATCGTTGCGACATTCACTACAGTTTAAGAATATATGCTCATATCTCATTTTATTTGATTCATTTTTCGTATTGATGTCGTGTACAAATTTAAACGGTCTGCAAGATATCTAAAGCCTAGACAACTGAATACCCAAATGATAATTATACCCTTACGTTTTAATATTGTCTCTTTGAAACACAAAAGGTCGGTAAAACATACTGAACTAAAAGTTAGTTTGCATGAATATGATGTCCGCCACCAATTGTCATCAATCACGCTATAATAACTTTTAACACACAATGTGTGTAAAGTGTTGTACAATGAGAATTGTGTTGAGGATATTCTATGTGCACAAGAATATGTACATAAATTCTCAGTCTATAAATTGCCTAGGAAAGAACGATAGTATCGTAAAACTGTGAATCTATTAAAAGGTTTTCCAATGTATGGATGCATTACTGGGTGATACTCCTTTGGCAGTAGGTTTTCTTACTTCTACCGCCAAGGGAGATTTGCCCAGCAATTCATCTGCTACGACAAGTCAATTAGACAAGGTAAAATCCTTCCAAGGATAGTGCTTCAAGTAAAGATGGTATGTCTATATATTCCTAGAAGAAATATTTTAATTAGATTTTTGTTTTGGTTATTTTGATTTATCATATCATAGCTTGTGGAATTAGTTTTTTTTATTTAATTCAAGTTTGTTTCTTATATAATGTTGATTATTAGTTTTAAATTTAATTGTTAATATATGATCATATTGTAATGTTTTTATAACAAAAGATATTAGACGACTCTTTTCTTTACTTTCAAAGATTTTATCAAATATATGTTGTCCCAACTCTAGATCAATGATATATAGATTGCAAATGTAAAGTTAATGAATAAGTAAAATTGTCTATTAACTTGTAAATGTTACAAATATGTATGTATATATACAATCTGATCGTTGCTATCCAACCATCATGATGGTTCGGTTTTGTAACCGCCATCCCATAACTGTTTTTCAGTTATTAAGTTTCTAAGTGGCGAGTTTAGTCCCTCGTCTAATAATAATAACATAAGAAGCATAAAGATAAAGATTATTGGTTCACATTCTCCTCCCTAATCTTGATCGTTGCTTCGTCCTAAGTCTTGAACTCCGAGCATTTGTCGCATAGTCACGAACTTCAATCTTGGTAGAGCCTTTGTTAGAATATCTGCTCTTTGTAGTTCTCCGCTGACATGTTTCACATTTATGTGCCCATTCTCTACGCTTTCACGAATGAAATAGTAGCGAATATCGATGTGCTTGCTTCTTCCATGAAAAACTGGGTTCTTCACAAGTGCTATTGCTGAAATATTATCGACCTTCAGCGTTATCCTTTTCTCTTCCCATCCAGTTAGTTCACTAAGCAATCGCTTTAGCCATAAGGCTTGACATGCTGCTGCAGTAGCCGCCATGAATTCTGATTCACATGATGATAGCGCCACTGTTGGTTGCTTCTGAGTACTCCAGGTAATCGGTGACTCTCCGAAATAAAATACGATCCCAGTAGTTCCTTTTCCTTGATCAGTATTGACTCCATAACTACTGTCGCTGTAACCTGTAATCTTGCAGCCGCCTTCTTGCTTGTATATAATGCCATGCTCCTTTGTTCCTTTGATATATCGGATTACTTGCTTTACCGCCTTCAGGTGATGATCCTTCGGGTCTTGCATGAATCTACTGAGTAGTCCGACTGTGTAACTAAGATCTGGTCTTGTATGCAGTAAGTACCTGAGACTTCCTATTAAGCTTCTGTAGTAAGTTGCGTCAACTGAGTTTCCTTCTTCCGCCTTGACCAACTTAGTACCGGTATCCATAGGTATCTTCGTATCATTGTTGTCTGCCATACTTGTTTCTTTTAAGATCTTGTTAATATAACCTGTTTGCTTGATTGTAATCTCTCCTCCTTTCTGTGTGACTTCTATCCCAAGATAATAAGCTAACAATCCTAAGTCGCTCATTTCAAATATATCTTTCATCTGGGATTTGAATTCTTCGATTTCTTTCTTTGGAGTGCCTGTGATTATCAAATCATCTACGTAGACTCCAACTATAAGTGTAGAATTCTTGTTCCGCTTCGTATAAACTGCTTGTTCGAGATTACATTTCTTAAAGTCTAAGGAATTTAACGTTTGATCAAGCTTCACATTCCAAGCTCTCGGTGCTTGCCTTAAGCCATATAAAGCTTTAGTAAGCTTATAGACTTTTCATGTATTTCCTTGTTGTATAAATCCTTCAGGTTGTGTAACGTAGACTTCTTCCTTTAAATCTCCATGTAAAAATGCCGATTTTACATCTAAGTGATGTACTTGCCATCCATGATATGCCGCTAATGCTAATATCAACCGAACTGTCTCTATCCGAGCAACCGGTGCAAATACTTCATCGAAGTCTATCCCTTGTTCTTGTACATAACCTTTTGCCACTAACCGTGCTTTATATTTGATGATGTTTCCTTTCGCATCCCTCTTGGTCTTGTAAACCCATTTGAGTCCTATTGCCTTCTGATTTTCTGGCAATGTAGTAAGAGTCCATGTATTATTCTTGTTGATTGAGTCCAATTCAATCTCCATGGCCTCAATCCATTTTTCATCTGTTGATGCTTCCTTGTAATTACGGGGTTCTTCTTCCGTAAATAACAAGCTTTGTGGTTCAACTCTACATGCATGCCTGTATATATCTGACATGTTTCTGTACTCACGTACGGGTGTATCATCAAATCTATCTCTTGAGTTCTCTACAGAACTAGTAGTAGCTTCTTCTTCCTCTTCTGAGTGTGGGTCGTAATGATATGCCGGTGGTGTGTTTGGTAAAACTGGATCAGGAATCTGATCTTGTTCATGATACGTGTTGTCATCGTTTTCTGTGTTGACTGGTGTAAGGTTTTCATTGTCAACTCCATCTACCACAAAACTAGCCCAAAATGTGTCTTGTGTGTTCGTATCTTCTTCATCTTTGTTCCAAACCCACGACTTTGTTTCCATAAATTTTACGTCCCTACTAACATGTTTCTTCCTGGTTATAGGGTCATATAACCTACATGCTTTTGATCCTTCCTCTACTCCTAAGTAAACCAATGGTATGCTTATGTCGTCTAGCTTCTTTAAGTGAGGTATCGTTATTTTTGCATAAGCTGTGCATCCGAATATTCTTAGGTTTTTCAAGTTTGGTTTTCTGTTGTAGAGTGCCTCATATGGAGTTTTATCTATCAGGGCCCTCGTAGGTACCCTATTGAGTATGTATATAGCATGTTTAACTGCTTCCGCCCAAAAAGTTAAAGGTAACTTCATCACTTTCATCATACTCCTAGTGGTTGATAACACTGTCCTATTCCTTCTCTCCACTACTCCATTCTGCTGTGGGGAATACGGTGCTGTCAACTGTCGTGCTATTCCATTTTCCTTACAGTACCTTGTGAATTCATTTGAAGTGAATTCACCACCTCTATCCATTCTTAGCATCCTTATTTTCAACTTCATTTCCATTTCTATCTTTTGTCTAAATTCCTTGAATGTACTAAATGCCTCATCTTTCGATGTCAGAAAGTAGGCCCACATAAAACGTGTACAATCGTCCACTAACAAGAAAATGAGTTTTGTTACACCCGTATCCCGAAATACAAATAGGCCCTACCCTAGATGAATATGGTCTAAAGACTTGACGGGATTGACTAGTTGACCCGATAGTCAAACTAATAATTTTTAAATGTTATGTTATAGTTATATAAATGAGGGGGACTTAAGTTGCCACATTGTAAACTTGAAATAAGTATCTTGTGGCCAAAATAGAAGGAAAGGAACTTGAAGGACCAAAAGTGCCAAATAGTAATATAACTTTACAATGAAGAAAGCTACAAGTATATTAAGCTAGGCTTCTCAAAGTTCCAGGAGATTAGGGAAGTCGGTTTAGAAAAAGAGATGGAAAAATGATGTCAAGAATGATGATCAATTGGGATGGGATTAGTGTTTCCAATCAACTAATAAACTAGTTTCTATCACTCTTGTGCAAGTAAGTATCTCTAATTGTAATTAATTGTGAATTGAAGAGTTAGGGTTCATGTATCCAAGTTGGGGGTTTTGGGTAATTGTGGTTTTAAACACTAATTAAGATATTATAGTGTAATTGGGTGAAACCCTTTCTATTTAATTGAAGTAATTGGGTAAATTGATATGATCATGTTATGATCATAAGGTTTGGTTAAAAGGAGAAATTATAGTAATCTTAGAGGAATCTTATTATGGGTAAAGTGGATAATTTGTGGGTAAATCATCATATAATCAATATATGATTATGTGATGATTAGAGGATGTTATGAAAGCTAAATAGTTGTGTAAACCATGACTATAGTTTATTGTTTATGTTTAAGTATAATTTTATTATGTGTTAAGGATGTTAGCTTTGGATGGTGTTGATGATGGAGATAATGGAAGATGATGATAATCTCATAATAGCTTAGCTTGGCTAGCTAAGGTAAGTAACTTGGTTACTATATGGTTAATATGAAAATGTTATAGTATGCGATTAATGTTGTGTTAAGTGGTTATAGATATATCTTGGAATTATTGAATGGCTAAGGTATGGGTTATATGTTTTATGTGCTAATTGATAAATTGTGTGTTAGGATTATGTGGTTGTGACGTTATAAGAATGTATATATATATTAATCATGTTTTATCCAATTACTTACTAAGCGTTATCGCTTACATGTTATAGTTGCCATGTTCTTGTAGGTTCATGATTGTCGGAGGTGTTATGGCTTGGAATGAGTGTTGGATCGCGAATTGATTAATGAAGTTGGTAATATGTGATAATAGGAGCTAGATAGATACCGAGCTCGTGTGATGAGTTTGTACCCCCGAGAATCTTTTACAGTTTTGTAAAAGTATCTTCAATTAATAAGTATGTGTCATAGTATTTGGAGTGTTTGGATTTAATTGTATTTCTACCCATTTTGGGTTGGACGGGTAAAATAAGTATTAAAATACCTCATGGTTGGTTTAGTCATAGTTTGTAAGGTCTTTTGTTATTTTAAAAATGTTCAAGTGTTAATTTGGTTGAAAGGAGTCAAGTTTGGTTGTGCAGTTTTGCTGTCAAATGTGTAGGTCTGGGCTCTTGATGGCGTTGCGTTTAAAGCTTGACGCCGTCGGGTTAAAAACCTTCTGAGCCGTCAGGCTATGTTGAATCTCGGACGGCGTCGCATTTCAAAGAGCGACGGCGTCGCGTTTAGAACCTGATGCCGTCGGGTTATAAGTTCTCTGAGCCGTCACGTGTTAAATTTGAAAATGTGCTTTAAGGGTGACGGCGTCGCAGATTTAAGGTGACGGCGTCAACCCTTATTACAGCAAATAAATGAGGCTTTATTGTAATCTTGGGTCATTATTTTGAAAGGGTAAACAACTATATGTTATAAAAGGGTTGTCAAGGGTAAATAGTTATAGTTTTGTTTTTCTTTGAAGAGTTAAAGTGATAGTTAAACGTTCCGTGTCAAAGTTTTTAAATTTTGAGTAATTTTCGGTCAAATCCAGAATCGGGGCGTAACAAGTTTCTTGCCTGAGTGCGTTGCTGGACTTATAGGACCGCAAAGGTCTCCGTATACTAAGTCCAACGGGTTCTTTGATCTGAATTTAGCTTGGTTTGGAAATGGTGTTCTACTGTGTTTCCCTAGTATACATGCTTCACAAATCTGCCCTGCATGATTTATCCTTGGAATTCCTTCTACTAGACCTTTCCTAGTCATCTTGTTTATATCGTCAAAGTTCAGATGACCTAATCTAGCATGCCATAACCACGCTTGGTTATCTATATTTTCTAAGAGACATATAGGTGCTTCTATCTGTAATTGTATCTTGTAGAGTCGATTCTTAGATCTTTCTACTTTCATCAACAACTTCTTATTCTTATCATACAAAGTCAACTTGTTTCCGTCCGTAATGACTTTACAACCTATTTCCGTAAGTTGTCCTAGACTAAGTATGTTGCTCTTGAGGTTTGGTATGTAGTATACTTCCCATACTACCTTCTGTTCCTGGTTCTTACAACCTAACAGTATATACCCTCTACCCATTATCTGTACATACGATCCATCTCCAAAACGTACTCGTCCTGTTATGCTTTCATCAATATCCCTAAAATGACTCTTTATCCCAGTCATATGGTTACTTGCACCATTATCTAAATACCATATGCTTGTGTCCGCTGTGGCATATTTCTTCGGTTGAATTTGTTCTTCATTCAACAACACTTCCTTGTGTTCAGTTTCGTGCATAGTCATTAATAGTGATGGTTCATCGTCTTCTAAGATAAGGTTTGATTGTTCCTGAGTTGCTGGTTTTCCTCTACAGTTCCTTTTAAGATGTCCCATTTTATGACACCTATAGCATTTTATCTTGCTCACATCCCACTCATCTTTATTCTTATCCGAACTCTCCTTATAATTAGAGTTCCCTCCTTGTGGGTTGTTTCTATTTTTATTCTGCCAGTTCCCTCGTGAGAAATTTGATTTCCCTCCACGTTTGTAAAAACGCTTCCTATTTCCTGAGTGTTCGCCATGTGCGAATAATAGGTTTTCCTGGCTTTCTACCTGTCCTCCCTTCCGGAGTTTTATCCTTTCCTCAAATGCCTTGAGTCTTCCAATGATCTCATCTAAAGTGATTTCGTCGAGATCAGTTGTTTGTTCTATGGATGCTACTATTTGAATGAACCTATCTGGTGTGGAGTCTAATAGTTTTTGAACTAAAAGTGATTCATCCAAAGTTTTCCCTAATTCTTTTGCCTTCGTGGCATAGCCGTTTAGTTTAGCCGCAAACGCATCCACCGTCTCATCTTCTTTCATCTGAAGTGCGTTAAACCCAATCATCAATGATTGTAATCTGATAAGGTTTTAAAAGGTACCATTTTGAGGGGTCGTTTTAGTCCTTATTTGATCACTTTTGTATCCGTTATTGCTTAATATCGTTCATTTTCACTTTTTAGGTCTCTTGAAGGCAAAATGCTGGAATGGCACTTATTTGGACGAAAAGGCGCGAATATATGAAGAAAATGGCCAAAGTCAAAATCGAGACACTCACAGCTGCTGAAAATAGAAGGCGACGGCGTCAGGTGCTAATTGCGACGCCGTTCGAGGATTTTTGTGACGGTTCAGAACCCAAAAATCGTATTTTCAAGTGACGACGTCCAGTTGTAAAAGAGTAGGCCGTCGCTACTCAGACGGCCTAGATGCAATCCAGACGACGTCAGAAGCTGAAGAGGACGGCGTCACGGACATAAGGTGACGCCGTCGCAAGGTTAACGTGGCCAAGACGAAACCCTAATGACGGCGACACGACGGCGTCACGAAACATAAGGTGACGTCGTCGCATATGTAATCTTATATATAGAATCCGAATTTTTCAGTTATAGAGAGAGTCTTTTGGAGTGAAAACCTAAACCCGAACCTAAGGTGTCTTGTACAGTATTTTAGGGTTTTAAACCCTATCTTACATCAAGATAAGTATTTACTTCATTAATTCAATTATGTCTTTGATTATTTGTGTGTATGCTTGCATGTTCTCCATGTCCGGCTAATTTATTTGTGTGTTTGCTTAGGAAGTATGAAACTTAATTATTGAATATTGATTGGTTGTTTCTTATCTTAGTTGATTAATGATCTAGTAATGCGATAGGTCATTCGTTGTGTACTTAATGCTTGATTCATCTTTGTGAACCTTAGAATATAATTACCTGGGTAGTTGTAAGCTAAACCATCCAAAGAGTGCCTTAGAGTAAGAGTTTATTATCCCTAGTGGGTTTTGTAGACGAGACCCTTTGGTAAGTTCAAAGAGTTAGGGAGAAACGCATACCCTACAACTTTAGACACACAACGTAACTAAGAATAAGGACGTGACAACTCAACCATCAATAGGAGATAATTAAGGAGTAGTACAACCTAAGTAAACACATCTTTAAACTATCATACGAGCACACATTAATTAGACATAGACTCCCACAACCTTAGTTTAGATAATTAGATAATAGTAGAGTAATCGGTAGAAATACCAACCCCCCAAATCCAATACCCGAGATTCGTACCTTTCCATTTCATAAAATATAAAAATACAAAAATAATCTTCCTCAACCTTAACCTTAGCGTAGTAACTCCTTACTAGCATTCCTATTCCCCTAGAGAACGATATCAATACCCGTGGCTTACCCTAATTACTACACTACAACGATTAGGTTCACTGCCTAGGGTGTTATAAAACTTGCTCGAAGAAAAGGAAGTTTCCTTGACCCCGAACGACACGTGTAGCGTTATCAAGTTTTTGGCGCCGCTGCCGGGGAATAGAATAACTAGTTAGTAGTCCACCTCGTTTAGGTTCTTTGCTTGATTCCTATCAAGTAAATTTTTTCTCATCTTTAGCTTTCTCTTAGTCTATCCCCCTTCTTCGTGACCCTTTGTTCGTAATCTTATCACTTTTCATCATGGAAGGTGATAACCCACTACCATTCATCAACCCACCGCCAAATGACCCGCCAAGAGCCCGTACTCTTGGTGAATACTCGAGACCAAGCCACCTAGGCTATAGGAACACCATTGGGCTTCCCGACCAAGCCCAAACTACGGCCCTGCGATCCGACACCATCCGGTTGGTGCAAAACGGATGTGCATTCCATGGACTTCGTTCCGAAGATCCAAATCAGCATCTGAGGGATTTCCTCAAAATCGTCGATTCCATCGACCTTGATGCTACTACTCGGGAGACCACGCGCCTGCGTCTCTTCCAATTCTCTCTACGGGACCAAGCTAGTAATTGGCTTGAGCGACTTCCCGCCGACTCCATCTCAAGTTGGGATGATCTTACCTCTCGCTTCCTTGCTCAATTTTTCCCACTAGGGAGAACCACTAAGCTTAGGAATGACATCTTGATGTTCCAACAACGTCAAGGTGAATCTCTCTACGAAGCATGGACCCGATTCAAGGACTTACTTCATAAAGTCCCTCATCACGGCATTGATCTTTGGCTCCAAGTCCAAATCTTTTATGATCATGTCAACTTCCCCACTAAGCGATCCATTGACCAAGCGGCCGGTGGAAAACTTAGTGATCTCACCGCAGAAGAATCATGGGGTATAATAGAGGACCTCGCCCTCTATGACAACGAAAGTTGGGATGACCCCCGTGAGCTGCCCAAAACCGCTAAGGCAATCTCCTTGCCCCCTTCCGACCGTAGGATGATCGAACTTGAAGATCAAGTTAGATTCCTCATGAGCTCCTACGAAAATCCTAAATCTTCACACCATGTGAACAAAGTTTCTTCCTCGTGTGAGCCGTTTTGTGATCCTCATAACACGCGCACTAGCACTCGATCCCCTGAACATGCTTCCGTTGACTACGCATCCTCACGTATTAATGGAACGGGAGGAAGATTCCCTACAATACCCGGACCTAGGAATTTCAATGAAACCCCGAGAGGCATGGAAAGGCAAGCCCGACTTCTACTGGGGACAAACCAAAGAATTCACCTCCAATGATTTCTCATGGCCCCCACCTAACGGTCCTATCCAACAAAACGTCGAAGGGATGTTGCAAAACCTAGTTGCATCCCAAGAAACCCAAATGGCCAAGCTCTCGTACCGCTTTAACCATCAACAAGCCGAGATGGATAGGAAAATAGACAACCTTTTGAAAGCCATAACTAATAGTGATAAGAAGGTTAGTGCTATCTCAACTCCCGAGCCTTCAGGTATAGAGATTAAGGATCCAAGCAAGCTAACTAAGCATGTCCAATTCGTCAATACCATCGCCTTAGTTGAACCTAATGAAACAAATGACGAAGAGGACTATACACTTGTGGATGATGAAACACCCGAGGAGGTAGATGAAGTAGACATTGACTATTTCAACAAATTTCCTACGGAAGAAGAACTATCTCGCCACCCTCACTTAGTGCGTGACCTTCGTCACATGTATGTTAGGAAAAGTCCTTGAATCAAGTTTGGGAACCCTTGGAATCTTAACATACCATGTTTCATAGGACACCTTTTTGTGGCAAAAGCCTACATTGATCGCAAGTCCCCAATCAACATAATGACTAGCACCTACTACAATTGGATATTGAAGAAGCCTATTCCAACTAGGCAAGACCCCAATGATCCTAATGTTAGTTGCAATTTTCTCGAAAGAATTAAGGGATTGCCCATTTATGTAGGTAGTTTCATGTTTCCTACGGACTTCATAATTATGGATGATATTAGCACGGCCATAGACCCTAGCTTATCCCATGTTATTCTAGGAAAACCTTTCATAGAAAGCACCGGGATGACCTATGACCCCTCATTAGGAGTAGTGCGATTCAAGAATGAGACCGATGACATAGCTTACCAAATGCCGTTTAAGATTGAGAAGTTTTCATCACTCTCTAATGATGAAAAGGAACTTAAACTGTCGGTCTATTATAGGAATGATGAGGATAGGGAAAAAGGTGTTGATTATGTTATGGCTAAGATTTTCGGACTCTATAAGGATTGCTTGAGCCTAGGACCGGAATATAGGACCGATTGGGGAGAGGATGAACTCTTAGAGAAGTGCATTTTAGGGCACTTCTACAACATGGAATCCCCCATTAGAGACCGTCAAGAGGGCGGTGGTGAGGAAACGTAGGAGCACGACTATGAGTCTAGCTACAAGACTCTTAAATAAAGAAAAGCGCTTCGTGGGAGGCAACCCATGCTTAATTGTTTGCTTGTTAGTGTCATATATCTTTTATTAATTGTTTATCCTCATGTTTAAATTTGTAAAAATGCTTTATTTTGTTTTTAACTTCGTCTTAATTGCATATAAAGGTACTTTACATAAAGGATAAGTGTAGGGAGGATTACACACGTTTTCAAAAGAAACGTAAACATGAGAATAACAATTAACTAAAAGATATTTATGTTTGTTTGTTCGAGTCAAATGCTTGTATCGAGTCATAATGGATGTTTTGCAGAAATTTTTCCAGATTCTAAAGATGTAAATTTTCCAGAATTTTTTTCAGAAAATCGCAGACCAGTTTTTGTCAGGATAACCTGACGGCGTCAGGAAGGAGTAAAAACATCAGATTACTTTTTTCTCGTTTTCTGAGCTACTTATAAATTTTTGGAATTTTCCAGGTCTTAATTTTCTTAGAAATTCTGTAAACATCCATTCCACAAGTATTATATCCTAGTTTAAATCGAGTCTTATATATACTATTACCGCCAATTTTACGCGAAGGTTTCGTTTGTTTTCTTCAAGTGTGCAGGTTTAGTTTGTCAAGAAGAAGTTACATAAGATTGGAAGGAGCTTTTCACGCAATAATTCTTCTTGAAAAGGATTTAACCACCACTTTACACGGATCCTACCGAGCTAATCAGGGGAGTATTAGTTTCTTTCGTTTTTAATTACCTTCCATTATCATAACTTTGATACTTTCGGGGAACATTGGGGACAATGTTCAGTTTAAGTGTAGGGAGGGAAAATAAAACGGGAACTTTGAAACTATGCTTATCCTTGACTATTTGCTTTGTCCAATTGTGATTGTGTAATAAACCATGAGGAAATGTCGGTTAGGGTAATTTTGGCACCAAATTTAAATTTTTTTATGACATATAGGAGTGGGCCATTAGTCTTAACAAAAGCGTCTCATGGATAGGAAGTTGCATGACTAGCACAAAAACCCTTTACCTCCCAAATTCCACCAAAATGTGAGGATCGTCCTTAGATTAGTAGGAATTAAAGCATTCATCTTCAATGCTTAGAGTGTGAACCGGTAGTATATTAGATTCTAGAACTTGTTTTGTGATGCATTCCGAGATCGCAAGTGAGACTACACTTGTGTAGTTAGGAATAACTAAATGATAAGAGGCATTAGGATAACCCTTGTTTGATACCCGTAATATAATTACTTCTTCCATATCGGTTGAGTAATTCCCCCACACCTTTTTCGTTGTACTCATCTTTAGTACACGATACCCCTAGTTAACCCCTCAGAGCCTATCCTTTTCGCGGTTCTCGTGATGTTTCGGTTTTTCCGGAATATCAATGAAGAGCATTGTTTACACCCCACCCCCAAATATACACCCAAATCGCCTTAGCCTACCCCTTATGCACCCACTTTTAGTGCAAATGTTTGTTATCACCCCAAACCCTTAGTTCAATTATCTAGTTGCTTGCATAAGTTGCTAAGTCGAGTCATATCCTTTGTATACAGTTTTGGGACGATTGGGATTCATGGGAAAAGTTAAAGTTTATGAAATGACGGGAAGGGAACGTTAAATTCAAATTCCCTTTGTTTGCATAATAATGTACCCCAAGTGTTTTGATCTTTTCAAATCGGGTCAAATTAGTGTTAGAGTAATAAAAACTCAAGTGTAGGGATATGCCTATAAATCCCTAGTATTTTGATGTTATCGTAGAGGATGGTAGAGTAAAAGTGTATGAAAAAAAAAAAAAAAAATCGAAAAAAAATATATAAAAAAAAATAAATATATATAGAGTGTAAAAAAAAAAAAAAAAAAAAAAAAAACGTACGGGCTACCATCCTACATCTATCTTTGAATTTATGTTTATTTATTTCAGTTATCTAGAGTTTAGAGTGTCGAGTCTTGGCTTAGCAACGCCATTCTTCATATGCATTTAACATAGAGATTTTTGACTTGCCACCACTAAATAGCCTATCCCACCAAACCCTTTGTTTCCCTACCATAAGCCTAACATTACAACCCTTTAAAAGACCTCTTTGATAGTCTTTCCTAGGTGCTTACGCCAAAGCGATGGAGGTTTGATCTATTCTCAAGCCTATGGTAATCTATGTACTAGGACCGGTTAATGAGTGTTTATCTTCCATTTCCTATTTGTTATATTTCATATATACACCCGAGAGAGATGTGAGTATCCAAACACCCCATGTGAGGTGCTAGTATGTAATTTCCGTGCTTGTTATGACTTTTGCGGGGCTTATATGTGTTGTGGACCGTTTTGAATTAATGCTTCATGACCTCTAACTTATAAATTAATTGGTTAAAAGCACATTTGCTTGAGGACAAGCAAATAACAAGTGTAGGGATATTTGATAAGGTTTTAAAAGGTACCATTTTGAGGGGTCGTTTTAGTCCTTATTTGATCACTTTTGTATCCGTTATTGCTTAATATCGTTCCTTTTCACTTTTTAGGTCTCTTGAAGGCAAAATGCTGGAATGGCACTTATTTGGACGAAAAGGCGCGAATATATGAAGAAAATGGCCAAAGTCAAAATCGAGACACTCACAGCTGCTGAAAATAGAAGGCGACGGCGTCAGGTGCTAATTGCGACGCCGTCCGAGGATTTTTGTGACGGTTCAGAACCCAAAAATCGTATTTTCAAGTGACGACGTCCAGTTGTAAAAGAGTAGGCCGTCGCTACTCAGACGGCCTAGATGCAATCCAGACGACGTCAGAAGCTGAAGAGGACGGCGTCACGGACATAAGGTGACGCCGTCGCAAGGTTAACGTGGCCAAGACGAAACCCTAATGACGGCGACACGACGGCGTCACGAAACATAAGGTGACGCCGTCGCATATGTAATCTTATATATAGAATCCGAATTTTTCAGTTTTAGAGAGAGTCTTTTGGAGTGAAAATCTAAAACCGAACCTAAGGTGTCTTGTATAGTATTTTAGGGTTTTAAACCCTATCTTACATCAAGATAAGTATTTACTTCATTAATTCAATTATGTCTTTGATTATTTGTGTGTATGCTTGCATGTTCTCCATGTTCGGCTAATTTATTTGTGTGTTTGCTTAGGAAGTATGAAACTTAATTATTGAATATTGATTGGTTGTTTCTTATCTTAGTTGATTAATGATCTAGTAATGCGATAGGTCATTCGTTGTGTACTTAATGCTTGATTCATCTTTGTGAACCTTAGAATATAATTACCTGAGTAGTTGTAAACTAAACCATCCAAAGAGTGCCTTAGAGTAAGAGTTTATTATCCCTAGTGGGTTTTGTAGACGAGACCCTTTGGTAAGTTCAAAGAGTTAGGGAGAAACGCATACCCTACAACTTTAGACACACAACGTAACTAAGAATAAGGACGTGACAACTCAACCATCAATAGGAGATAATTAAGGAGTAGTACAACCTAAGTAAACACATATTTAAACTATCATACGAGCACACATTAATTAGACATAGACTCCCACAACCTTAGTTTAGATAATTAGATAATAGTAGAGTAATCGGTAGAAATACCAACCCCCCAAATCCAATACCCGAGATTCGTACCTTTCCATTTCATAAAATATAAAAATACAAAAATAATCTTCCTCAACCTTAACCTTAGCGTAGTAACTCCTTACTAGCATTCCTATTCCCCTAAAGAACGATATCAATACCCGTGGCTTACCCTAATTACTACACTACAACGATTAGGTTCACTGCCTAGGGTGTTATAAAACTTGATCGAAGAAAAGGAAGTTTCCTTGACCCCGAACGACGCGTGTAACATTATCATAATCGTGCTTTCTGCACTCTATCTTCTCCAACGTGTCTTTTCTTCAGCGAATCCCATAAATCCTTTGTCGTCTTACAACCCGCTACTTGTAAGATCACATCTTCCGTCAATGCTTGATATAGGAAGGCAGTCGTTGCCTTTTCCTTTTTATCATCAACTGGTGTATCTAACTTTGGTTCTATTGCTTCCCATAAGCCATGTGCCTCTAGTATAACCTTAATTTGTATAGCCCAAACTGTGTAGTTTGTGGTTTTCAACTTAGGGCATTGATATTGTGCAATAGGTGTTACGGGTTTGGTTACAGTTACAGTTGATGTGGTTGCTATATCGTCAGTTGTCATTTCGAAAGTGTTTAGTATCTTCACTTTCTAATTCAATGGGATTTATTCTTCCTAGTGTGGTTTTTCTATAAAGTATGGAAATTTCTAATCTTCCGGGAATCCTAGTAATACGGGATCAATAAATAGTTTTCGGGATTTCCTAATAGTATGAAATAAGATATTCTATACTATTCTATACTATGTAAAAGTAATGAAATCCAGAAAGAGTTTAACTTGTGACCTTGTATATCCGATGAATACTAGTGTATTCTCTTTTGTTTTCGTTAGTAGTAATCGTTTACCAACGTTGCTTTGGTTCCCTTTTCCTTGCCTCGTACACTTGATGTTGTTGATTCGGTTTCTTTTGCCTTCGAACTCAAAACACCAAAATTCCTTTGTCGAATTCCTTTTGTCCGACTTCCAAACTTCGAATAAGAGAAATAACTTATATCGAGTTATCTCTTTTCAACAAGTCCGAAAACAAGATTGTTTTCTTTTCTTGTTCCTCCACACTACACGTTCCTTTTCTTTTCCTTGTACGTTATTGATGTCCTTGTTCTGAGATCAATTTCCCACGCACAATTTTTGGTACCGAAATGGTATCAAAAACACTCCGAAGCAAAATCTGGTTCTGCTTCTGATCCTCTTCACGTTGTTGTTATTCCTTGTGTCGTTTGACACTACTCCACACAATCTTGAGCGCTTCTTCTTCTTATCACGTACGTATCCTTTTCCACAACAACGTTTCCCCGCGTCTTACCCGCGTCTTCCTCCCTTTGTGTCTTGTTCAACCCGGTTTCACAAAGTTTTATCCCACTCGTTCCTATTACCAAAACGTAGTGTTTGAATTCTTCCTTCCCTATGTTGTTGTTGCCAACAAAGTTTTCCCCACCAATCCGTTTGGTGTAACACGTTTGCAATCCCCTACGTAAGTGATCGTGCACTATCTTTTACGTATCCTTATTCACGTTTGTTTCTCTTGGAAGTAAAGAGTAAACAAAACTTGTCACCAAAACAGAAAATTTTCGAATGAAAATTCTGTTTTCAAAGCGTATGAAAAACAGTTTTGTTTTTCTGCGCGTATTCTCCTTGGGTCTTCTTCCTTGCGTGTGATTATGTTTGTAATAAAAAACGAAGGTGTAATCCTAGGCTCTTGATGCCAATTGTTGTCCCAACTCTAGATCAATGATATATAGATTGCAAATGTAAAGTAAATGAATAAGTAAAATTGTCTATTAACTTGTAAATGTTACAAATATGTATGTATATATACAATCTGATCGTTGCTATCCAACCATCATGATGGTTCGGTTTTGTAACCGCCATCCCATAACTGTTTTTCAGTTATTAAGTTTCTAAGTGGCGAGTTTAGTCCCTCGTCTAATAATAATAACATAAGAAGCATAAAGATAAAGATTATTGGTTCACAATATACCATGGAATGATCAGATATATATATATATATATATATATATATATATATATATATATATATATATATATATATATATATATATATATATATCACCGAAAAAAATTATAACGATGTTTTTGGCAGTAAAAAGTGGTTTCGATTTTCCAAACACATGTTTAACATTTTATTATGTTGTGAACTTGTTATATGTTGTCTTCCATTACTGTAGTCACGTATTTAGGAATGTTTGAGGTATGAGTTTTTCTCTGCTTTTTAGGATGTTAGAAACCACACCATGGGTGAATCTTTGTGGTCTTTCAGCTGGAGCAAGTATTTTATTTGAATATAAACTAGTATAGACACTTAAACTTTGATACCGAAAGTACATTCCTTTAGATGGAAATTGGTTTTGCTATGTGCAATTTAGCTGCTTTAATGATCATAGTTATTGTACCTGGGGTGAATCTTTGTGGTACTTCCCTTTATAAATTGCAAGAATGTAAAACTCAGGATCTGTAGTCACTAGTACTTTTGTTGTTATAACAAGTGTTTTAAGCACAAAAAATATATATTCACTAAGGATTCATATAATAGGGACACTTTCTAGGAATCTTTCTGTATCAAATGTCAAAAAGTAGTTGTAGTGACACCGGTATTTGAAGCATGCAGGGGATGAAAACACTTTTTCCTTCTCAAATTTGTGGCAATTACTTCTATCCTTTTGCCTGGATTTACTAGAGTATAGCCGTTCCGTTGGTCGGCAAGAATTGGCGACTTCTGAAAGCAGACTCAAGTTTCTTTATCGCCACTAAAGCCTTTGCAGCAGGTGGTATCCTCACTACAGGTTTTCTTTACATGCTACCAGATGCCACATCGGCGTTATCTAAGCCTTGTCTTCCTAAAAATCCCTTGGTCCAACTTCCAGTCTTCCGGTTTCATTACAGTGATGGCTGCTTTGACCACATTACTTGCTGACTTCATTAGCACTCAGTATTATGAGGGAAAACAAGAAAAGCAGGCCCAAATTTATAGGATTGACCTGGATGATTTGGATTCGGTTGTAGTTCCGTTGGTTGGGAAAGAGGGCAGTGTGGATGAAGATGGTTGTGAGGTTAATCACATACATGACCATTCGAAGAACATTTAACTCACTCAACCTCAGTTCACTTCACACATGTATTGGAACTTCGAATCATATAACATTCAATAATCATCGGCCTATCACTAGGCGTTTCACAAAGTCCATGTACAATAAGACCATTCATCGGTGCGTTATTTTTCCATCAGTTCTTTGAAGGGTTTGCATTGGCTAGCTGCACCTCAAAGGTCAGGTTCAGCATCCTTCGTTCGACGTTAATGGTTTGTTAAATTGCCATACTGTCTCTTATTAGTATCGGCATATGGATAGGTATCTCTTCATTTTACAGTCCTAATAGCCCTAAAGCTTTGGTTATTGAAGGTATCTTGAGTAAGAGGATGAAAAAGAATTTGGGGGGATCAATTAGTGTTATTTTTTGCACTTTTTCTTGGAGCTAGATTAATGGCTTCTCTTGCAGCTTGGGCATAAAGATACCACTTTTTTTTTACTTGTGATGTAATTAATCTAACTCGATCCCACTTTCTTGTTAATGTACGGTGAAAATGTAAATAACACATGATACGTGTATCATTAACAGACTAATGACACAAATTTCATTCTGTAAAGTTTGTTTCTTCTTGAAACGTTCTCTTGTAGCTCTGGTAATTGTTTATAGGCATGAATAACTTAACGGGTTTTGGCCTTTTGTCTTAGATTTTTGTTAGCATGAGCGATGTTTTAATATAAGTGTTTTTAAGGATTAAAAGTTTCGCACAAAGTGCAAAGAAAATGTTAATGGAAAATTGAAATGGCCTAACATACCAACTTAATTGAAACTTCTCTAATTTCACAGAATGTTTCATTTCGATCTGTACAAAAATGTCATTTTTGGTAAATATTTTTTATGCTTTTTTCTAATCAATCTGGATTCGTCAAACACTCTGCTATATGGTTATTATTGAGAAATTTACCAAAATAGACCAGTCGCCCTACGGCTTAGCTTGTCACTTTTTAGACCAGAAATAATTTTAATTTAAAAATAGACCGGGCGATTGGGCGACTTGTACAAGGGGACACTTGTAGAATTCATAAGCCGAACACTTAGCATGTAATGGGACACTTGTTGAATTCATAAGCCGACACTTAGCATGTTGTACAGGTCGCCCGGTCGGTCGGTCTATTTTCGAATTAAAATTTTTTTTGGTCTAAAAAGTGACAAGCCGTAGAGCGGCTGGTCTATTTTGGTTAATTTCCCTTATTATTTTAACCTCATAAACCAGAAGTAAGTGCAAAATATTGTCTGTTATAATCTATTATCTTGTTATGTTAATCGTTCGATAATAACATATGCATTGTTGAGTCCAAGCACACATGATATAACTTATACTTCTCTTCGTTTGTAATGTTCTTTCCTTTTTACGAGCCAAAAAACCATAGCAAATAAAGTGTAACCTTTGTTCCTCCTAGTTGTAATTTTTGCGCTTGTCTAATAAGAACGCAACTGATACACGCACAATACAATGTAAGATCCTGGTTTCAGATTTCTAACTATACATGAATACTAAATAGCTCTATTTCTAGATGCCAATGTAGATGATTGAGGATATTTGTCATGTCTTGTGTTATTTCTTAATTTCAAGATGCTGTATTGTAATGATACCCACAAATTAAAACATACTTCACTTGTCATGTAAAACTACCCGTCAAAACGCCATTCTTCTCACCCTTCATATATCGGATATGCCGAGGTACAATACTTGCTAGACTTACGGAACCTTTCTAAAGTAAACATATTCTCAACCTCTTTTACTCTTTTTGAGATCTAGATGCTTTTCTAGCTTACTCCATTCGCCTCAAAACAACCCGATTGCATACATTTGCTATTGTGCATTGGATATGCCAAGGTACGGACAGTTTTATACGGAAGATCAAGAATCAGAATTTTATAATAGATATATAAAATATTAAGATTAAACTTTATTTATGTGTTTAGGTCCCTTGATTATAAGCATTAAGTATTCTAACTAGCTCGTTAATTTAACTACTAGAGACGGTTATAACAAGTTGAATGAAAGATGATCATGATAATAAGTTAAACTTATAGTGTAGCTAAAATGAATACATGACAACATTATCTTTCCATTGGAACTTTACGTTCTCCGTTTTCCTAATCGTTGCGATGTTTTCCTCATCGTTGCGACATCCACTACAGTGAAGAATATATGTTTCATATCTCATTTTATTTGACTCAATTTTCATGTTGATGCCGTGTACATATTTAAACAGTCTAACAGACGTCTCAAGCCAAGACAACATAATATCAATGATAGCCTTAACCTTAGTCCTTAAGTTTCATTGTCTCTTTGAAACACATAAGGTCGGTATAACATGAATCTGATGTTCGCCACCAATTGCCATCAATCGAGCTATAATAACTTTTAACACACAATGTGCGTAAAATGTTGTACAACGAGAATTGTGTTGAGGATATTCCATGTGCACAAGAATATGTACATAAATTCTCGGTCTATAAATTGCTCAGGATATAACGATAGTATCGTAAAAGTGTGAATCTCAATTAAAGGATTTCCAATGTAAAGATGCATTACTGGGCGATTACTCCTTTGGCAGTAGGTTGTCTTACATCTACCGCCAAGGGAGATTTGCTCAGCAATTCATCTGCTACGACAAGGTAAGATCCTTCCAAGGATAGTGTTTCAGGTAAAGATGGCATCAGTATGTCTAAATATATTTCTAGAAGTGATGACGTATAGTCTACATCCGGGTCACGAACCCGGCTAAAGTCCAACACTAACTTAGCCCGGTACGAGTCGGGCTACACCGATTAGAGGTTTGGGCTCACGAAGGCCCAAGCCCAAAGCTATTCACGGAATAGATATCCGATATCTTCTAAATAAGAGGATTATCATTCCCAACCGACTTAGGCGGGATACGCCGAAGGTTGAGGAACACGGAACCAACAAGGATTCCGTGCGTATATAAAGGGAATCATATCCCTCGTTTAAGGTACGATCTCAAACCCTAATTCTCCTTAAACCCTAAAACCGATTACTTACTCTCACGCCGGAGGATAATCGTGGGAGACAATCCCACGGTAAGCCTAACGGTGTCTTTTGTCTCTTAGTGCGCAGGTCTCAAGCAGCAATTCTCAATTGGTACGAGAGCCGGAGCTCCAAACCAGGAACGCCCAACTTTTGTATCAACAAGTGGCGCCATCCGTGGGACCCTACACTAAGAACCAACACTAGAATGACAAAGCACGGAAATCAGCGATCGCAGTCAGATCTTATGGGAAAGAAGTCGCAAAGCGGACTAACTCCTAAGCAGACCTCTGGGACAACCAGCGCTGCTAAAAATAAAGGATCAGGCCAAGACTTGATCTTCCCTCTGGTGGAACCGCGCTCAGGAACAACCCAAGCCACTACAACCACCACGAGTGGAGTAGACCCACCGCGCACCGTCTTTAGTACTCCCTTCCAATCGGTGCTAGAAACTGACCTGACAAAGGCACCAGACGCACCTGACCGAAATAAGGGCGTAATGATAGAAACAAACACACTCGCTCTTGAGGGGGTCGCACCAGAGCTAGCACCAGAAGTTTTCGTATCCCAAAACTACGAAACATTAATTGCCCTCATGCAAGAGGAAGAGAAGAAGAGATCAGGTCGGAACTTGAAAGCCCGACTCAATTTCGATTCTGAATACGAGACTTCCCCACTGCGCTGTCAGAAAGAGAAGCGCGGGAAAGACAGCCGCCGACCCCCAGTATTCAACCGAATCGGGAGGAGAATCGAGGAAGATGAGACATCTCACTCGCATCATCTGAGTGAGAATGACGAAGATGAAAAGCGTACCAATGTCCACACCAGACTTGGTAGCCGCAGAATCCAAGACAGATTGGGACGACATTACTCCCCAAGCGAAAGCCCTCCAAGTACAAACTCAGAGGACAGTCGGCGCAAGCGCCGAAAGAGGAAAAATTCGTCCTCTGAAAATTCCTCGGACAACGAGGATAGTGAAACTGGACACTGGAAGTCCAGAAACAGATATGATGACCAGGAGGATGAAGATATATCCCTCCCTTGGCGCCGCCAAAAGGTGGATGCGTTCACTCGGCGCATCAGTGACTTCTCAGAAAGCAAAAGAAGGCGCATGCCCGCCAACGTAAAGACCTACGATGGAACAGGTGAACCTGATGATCACCTCAAAATTTTTGAATCAGCCGCGACAATTGAAAATTGGCCACAGCCTGTGTGGTGCCACATGTTCAACTCCACACTAGTGGGAAACGCGCGGAAGTGGTTCAGCAAGCTTCCACGCAGAAGCATCAACGGATTTGAGGAATTGAGGAAGGCGTTTCGCCTAAACTTTACTCAGAGGAAGAAGTGCGCCAAAAATCCTGTCGAACTCGCCAGGGTAAAGCAACGCCAAGGAGAGTCTACAAGCGCATTCATGGAACGCTTCAAAGACGAATGCATGCAAGTTAAAGCATGCCCGGAAGTATTGAAGATCTCCGGTTTCATGAACGGGATTAACAATCCAGAACTCATCAAGAGGTTAAACGACAAGATTCCTGAAACCTTTGATGAACTCATGAAACGCTCTCGGTCCTTTGTCCAGGGAGAAGCCGCTGCGGCGGATAGCAAAAGGAACTACTCGAACTACCGATCACAGGAACAACCTGGGAGACAATCCAATGACCGAGGTAGTAACCGTAATAGGAGCTATCGCAGCCAGGGAAGCGGGAGGGATAATGACAGATACACCCCGCTAACCAAGACCCCGAAGGAAATACTCGCAACAAAAGGTGCGAATTTTCCAAGACCGACGCAGATGCGCACTCCAGAGGATCAGCGCACTGGGAACGGATACTGTGATTACCATGCACAGAAGGGCCATACCACCAATGAATGCGTCCAACTATGCCAGCTCATCGACAAGATGGTTAAAGAAGGTAGATTGGACCACTTGGTCAAAAACATTAAAGAGGGTAAGGATAGACAAAAAAGTGGAAACAAGAAGGAGACACCAAAAGACAAGGCTGACACGATCTACATGATACAATCATGGCAGCGAATCACTAGGCAGAAGGTCAGCCAAGAATTTTCACGTGGAAAGGAAATCTCTTTCCCCACCTTAACTGCGGACAACGAAGAGGTGGAACCACTCACCATAGAGATAAGCGCGGGGGGTCACGACATCCACCGCATGTACGTTGATGGTGGAGCTTCTGCAAACATCATGTATGAGCATTGCTTCAAGCGGCTGCGCCCTGAAATACACAGTCAGTTAAGCCCAGCCAGCACGACGTTGACTGGTTTTACAGGTGAAAAAATATGGCCGATGGGGCAAATAAGACTACTAGTCAGCATCGAAAAACGAACAACATTCCGCGACGGCCTGGATGGAATTCATGGTGATCAAATCTCCATCGCCATATAATGGCATTATCGGGAGACCTGGGATATCAGCTATGCGCGCAGTGCCATCAACAGCGCACGGGATGCTTAAATTCCCAGTGGAAGGAGGCATTGTTACTCTCTACAGTGCCACTATCCCACATAGAGAATGTAACACGATTACATGTGAAACGGCATAGATCCCAGAACAACGTGCAACCAGAATTCCAAATATGAAGGTTGCAATTCACCCTGAATACCCAGACCAGGAAATATCCATCGGAGGGTCACTGTCGGACAACGACAAAGAGGCTGTGTGCGCGCTCTTACAAAAGAACTTGGACATTTTCGCATGGGAACCAAAACACATGACCGGAGTACCACGCTCCATAACAGAGCATAGACTGAGAATCCGACAAGGGTACTCACCAATACGCCAGAAGAAGCGTGGGCAGGCTCCAGAGCGCGCGCAAGCAATCCTGGCGGAGGTACACAAACTTGTGGATGCAGGAATCATGCGGGAAGTTTATTACCATGACTGGCTTTCCAATCCAGTCATGGTAAAGAAGAGCGACGGCAGCTGGCGTATGTGTGTAGACTACACTGACCTTAACAAAGCATGTCCACAAGACTGCTATCCATTACCAGAGATAGACTGGAAAATAGAGTCCTTATGCGGATACCCATTAAAGTGTTTCCTCGATGCATACAAAGGATATCATCAAATACAGATGGCTAAGGAGGATGAGGAAAAAACGGCCTTCCACACAAGCCAAGGCGTTTATTGTTACACAAAAATGCCCTTTGGCTTGAAGAACGCGGGCGCCACCTACCAGCGGTTAGTAGATAATGCTTTCGAAAAGCAGGTGGGCCGCAACCTAGAGGTCTACGTTGATGACCTAGTCATAAAGAGCCATACTGAAGGTAAGTTAGTACGCGACATTGAGGAAACATTCAAAACCCTACGAGAGATCAACATGAAGCTGAATCCGAAAAAGTGTACATTCGGAGCTACTGAAGGTATGTTCCTCGGATACCTTATCGAACCTGACGGTATAAAACCATGCCCAGAAAAAACAAAGGCGGTCATCGATCTTCCCTCACCACGCACGTTGAAGGAAGTCCAATCTCTCAATGGAAAGCTGGCCGGCCTAAACAGGTTCCTATCCAAGTCAGCAGAAAAATCGCTACCCCTTTTCAAGACACTCAAGAAGTGCATAAAGAAGGGTGACTTCAGCTGGACTACGGAGGCAGAAGTAGCCTTCACTCAGCTCAAACAGCATCTGGCAACGCTCCCAACACTTGTTGCACCCCGACCAGGGGAAGAGCTGATCATGTACTTGTCTGCAACTGATGGAGCAGTCAGCGCAGTGCTACTAACAGATAGGGATTCAGTACAAACCCCCATCTACTTTGTAAGCAAAGCGCTCAAGAAGACGGAGATGAAATATAGTGCAATGGAGAAGTTAGTTCTAGCATTGGTGTTTGCTGCCAAACGACTGCGCAGGTACTTCCAAGCGCACCCGATAGCAGTAATCATAGACCAACCGATCAAACAGATCATCTCCAAACCTGATGCATCAGGCCGACTCCAAAAGTGGAGTGTATTGCTAGGTGAACACAACATCTCTTACAGACCGCGTACCGCAATCAAAGGACAAATTCTGGCAGACTTCATCATCGAGAAGCCAGATACCGACGAGATCCCCGCACCAAGTAAGAAGGTACTACTAGATCCATGGATCTTGTTTACAGATGGATCCTCGTGCGTGGACAGGTCAGGAGCTGGCCCCATTCTCACAAATCCAGAAGGAATGGAATTCACTTACGCACTGCGTTTTGAATTTACAGCAACAAATAATGAGGCAGAATATGAAGCTCTAATCGTCGGACTACGCATTGCAGCTCGAATGGGTATACGTAACGTGGAAGCAAATGTGGATTCCCGGCTAGTGGCCAACCACGTGTTGGGCGAATACGTGGCTAAAGAGGAAAATATGATTCAGTATCTCGACAAGACCAAGACATTGATTAAAGGCTTTGATAGATTCACTATCAAGCAAGTTCCTAGAGGAGAAAACCGCAAGGCAGACGCACTAAGCAAGATCGCCTCGACAAGCTTCGCACATCTGTCAAAGCAAGTGCTGGTGGAAACACTGAAAAGCAAATCCATATCGGAGATGGAAGTTTCCACAGTCATAGAGGAGGAAGGTCCTACATGGATGACACCGATTACGGACTTCCTAAACAAAGGAATGTTACCCCAAGAGCAGAAGGAAGCTCGCAGGATACGGCACACGGCGCAAAGATTCGAACTTCGAGACAACATACTGTACCGACGCTCTTTCCTTCAACCATGGCTCCGCTGTTTAGGCCCACTACAAGCAAATTACGTTCTGCGAGAAATCCATGAAGGTTCATGCATCATGCACTCAGGACCACGGTCCGTTGTAGCGCGCGCCATGCGATCAGGGTACTACTGGCCAACCATGCACCGCGATGCGCGGGACTTAATAAGGAAGTGCAACGACTGCCAAGTACATCGACCCGTCCCGCGCAAACCACAGCACGAGCTAACACCAATCACATCCCCATGGCCATTCTATAAGTGGGGTATTGACATTGCAGGACCTTTTCCAGTCGCTGCGGGAGGATTAAAATTCCTCATAGTCGCCATAGACTATTTCACTAAGTGGATCGAAGCAAAAGCAGTTGTAACAATCACTGGCAACCAGGTAAAACGCTTCGTCTGGGAAAACATTGTATGTCGCTTTAGTTTACCTGGCGAAATCATCTTGGACAACGGGAAACAATTCTGCGAAAATCCTTTCAAATATTGGTGCGAGAAGTTGAACATCACACAGCACTTCGCATCAGTTAAACACCCACAAACCAATGGCTTAGTAGAGAGCGCAAATCGCAGCCTCGGCGAAGGAATTAAAACGCGCCTGGACAGACACAAAAGAAGATGGGTGGAAGAGCTCTCGCATGTTTTGTGGGCGCACCGCACCTCAATAAAAACTAGCACGGGAGACACTCCCTTTTCATTAGTCTATGGGACAGAAGCCGTCATACCGGCCGAAATTGGAATGCCAACCATTCGCACCGCTGAGGTTAACATGGCAACTAATGACGATGAACGCCGTCTTGATTTGGACCTGCTGGAAGAAAGGCGCGAACGCGCATCTATAAGGGAGGAAAAATCAAAGTCAAGAATGAAAGGATACTATGACGCCAAAGTATGCAGTGTCTCCTTCAGACCAGGTGATTTCGTCTACCGCGCTAATGATGCGAGCCACGCAGAAGACATGGGCAAGCTCGGACCAAAATGGGAAGGACCCTACGAGGTTACTGAAGCATCAGGTACGGGCTCGTACAAGCTACGAGGCTTGGATGGTCGTGAACTGCCACGCACATGGAACATCTGCAACCTCAAGAGGTGCTACCTATAGGAAGGGCTACGACCCAGCGCACAGACGCTCTCGCACTTTCAGTGCCCAATAAACATCTATGTAGTCACTCTTTCTTTTACTTAGTATAATTGTCTTATTTACTTATCATCAAAACTTGCAAGTATCAATAAAACGCCGCGGTTTCTAGCTAACTCCGCGACATATTTTAATTTGTTATTTCCATATACTGTATGTCTTAACAATTTTTTATTTCTTGCCCACGATGGCGTGCATGCACCATAATAAACCCACGATGGTAAAAGGATAAGTTAACCTACTAAACAACTTGTTGAGTAAGAGGGTTGCAAACCCATCAACACCGGATCACGCATCCTTGTTAAACACCTTGTTCTCAAGATGTTGGAATAAGTTCTGTGCGCATCCCACGACGGGTGCACAACATTGCACATGTGCACGTTTAACAACTTTGGAACCAAGATACTTGCTTCCTTAATTTTATATTTACAGTACGCTGAATATTATTAGCATACACGACTATGATAATACTTGAAATTTTTTGGGATCTTCATACACGATTATGGCTTTCCTGCATTATTCACACGTGCATATACATGTAACAATGAATACGTCTTTTACGTAAAGACAAACAGACAAATACCGCATCACAAATTGTAACAATATCCACGTGAACTCACCAAGAGATGATTTTATTAAATAACCACGAGTTATTACAAAAAGATTGTTATTTTGCAACACATAAACCTACCAAATATTACAACGCTCAATAGATGAGCCACCCACGCGGTTCGAGGTATCTTTGGCCTCGTCAAGCCTCTTCAACAGATCTGAATCCTGCCGAGACACAGTGGCAACACTTACCGACACCCCATCAGATCTTGGCTGGTGCGCTGCACCAACCCCGCACAAGATTGCTTTCCCCTTGATACCTTTCTTTTGGGCAAGTCTGGTCGCATGCGCTTCTAGTACCTCCTTCAAAGGCACTTCTTTCTCTAAAGCAAACGGATTCAAAATATCCTTTGGACGCATGAAAACAGGTACCTGAAGCTGTGAGTCATGGGGTTTCAAGATGTAATCCGGCTGGGCTTCTGCACCCTCGGCACGATGACGCGCAAGAGTCAACCCTGCCATGATGACGTCTATAGGATAATCCTGATCACGCTCAAGATCGGCAATCATGGGGATTTCTAACTCTTTCATCCTTTTCATTGCAGCAACCAGGTGCTCATACGCTTTAGCATCATAATTTGATACCTCATTAACGGGTACCTTTAGCAGTTCCGATTCATGCAGATTCTCTACAGCTTCTGCCTTGCCGCGCTCCAGAGCGCACTGAACTACTTCCCCGAAGGCATTACGCACTTCTGGTGACTCCAGGGTATTAAGTACGGCAAGACGAAGACCATGACCTACGAGCCACCTGCGCTCAGCTATAGTTGACATCAGCTGAGGATACAACTCCTCGTCGTACTCAATGCTAAGTTTGCGCAGTTTCGCCTCTTGCACCTCCAGTGCTTCTTTCACAGTAGCACAAAATCCTTCAAGTTGGGATGTCATCGCATCTGTGCCCTTCTCAAGGTATTTAAGTACCCAGTGGCACGCAGACTTGTACCCGGCAACATCCGCACGCTCTTGATTTATTTGGCACATCAGCGCCATTTTTTCTTCAGCTTGCTTCTGAGCGTACGCGCTCAGATCCTTTGCCTTAGCTTGGGCGCTATCCAGCTGCGCTCGGGTGTTCGCCAGTTGCGCCTCCAGCAACGCTATTGTTTGGTCCTTTTGTGAATCTTGATTCTCCCCACCAGAAACTCGGTCTTTCAGCTTCACGATTAGAGAAGCCTGATGTGCGGAGACCTGCACCAATTCTTCGACCAATTGCTCCATGGGTGCATCTACATCAGACAGGTCTTCATTGTTCTGGCTATGTGGCTCAGAATGCGCTGAACGTGCAGAACTAGCCTTGGGGGGTGACTCTATAACCTGCTCCACCCTGCGTACGTTCACCAGAGAAATGTTAGATTCACAACTGGCACATCAACCAACAAAGGAAACAATGCATATACGGCATCACTTACTGCGGTCCCGCGATATTATCAGAGGGGTGCGAAGACGCTTCATCAGTGGATGATAATTCCACAGTATGGATCACAGGGCGTTTTTTCCTTGAAGTGCCTGCACCATCCTCTCCTCGTGTCCTTTTGTGATTGAGCCCAGATTCTTGTTCTTCTTCCTCCATAGGGTGAGGCACAGCTACGGGCGGTGGCTGCGCCACAAGGGAAGGTACTCTGGGATTAGGAAGGCTTTGCAGTGGTGTCGCCTCCACTGCGACTGAGGAGCTAGTTCCTGTTTCCCCTACATTCAGCTCCATGGTACACCCTGCGGTAGCAGCTAGAATCGGCTCCTCATCATCCTTCAAGGGCCGTACTCCTGTCTTTACCCCTACGGGCTTTGCTAGCTGTACTACGGTAAATAGATCCATCTCTGCGCAAAACAAGACAACATATACACACATGTTATATAATGCGCGAAATATAAGGAAGAATGCTCTTACATTATTTACACATAGAGGTACGGAGGAATAAGTACCCACCCTAGCCATTGGCGTCTAAGAAGATAGGGATCTCATCTTCGGGACCAAAATAATTACGGCTGATTCCCATATGTACCAAAAATCCCTCAGGATAGGCACTAATGGGGATGCGGTTAGCATTTATCAGTTCCGCATCCTCGGCGACATAAGACCCAGGCAACGGGCACTCATCCCTCTATAATGTACCCCGGGTATAAAAATCATAATTCCAGGGAAAGCATGTATCATCTACCCAGAAGAAATACTCCCTCCAGTTCCTAAGTGAATCTAATTTATCCGTATAACACTGCAGTCTACCAGCGCGCTTCGCAAAGGACACCCACCCATGCGCCCACATAGTGTGATAAAAGGCGCGGAATAGGTGGATGGTGGGGTTAATCGCCAACAAACGGCAATTTACCTCAAAATTGGTAATTTTGGCCGCACCAATACAGTGCAACTGCGATATGTGTAGATTATAATAGTTTAACACGTCGTACAGAAAGCGTGACAGGGGCACACGTTGATTCGCGAATTCGAATAATCGTGTATATACACCCACTTTCCCTTCGGGGAAATCCGCAATCGTGGCTCGCGCACCCGGAACAACCGGATGCACATCCAGGGGTATAAAGTACTCTGAGGTGAATTCCATCAGATCGCTCACGGTGAGGTCGGAGGTGAAGTCAGACAACTGTTTAACCATAGTGTTATTATTTTTTGATAAAGCGCACGCGTGGTTACCTTTGTGGTTGGCTAATTTCTGGATTGCAACTACAAGAATGCTTTAACAATGGTGGATGGAGTTTTACTGTGAGAAACCCGGTGAAAATGCAACGATAAGTTATATAGTTTTTCTCATCCACACGATAAGCGACACGTGGACTCCACCAACCCTAATTGTGTGGTTGGGATTGCTTGATGGGACACAGGTGCAGTAACTTTCCCTCGATTTACGAGGTGCCCATTTTTTAATATTACGGCCGGATACAATGTATCAAGCGCATATTTCTTTGGCTTCTTTGTTACGTTTGGTATATTTTTCATTGACTATGGTTATTAGTCTAGCATCCGCAGTTACGCACTGCGCATACTAGACTGGGGGGACATGATGACGTATAGTCTACATCCGGGTCACGAACCCGGCTAAAGTCCAACACTAACTTAGCCCGGTACGAGTCGGGCTACACCGATTAGAGGTTTGGGCTCACGAAGGCCCAAGCCCAAAGCTATTCACGGAATAGATATCCGATATCTTCTAAATAAGAGGATTATCATTCCCAACCGACTTAGGCGGGATACGCCGAAGGTTGAGGAACACGGAACCAACAAGGATTCCGTGCGTATATAAAAGGAATCATATCCCTCGTTTAAGGTACGATCTCAAACCCTAATTCTCCTTAAACCCTAAAACCGATTACTTACTCTCACGCCGGAGGATAATCGTGGGAGACAATCCCACGGTAAGCCTAACGGTGTCTTTTGTCTCTTAGTGCGCAGGTCTCAAGCAGCAATTCTCAATTGGTACAAGAGCCGGAGCTCCAAACCAGGAACGCCCAACTTTTGTATCAACAAGAAGAATTATGTTAATTGGATGTCTTTTTGGTTATTTTGATTGATCATATCATAGCTTGTAGAATTAGTATCATTTATTCACTTCATGTTTGTTTCTTATAAAGTGTTGTTTATTCAGTTTGTAAATTAATTGTTAAAATATGCTATCTAATATTCTTTTGTTTCAAAATATAAGTTCATTTGAATTTTTAAAACTTTGACCTTAAATATTTTTATTTGTATTATATAATACTTGATGCAAAATATATAAATAGATTGAGTTTTAAATGTATTTTTAGTGGTATAATTTTCATCAAGTATTATGTAATACAAATAAAAGATATTTAAAGTCAAAGTTGGAGAAAAAAAGACTTCAAAAAATCAAAATGGACTTATATTTTGAGACAGAGAGAGTAATGTTTTTAGAACAAAAATATAAGAGGACTTGTTTATTCGCTTTGAAACATACCATGAGGATTTAGATATATATCACCTAAAAACACTAATATAACAATGTTTTTTGTAGTAAAAAGAATGATTTCGTTTTTTCTTTTAAAAAAACACATCCTCTGAGATCAATTAGTTTACAATGAAAACCAAGCAAAAAGGTTCAGAAACATAATTAGTCATGTTTAAATGTTTTACATTTGTTTATTGTTAAAACTCGTCATATGTTGTATTTCATTACTGTAGTCGCCTATTTAGGATTATTTGAGGAACACGTTTTAATGTACTTTCTAGGATGTTAGATTCGATCCATACTAATGACGACACGGATAAAATGAAAGAGCTTGTGGAAGATTAGATAACCCAACTAGAGCAAGCAAAGCGACACACGTCCAAGAAAACGTGAATGGAGCATCAATTGTTTAGGGTCACCTTGGCGTGATTGATCACCGCGAGTGATTAAACAAGTTTTTGTGTAAAAGGGTTATCTTCGATATAATACTATTACTCCATAAAAATAATTTAAGTACTACGGATGTGAGTGTGTCCCACACCTCAGCCTAAAAAGGCAAACCAAAAGCGCCTATTGTGCTTAAGACCTTAACAAGCATAATAAATAACATGTCATACTTATGCAAAATAAAAAAGAACAACCTATCTAAGCTGACCACGAAGACTAATGTCATATGCATTAGCAAACTTCATTTGTGCATTAGTCAGACCACAATCATCATACTCATCATCTGTTGGTGTGTAACTCCCAGAACAGGGTTAAGACAATCAATGTCAGCAGCAATACCACTATGTGGTTACCGGATATCACTTAAAATCGTGTGATCACTTTCCAAAGTAAACTATTCGACCCTAATGCCTGGGTTACACGAATATCTACTTGGGATAAGACCAAATGTAGTTATAGAATTATACATAATTCAATAACCCTTTTGCTTAGAAGTGTTAATCGTTTTCAGTGTGTATCCTTCATGCATAATCAGATATCCTATTTATAGGAGATTACTCTTAGCTAGTCAAATGGAATTATGAGATTAATCGGCCCATTAATCACCTCATAATTATCCCCATAATAGCCGTTAGTGGTTACATGACCAATTAAACGTGGTCATTAAGCAGTTAAAACTGCCATTTAGCAGTACTTACATAGCACTAGCAATACTTTCATAATACTAGCAGTACTTTCCACTAGCAGTACTTTCTACTAGTAGTACTTTCCACTCGCAGTACTTTATAATACTAGCAGTACTTTCCACTAGTAGTACTTTCAACTAGCAGTACTTTCCACTAAAAGAGTCTGGGTGTTCAGGGACCTTATGGGTGTACACTCCGTACCTCCTGATCCATTACCAGGTATGAACTAATCCCACAAGTGTACTAAATTTTCCAACAATCCTCCCCAAATTTAGTTCACTTCCTTTGCATGAAAAACAAACATTAAACAAAACATGTGCATAAACGAAAATATCCTGAGGATTGAATTTCCATCTTAGTACATTACACGTTCAAATATTCGAGAATCAGGGTGTTCTAAGAATTGAACCCTTCAACCCATTTGAATACCTGAAGATAAAATACATACAAGTTTTCAAACACTTAAAAGCTCCTGACACTATACAAGCCATGTGTCCATATCCAAATTCATAAATGTTGTAAAAGCTAAAGTCCAAAAGCTTCCTAAAGCGGCAAAACTTCAACATTTACATAGGTGGTTCCTCTTTATTCATGCTCCTGCCAAGCACTTTTTCAAAGAAAATTAACCATTAAGAAGTAAAGACTTCATCCTCCTTTCAGCAGGTTCTGAGCACAACCTTGGGATGTAAATAAAACATGTGCTCTAGTCCACTGAATGTTCAGCTTTCCACATTGAACTCAGCTCCTAAGTTTCCTCAAGAGGGAGTTGGTTGTCTTAGCATTCAGTGATTAAGTTGGACTTAAACCCATCCCTTTAGCAGACTTTATAACCAAGTCTCTAGCCAAACCCTTCGTCAAGTGATTAGCTAAATTTTGTTGAGATCTAACAAACTCTATAGATACCACCCCATTCATGATAAGCTCATGAATCATGCTATGTCTGACACCCAAGTGTCTAGACTTACCATTATACATCTGGCTATAAGCCTTAGCCAATGTAGCTGCGCTATCACAATGGATAGAAATAGGTGCTATAGGTTTAGGCCACAATGGAATCTCAAGAAGCAAGTTTTCCAACCATTCAGCTTCTTTGCCAGCAGCTGCTAAAACCACAAATTTAGATTCCATTGTTGAACTGGTAATGCAAGTTTGCTTCTTGGATGCCCAAGAAATTGCACCTCCACCAAGTAGGAATACCCAGCCACTGGTAGCCGAATTGTCTTCAGTGTTACTGATCCAACTTGCATCAGTGTATCCTTCCAATACTGAAGGATAACCAATATATGAGAGACTATAATCTATAGTTCTCTTCAAATACTTCAGTACCCTCTGAACTGCTTGCTAGTGATGAGCACTAGGAATAATAGTATACCTGCTCAATTTTCCCACTGCAAAACCAATATCAGGTCTTGTACAAGTCATGACATACATCAAGCAGCCAATTACCCTAGAATACTCAAGTTGAGATACAACCTTGCTATTATTAGGCATTAGCTTCTCAAAATTATCCATAGGTGTACTCACTGGAGTACAATCAAAGTAATTGAATTTCCTCAACACCTTCTCAATATAATGAGACTGAGAGATAGAAATTCTTTTACTTTCATGTTTAATCCTTATACCAAGGATAACATCAGCCTCCCCCATGTCCTTCATGGAGAACCTTGATGACAAAAAATCCTTTGTCAAGTCAACCTGATTTTGGTCAGTGCCAAAGATCAACATGTCATCAACATATAGACAAATGATGACTCCTTTACCAGATTCATCAAATTTTCTATATACACATTTTTCAGCTTGGTTAAGAACATAACCACTAGACAAAACCACTTCATCAAATTTTTGATGCCATTGCTTAGGTGCCTGCTTAAGTCCATAAAGAGACTTAATCAGTTTACACACCTTGTTTTCATTGCCAGGCAAGATGAAGCCCTGAGGTTGGTACATATAGACCTCCTCATCCAGTTCACCATTCAAGAAAGCTGTTTTCACATCCATCTGATGAATAACCAGATTGTGAATAGATGCCAAAGCAATCAGCAGTCTTATGGTACTGATACGAGCCACAGGGGCATAAGTATCAAAATAGTCTATCCCTAACTTTTGTTTAAAGCCCTGAATGACTAGTCTAGCCTTGAAATTTTCAATAGTTCCATCTAACTTCATTTTCTTTTTGAAAATCCATTTGCAACCCAGAGGTTTGCAACCAGGTGGTAGATCAACCAACACCCAAGTGTTGTTGCCCATGATGGAATCCATCTCATCATTGATTGCTTCTTTCCAGAAAGCAATATCCTGGGACTTCATTGCTTCTTCAAATGTTTTGGGATCATCCTCAACAATGAAGCAATAGGAGTATTGGTCTGAGACCTCATCCCTTGTTCCTTTAACAAAGTATAGTTGAAACTCAGGTCCAAATGACTTTGGAGTTCTGACCCTTTTGCTCTTTCTAATCATAGGTTCAGGTTGTTGAACCACAACCTCATCAGGGACCTCTGATGGTTCTTCATCAGGGATCTCTGATACACCAGTGTCATGAGTTCCATTAGGAATCATCTGACTTGGTCTAGGGACTGATGAGAATCTATTCTCATCAAAGTTTGCATCCCTTGATTCAATTATGGAGTTAATTGAAACATATTCATTAGGTTCAATAACATAGAACCTAAAAGCTTTGGAATGCCCAACATATCCAACAAAGATGCAATTAATGCCTCTTTCACCCAAAGTTTTCAACTTTGGATCAGGGAGTCTTACAACAGCCCTACAACCCCAGACCCTGAGATAGTTCAGGTTGGGTTTCCTTTTAGTACAGAGTTCATAAGGGGTAACCTTGTTCCTTTTGTTGGGAACCCTATTTAATAAATAGCAAGCTGTTAACATAGCTTCACCCCAGAACCCTTGACTCAATCCTGAATAGGACAACATGGAATTAACCATCTCCTTCAGCACCCTGTTTTTCCTTTCAGAAATACCATTTTGCTGTGGAGTATAAGGGGCAGTCGTTTCATGGATTATACCAACAGACTGAAAATACAGAGTATCCATGTACTCACCTCCCCTATCAGTCCTTAATCTTTTGATCAGGGACCCAAGTTGTAATTCAACTTCAGTTTTAAACACTTTGAATTTATCTAATGTTTCATCCTTGGAATGTAACAGATAGACATAACAAAACCTAGAAGCATCATCAATAAATGTCACAAAGTACTTCTTATTCCCCAAAGAAGGAGTGGCATGCAAATCACACATGTCACTGTGTATTAGCTCCAAGAGCTTAGTCTCACGATTAACACCCTGAAAAGGTTTCTTGGTTATCTTGGTCAACATGCAAGTTTTACACTTTTTAGTGTCCATGTCATATGTTGGGATTAACCCATCCTTAGACATATCTTGCATCCTTTTATAGTGTACATGGCCAAGTCTTGCATGCCATAGGGTAGAGTCAGTCAGGTCAGTGGTGGTCACAAATGCTGAATTAACACTATCAGGGACAATATTAAGCCTGAACATTTGATTACACAAATATCCAAAACCAATAAAAACACCATGCTTAAAAAGAACAAATTTATCAGACTCAATAACTTGTTTATATCCATGATTATTCAAAATACTACTTGAAACCAAGTTCTTCCTTATATCAGGAACATGAATAACATTAAACAAAGTTACAATCTTTCCAGAACCAAATCTAAGATCTACACAACCACGACCATGCACCAAGGCTGTTGACTCATTTCGCATGTGAAGAATAGAACCATCATTCAGTGACTCATAAGTCTTGAACCAGCTTCTATCTTTACACACATGAACTGTTGCACCAGAGTCAACCCACCACGCAACATCATCATCCTGCACATAATGAGATTCAGATACATATGTAACATAATAAATCTGGAAAGACTTATTAACCATATTCTGACCTTTCAGTGAGTTGGAAGAACCACCACTCCCTGAACCATTAGTTCCTGATCCATTGGCTTTACCACTAACCTTAACACCTTTGCAATCCCTTTTAATGTGACCAGTTTTGCCATATTTCCAACTAGTAGGTGTTGCCTTCTTGTTAGGATCTGCCCTTGTGTTTTCATGATATTTGCGTTTGCCTTTGTTGTCATTGTACCTGGTGAAGTTGTTATGCTCCACCATATTGACAACAGATGCACCAGTAGCATTGATACTCTTTGGCTTGTCATTATCCTGCACCTTGAGAGATTCCTCAATGCATAGATGACTGCCCAACTCAACCAGAGTTAACTCCTCCTTTTTATGTTTCAAGGTATGCTTGAAATCTTTCCAAGAAGGGGGAAGTTTATCAATTACACAAGAGACTTGAATAGCCTCATCCATGTGCATATTGTGTTGTCTAAACCTTCCAAGTATACCAAGAAGTTCATTGTATTGTTCCATAACAGGTCTTGAATCAGTCATTTTGTAATTTGTGAAATTACTTACAAGGAACTTCTTACTTGATGCATCCTCAGCCATATATTTGGCATCAAAGGAATCCCACAGTACTTTGGAAGATTCAAAGTTCTGATAAATATCAAACAGAGAATCAGACATACCATTGAGGATTAAACCTCTGCAAATGTAGTCATCATTCTCCCATTTGCTCCTCCTCCTGATCTGCTCCACAGTAGCATCATCCCCATCATCAGGAATAGGAGTGGTTAGCACATACACCACACTCATGCTGGAAAGCAAGAAGTGCATCTTCTTCTGCCATCTCCTAAAGTCCAACTCTTCAAACTTATCCAGCTTAGCAAAGTTTGAAGCCATGTATTTCATTGCAGCAGCAACCATTGATTATCACAAATAGTTTACTTTGATTGTTGGTGTGTAACTCCCAGAATAGGGTTAAGACAATCAATGTCAGCAGCAATACCACTATGTGGTTACCGGATATCACTTGGAATCGTGTGATCACTTTCCAAAGTAAACTATTCGACCCTAATGCCCGGGTTACACAAATATCTACTTGGGATAAGACCAAATGTAGTTATAGAATTAGGCACAATTCAATAACCCTTTTGCTTAGAAGTGTTAATCGTTTTCAGTGTGTATCCTTCATGCATAATCAAATATCCTATTTATAGGAGATTACTCTTAGCTAGTCAAATGGAATTATGAGAATTAATCGGCCCATTAATCGCCTCATAATTATCCCCATAATAGCTGTTAGTGGTTACATGACCAATTAAACATGGTCATTAAGCAGTTGAAACTGCCATTTAGCAGTACTTACATAGCACTAGCAGTACTTTCATAATACTAGCAGTACTTTCCACTAGCATTACTTTCTACTAGTAGTACTTTCCACTAGCAGTACTTTATAATACTAGTAGTACTTTCCACTAGCAGTACTTTCAACTAGCAGTATTTTCCACTAAAAGAGTCAGGGTGTTCAGGGACCTTATAGGTGTACACTCTCTACCTCCTGACCCATTACCAGGTGTGAACTAATCCCACAAGTGTACTAAATTTTCCAACATCATCATCATAAGGGTTTTGGTTATAGGTGCTCTCTTTCCACTGTTCCAATAAGCTCTTCATGCCCATTCCACTACCACTTTTAGAACCGTCGAATGCCATAAAACTTGTGGTTTCATTGTAGTCCTCAAGAACTTCATCATCATCACTATCACTATCCGAAATAACCAAATTCCCAAATATAGAAAATGGATTACCAAACTTTTTTCCATCTTTAACCATGTCAGGTGTGCTCTTTGAAGAAGGAGCAGCATTGGATGAACTAAGAATGTTTTTATTGTTTTACACGTGTCCTCCATCAACATTTGATAAGATCGTTTATGAGCTCGGCTAGGGATCAATAACAAAGATAATAAACATAATATGCAGCGGAATAATCAAAACAATACTTTGTTATTGAACAAGGTTTTCATTCACTAACTAATACTCTAATAATATTAGACGTTTATAAGAACACGTCTACTAACTAAACTAATAACCTAGGCGTTTACAAGAACATACGCCTAGGACACACTAATCTAAATCTAATACCCTAGACGTTCTCCCCTAACGTCTAGGCTAAACACACACCTTTTAGTCGACTACATTATTGGAAGACTTAATTAAAAACCTACACCTATGTCCTCTTTATATACTAGAGGATAAGGACTAAATAATAAAACTTTCATTGCAAGCAAGCCCTTCCATCTTTTAGTAGGTTTCCTTCTTGTCATATTAAGTCCCTCTTGTTTCATTCTTTTTGTCTTTATCAACTCAAACTTGTAATTCCCAACAATCTTCCCCTAGTTGATAATGACAAAACCATTCTTGAACGAACTTCCCTAGACGAAGTAGCAGAAGTTGAGATAAATAAATCTCGCCATAAATGAAACAAGTATGTCTTCCTTTGTCTTCCCCTTAATCCATGCCACGTCACTCAAACATCTCTTCCCCTTTTTGTTATTATCCAAATAGGGAACGTATGCAAATAATGATCTTGACCACCACGAACCAATATCATACTTCCAATCTAAGACTTCCAATGCTTCAAATCACCCACCATTACGCACCATAAGAAAAATGGATCCAAAACAGTAGAAAACTTCAACTAGCAGTAGTAATAATGATCAACAATAGTAAAAATCAAAAACTTCCCCTTGAGTGATGCATGTAGATGGTTAAACTTTTAACAATAAGCTTCCCCTAAAAATCATATGTTAACCATCTTCTTGATTCTTTAAAATCTGTAAGCTCCTTGTAATGATCACTTTGTGAAGAACACCAAATATAACGAACTTGATGAAGAAGTAAAATTTCCCAAACTTGTGTCTTAAATCTTTACTATCCACGGAACTCCATACTTATACAAACCACAAAAAATAAGTAGACCGTAATCCCTTGACAAGAATCCTCAACTAGTTATGAGACACTGAGCACTACAATGTAACTCCTTCAAGTGATAGCCAATGTGTGCATAGAGCATTATAAGAAAAATCACACATCGCTAGATTCATCAAGCTAGATGATAAGAACACAAACCAAGTAATTCCACTTCACCTTCAAATAAGTGATAAATAATCCTCTTCGTAATCAATTCTTCAATAAATCTCCATAACGAGCCTTTTTAAATCCTTTTAAGAATAAATAACCAAACTCCTTGTGTGTGTGAACAATAACCATTCTGTGTGTGTCTCCAAAAATAAATCTCTACTTCCCCTTAAATCAAAAATCTTCTCGTAATAAAGCATGAGCAGTACGTTGGGAAGGAGCAGTACTTTCATCAAAATCTGCAGTACTTTGAAATAAACTGCAGTACTTTCGTATAAACCACAGTACTTTCATAACAAGTATGAGCGAACAATACTTTTAAACCTGCAGTACCTTAAAAAATTCCATCTCGTCTGATCACCAGTACTTTAACAAATTACCAGTACTTTCATCTTCGTCGAAGCAGTACCTTGCATTCAAAAACAGTATTTTGCAAAAACTCGAGCAGCACCAATCACCCATAATAATAAAACGAATAAAGCTCCAACAGTACTTTCATCTTGAGTAGCAGTACCTTCCATCTTTTAGTAGGTTTCCTTCTTGTCATATTAAGTCCCTCTTGTTTCATTCTTTTTGTCTTTATCAACTCAAACTTGTAATTCCCAACAACATTAGTAGCAGCATTACCACTAGATGCTACATTAATAGTAGCACCTTGATCCAAATCAACATAAGTTGTTGTGAAGTGAACCACGTCGCGGTCGATCCCTAATTGGATAGTTTTAAGTTTCTGTATTTTGTTTTATGATGGTATTTTAACGTTTTTTTGAGTTCATTTTTTTACTTTAGTTAGGAGACCTTTTCCCAAATAAATATCTTCCCATATAGGGCTTGAGATCATTTTTTTTACTTATCAAGTAACAATAATTCGACGTGTGGTCGTTAAACGATGCTTTATGATTGCGTTGGTCCCTTGTTAGGGTTTTATTATTGCTTCCGTTCTGCGTCACATACCACGTGTGAATTTCCATGGGATATTTCTATTGGAGCAAGTATATGTTGGGGGTTAAGAGCCCAAAACAGGGTTAAGATAATCAATAGCCTAACTAATTACTAATGAATGATTACCGGATATCACTTGAAATCGTGTTATCACTTTCCAAAGTAAACTATTCGACCCTAATGCCTAGGTATCACGAATATCTACTTAGGATAAGACCAAATGTAAGTTAATGATTTAGGCACAAATAAATAACCCTTTTGCATACAAGTGTTTATGTTTTCTGTCTCTATTTCATGCAAAATATGATTTCCCCCATAGCTAGTCAAATGGAATTATGAGGATTAATCGGCCTATTAATCGCCTCATAATTATCCCCATTAAAGCTAATAGTAGTTACATGATCAATTAAACGTGGTCATTAAGCAGTTATACCACTTGAATAGGTCAAAGCTTGTTACAAGTTACTTTCAGCAGCACTAGCAGTAGTAACTCTGCCTAACATTACTAACATAAATACTAGCAGTATTAACTCTGTCTAACATCACTAAAATTAGTACTAGCAGTATTAACTTTGCCTAACATTACTGACATTCTGAACCTTACCACTATAGAGTTAGGGTGTTCAGCGACCTTATGAGTGTACACTTTTAACCTCTTGACCCATTACAAGGTGTGAACTAATCCCACAAGTGCACTAAATTTTCCAAAAATCCTCCCCAAATTTAGTTCACTTCATTTGCATGAAAATTAAACATTAAACAAAACATGTGCATAAACAAAAATATCCTAAGGATTGAATTTCCATCTTATTACATTACACGTTCAAATATTCGAGAATCAGGGTGTTCTAAGAATTGAACCCTTCAACCCATTTGAATACCTGAAGATAAAATACACACAAGTTTTCAAACAATTAAACGCTCTTGACACTATACAAGCCACATGTCCATACCCAAATTCATAAATGTTGTAAGAGCCAAAAGTCCAAAGCTCCCTGAAGCTGCAAAACTTCAACATTCACATAGGTGGTTCCTATTTATTCATACTTCTGCCAAGCACTTTTTCAAAGAAATTAACCATTAAGAAGTAAAGACTTCATCCTCTTTTTCAGCAGGTTCTGAGTACAACCTTGAGATGTATATATAAAACATGTGCTTCAGTTCACTGAATGTTTAGCTTTCCACATTGAACTCAGCTCCCAAGTTTCCTCAGGAGGGAGTTGGGTGTCTTAGCATTCAATGACTAAGTTGGACTTAAACCCATCCCTTTAGCATACTTTATAACCAAGTCTCTAGCCAAACTCTTCGTCAAGTGATCAGCTAAATTTTGTTGAGATCTAACAAACTCTATAGATACCACCTCATTCATGATAAGCTCACGAATCATGCTATGTCTGACACCTTAGTGTCTAGACTTCCCATTGTACATCTGGCTATAAGCCTTTCCCAATGTAGTTGCACTATCACAATGGATAGAAATAGGTGCTATAGGTTTAGGCCACAATGGAATCTCAAGAAGCAAGTTTTTCAACCATTCAGCTTTTTTACCAGTAGCTGCTAAGGTCACAAATTCAGATTTCATTGTTGAACTGGTGATGCATGTTTGCCTTTTGAATTCCCAAGAGATTGCACCTCCACCAATTAGGAATACCCAGCCACTGGTAGACGAATTATCTTCAGTGTTACTGATCCAACTTGCATCACTGTATCCTTCTAATAATGAAGGATAACCATTATACGAGAGACTATAATCCATAGTTCTCTTTATATACTTCAGTACCCTCTGAACTGCTTGCTAGTGATGAGCACTAGGATTGCTAGTATACCTGCTCAGTTTACCCACTGCAAATGCAATATCAGGTCTTGTACAAGTCATGGCATACATCAGGCAGCCAATTACCCTAGAATACTCAAGTTGAGATACAACCTTGCCATTATTAGGCATCAGCTTCTCACAAGTATCCATAAGTGTACTCACTGGAGTACAATCAAAGTAATTGTATTTCCTCAACACCTTCTCAATAGAATGAGATTGAGAAATAGATTTTTTTTTACTTTCATGTTTAATCCTTATACCAAAGATAACGTCAGCCTCCCCCATGTCCTACATAGAGAACCTTGATAACAAAAATTCATTTGTCAAGTTAACCTGATTTTCGACAGTGCCAAAGATCAGTATGTCATCAACATATAAAAAAATAATGACTCATTTACCAGATTCATCAAATTTTCTATACACACATTTGTCAGCTTGGTAAAAAAGATAACCATTTGACAAAACAACTTCATCAAATTTTTGATGCCATTGTTTAGGTGCCTGCAAAAGTCCATTGTTTAGGCATGATGAAACCCTGAGGTTGGTTCATATAAACCTCCTCATCTAATTTACCATTCAAGAAAGCTGTTTTCACATCCATCTGATGAATAATCATATTGTAAATTGATGCCAAAGCAATTAGCAGTATCATGGTACTGATACAAGCCACATGGGCAAAAGTATCAAAATAGTCTATCCTGACTTTTGTTTAAAGCCTTGAATGACTAGTCTAGCCTTGAACTTTTCAATAGTTCCATCTACCTTCATTTTCCTTTTGAAAATCCATTTGTAACCCAGAGGTTTGCAACCAGGTGGTAGATCAACCAACACCCAAGTGTTGTTGCCCATGATGGAATCCATCTCATCATTGATTGCTTCTTTCCAGAAATCAACATCCTGGGACTTCATTGCTTCTTCAAATGTCTTGGGATCGTCCTCAACAATAAAGCAATAGGAGTATTGGTCAGAGACCTCATCTCTTGTTCCTTCAATTAAACATAATTGAAAATCAAGGCCAAATGACTTTGGAGTCCTGACCCTTTTGCTCTTTCGAAGCTCAGGTTCAGGTTGTTAAATTACAACCTCATTAGGGACCTCTGATGGCACTTCATCAGGGACCTCTTATACACCAATGTCATGAGTCTCATTAAGATTCCTCTGACTTGGTCTAGGGACTAATGAGAATCTATTCTCATCAAAGATTGCATCCCTTGATTCAATTATAAAGTTAATTGAAACACTTTCATTATGTTCTATAACATAGAATCTAAAATCCTTGGAATGCTCAGCATATTCAACAAAGATGCATTCAATGCCTCTTTCACCCAAAGTTTTTACTTTTGGATCAGGGAGTCCTACAACAGCCCTACAACCCCAAACCCAGAGAAATTTCAGGTTGGGTTTCCTTTTAGTCTAGAGTTCATAAGGGGTAATATTGTTCTTTTTATTGGGAACCCTATTTAATAAATAGCAAGTTGTTAACATAGCTTCACCTCAGAACCTTGACTCAGTCCTGAATAAGACAACATGGAATTAACCATCTCTTTCAGTACCCTGTTTTTCATTTCAGAAATACCATTTTGTTGAAGAGTATAGGGAGCAGTCGTTTCATGGATAATACCAACAGACTGAAAATACAAAGTATCCATGTGCTCACCTCTCTATCAGTCCTTAATCTTTTGATCAGGGACCCAAGTTGCAATTCAACTTCAGTTTTAAACACTTTGAATTTATCTAATGCTTCATCCTTAGTATGTAACAGATAGACATAACAGAACCTAGAAGCATCATCAAAAAATGTTACAAAGTACTTCTTATTCTCCAAAGAGGGAGAGACATACAAATCATACAGGTCACTGAGTATCAGCCCCAAGAGCTTAGTCTCATGATTAACACCCTGAAAAGGTTCTTAGTTATTTTGGTCAACATGCAAGTCTTACACTTTTCAGTGTCCATGTCAAATGTTGGGATTAACCCATCCTTAGACATATCTTGCATTCTTTTATAGTGTGCATGGCCAAGTCTAGCATGCTAGAGGGTAGAGTCATTCACGTCAGAGGTGGTCATAAATGCTGAATTATCACACTCGGTAACAATGTTCAACCTGAACATTTGATTACACAAATATCCAAAGCTAATAAATACACCACTTTTAGATAAAAACAAATTTATCAGATTCAATAACTTGTTTAAAATCATGATTATTCAAAACACTACTTGAAACCAAGTTTTTTCTTATATCAGGAACATGAATAACATTAAACAAAGTTACAATCTTTCCAGAAAACTAAACCTAAGATCTACACAACCACGTCCATGCACCAGGGTTGTTGACTCATTTCCCATGTAAAGAATAGAAACATCATTCAGTGACTCATAAGTCTTGAACCATCTTCTGTCTTTGAACACATGAACAGTTGCTCTAGAGTTAGCCCACCGCGCAGTATCATCATCCTGCACATAGTTAGATTCAGATACATATGTAACATAATAAACCTGAAGAGATTTATTAAACACATTCTGACCTTTCAGAAGAACTGAACCATTCTCTAATCCACTAGTGCCTGATCCATTGGTTTTACCACCAATCTTAACACCTTTGCAATCCCTTTTAATGTGACCATATTTGCCACATTTATAATAAGTAGGTGTTGCCTTCTTGTTAGGGTCAGCCCTTGTGTTATCCTGATGTTCACGTTTGCCCTTGTTGTCATTGTACCTGGTGGAGTTGTTATGCTCCACCATATTGACAACAGATGCACCAGCAACATTGTTGCTCTTTGGCTTGTCATTGTCCTGTACAATGAGTGAATCCTCAATGCGCAGATGACTGCCCAAATCAACAAGAGTTAACTCTTCCTTCTTATATTTCAAGGTATGCTTGAAATCTTCCCAAGAAGGAGGGAGTTTATCAATGATTGATAATGCTCAAATTGTACATATTTTTAGTAGCGTTATCTGTGCTTTTATATATGTTTTTTGGTTATAATTATATGCTTTTGTTACTTAATCGTATAAAAGTGTGTATGCTAGTTCATTTGTAGCCAAGTACAGGAAAATGGAGAAAAAGACGGAAAAAGAAGTAAAATACGAAGATTTCTCCATGTATGAAAAATTCCTGAAAAAAGCAAGACTTGTGGAGTATATTCGAGAAGATAAAGTAATCAAGATAGTGGTCCAAAGACTCAAGAATAAAGTTCAAGAAGGAAAACGGGAAAGAAATGAAGAAAAGAAGCTAAAACGAAGAAATGTTAGAAGCCTCGTTGTTCCCGACACACCTTCACCATTTTGGCCATATCTTTTGCATACGAACTCCATTTGACCCCCCGTTTATGGCCATGGAAAGCTAAGAGAAAGATCTACAACTTTCATTTTTGCCATTTTCTGTCAACTTGCTCCAGCCGATCGGTCGGGCCCCGCAACCGATTCGGCTGGAGGTCAGTCGAGAAGACCAGCCGATCAGCTGCTGACCAAACCGATCGGCTGGAAAGCCCTGGACAGCCATTTCTTCATCAGTAAGACCCCAAACTTGTTCCAAACAATTCTAGGTCCTTCCTACATTTATTCTAGTCCCTTTCAAGCTCTTTGGTGACCAAGAAATACATTTATAACCCCTAGGCTTGGAAGGAGTATAAATAGAGGCCTTTGCAACCATTTCTAAGCACCCCCAACTTGAGAGAACACATCCACTCTCAACCTCTTCACCCCAAAGGTGTGAAATTCGAGCCTCCACCCTTAAGGACGAATTTCAACCAATTACACCATCCCTTTCCACCACCACTCCATCTCTAGGTGTGAAATTCGATCCTCCACCCTTAAGGACGAATTTCCACCAATTATTCGATCCTCCACCCTTAAGGATGAATTTCCACCAACTTATCTTCCCCAAAAGACCTCAAACCTCTGCCAAATTCGTGTAGTGTGCTCAAGGGCTAATGAAGGCGTTTGGATATGATTTCTCCGACTTGGTAGAACTATTGTAGTCAATTGGAGGCTTGAAGGTTGCTATAATCCTTCATCTTTGCCTATTGTAACTCATACTTTGGGTAAACCTTGTTACTTTTATATTTTCATATGTTTGTTATTGATATGATCTTTGAAGCTTTGTGTTTGATTGAAATAACCATGAATGTCTTGATACTTGCTTGTTCTTATATTGCTTTTCTTGTTGGTTTGATACGTGACAATCATAGCCATCAACTTGCTACTTGCTTAAACAAACAAAAGACACTTGTAGTGCAACCAAGTCTCTTGGGACGACCTTGATTTACCAAAACCTATACTACAACTTGACTAGGGTATACTTGCCCGAATGTGTTCCTAGTTAATCGGTAATTCTTGTTTACAAAATTTAAAGCTCGGTGGAACCCATCAATGATACAAGAGACTGAAATAGCCTCATCCTTTGTTCATTTTGTGTTGTGTAAACCTTCCAAGAATACCAATAAGTTCATTGTATTGTTCCATAACTGGTCTTGAATCAGTCATTTTGTAATTTATGAAATTACTTACAAGGAACTTCTTACTTGATGCATCCTCAACCATATATTTGGCATCCAAGGAATCCCATAGTTCTTTGGAAGATTCAAAATTTTGATAAATATCAGAGAGAGAATCAGACATACCATTGAGGATTAAACCTCTGCAAATGTAATCGTCCTTCTCCCATTTGCTCCTCTTCCTAATCTGTTCCACAGTAGCATCATCCCCATCATCTGGAATTGGTGTGCTCAAAACATACACCACACTCATGCTTGATAACATGAAATGCATCTTCTGAAATCCACCCCTTCAAACTTATCCAGTTTGGAGAAGTTAGCAACCATATGCTTCATAGCAGCAGCCATTGATTATCACAAAATAGTTTACTTTGATTCTTGGGGGTTAAGAGCCCAGAACAAGGTGAAGATAATCAATAGCCTAACTAATTACCAATGAATGGTTACCGGATATCACTTGGAATCGTGTTATCACTTTCCAAAGTAAACTATTTGACCCTAATGCTTGGGTATCACGAATATCTACTTGGGATAAGACCAAATGTATGTTAATGATTTATGCACAAATTAATAACCCTTTTGCATACAAGTGTTTATGTTTTCTGTCTCTACTTCATCCATAATCTGATTTCCTATTTATAGGAAAATACTCATACCTAGTCAAATGGAATTATGAGGATTAATTGGCCCATTAATCGTCTCATAATTATCCCCATTAAAGCTAATAGTGGTTACATGACCAATTAAACATGTTCATTAAGCAGAGTTATAACGGCCACTTGAATAGGTTAAAGCCTGTTACAAGTTACTTCCAGTAGCACTAGCAGTAGTAACTCTGCCTAACAGTACTAACATTAATACTAGCATTATTAACTCTGCCCAACAATAGTAACATTAATACTAGCAGTATTAACTATGTCTAACAGCACTAACATTAGTACTAGTAGTATTAACTATGCCTAACAGTACTAACATCCTGAACCTTACCACTATAGAGTCAGGGTGTTCAGGGACCTTATGGCTGTACACTCTGTACCTCCTGACCCATTATCAAGTGTGAACTAATCCCACAAGTACACTAAATTTTCCAACAGTATATTATTTGAATGTGAACTTACATAGAGAAACTTAAACCTTGATATTGAAAATACTTCTTTGATGTACAATTTATTTGTTGATAAGGTTCATAATTACCATTCCGAGAGTGAACTTTTGTGATACGTCAACTTATATCTTGCAAGAAATTGAACTCGGGGATCTCTAGTTCTTTTGAACTTTGAGCTAACCTTACTCTAGTATTTTGGTTGTTAGCAACATTTTTTGTTTGTTTCCTGTTTGAAGCACATATGTACTTTCATTTGGATTTATAATATAGAATCTAGGAATTCTTCTGGATCAATGCCAACAAATAGTTTGAGTGACTCACAAGTGGTTGAAGCATGCCGGGATGAAAAGACTGCTTTAGTTCTCAAGTTTGTGGCAATTCCTTCCATCCTTTTTGGCAGGATTCAGTGAAGTATCCGTTCCATTAGTTGGAAAGAATTGACGAATTTTGCAGTCAAGTTTCTTTATCGCCACAGCTTTTGCTGCGGGTGTCATCCGCGCTACAGGTGATGTGCACATACTACCAGATTACACAACTTCAAATTTACAAAGGTACTGGAACTTGGAATCGTATCATATTCAATCAACATTAGCGTATCACTAGGTGTTTCACAAAGTCCAAGTACAATAGTACCAGTGATCGGTGCATTATCTTTTCATCAATTCTTTGAAGGGTTTACATTGGCCATCTGCATCTCACGTGCCAGATTCAACATGTTGATAATCAGCCCCCCCCCCCCCCCCCGAACTCACACCCACAAACACCAATCAAAATACTAAGAAGATTGATAACTTACTACCCTATTTATACTAACCTCTTTTGCCATTAGTGGGTTGTTTTTTTTGCATATTGGCCCCTATAACTGGCGGCATAAGCACATGTCGCATGTGTCTAAATCCTAAAACCTCAAAAGCTACGGTTATTGAAGGTATCTTGGACTCTGCTTGTGTTGAAATTCAAATTTATATGGCATTAGTGGATTTAATTGTTTCTGAATTCTTGAGTAAAAGGATGAAAAGCAACTTCGGGGAACAAATTGCATCTTTATTGCTCCTTTTCTTGGGGCTGGATTAATGGCTTCTCTTGCAGCTTGGGCTAAAAAAGACATTTTTCTACTTGTGATGTAATAAATCTCACTGCATCCCACCTTCTGGTTGTTGGGCGTTAATTGTTATAAATTATACATGAAACGTTAACAAAGATATAGAAGGAACACTTAAGAAGTTCCACAGAATCACGCAAATGTACAAAATTTTTCCTTGTTGCTCTCTTGAGGGTTCATCAAGCATGAATATTGGATTTTTAATGTGCTTTCCTTCTAACCACCCAAAATACCATAGGTGATAAAGTGTAACCTTTATCTCTCCTAGTTGTAGTGTTTACACTTGTGTAATAAGAATATGATTGACACACGTACAATGTAAAATCTTGGTTTTGGATTTGTAGTTATACATGAAAAGGGTAAAAGCCATATAATAACAACATACTTTCTCCAATTTGCCGAGTTGAAACACGTACTTTTTATTAAACATATAAACAAACGTACTTTCAAATTTTGTTCTGAATTCACCCATATAACTAAAATACCCTTGTGTCGTTAGTCCTTTATACTAATGGCCGTTAGTGAATAACTTAAAATTTTGTTCTCTTACGTTTTCGTCCGTTTTTACACGCTTTTTTAATTTACTCAATTCGCCTCAAAACAACCCGTTCATGTGCCATTGTGTATTGGATATGCCAAGGTACGGATAATATTATAGGGAATATCAAGAATCAGAGTTTTATAAAAGATATATGAAAATTAAACCTCTTTTTTTGTGTGTGTCTGTGTCTTTAGGTCCCTTGATTAAAAGCATTAAGTATTCAAATGAGCTCGTATCTAACTACCAGAAACGATCATAAAACCTTCAACCTCTAACAATTTCTATGGTTTTCTTTGAAACAGACAGAATACATGAGTGAAGAAACTTAATGAATACAGCTTGCATGAAAGATGATCAAGATAGTAAGTTAAACTTATAGTGTAGTTAAAGTGAATACATGACAACGTTATCTTTACATTGGAACTTTGCGTTCTCCATTTCCTCATCTTTGAAACATCCACTACAGTGTAAGAATATATGTTTCATATCTCATTTCATTTGATTCATTATCGTATTGATGTCGTGTACAAATTTAAACGGTCTAACATATATATCTCTGAAGCCAAGACAACATAATAGTCTTACCCTTACGTTTCATTGTCTCTTTGAAACACAAAAGGTCGGTAAAACATGAATCTGATGTTGCCGCCAATTGTCATCAATCACGCTATCATAACTTTTAATACACAATGTGTGTAAAATGTTGTACCATGAGAATTGTTTTGAGGATATTCTACGTGCACAAGAATATGTACATAAATTCTTGGTCTATAAATTGCTTAGGAAAAATAGTATCGTAAAAGTGTGAATCAATTGAAAGCTTTTCCAATGTATGGATGCATTACTGGGCGATTACTCCTTTGGCAGTAGGTTGTCTTACTTCTACCGCCAAGGGAGATTTGCCCAGCAATTCATCTACTACGACAAGTCACTTAGACAAGGTAAAATCCTTCCAAGGATAGTGTTTTAAGTAAATATGGTGTGTCTAAATATTCCTAGAAGAAATATATTGATTAGATGTTTGTTTGGTTAGTTTGATTTATCATATCATAGCTTGTGGAATTACTTCATGTTTGTTTCTTTTAAAGTGTTGATTATTCAGTTTGTAATTTAATTGTTAGTACATGCTATGATTAGATATATATCACCTAAAACAATAATATAACAATTATTTTGGCATTATAAATAATGATTTCGATTTTTTCAAAAACACATTTATGTATGATCAATAGTCAGTTTACAATTAGACACCAAGCAAAAGGTAACAAAAACATAATTATTCATGTTTAAATGTTTAACATATGTTTATGTTGATAACTTGTTATATGTTGTATTCCATTACGGTTGTCGCCTATATAGGAGTATTTGAGGAACGATTTTTAATGTGCTTTCAAGGATGTTAGATTCGAGCCATACTAATGAGGACAAGGATAAAGTGGAAGAGCTTGTGGAAGATTAGATGACTCAACTAGAGCATGCAAAGCGACACAAGTGGGAAACATGAATGTTGCACTGTTTAGGGTCATCGCGTCGTCACTACTAATCAACCGTGAGTGATGAAGAAGTTTTTGTGAAGTGAACCACATTGTGGCCGATCCCTAACGGGATATTTTTGAGTTTTTGTGTGTTTGTTTAATTATGGTATTTTAAGGGTTTTTTAGTTCATGTTTTACTTTAATTAGGAGACTTTTTCCCAGATAAATGTCTTCCCATATAGGGCTTAGAATCATTGTTATTTACTTATCAATTCATAATTAAATCAACTTGTTGTCGTTAAATGATCCTTTGTGATTTTGTTCGTCCCTTGTTAGGGTTTTATTATAGCTTCCATTATGCGTCACGTACCACGTGTAAATTTCTGTGGTATTTCGGTTGGAGCAAGTATATTATTTGAATGTAAACTTTTATAGACACTTAAACCTTGATATTGAAAATACATAACCTATAATAAGAAGTAGTTCTTTGATATGCAATTTATCTGTTTTTAAGGTTCATAATTACCATTCCAAGGGAGATTTTTGTAAACGGATGAGGTTCTCCCGGTTTAGGTACCCGGGGATGGCGAGCATTTATTACTCAAATGTGCGCGACCTCACGGGCTACTCCCGAGACCGTTTCGACCCTTCCCTGGCCACCCCCAAATGCACACAACTAGTGAGGTTTGAACTTTTGTGATACTTCAATTTATGTCTTACAAGAAATGGAACTCAGGGATCTCTAGTTCTTATACACATTGAGCTAGACTTAGGGCATGTTTGTTTAGTTTTTATATTAAGTTCTGTTAAACTAAAGTGTCTATCTTGATATATGTTGTCTGTATGTAAATGAATAAATGATTGTTTGTTTTGTATGCCGAATAAAGTGTCTGAATTAATAAAATTATTGTTATACCATTTTATTTGAAATAAGTGATGATTAGTGGTTAAAGAAGTGGAAGGGTAAATATGTAAAAGTAAGATAAAAGTGATGACTTAATATAGAGACCTTCATTCTCATGACTTTTTCTAGAAGGTCATCCATTTAAATTAAGCACCAAACAAACACTCAATTAGTGACTTAATTAAATTACCTATTTTACAATTAAGATTCTTTAAGTCATTATCAAACACCACCTTAGTATAGTATTTTGGTTGTTAGCAACACTTTTTGTATGTTTACTGTTTGAAGCATATATGTACTATCATTTGGATTCATAATATAGGGACCCTTTTTATTAATCTTTCTGTGTCAAATGTCAACAAGTATAGTGGTTGTAGTGACTCACAAGTGGTTGAAGCATACCGGGATGAAAAAACTGTTTTCATTCTCAAGTTTGTGGCAATCCCTTCTATCCTTTTAATTTGGTGGGATTCCTTGAAGTGTCTGTTCCATTAGTTGGCAAGAATTGATGAATTTTGAAAGCAGACTCAAGTTTCTTTATCATCGCCATAGCTTTGCTGCTGGTGTCATCTTCGCTAAAGCGCACATGCTACCGGCCAGATCACACAACTTCACATTTACACAGGTAGTGGAACTTGGAATCCTTTCACATTCAATCATTATTGGCGTATCACTAGGTGCTTCACAAAATCCAAGTACAATAACACCAGTGATTGGTGCATTTTCTATCAATTTTTTGAAGGGCCACTACAAGAAAAAAGAGCTTTAGTGACGGAAATTTTTATGACGACTTGAAATTTCATCACTAAAAACAACCTTTAGTCACGAGTAAACAAATCGTCACTAAATTTGGTCACTCTTACAAAATTAGTGACCAACTATAGTTGTGACAAAATCGAACTAGTTGATAAAAACATCACATTGAAGATTTTTTTAATCTTATATTTTTGGTATGTGATTTTCAGTATTAAAAATGGTAAAATCAAATTAAAGGTTTTAAATCAACATATACCGTAAAATATACCTAATATACTTTTTAGAGAAGAAAATATGCAAATATTAACTAACTGAACTGAAGTGACGAAAATAGCTTGTCATTTGGTCAACCAAAGAAAAGCCTAGTCAATGTACGCTTGGAGACACACATTACGTTTTACTTAAAAAAAAGCGCGGATCCAACCCGACCCGAATTAGTTTATAGGGTTCATCATTATCTTTATTCTTCTTTATATACTAAATATCGTACATGTGTTTTAGCAAACCCAAGCATTAATTGCAAACTTTCTTAATTTGGCAAAAACAGTCCCTCAGGTTCAAGTGGCGCTGCAAAATAAGTCCTGCATCATTAATTGCAATCTATAGCAATCTGGCAAAAATAGTCCCTAAGGTTTAAACGACGTTGCAAGGTAAGTCCTGTAGAATTAATTGAAAATATAGAAACCTGGCAAAATTAGTCCCTAAGGTTTAAGTGTCGCTACAAAGTAAGTCCTTTTAAGCCAATCTCGCTGCATCGCGCGGGTTTCCACACTCGTCTATAACTATTTATCGTACAAGAAACAAGCAAATCATTAGTACTGTAGCACAACCAAGTGCATTAAATGCACACTTTGCCAAATTGGCGAAAACAGCCTCTGAGGTTCAAGTGTCGTTGCAAAGTAAGTCCTTTAGCATTAATAATCTTTCGCAACTTGGCAAAAACAGCCCCTGAGGTTTAATTGTCGTTGCAAAGCACGTCCTTTAAGCAATCCCGCTGCATCGCGCGGGTTTTCCAACACTCGTTATAACTATAGAGCAAGACATTAGCTCTTCACAAGCTATGTGTCGACTTCTGATTTGCCAAACATTAAATGCTAAGTTTCACAAGTTGGCAAAAACAGTCCTTGAGGTTCAAGTGGCGCTGCAAAATAAGTCCTGCATTATTGATTGCTATCTATAGCAATCTGGCAAAATAGTCCCTAAGGTTTAAGCGACGTTGCAAGGTAAGTCCTGTAGAATTAATTGCTAACTATAGCAACCTGGCAAAATTAGTCACTAAGGTTTAAGTGTCGCTATAAAGTAAGTCCTTTGAATCCAATCCCGTTGCATCTCGACTCGTTTATTCCTAATCTTCTTTCTCCTACACATTCATCGTTCGCTTCTTCATCTTTTATTCATAATCATTTCTCCTGCACAACGGTTAACGGTCAACGGTCGCCGCTGTGTTTTGCCGCCGTTGCAACGGTTCACCATTGTGCTCCGCCGTCGCGCTTCACCGCAGTTGAGCACCTCTGTCGTTGAATATAATCTCAATGTAAGCTCATTAATCCAATTAGTTGATTTTGATCGATATACGTTTTCGATTGTTCATCAAATAACCTAATCGAATATACATTTCTGATGATTTGTTGGTTTTGATTTGAATCACTTTAACCTAATTAATGTAACAAGTCTTTATTATCTGGATTTACAATTGAGCTGAATTATTACATGTAAAATAAGGGTTTGATGATCCTCATAACACCTAAGTGTTCGATGAAAGTTCTAACCAAGAGTTAGACATTGTTTGCAAGCTAGTTTGCATTGAAATTGGATACGCATTACTAGTTTAGGTATTCGTGGTTTCGAGTAGGTTTAAATCGCTTGTTATAAGAGTTCGTTACAATTAGGAATTTGTGGTTTGGATATTTAACAATCACATATAAAATCGCTTTGGAATTTAGAAGCCGGTTTGTACACCGTCATAAGTTTATTTTAACTAGTTTCCTAATGGCTCATTTTATCACAACTGCATTATTATTGTCAATGTTATTACTGTAATTATCTATAAATGTTATTATCCTTTTGTTATCGTTTATTTTTCCTTGAATTTGCTTAAAGTTCACATCTATGTAGATATGTTTGTTCATGCACTTCTATGTGACAATTTCTAGGACATAGATGTCTTCTGTAAATCTGTACAATCCTTTTTGATAGTCGTTTGAGGTTACTGTATTGTGTTCTAAACCTTACTTCCGGACTTATTTTATACCAAAGGATAGGGATAAGTTTTTTTCTTTTTTTTTTTTTTTTTTTTTTTTTTTTTTTTTTTTTTTTTTGAATTAGTTCACTAGTTAGCTAAATAAGTCATATAAGTCTAAAGATATATTGCAGAACTATCATATAATATAAATAAGCATGTTGGTCATTGTGAACTGTAGATATATGGCCTGTTACGGCGCATAATGAAACTAGTATATGTTCAGTGGTGGAAGCAGACAAAGGAGTTGTCATAACAAATAATTCATTATTAGTACATCCACATCACTACTACTACTCATTTAATAAGTAGCTATCCCAAACACCCCTCTTACTGTCTAGTATTTGATGCAGGTGACATTTAATGGGTCATTTGATCATGTGAGCATAGATGCAACTAGTGTCCTTAACTTGGAACTTATAGAGCCGCTGCATTCTACGCTTCTCAAGTCAACAAGAACTACCAGAGGGTATAATAATGATAATATTCATTCTCATCATATAATCCACTACTGTGAGTTTTTATAAAATATTTTCTCTTACAGGACTAGACTACTTCGTGCCAGTCTCTTCCAACCTTTGAGAGATATACAAAACATAGATGCTCGACTTGATTTCCTGGTAAGTGCTTCTTATTGTTTATCATAAATGTTAGTGCTTCCAATCGAGATATTATCCGTATAAAAGAGACCTTCAAGTCCATGTTGAATAAAGGAATGGAGCGTTGAAGTTGACTTTGTTTTTATAAACTATATTGTAATATGATTTCAGAATTGGAGAGGTGATAGATAGATGTACTTCATGCACGAGTTCCTTTTGTTGCTTGAACACAGAAGTGTTTTGCTGTCAAGATAGATTTATGGATATTGCACGTAGATCGTTCTATGATACCAGCGAAGGTATCAAATTGATCTACCTGATTGAATGGTCTCTACTCTATAATATACTTGATGGCTGTTAACTCTTACTGATCTAGAATTACTGCTATACATAACCTTGCAAATAAGTATCGCGAAGAATTTAAGCTTCCGAATTTAATCTTCGGAAGTGACTTTGTATCCCTTTCAGATATCTGTTCATCTCTATCGCGTCCTCAAGTGATTTTTCTGATTTATGTATGTGCTATTGGGACATAAATAGGTTATGAAGCATGGGAACAAATGAACAATATACATTGGTCAACTCTGGATCTTGCTTCAGCGAGTATTATCATCATTACTACCATCATCGTTTAATGATTTTGATTTTGATTTTGATATAGGTTTGTTTACTTCTCTTGTGTTTGATCGATTATCTTATTTAGTTCCAACTATTCATTGCCTGTGTTGATTAGTATGGCAATATTTTCTGAATTTTTTTTTGTAGGTATGGATTCCTTCCTTGAGCCCAAAACTACTATTTATTGAGCCTAATATAGACCCCTTAGTTTTTCTGTGATTATCTACTTGCATATTAAAGTGTAATCTTATTAAATGTACCAGTAAAACATATTTTGAAACTAAAAATTCTACATGAGTCAACATGGCACATAGGCTCGTACTAGTACTCCATGATATATGAGGTGTATATGTGATCTAAGAGGTTTTGATTGGCCTGAAAAATATTATTTGCTTCAACATTTTATGTTTTACAATGATAGTTTATTATTGATCTGTTGCATTAAATGTGCAGTTAAATGCAAGAAATAAGTCTGCAGCCAAAGCATGATATTTACGTACAGAGCTTCGTTGGGAAGGTAAGTGTATTTGGTTACCTTTAGTTGTTATAGTATTTGGATTCAATGTGTATATGTGCTAGGCATGGCCGTGAAAATCTGTATAGTACCTACCATGCCTTCAAAAGGATGTATGCCACATCCTTAATAAGTGCACTTTCCCGCTATTGCAATAGCTTGTATTCTTCCCGATTCCAAAGCGTTTAAGCTGTGTTCATTTTCTTTTTTATAATTTTTTTAAATTGACCAGAACTCTATGTGTCAAACGACATATGAATGCTTTTGCAGTTGAACTATATTGATGCACACTTTTTTTGTTTCTCAATTATTGACCTATTATTTATCAATTCGTCAGTTTTTTATATAGTTATTACTTAATTTATTTCAGGTTTCAACATGAAGAGGAGTTTAGGCCAATGTCACATAGATCGCGGTACGCTCCGGTACGGGAACGAGGATCGGGAACGCAGATCGCGGCTATCTGAAATTCGATACGCTAGGGGGTAGGCTCATTCCGGATCGCTTCGGTACGATGTACCATATGACATGGTACGGTTTACCCAATATGTAATAATATTAGTTTCCAATATAAATATGAATGACTTTGAAAATTGTGATTAACACTTAAAAACAGTAACAAGTTCAATATTAAGTAACAAATTTCTCATATATTGTGGTCTTAAAAAGAGTAACAAGTTTCCCATATATTTTATATGCATATTTACAAACTTTTTAATTATATATTTTATACATATATTGCAGATTTTATACATTTTAATCATGTATTTGAGCAAAGTCAAATATTAAGTATATTATTGGGTCAAATTGAATAGTATTAGCAGGCCCATTATGTGACTTACCAACTAAGCCCAAAAAAAAGAACAAAACCCATATGTTTTATATACTATTAGGGTATGGACAAATAACTAGTACATCCACTCTTTCAGGAGCCGTCTTTATCATTTTCCCTCCTTCAAGATAGTTTTTCGGCCATCTTCACCATTTTCCATCGGAAAACACCTTCATAGTTCATTCGTATCCTTTATGGGATAATTCGTTGTAAAACACGTTCTCAAATCCGATTTGAAGTCCGATTGGATCTATTTGACCATCGACATAGAACGGCGTTGACTACTATCTAAAACGCGAATTGATGGGCGAATTGAACGCGATCCGGTAGGCGTTTGGCACGCGTTTCGTACCCGTTTGGGAACGGGCGATCCAGATCGCAAAACGTGGGCCTTTGAGCGATTTCTGTGACTATGGTTTAGGCATCTCGAAGAGCAGCTGAGATGGACAGGGTATGCATAGTTATTACTCTTTATTGTTGTTAAGGGTTTGCTCTACATGTCTTTCTCCTTTAAGAGATTGTATTTTGTCAGAGGAGGATGGCCCAAGGCTTTATTGCAGTTGCAGTGTAAAGTGACGAATGATCAGCCCCTTATTAGACCAAGAAGTGACCTCAAGTCCTCAAGAAAGGTATGTATCTCTTACCTCATAGAGCAGTAAACATCAGATATGTAGTTTTAACTAGATATGCAGTTTTAAATGAGGTGGAAACAAGCAAGTCATTTGGGTTGGGTTGGGTTGGGTTGGGTAACGGGTAACACACGAGGCATGCATCTTTGCTAGATGAATAACTTTTCATGTTTGTGGTTACTTATAACAATATTGGGCGACATTATAATACTCTTTATATTCGTAGTCACCTTTTTGTACATGCTTATAAGAGTGTACCACTTCTAGACAACTTGCTGAATGAATAAAGCGCATTACGTCATAACTATCTGTTAAATCTCATGAAAATGTGTTTATTGCAATTCAGATAGTTGGGGTCGTAAAGAATGCTGAAAAGGACCAGTTTAGATACCAGGTTCAGATGTCAAGTGATTGTCGGCGCGGACATCTAAAGGGGTTTTTTGTTTTTGTATATTTCATGTCGTTGTATGTTTATAGTAATAATATGTTGTTACAATGGTATCGTGTTTGTATTGATTGCCTGAAAGAAGTTTACATTGTACTAATGTAAGTAAGATCTTAGACTTATGTTATTACAAAGTTTTATTCTATTTGTAGTAGTAATAAAATAATAAATTGAAATAGGGATCATTGGCAACATTTTATTGCCACATATTCTTAATTAGTTATACTCTATTTAGTGACGATGTTTCTCGTCACCCCGTTAAGTTTAGCTAAAAATGACGCTATAGTGATGACAAGTGACGACCTTGATTTTTGTGACTAAACTGATTTAGTGACGAATTTTCTGCATTGGCTAGCTGCATCTCACAGGCCACATTCAGCATCCCTCTTTCACCGTTAGTGGCTTGTTTTAATTTTTTACATAATGGCTCCTATAACTGGCGGCATAGGCACACGTCGCAGGTATCTCTTCATTTTGAGATCCTAAAACCTCAAAAGCTATGGTTATTGAAGGTATCTTGGACTCTACTCCTGCTGGAATTTAAATTTATATGGAATTAGTGGATCAAATTGTGTCTTTTAAAGTTCTTTTTCTTGTGGCTGGATTAATGTAGGGGTGTTCATCGGTTCGGTTATCGGGTTATTCGGTTTATTCGGTTCGGTTAGTTCGGTTAATTTTTTTTTCTGGGTATAACCGAAAACCGAACCGAACCGAACCGAAATTAAGTTTGATTCAACCGAACCGAAAACCGAAAACCGAACCCCTATAACCGAAAACCGAACCGAATAACCCGAATTACATAATTTTAATTATTTTTTTATTTAATTATATATATTTTTAGCACAAAATATATTTTTAAGCATAAATCATGTTATATTTATACTAAAAAAGAGTTTTAGTGATTTTTTTCTATATATATACATAGAAAAAAAATATATTTTATATGAATTCGGTTTTCGGTTCGGTTTTCGGTTTTCATTGTCAAAACCATATCCAACCCGATAACCAAATATTTAGTTCGGTTCGGTTCGGTTTTGACCAATTCGGTTCGGTCACAAATTCGGTTCAGTTATTTTCGGTTCGGTTCGGTTTTCGGTTACTGTGGATATTACCCAATCCGTGAACACCCCTAGATTAATGGCTTCTCTTGCTGCTTGGGCTAAAAAAGGACATTTTTTTAACTTGTGATATTATTTAATCTCACTGCGTCCAACCTTCTGGTTGTTGGCGGTAATTGTTATAAATTATACATGAAACGTTAGCACGTGAATGACAAAAAAGTTCTTTCTGCAAAATGTGGCTGTTTGTGTTAGTTATACAAAGATATAGAAGGAGCACCAAAGAAGTTCCACAGAGTCACACGAATGTACAAAATGTTGCCTTGTTGATCTCTTAAGGCTTCATTAAGCATGAATATTGGCTTTTTCATGAGGTTTCTTTCTAACGAAGGTGATAAAGTGTAACCTTTATCTCTCCTAGTTGTAGTGTTTACGCTTGTGTAATAAGAATATGATTGACGCACGTACAATGTAAAATCTTGGTTTTGGATTTGTAGCTATACATGAAAACAACATATGTTATAGCATAAATTTTGTTTGATATCAATATAGAAATGAATTTGTATAATACAATGAGAAGATTTATTTTGGGCAAAGTCAATGTTACAGTTTATATACACAGAAAAGTCACACTTTGGTCAACTGATGCTAACTAACTACTCTCTACGTCTCAAAATAAGTGTCCAGTTTGACTTTTAAAATAATTTTTTGTTTAACTTTAACCATAAATATTTTTATTTGTGTAATATAATATTTAACAAAAATTATGCCAATGAAAATAAATTTAAACCTCAATCCATTCATATATTTTGCACAAGTATTATATGACATAAATAAAAGTATTTATGTTCTAAGTTGAATAAGAAAGACTTGAAAAAGTCAAACTGGACATTATTTTGGGACAGGGATCTAAATACGTTACATTATGTTGCTTTTGATTAAGCTGTGACTTTATTGAGTATATTTGTCATGTCTTGTGTTATTCCTTAAATTCACTTGTCAGGTAAAATCATCATTCAAACTGCCATTTTTCTCACCCATTGTATAGGATATGCCATGGTACAATTCTTGTTAGGCTTATGGAACCTTTCTAGAGTATAACATATTCTTAACCCTTTTACTCTTTTTGAGATCTAGATGCTTTTCTAGTTTACTCTATTTGCCTCAAAACAACCTGTACGTTTATGTGCCATTGTGTACTGGATATGCCAAGATACGAACAATATTATCTTTCCATTGGAACTTTTTGCGTTCTCCATTTTCCTCCTCGTTACGACATCCACTACAATGTAAGAACCTAAGAATATATGCTTCATATATCATTTTATTTTATTCATTTTCGTATTGATGCCATGTCCCAATCTAAACAGTCTGCGAGATTTCTAAAGCCATGACAACACATGAATGCCAATGATAATCCCACCCTTACATTTCGTTGTCTCTTTGAAACGCAAAAGGTCGGTAAAACATATCGACCAAAAATTTATTTTCATCAATCAGGCGATAAAATCTTTAACACACAGCGTACATAAAATGTTTCACATTGAGAATGTGCGTAGGATATTCTGTATGCATGAGAATATGTACGTATTTTGTTGGTCTATATATTCAATTTTAGAAGATCAATATCGTAAGCAAAAATGTGAATGTATCAGAAGTTTTTAAATGTACAGATGTATTACAGGGTGATTACTCCTTTGGCAGTAGGTTGTATCGCTCCTACCGCCAAGGGAGATTTGCCCAGCAATTCATCTGCTACGACGTGTAAATTATGCATGATAACTTGATAAGTTCCTTCCAGTTTGTGGCAATTACTTCCATCCTTTTGCCTGGATTCATTGGAGTAGTCGTTCCATTGGTTGGCAAGAATTGGCGACTTCTGAAAGCAGACTCAAGTTTCTTTATCGTTGCAAAAAGCCTTCCCAGCAGGTTTTATCCTCACTACAGGTTTTCTGCACATGCTACCAGATGCCACATTGGCATTATCTGAGCCTTGTCTTCCTAACAATCCCTTGGTCCAACTTTATAGGATTGATACGGATGATTTGGATTCGGTTGTAATTCCGTTGGATGGGAAAGAGGGCGGTTTGGATGAAGATGCTTGTGAGGCTAATCACATACATGACCATTCGAAGTACATTTAACTCACTCAACCTTAGTTCACTTCATACAGATATTGGAACTTCGAATGGTATCACATTTAATAATCATCGGCCTATTATTAGGCGTTTCACCAAGTCTATGTACAATATGACCATTGATCGGTGTACGTGTTATCTTTCCATCAGTTCTTTGAAGGGTTTGCATTGGCTAGCTGCACCTCAAAGGCCAGATTCAGCATCCTTCAATTCGTTCGACGTTAATGGCTCGTTAAATTTCCATAATGGCTCTTATAGTATCGGCATATGGATAGGTATCTCTTCATTTTGCAATCCTAATAGCTCTAAAGCCTTGGTTATTGAAGATATCTAGAGTAAGAGGATGAAAAAGAATTTGTGGGATCAATTAGTGTCGTTTTTTGCTCTTTTTCTTGGAGCTGGATTAATGGCTTTTCTTGCAGGTTGGGCGTAAAGATACCACTTTTTTTACTTGTTATGTAATTAATCTAGCTAACTCGATCCCGCCTTCTTGTTAGTGTGCGGTAAAAATGTAAATAACACATGATATGTGTATCATTAACAGACTAATTACACAAAGTTCATTTTGTAAAGTTTGTTTCTTCCTGAAACGTACTCTTGTAGCTCTGGTAATTGTTTATAGGCATGAATAACTTAACGGGTTTTGGCCTTTTGTTTTAGATTTTTGTTAACATGAGCGAAGTTTTAATGTATAGTAAGCGTTTTTAAGGATTAAAAGTTTCACACGAACTGCGAAAAATTTGTTAATGGAAAATCGAAATGGCCTAACATACCAACTTAATTGAAACTTCTCTAAATCGCAGAATGTTTCATTTCTGTACAAAAATGTCATTTTTGGTAAATATTTTTTCTGTATTTTTCTAATCAATCTGGATTCGTCAAACACTATGATATATAGTTATTTTTTTTAGGGCAAATGATTAAAAAAAGTATCATACTTGTCACCATTTTTTTTTGTGGGTAGCGAACAAATTTTTTTGCTTTTGTGGGTACTTTTCTTTCAAATTTATTCTTTTTAGGGTATTTTGTGAATTTTTTGAACATTTTTGCCCCTCTTAGTTAATAGATTTTTTTTTTTTTTTCCGAAGGGCAAAAATGTCACATATTACCCTAAAAAGGATGAATTTGAAAGAAGACTACCCATAAAAGCAAAAAAATTTGTTCGCTACCCACTAAAAGAAATGGTGGCAAGTATGATACTTTTTTCAATCATTTGCTTTTTTTTTAATCCTCATAAACCAGAAGTAAGTGTTAAATATTGTATATTATAATCTATTATCTTATTACGTTAATTTTTTGATATAACATATGCATTGTTGAATCCAAGCACACATTGATATAACGTACACTTCTCTTCGTTTATAATGTTCTTAATTTCCTTCTTAGGAGCCAAAAAACCATAGCTTATAAAGTGTAACCTTTTTTCCTCCTAGTTATATTTTTTGCGCTTGTGTAATAAGAACGCAAATGATACACGCACCGTACAGTGTAAGATCCTGGTTTTAGATTTCTAACCATACATGAATACCAAATAACTCTATTTCTAGATACCAATGTAGATTATTGAGGATATCTGTCATGTCTTGTGTTATTCCTTAATTTAAGATGCTGTATCGTAATGATACCGAAAAATTAAAAAAATACTTCACTTGTCATGTAAAACTACACTTCAAAACGCCATTCTTCTCACCCTTCATATATCGGATATGCCGAGGTACAATACTTGTTAGACTTATGGAACCTTTCTCAAGTAAAACATATTCTGAACCTCTTTTACTCTTTTGGAGATCTAGATGCTTTTTTAGCTTACTCCATTCGCCTCAAAACAACCGGATCGCATACATTTGCCATTGTGTATTGGATATGCCAAGGTACGGACAGTATTATACGGAAGATCAAGAATCAGAATTTTATAACATATATATGAAATATTAAGATTAAACATTTTTTTATGTGTTTAGGTCCCTTGATTAAAAGCATTAAGTATAGCCTTTCTAAAAAATGAAAAAAATAAAAAAAGCATTAAGTATTCTTACTAGCTCGTTAATTTAACTACTAGAGACGATTATAACAAGTTGAATGAAAGATGATCATGATAACAAGTAAAACTTATACTGTAGCTAAAATGAATACATGACAACATTATCTTTCCGTTGGAACTTTACATTCTCCGTTTCCTCATTGTTGCGACATCCACTACAGTGAAGAATATATGTTTCATATCTCGTTTTATTTTATTCAGTTTTCAAGTTGATGCTGTGTACATATTTAAACGATCTAACAGACGTCTCAAGCCAAAAAAACATAATATCAATGATAGTCTTAACCTTAAGTTTCATTGTCTCTTTGAAACACATAAGGTCAGTAAAACATGAATCTGATGTTCGCCACCAATTGCCATCAATCGCGCTATAATAACTTTTAACACACAATGTGCGTAAAATGTTGTACAACGAGAATTGTGTTAAGGATATTCCATGTGCACAGGAATATGTACATAAATTCTCGGTCTATAAATTGCTCAGGATATAACGATAGTATCGTAAAAGTGTGAATCTCAATTAAAGGATTTCCAATGTAAGGATGCATTACTGGGCGATTACTCCTTTGGCAGTAGGTTGTCTTACATCTACCGTCAAGGGAGATTTGCTCAGCAATTCATCTGCTACGACAAGGTAAGATCCTTCCAAGGATAGTGTTTCAGGTAAAGATGGCATAAGTATGTCTAAATATATTCCTAGAAGAATTATGTTAATTGGATTTCGTTTTGGTTATTTTGATTGATCATATCATAGCTTGTAGAATTAGTATCATTTATTCACTTCATGTTTGTTTCTTATAAAGTGTTGTTTATTCAGTTTGTAAATTAATTGTTAATATATGCTATGTAATAATGTTTTTAGAACAAAAAATATAAGAGGACTTGTTTATTTGCTTTGAAACGTACCATGAGGATTTTGATATATATCACCTAAAACAATAATATAACAATGTTTTTAGTAGTAAAAAGAATGATTTCGGATTTTTTTTTTTCTTTTTTTCTTTTTTTTAAACACATCCTTTAAGATCAACTATCAGTTTACAATGAAAAACCAAGCAAAAAGGTTCCAAAACATAATTAGTCATGTTTAAATGTCTTACATTTGTTTATGTTGATAACTCGTTATATGTTGTATTTCATTATTGTAGTCGCCTATTTAGGAGTATTTGAGGAACGAGTTTTAATGTGCTTTCTAGGATGTGAGATTCGACCCATACTAATGAGGACACGTATAAAGTGGAAGAGCTTGTGGAAGATTAGATGACTTAACTAGAGCATGCAAAGCAACACAAGTCCAAGAAAATGTGAATGGAGCATTACATGTTTGGGTCACCTCGGCGTGGTTGATCAACTGCGAGTGATGAAGAAGTTCTTAGTTAGGTCTAAGCCATGTTTGTGCTTTGACTAATTGTGATCTAGATGTGAATTAGAGTAGGCCATAGTTTGTGAATTGTGTTCAAAAGTGCAGTGAAAATGTGTGCAGAATGTATGCAATAGGACATAACAGATATGGAGGGAAATTTAGAAATAACTAACTTTTGTATAATGATAACGCTACACGCGTCGTTCGGGGTCAAAGGAACTTCCTTTTCGTCGAGCAAGTTTTTCAACACCCTAGGCAGTGAACCTAATCGTTGTAGTGTAGTATTAGGGTAAGCCACGGGAATTGATATCGTTCTCTAGGGGAATAGGAATGCTAGTGAGAAGTTACTATGCTAAGGTTGGGGTTGAGGAAGATTATTTTTTTTATCTTTTTATGTTTGTTAGGAAATGGAAAGGTACGAATCTCGGGGTTTGAATTTGGGGGGGGGGGGGTTGGTATTTCTACCGATTACTCTATTTATCTAATTATCTAATCTAGTGGGTAGTCTATGTCTAATTATTGTGTGCTCGTATGAGGATTTAAAGATGTGTTTACTTAGGTTTTATTACTCCTTAATTATCTCCTATTGATGGTTGAATTGTCACGTCCTTATTCTTAATCGCGTTGTGTGTCTAAGGTCGTAGGGTATGCGTTTATCCCTAACTCTTTGAAACTACCAAAGGTTATTGCCTAAAAAATATCTAGGATTTATAAACTTAACACTAAGGTACTCTTCGGATGTTTTAGCCTACAATGACTCTAGGTAACTATAAGCTAAAGTTCACAAAGATTAATCAAGCATTAACTACACAAGGGATGACCTATCACAATATTAGATCATTAACAATTAAGATAAGAGACAACCAATCAATATTCAATAATTAAGTTTCATATTCCCTAAGCAAACACACAAGTAAATTAGCCGGAAATGGGAAACATGCAAGCATACACACAATTAATTGAAGACGTGCTTGAATTAATGAAGTAAAACACTTATCTTGATTTAAGATAGGGTATGGAACCCTAAAATACTGTACAAGACAGCCTTGGTTCGGTTTAGGTTTTTACTCCAAAAGACTACACACTGAAAACTGAAAAATTTGGATTATATATATAAGATTACAACTGCGATGGCGTCACCCTTTGATTTGTGACGCCGTCGGGTCGCCGTTATTAGGGTTTCGTCTTGGCCACGTTAGTCTTGCGACGGCGTCACCTTATGCTTGTGATGCCGTCCTCTTTAGTCTCTGACGTCGTCTGGATCAAATATAGGTCGTCTGAGCTGCGACGCCCTACTCTTTTAAAACCTGAAGCCGTCACTTGTAAATGAGCAATTTGGCTACTGAGTCGTCACAAAACTTGTCCGACGGTGTCTCTATTAGTGCCTTACGCCATCACTTGTAGTTCTTGACGTCGTCCCCTTTAGTTCCAGCAGCCTGAGTGTCTCGATTCTTGACTTTGGCCATTTTCTTCGTATATTCGCGCCTTTTCGTCCGAATAAGTGTCATTCCAGCATTTTGCCTTCAAGATACCTAAAAAGTGAAAATGAACGATATTAAGTAATAACGGATACAAAAGTGATCAAATAAGGGCTTAAACGACCCCTCAAAAAGGTACATTTTAAAACCTTATCAAATATCCCTACACTTGGTATTTGCTTGTCCTCAAGCAAATGTGCTTTTAGCCAATTAATTTATAAGTTAGGGGTCATGAAGCATTAGTTTAGAACGATCCACAACACATATAAGCCCCGCAAAAGTCATAACAAGCACGGAAATTACATACTAGCACCTCACATGGGGTGTTTGGATACTCACATCTCTCGGGTGTATATGAAATATAACAAGTTGGAAATGGAAGATAAACACTCATTAACCGGTCCTAGTACATAGATTACCATAGGCTTGAGACTAGATCAAACTTCCATTACTTTGGCGTAAGCACCTAGGAAAGACTATCCAAGAGGTCTTTTAAAGGGTTGTAATGATAGGCTTACGGTAGGGAAACAAAGGGTTTGGTGGGATAGGCTATTTAGTGGTGGCAAGTCAAAAATCTTTATGTTACAAGCATGCGAAGAATGGCGTTGCTAAGCCAAGACTCGACACTCTAGACTCTATATAACTGAAAAAAACAAACATAAATTAAAAGATAGATGTAGGATGGTAGCCCGTTTTTTTTTTTTTGAAGACTCTATTTTTTTTCTTTTTCTCTTTTTTCGATTTTTTTTATATATACTTTTACTCTACCATCCTCTACGATAATATCAAAATGATAGGGATTTATAGGCACATCTCTACACTTGAGTTTTTATTACTCTAACACTAATTTGACCCGAATTGAAAAGATAAAAACACTTGGAGTACATTATTATGCAAATAAAGGGAATTTGAATTTAACGTTCCCTTCCCGTCATTCCATAAAGTTTAACTTTTCCCATGAGTCCCAATCGTCCCAAAACTGTGTACAAAGGATATGACTCGACTTAGCAACTTATGCAAGCAACTAGATAATTGAACTAAGGGTATAGTGTGATAACAATAATGCACTAAAAGTGAGTGCATACAAGGTAGGCTAAGGCGATTTGGGTGTACATTTGGGGGTGGATTGTAAACAATGCTCTTCATTGATATTCCGAAAAACCAAAACATCACGAGAACCGCGAAAAGGATAGGCTCTGAGGGGTTAACTAGGGGTATCGTGTACTAAAGATGAGTACAACGCAAAGGTGTGGGGGAATTACTCAACCGATGTGGAAGAAGTAATTATATTACGGGTATCAAACAAGGGTTATCCTAATGCCTCTTATCATTTAGTTATTCCTAACTACACAAGTGTAGTCTTACTAGCGATCTCGGGATGCATCACAAAACAAGTTCTAGAATCTATTATACTACCGGTTTACACTCTAAACATTAAAGATGAATGCTTTAATTCCTACAAACTAAGGGCGATCCTCACATTTTTGGTGGAATTTAAGTGGTAAAGGGTTTTTGTGCTAGTCATATAACTTCCTATCCATGAGACGCTTTATTAAGACTAATGGCCCACTCCTATATGTCATGAAAAATTTTAAATTTGGTGCCAAAATTACCCTAACCGACATTTTCTCATGGTTTATTACGCAAATGCAATTGGACAAAGCAAATAATCAAGGATAAGCATAGTTTCAAAGTTCCAGTTTTATTTTACCTCTCTACACTTAAACTGAACATTGTCCCCAATATTCCCCGAAAGTATTAAAGTTATGATAATGGAAGGTAATAAAAGACGAAAGAAACTAATACTCCCCTGATTAGCTCGGTAGGATCCGTGTAAAGTGGTGGTTACATCTTTCTTCAAGAAGAATGTTTGCGTGAAAAGCTCCTTCTCATCTTATGTATCTTCTTCTTGGTAAATTAAACCTGCACGCTTGAAGAAAACAAACGAAACCTTCGCGTAAAATCGGAGGTAACAATATATATAGGACTCTACTAAACTAGGATATAATGCTTGTGGAATGGATGTTTACCGATTTTTTGGAAAATTAAGACCTGGAAAATTCCAAAAATTTATAAGTAGCTCAGAAAACGAGAAAAAGTAATCAGTTGTTTCTGCTCCTTCCTGACGCCGTCAGGTTATCCTGACAGAAACTGGTCTGCGATTTTCTGAAAAAAAATTTTGGAAAATTTACATCTTTAGAATCTAGAAAAATTTCCTGCAAAACATCCATTATGACTCGATACAAGCATTTGACTCGAACAAACACACATGTTTATCTTTTAATTAATTGAAATTCTCATGTTTACGTTTCTTTTGAAAACGTGTGTAATCCTCCCTACACTTATCCCTTATGTAAAATACCTTTATATGTAATTAAGATGAGGTTAAAGACAAAATAAAGCATTTTTACAAATTTAAACATGAGAATAAACAATCAATAAAAGATACACGACACAAACAAGAAAACAATTAAGCATTGGTTGCCTCCCACGAAGCGCTTTTCTTTATTTATGAGTCTTGTAGCTAGACTCGAAGTCGTGCCCCTACGTGACTTCATTACCGTCACCTTCTTCCTCATGACGGTCTCTATTGGGCGATTCCATGTTGTAAAAGTGCCCTATGATGCACCTTTCTAAGAGGTCGTCCTCTCCCCAATCGGTTCTATATTCCGGTCCTAAGTTCAAGCAATCTTTATAAAAACCGAAAATCTTGGCCATAACATAATCTACTCCCTTCTTCTTATCCTCATCATTCCTATAGTAGACCGATAGTTTAAGTTCCTTTTCATCATTGGAGAGTGATGAAAACTTCTCAATCTTAAACGGCATTTGGTAAGCTACATCATCGGTTTCATCTTTGAATCGCACTATTCCTAATGAGGGATCATAAGTCATCCCGGTGTTTTCTATGAAAGGTTTTCCTAGAATAACGTGGGACAAGCTAGGATCTATGGCCGTACTAATATCATCCACTATTATGAAATCCGTAGGAAACGTGAAACTACCTACATACACGGGCAATCCCTTAACTCTACCAAGAAAATTGAAACTAACCCTAGGATTATCGAGATCTTGCCTAGTTGGGGTAGGCTTCTTCATTACCCAATTATAGTAGGTGCTAGTCATTATGTTTATTGGGGATTTGCGATCAATGTAGGCCTTTGCCACGAAAAGGTGTCCTATGCAACATGGTATGTTAAGATTCCAAGGGTTCCCAAACTTGATCCTAGGGCTTCTCCTAACATACATGTGACGGAGGTCACGCACTAAGTGAGGGTGGCGAGACAGTTCTTCTTCCGTAGGAAACTTATTGAAATAGTCATTGTCTACTTCATCTACTTCCTCGGTTGTTTCATTCCTAGGTGTTTCACTAACCTCAAGTATCGTTTCATGGTTTGCTTCGTCATTTGTTCTATTAGGTTTCACTAAGGTGATGGTATTGACGAATTGAGTGTGCTTAGCTAGCTTACTTGGGTCCTTAATCTCTACACCGGAAGTTTCGGGAGTTGAGATAGCATTAACCTTCTTATCACTATTGGTCATGGCTTTCAAGAGGTTATCTATCTTCCTATCCATCTCGGCTTGTTGTTGGTTAAAACGGTCCGAGAGCTTAGCTATTTGAGCTTCTTGGGATGCGACTAAGTGTTGCAACATCCCCTTAATGTTTTGTTGGTTAGGGCCGTGAGATGGGGGCCATGAGAAATCATTGGATGTGAATTCTTTGGTTTGTCCCCAATAAAATTCGGGCTTGCCCTTCCATGCTTCTCGGGCGTCATTAAAAGTCCTAGGTTCGGGTGTGGTAGGGAATCTTCCTCCCGTTCCATTAGTACGCGAGGATGCGTAGTCAACGGAAGCTTGTTCGGGGAATCTTGTGCAAGTGTGCGTGTTATGAGGGCCATTACACGGCTCACACGAGGAATAAACTTTGTTCACTTGGCGTGAAGACTTAGGATTTTGGTAGGAGCTCATTAGGAATTTAACTTGATCTTCAAGCTCGAGCATCCTACGGTCGGAAGATTGTGAGTCAATGGGAGGCAAGGAGATTGCCTTAACGGTTTTGGGCAACTCACGGGGGTCATTCCAACTTTCGTTTTCATAGAGAGCAAGGTCCTCTATTATACCCCATGATTCTTCCGCGATGAGATCACTAAGTTTTCCATCGGCCGCTTGGTCAATGGATCGCTTAGTGGGGAAATTGACATGATCGTAGAAGAGTTGGACTTGAAGCCAAAGATCAATGCCGTGATGAGGGACTCTATGGAGTAAGTCCTTTAATCGAGTCCATGCTTCGTAGAGAGATTCACCTTGACGTTGTTGGAACATCAAGATATCATTCCTAAGCTTAGTGGTTCTCCCCAGTGGGAAAAATTGAGCAAGGAAGCGAGAGGTGAGATCATCCCAACTTGAGATGGAGCCGGCGGGAAGTTGCTCAAGCCAATTACTAGCTTGGTCCCGTAGAGAGAATTGGAAGAGACGCAGACGCGTGGTCTCCCGAGTAGTAGCATCGAGGTCGATGGAATCGACAATTTTAAGGAAATCCTTAAGATGCTGATTAGGATCTTCGGAACGAAGTCCATGGAATGCACATCCATTTTGCACCAACCGGATGGTGTCGGATCGCAGGGCCGTAGTTTGGGCTTGGTCGGGAAGCTCAATGGTGTTCCTATAGCCTAGGTGGCTTGGTCTCGAGTATTCACCAAGAGTACGGGCTCTTGGCGGGTCATTTGGTGGTAGGTTGATGAATGGTGGTTGGTTATCACCTTCTATGATGAAAAGTGATGGGGTTACGAACAGAGGTCACGAAGAAGGGGGATAGACTACGAGGAAGCTAAAAATGAGAAAAAGTTTTACTTGATAGGAATCAAGCAAAGAAACCTAAACGAGGTGGACTCCTAACTAGCTATTCTATTCCCCGGCAGCGGCGCCAAAAACTTGATAACGCTACACGCGTCGTTCGGGGTCAAAGGAACTTCCTTTTCGTCGAGCAAGTTTTTCAACACCCTAGGCAGTGAACATAATCGTTGTAGTGTAGTATTAGGGTAAGCCACGGGAATTGATATCGTTCTCTAGGGGAATAGGAATGCTAGTGAGAAGTTACTACGCTAAAGTTAGGGTTGAGGAAGATTATTTTTTTATCTTTTTATGTTTTTTAGGAAATGGAAAGGTACGAATCTCGGGGTTTGAATTTGGGGGGGTTGGTATTTCTACCGATTACTCTACTTATCTAATTATCTAATCTAGTGGGTAGTCTATGTCTAATTATTGTGTGCTCGTATGATGATTTAAAGATGTGTTTACTTAGGTTTTATTACTCCTTAATTATCTCCTATTGATGGTTGAATTTTCACGTCCTTATTCTTAATCGCGTTGTGTGTCTAAGGTCGTAGGGTATGCGTTTATCCCTAACTCTTTGAAACTACCAAAGGTTATTGCCTACAAAATCTCTAGGATTTACAAACTTAACACTAAGGTACTCTTCGGATGTTTTAGCCTACAATGACTCTAGGTAACTATAAGCTAAAGTTCACAAAGATTAATCAAGCATTAACTACACAACGGTAACCTATCGAAATACTAGATCATTAACAATTAAGATAAGAGACAACCAATCAATATTCAATAATTAAGTTTCATATTCCCTAAGCAAACACACAAGTAAATTAGCCGGACATGGGAAACATGCAAGCATACACACAATTAATTGAAGACATACTTGAATTAATGAAGTAAAACACTTATCTTGATGTAAGATAGGGTATGGAACCCTAAAATATTGTACAAGACAGCCTTGGTTCGGTTTAGGTTTTTACTCCAAAAGACTACACACTGAAAACTGAAAAATTTGGATTCTATATATAAGATTACAACTGCGACGGCGTCACCCTTTGATTTGTGACGCCGTCGGGTCGCCGTTATTAGGGTTTCGTCTTGGCCACGTTAGTCTTGCGAAGACGTCACCTTATGCTTGTGACGCCGTCCCCTTTAGTCTCTGACGTCGTCTGGATCAAATCTAGGTCGTCTGAGCTGCGATGCCCTACTCTTTTAAAACCTGAAGCCGTCACTTGTAAATGAGCAATTTGGCTACTGAGTCGTCACAAAATTTGTCCGACGGCGTCTCTATTAGTGCCTGACGCCGCCGTCACTTGTAGTTCCTGACGCCGTCCCCTTTAGTTCCAGCAGCCTGAGTGTCTCGATTCTTGACTTTGGCCATTTTCTTCGTATATTAGCGCCTTTTCGTCCGAATAAGTGCCATTCTAGCATTTTGCCTTCAAGATACCTAAAAAGTAAAAAGGAACGATATTAAGTAATAACGGATACAAAAGTGATCAAATAAGGGCTTAAACGACCCCTCAAAAAGGTACATTTTAAAACCTTATCATATAAATTGATTGATGTAACTGTTTTACATAAATGACATATATATACATTTCCAAAAGGTGCCTTTGTGTTGGTTCATGAGAATCAACAGACACAATAGTTGGAATGTAACTGTCAATCAAACTGTCAACAATATTAACTTTCATTCTAATATGGGTCGTTTGGGACATAGAGCCCAACCCATATGTAAAATAGCAGACATAGGATATACATAGAAATTGCAAATGTCTTAATAAAACTATACTATAAACGTCAGTAATTATATTAACTATGGGATGATCAGTGATGATGGATGATTGATCTTAACAAGGGTTCCAACAGTCACCCCCTTAAGATCAATATCCATCAGACTTTGCTTCTTTTGTCTTCAGATTTCTTTTCAGTTTATGATGACAAAGTCATCATTTGAAGTGTTCTTTTCTTCCTTGATTCTTTGATGATTTGGTATGCTGCTTTGACCACATTGATGGTGATTGTAGGCTTTGCCTTCTTGAGACTCATCTTCTAGTTTTATGCCAAAGTGTTCAAGCTTGGAGATGTTCTTCAATCCTGTAGGTGCATGCAGTTGATCTTTCTGATCTTGATTGTTTAGGCAGTAGGCGTCTTTGCCTTTATCCACATTGATTGTGGCTTTGGTTGGGATAGAAGTCTGTCCCAACTTATGCACTCTAGCAGTGTTAAGGTAACTTTTGAGAACATCAATGTACTTGTTGTAGCATAACTTGAGGTCTTCACCATCATGATAGGATAGGCCTAGGATCTCTGTTGCTTGTCCAAAATTCTTGGGGAAGTGTACTTGAAGATATCCACCCAAGCACTCAATAGCCTTGTAGAGGTCCATCAAATGTACTGTTTTGCCTTTTATTTGGGGTGGTATAGGGCCAAGCAAGGGACCATTTAAGTAGACTTCATAGAACCATTTTAGGACATATATAAACCTTTTTCTGAAAAATTCCCATTTTTTTCCAACCAATTTATCTTGACTGATGAGATTCATAAAATTAATGAAATCATTGAAGGTAGTGAATTTGGTAGAATAGACCACTCCTTTGATTTCAATCTCATCAGATTCTTTTGACAGTGGGTTTACTGATGCATTTAAGGCTTCAAAGTGTTTGTCTAAGAAATCATTATGCTTGATTCTAAGACAATCGTCATTGAAAAAATGAGTTTTGGGATCTTTGAACATGTATTGTAAGGTGCATGCATTGTTCTCATAGAGAACTTCTACCCCTTGTTTTTCAAGGAGGTCAACAGACAGGATGTTAAGTGATACCTCAGGGGTGTAGAGGACCCCTGGGATTAAGTATTTCCCATTCCCATTTTTAACAGTTACTTCCAAATTCCATATGTAAAGAGTAGTTTATTTTCTTCCTCAATTTTTCCCACTGAGAATTTCTCTTTAAGTTTGCAGAATAGGTTTACTCTAAAACAAACATGCATATTTATATGGTTGCTTAGGTACCATATATTATCCCAGTTATCTTGATCAGTACCTTTTAAAATGTATTTTGTCTCAAAGTGGAGCAATTCTGGAAACCTAATACTCACAGTGGGGCTTTGAAATTTATGATGTGCAGAAGAGGTTTCTGCATAATTACTTGGAACATCTTGGTGTCCCACTTCTTCCTCCATCTTCGTTGTAGGGCAGTCTTTAATGATGTGCCCTTCTTTTTTGCACTTAAAACATTTGAATTTCCTGAATTTGTCATGTGAGACAGTGTCGTGAGGGTGTGGGAGAGATTGATTGAAGTCCTTAATTTTCTCAAGTTTTTTCTTAAGCATGTTCTTGCAGTCTTGGGTAATTTTCTTTATGCAAATTTGATGAGTGTGTAAACACTCATCATTTTTGTTCCTTCTACATTGCAAAAACAGTCAAAAACACTTTGAAAAGTCTCAAAAAGACAGAAAAAATATTTAGACTGTATTTTATGCAATAATTGTCAAAATCTAGTCCCTGGTTATTCAAAACATGTAATTTTTCATAAAAGGCACTCAGGAATTTTCAAGTTGTCAAAATTAGCCTTATAAAATTCAATTTTGCAAATTGGCAACTTTAGTCCCTGAAATTTCAAAGATTGACAGAACTTACCCCTGGACATTTTAAATTGAAAAATTAACATTTTTAGTCCTTTGGTAATCCTAACTTGTCAAAATTAGTCCTTATGATAATTTTTGGAAAAGTGCAGTTTCGGTCCCATGGTTTTTGTGGATTTGGCAAATATGGTCCTTGGAATTTTCAAAGATGACAAGATTGGTCCTTGGAAGACATTTTCAGAAGTTACATGTGTGGTCCCTGGAATTTCAGAATGTACACCTTTGGTCCTTAAAATACACCATGGCTCCATAGTTAATCCTAAAATCCAAATCCTATGTTAACTACTTAATACCAAGCCCAATACCTTTTACCCGAATCCAATCCCAACCCACCGTTTAAATTAAAACCGCCCCTTTTCCTCCTTTCTTCACCAACTCACCTGCAAACCCAGACCTACACCCCTTCTTCCAACCTCCCCTGACATATTCCTTCATCCCATTCCCTGCAACCTCTCACCCACTGATTCCCACGCTCAAGCTTGCCCCACAACCCACATGGGTCAAATGCCATGTTGGCAATCCCATAAACTCCCATTGGAGCTCTTAAAGTGGACGGCTCAGATGCTCACCTTGGTGCCCAAGATCATTTGGATGGTTGAGATTGAAGCTAAAGAAGCACAAGATGTCCATTTCTCTGTTTTCTCTCAGCAAACAAACACACAAGGGCATTTGAAGACCTAGACATTTTTAGTATAAATAGAAGCATTATAAGCCTTTGAAAGGCAGTAGGTTTTTAGTGTTTTTAGTTTAATTTATGTTTTAACTTAGTTGTAATGTTTCTATTTTATGAATGAAAAAGTTTTTTTTTAACTTATCTCTTTATTGCTTATTTCACTAATAAGCACTTTAGTGCTTATTAGTTATTTGCTCCTTATCATTCAGTCAAAAGTTCTATTTTAAGCTACAATATAGTTTTAACAAGTAAAAATACCAAGTTTGTTTCTAAAAAAAAAAACTGTTTAAGCAATTTCACCCCATTAAGGGCTCAAACTGGTTTTTACCCGTTTTGACTCTACAAGTCAAAGTCCTTTAAGCTTTCTTTAGTTAGTTTTAATGTTCGAAATATGTTTTAACAATCTTTACTCAAGTTAAAAAAAAGGAGTTTTCTGTCTAAAACTTTTTGCACAAAACAGCCCACTGGCTGGTGTTTAACCAATCTTTTTGCAGCTTACTTTCAGTCAAAATCTCTTCAAACTTGCTTTTCTTATATCTCCACATACCACTTTCAATATAGCCTTAGCTTATTTGCACATTAGGATAGTAGATTTAGCTTAAATTTGTACTAGAAACTTGCATGTGGCCACTTTATTAACTGTTAACAGCAGCCTAAATGGCCAAGTGGCCTGTTTTTTTTAGATGTTTCATTTGTTTATCACTAGGTCTTATAAGCTAAAATTTGGTATGCATGGTATTCAGTGGGTTGGCTAGTCAATAGTGATTTTTATAATTTTTAGATTTAGCTTGTTAGCAGCTTAATTAGCCCTTGAAAACACCCCCTGGCCCTGTCCACTGCTGCAACACCACAACAGCTATCCCACCTTTATTGTGCTTATTTTGATGCTCCTTAGTTGCTTTTAGATATTTAGATTAGGTAGCGTTAGAAGTGTGCTTATATTTAGCTTATTAGGTGCTCATTTGTAGCTTTAGATTGCTTATTTTCCCATTTTTCCTAGTTTTAGGATTTCCCTAGTTTAGGTCTTTTTGCCAACTGCTTAACACCTTGTACTTTAGTTTGTTTCATTTTTTTTACTTGCTTATTTTACTTAAATAAAGTCACTTTCTCATCAGGTTCTTAATCTGATTGCTTATAATGGATATAGACAAATCAATTTCAGTTAAGATAGTTTTTGGTGGGAACCTGTTTCAGATCAGTGGGCATAAGCTGATTTAACAGCTTTGTGTTAACAGTTTAGGATGGGACTAATAAGCCTTAAGCTTATTGTCCCTTAGCTTATTTGCTTATTGTAGCCTACTTATCTAGTTCGTTTGCTTATTTTAGTCTCACCTAGTCCTTAGTAGCTTAGCATTTTCAAGTTTTTTGTAGCTTCTAATTGCCTTTAGCTTGGTGCCAAGCCAAACGCCCCTTTTTTATTTCCTTTTGCAACTGCTGCTGTTACAAACATGTAAAAGGGTGTTTGGTCATTGTTTTTGCAAGGTGATTTTTGCCAAACTTTGTGGAATTTTCACGGATTTATTATAAGTCCATTTGAGCTCAAATTTGGGATACAAGATCTTTGGTTGGTTGTGAACATCATGGCCATTTTAGTTTATTTTTAGGAATTTTTCTAGCTAGCTTATATAGTGCTTAAAGTAGGGCCTTAGAGGCCGTTTGGCATATAGTTATTAAAATCTGGTAGCGAGTTTTTTTTCTGTAGCTTGTGCTTTTTACTTCCCAATCAGTTGCATTAGCTCATTTTAGGTTAGATTTAGGCTTTAGTAGCTAATGGTAGCTTATAGTTAGCTTTTAGCTTATTACAAGTGCTTATTCAAACTGCTTATTTGCCCAATTCAGCTTATTAGTAGGCTTATCTAACTTTTTATATTTTTCCTAGGCTTAGAATAATATTTTAGATTTTCCTGTAAAGTCTCATAATTTTTACTGTTCATTTGTTATTTTTCTTAATTTTAATTAGTTTAAATTAGTTTTTAATTAATAATAATTATTTAAAAAGTCTAAAAAATATATTTTCAGTTTTAAAATTAGTTTTATAATATTTTAGATTTTTCCAATTTATAATTTCATTTTTTAGGTTAATTTCCTATTTTCTTGTATTTTAATGTATTTTTAAATAGTTAAAAATAGTTTTTAATTAATAATAATTAGATAAATAGTTTTAAAAAATAATTTTCTTTTTCTTAAAATTTTATTTTATTATTAGAATTGTTAAAAAGTAATTTTTATTTTCATGAGTCTTTTAGTTTTCTGATTTCACATTTTTATTTTACACGTTTACGTTTGTTTTAGTTTAAGTTTTACGTTTTTAGGTTTTAATCGTTAAACGTTTTTTTTAGAATAGAATTAAAATGACTTCAAAGTCTTGATTAGATTTAATTTCCTTAGTGTAATCAATCATCACCCTTTTCCTGTCCAATATTCACCCGATCGCAGATTCGTTGTATTTCAGTTTTCACACCTCGTTGGGACTTAACGACCCGGGGATATAACACTAAACTCTCCTGGATAATTGCATTGCGTTCTCAAGTGATTGACTCTTGTTGACCATTCACCTGGTTAATTTGGGTTGACCGTTTGGGAGCAATCAAATTTTGGCGCTGCTGCCGGGGAGGTGTGCTGCGTACTACGAATTTGAAGCATAAGTGTTGTTGAATATACATCCATTGTATATTTACCATCCTTGTTCATATTTTCTTATTATTATTATATAAAAACAAAATGGTTCCCGAAAACATTTTAAAATCAGTTTTCAACAAACACAAAAAACCCAAAAAAATTTTCTTTCTTATATTTACAACATGTTTTTCAAAAATACCAAAAATATTCCTCTTTACCCTCTTACCCTTTTGATTCTTCATTTCTTACCCTCTGGAACCCTTTGATTCTTTCTATGTCTTATCCTCACCTTCTTGGTTGTCAATGGTGTGGTGGCCCTCATAATGATGATAATTGTCTCAGTTTTAGCATGGTAGAGTCAGGAAATGGGTCTGTCTATAACCAAGATCCCTATTCTTACCATGACACGACTAATTTATTTCATCAGCTACCACATCATGAGATTCAGACATACTTGTGTGAATTTTGTGGAGATCCTCACCAAGGATTTGAGTGTCAGACCAGAGACACGTTTTTCTATGAACAAATCTCTAATAACACTCTGAACTTTGGAAATGATCAATATCCATGTTATTCACCAAATCAGTCACAACAATCATTTTGTTGTGAGAACTGTGGAGGTCCCCATTTCAGCTCTGATTGTCAAACAGGGAATCCATTTCCTTGTAACAATTACGACTATCCATATCACGACCAACCTCCACAGTGCCAAATAACTCAAACTCCTCAGCAAACCCAACAAGACACTTATCTAGAGCTTCTGGAGTTAGTGAAAAGAACTGAGGAGTTGAGTAAAACAGCATTTTGAAATGCTCCCAGTTTTTCTTGTGTATATTGTAGGGGTCCTCATGATGATTATCAATGTCAACCTTCCGGTTTTGACAAATCTCCACTCCCACAATGTCCCGTCATTCAAAATTCACATGAGAAATCCATGGAAGAATTGCTAGCTGAAGAGCAGGCTGCTAAAATAAATTCCCAAATTGCGTTTGAAAAATCTATTAGGGAATCAATTGCAAAAGAAAAAGCAGCCAGATCTAACTCTCAATTTCGTTTTATTCCTGATGACAGTGATGATTAGGATACACTTGATATCCTTCAATTTTATAAAGATTCATCAAGTTCATCAGTTGATATCCCAGCAGTTGAGATTCATTCTCAAACAACTGCTATCACACCCGATATTCCCACTCACTCTCTAAACATGGGGGATGAGCATCTTGACACTGTTCCTGAAAAGGAATCGGACGAATTCATAAAGTCTAGTGTTGAGAACCTTGTCCCAATCCCGAGAAAGTCACAGGGAACTTCTGATCATATGTGTGATTCTTTTTCCCCTCTTGAGTGTTCAAAAGATCATTTTGAAACTTTCTCTGATCTTAGCGACGATTGTGCTTCCTATGGAAACATCGAGTATGTTGAGGCATCACTCCCACAGTCTGATCATCTTCTTGAGGAGTTCACCGATGAACTCACTCACATCAATCCACTTTCATCGGGAAGTGATGATGGTCTCTTTGATTTCGAAGCCGATCTGGGAGAGACTGAAAGTCTCCTTGATAATGATCGTTCACTCACTTCTTATCCCAACAGTCCAATAGAGAATATTAATCACTTTGTTCCTGAAGCATTCAAAACAACTCTCACTAATCCTCTATTTGAATTCGACTCTGAATTCACTTTAATTTCTGAGAATCCACTCTTTGATACTCAGATTGAGGATAGTGATGAGTCTACAGTAGAACAAGAATTCACAAATTCACATCATGTGAATGATTCTCTTCATGAGGAGTTCGCCGGTGAACTCACTCATATCATGACTCCGCCGGAGTATGATCGCTTGGATGGCAAAAATCATGATCGGGGGGAAAAATTCTCAATCATGAGAGTTTGTATTTCTATGACAAATTTTCCAACCCTCCCTCCCGAGATGCTTTTCAAACCAAAGAGCTCAACCGATAAAATCCAAACGAGTGCAACTGCACTTGATCCTGAGGAAGAAGATCTTATCATGATCGTCATCATGATTTTCCTTCTTTTCTTCACCTACCTGGTGACTTCTTCTCTTCTTCACTCATTCGGGAGTGAAGATACCATCTTTGACCCCGGCATTTCCATGTACCATTTGTGAGCCGGGTCTGTCTCTATATATCTCATCGGTGTGGAACTTTCACGTACTTCAATGTTTATACAAACATCTTGAATGAAAGTCCGATGGAGATTGTCTCTTCCACTTACTTCCCCATGAACAAATTAATTCGGGGTCGAGTCAAGCTAGCGACTCGGTAATCAAAAACAGTAGTTAAACATGGGTTTTCACCCGTGTGTACCACCCTAGTGTGGGGGAGTTGCCCCCCGCTGTTGTATATAAGTTTTCAAACATAAAAAAAAAAAAAAAAAAAAAAAAAAAAAAAAAAAAAAATCAAATAATGGCCGTAGTATCTCCCTTATACGTTCTCAGTTTCGGCATAACAGCCGGTACTTTGAATATTGAGGGCAATATTCATTTCTAGTGTGGGGGGGAATTCTCACGAATTTTATCATGTAATTATACCACCCAATTCCCCCATTTTTGGCCAAATTTTTTTTTAGTAAGTGTTTTGCACTTACTCAGCTTACGGTTATCAGTCCGCCATATCTAATAAACAAAAGGATTGGCTAATCCAGGAGCAAACGGCTCTTGGTAAAGATATCTCAAATCCGTTGACGGCTTGCAATTTGCCCAAAATTGTATGGTGTTCAGCTCACCATATCTTTAATTAGTGAAGAGTTGGCTAGGCCGCAAGTTTATGGCTTGTGGTAAAGGCAGTTGGAAAACCATAATTGGTAATCGACTCACCAAAGATATTCTATCTAAGAGTTGGCTAGTCCAGAAGCAAACGGCTTTTGGTAAAGACAAATCAAATCCGTTTACAGCTTATGATTTGCTCAAAATCATTTGGTTATCATTGTACCAAGGTTCTTACTTGAACTGAAACAATTGGCTACTCCAAAAGTAATGGCTTTTGGTAAAAAGATTCAAATCCATTAAGTTTTCTCAAAAGATTGCTAGGGACTAGCAATGTTTTAGTGTGGGGGATTGATGAGTGTGTAAATACTCATCATTTTTGTTCCTTCTACACTGCAAAAACAGTCAAAAACACTTTAAAAAGTCTCAAAAAGACAGAAAAAATATTTAGACTGTATTTTATGCAATAATTGTCAAAATCTAGTCCCTGGTTATTCAAAACATGTAATTTTTCATAAAAGGCCCTCAGGAATTTTCAAGTTGTCAAAATTAGCCTTATAAAATTCAATTTTGCAAATTGGCAACTTTAGTCCCTGAAATTTCAAAGATTGACAGAACTTACCCCTGGACATTTTAAATTGAAAAATTAACATTTTTAGTCCTTTGGTAATTCTAACTTGTCAAAATTAGTCCTTATGATAATTTTTGGAAAAGTGCAGTTTCGGTCCCATGGTTTTTGTGGATTTGGCAAATATGGTCCTTGGAATTTTCAAAGATGACAAGATTGGTCCTTGGAAGACATTTTCAGAAGTTACATGTGTGGTCCCTGGAATTTCAGAATGTACACCTTTGGTCCTTAAAATACACCATGGCTCCATAGTTAATCCTAAAATCCAAATCCTATGTTAACTACTTAATACCAAGCCCAATACCTTTTACCCGAATCCAATCCCAACCCACCGTTTAAATTAAAACCGCCCCTTTTCCTCCTTTCTTCACCAACTCACCTGCAAGCCCAGACCTACACCCCTTCTTCCAACCTCCCCTGACATATTCCTTCATGCCATTCCCTGCAACCTCTCACCCACTGATTCCCACGCTCAAGCTTGCCCCACAACCCACATGGGTCAAATGCCATGTTGGCAATCCCATAAACTCCCATTGGAGCTCTTAAAGTGGACGGCTCAGATGCTCACCTTGGTGCCCAAGATCATTTGGATGGTTGAGATTGAAGCTAAAGAAGCACAAGATGTCCATTTCTCTGTTTTCTCTCAGCAAACAAACACACAAGGGCATTTGAAGACCTAGACATTTTTAGTATAAATAGAAGCATTATAAGCCTTTGAAAGGCAGTAGGTTTTTAGTGTTTTTAGTTTAATTTATGTTTTAACTTAGTTGTAATGTTTCTATTTTATGAATGAAAAAGTTTTTTTTAACTTATCTCTTTATTGCTTATTTCACTAATAAGCACTTTAGTGCTTATTAGTTATTTGCTCCTTATCATTCAGTCAAAAGTTCTATTTTAAAATCTTTATTGCTTAGAGGCCGTTTGGCATATAGTTATTAAAATCTGGTCGCGAGTTTTTTTTCTGTAGCTTGTGCTTTTTACTTCCCAATCAGTTGCATTAGCTCATTTTAGGTTAGATTTAGGCTTTAGTAGCTTATGGTAGCTTATAGTTAGCTTTTAGCTTATTACAAGTGCTTATTCAAACTGCTTATTTGCCCAATTCAGCTTATTAGTAGGCTTATCTAACTTTTTATATTTTTCCTAGGCTTAGAATAATATTTTAGATTTTTCTGTAAAGTCTCATAATTTTTACTGTTCATTTGTTATTTTTCTTAATTTCAATTAGTTTAAATTAGTTTTTAATTAATAATAATTATTTAAAAAGTCTAAAAAATATATTTTCAGTTTTAAAATTAGTTTTATAATATTTTAGATTTTTCCAATTTATAATTTCATTTTTTAGGTTAATTTCCTATTTTCTTGTATTTTAATGTATTTTTAAATAGTTAAAAATAGTTTTTAATTAATAATAATTAGATAAATAGTTTTAAAAAATAATTTTCTTTTTCTTAAAATTTTCTTTTATTATTAGAATTGTTAAAAAGTAATTTTCATTTTCATGAGTCTTTTAATTTTCTGATTTCACATTTTTATTTTACACGTTTACGTTTGTTTTAGTTTAAGTTTTACGTTTTTAGGTTTTAATCGTTAAACGTTTTTTTTAGAATAGAATTAAAATGACTTCAAAGTCTTGATTAGATTTAATTTCCTTAGTGTAATCAATCATCACCCTTTTCCTGTTCAATATTCACCCGATCGCAGATTCGTTGCATTTCAGTTTTCACACCTCGTTGGGACTTAACGACCCGGGGATATAACACTAAACTCTCCTGGATAATTGCATTGCGTTCTCAAGTGATTGACTCTTGTTGACCATTCACCTGGTTAATTTGGGTTGACCGTTTGGGAGCAATCAAAATTCCCAGTCTCTCCTCCCTTTCCCTTTTCTGTTGTCTCAACAGAACAGACTCTTGAAATCTTCTCATTGGCTTCCTCAAACCTGTGCTCTGATGCCACTTCTTAGTTAGGTCTAAGCCATGTTTGTGCTTTGACCAATTGTGATCTAGATGTGAGTTAGAATAGGCCATAGTTTCTGAATTATGTTTAAAAGTGCAGTGGAAATGTGTGCAGAATGTATGCAATAGGACAGAACAAATATAGAGGGAAATTTAGAAATAACTAACTTTTGTATAAATTGATTGATGTAACTGTTTTACATAAATGATATATATATACATTTCCAAAAGGTTCCTTTGTGTTGGTTCATGAGAATCAACAGACACAATGGTTGGAATGTAACTGTCAATCAAACTGTCAACCATATTAACTGTCATTCTAATATGGGTCGTTTGGGACATAGGGCCCAACCCATATGTAAATAGAAGACATAGGATATACATAGAAATTGCAAATGTCTTAATAAAACTATACTATAAAAGTCAGTAATTATATTAACTATGGGATGATCAGTGATGATGGATGATTGATCTTAACAAGGGTTCCAACAGAAGTTTCTGTAAAGTGAACCACGACGCGGTCAATACCTAATGGGATATTTTTAAGTTTCTGTATTTTGTTTGATTATGGTGTTTTAAGGGTTTTTTAGTTCAATTTTTTTACTTTAGTTAGGAGACCTTTTCCCAAATAAATTATCTTCCTATATAGGGCTTGAGATCATTATTTTTTACTTATCAAGTAACAATTAAATCGACTCATGGTCGTTAAATGATCCCTTGTGATTGTGTTGGTCTCTTGTTAGGGTTTTATTATTGCTTATGTTCTGCGTCACTGATAAGGTTTTAAAAGGTACCTTTTTGAGGGGTCATTTAAGCCCTTATTCGATCACTTTTGTATCCGTTATTGCTTAATATCGTTCCTTTTCACTTTTTAGGTCTCTTGAAGGCAAAATGCTGGAATGATGCTTATTTGGACGAAAAGGCGCGAATATACGAAGAAAATGGCCAAAGTCAGAATCGAGACACTCAAAGCTGCTGAAACATAAGGCGACGGCGTCACTGCATATCTGCGACGCCGTCGGGAAGGAATTTTGCGACGGGTCAGAGGCGAAATTGCATGTTTTCAAGGGACGACGTCAGGTTCTAAAGGAATAGGCCGTCGCTACTCAGACGGCCTAGATGCAGCCAAGACGGCGTCAGAGCTGAAGGGGACGGCGTCACAGTCATAAGGTGACGCCGTCGCAAGGTTTACGTGGCCAAGACGAAACCCTAATGACGGCGACACGACGGCGTCACGAAACATAAGGTGACGCCGTCGCAGATGTAATCTTATATATAGAATCCGAATTTTTCAGTTTTTGGGTGTAGTCTTTTGGAGTAAAAACCTAAAACCGAACCAAGGCTTTCTTGTGCAGTATTTTAGGGTTCTAAACCCTATTATACATCAAGATAAGTATTTACTTCATTAATTTAATTATGTCTTTGATTATTTGTGTGTATGCTTGCATGTTCTCCATGTCCGGCTAATTTATTTGTGTGTTTGCTTAGGGAATATGAAACTTAATTATTGAATATTGATTGGTTGATACTTATCTTAGTTGACTAATGATCTAGAGTGCGCTAGATTATTCGTTGTGTACTTAATGCTTGACTTTTCTTTGTGAACTTTAGAATATAATTATCTAGGTAATTGTAGGATAAAGTATTCAAGGACAACCGTAGAGTAGGCGTCTATAAATCACTAGAGGATTTGTAAACAAGACCCTTTGGTAAATTCAAAGAGTTAGGGAAATAAGCATGCCCTATAGCCTTAGAATCACAACGCAACTAGGAATAAGGACGTGACAAATCAACCATCAATAGGAGATAATTAAGGAGTAGTAAAACCTAAGTAAACACATCTTTAAACTATCATACGAGTACACATCAATTAGACATAGACTATCACAACCTTAGCTTAGATAATTAGATAATAGTAGAGTAATCGGTAGAAATACCAACCCCCCAAATCCAATACCCAAGATTCGTACCTTTTCATTTTCTAAAAAAACATAAAAAGATAAAAAATAATCTTCCTCAACCTCAACCTTAGCGTAGTAACTTCTCACTAGCATTCCTATTCCCCTAGAGAACGATATCAATACCCGTGGCTTACCCTAATTACTACACTACAACGATTAGGTTCACTGCCTAGGGTGTTATAAAACTTGCTCGAAGAAAAGGAAGTTTCCTTGACCCCGAACGACGCGTGTAGCGTTATCAAGTTTTTGGCGCCGCTGCCGGGGAATAGAATAGCTAGTTAGTAGTCCACCTCGTTTAGGTTTCTTTGCTTGATTCCTATCAAGTAAACTTTTTTCTCATTTTTAGCCTTCTCTTAGTCTATCCCCCTTCTTAGTAACCTTTGTTCGTAACCCCATCACTTTTCACCATGGAAGGTGACAACCAACCACCACTCATCAACCCACCACCAAACGACCCGCCAAGAGCCCGTACTCTTGGTGAGTACTCGAGACCAAACCACCTAGGTTATAGGAACACCATTGAGCTTCCCGACCAAGCCCAAACTACGGCCCTGCGATCCGACACCATCCGGTTGGTGCAAAACGGATGTGCATTCCATGGACTTCGTTCCGAAGATCCAAATCAGCATCTGAGGGATTTCCTCAAAATTGTCGATTCCATCGACCTTGATGCTACTACTCGGGAGACCACGCGCTTGCGTCTCTTCCAATTCTCTCTACGGGACCAAGCTAGTAATTGGCTTGAGCGACTTCCCGCCGGCTCCATCTCAAGTTGGGATGATCTTACTTCTCGCTTCCTTGCTCAATTTTTCCCACCGGGGAGAACCACTAAGCTTAGGAATGACATCTTGATGTTCCAACAACGTCAAGGTGAATCTCTCTACGAAGCATGGACCCGATTCAAGGACTTACTTCATAAAGTCCCTCATCACGGCATTGATCTTTGGCTCCAAGTCCAAATCTTTTATGATCATGTCAACTTTCCCACTAAGCGATCCATTGACCAAGCGGCCGGTGGAAAACTTAGTGATCTCACCGCGGAAGAATCATGGGAAATAATAGAGGACCTTGCCCTCTATGACAACGAAAGTTGGGATGACCCCCGTGAACTTCCCAAAACCGTCAAGGCAATCTCCTTGCCTCCTCCCGACCATAGGATGATCGAACTTGAAGATCAAGTCAAATTCCTCATGAGTTCCTACGAGAATCCTAAGTCCTCGCGCCATATAAACAAAGTTTCCTCTTCGTGCGAGCCGTTTTGTGATCCTCATAACACGCGCACTAGCACCCTATCCCCCGAACATGCTTCCGTTGAATACGCATCCTCGCGTAATAATGGAACGGGAGGAAGATTCCCTACAACGCCCGGACCTAGGAATTTCAATGAAACCCGGGAGGCATGGAAAAACAAGCCCGACTTTTACTGGGGACAAACCAAAGAATTCACCTCCAATGATTTTTCGTGGCCCCCACCTAACGGTCCTAACCAACAGAGTATCGAAGGGATGTTGCAAAACATAGTTGCGTCCCAAGAAACCCAAATGGCTAAGCTCTCGGACCGCTTTAACCATCAACAAGCCGAGATGGATAGGAAGATAGACAACCTGTTGAAAGCCATAAATAGTGATAAGAAGGTTAGTGCTATCTCGACTCCCGAGCCTCCAGGTGTAGAAATTAAGGATCCAAGCAAGCTTATTAAGCACGTCCAATTCGTCAATGCCATCGCCTTAGTGGAACCGGATGAAACCGATGACGAAGAAGACCAAACATTTGTTGATGATGAAACACCCGAGGAAGAAGATGAAGTAGACAATGACTATTTCAACAAATTTCCTACGGAAGAAGAATTATCCCGCCACCCTCACTTAGTGCGTGACCTCCGTCACATGTATGTTAGGAAAAGCCCTAGAATCAAGTTTGGGAACCCTTGGAATCTTAACATACCATGTTGCATAGGACACCTTTTTGTGGCAAAGGCTTACATTGATCGTAAATCCCCAATTAACATAATGACTAGCACCTATTACAATTGGATAATGAAGAAGCCTATCCCAACTAGGCAAGACCTCGATAATCCTAGTGATAAGTGTAATTTTCTTGGTAGAGTTAAGGGATTGCCCGTCTATGTAGGTAGTTTCACATTCCCTACGGACTTCATAATTGTGGAAGATATTAGCACGGCCATAGACCCTAGCTTGTCCCACGTTATTCTAGGAAAACCTTTCGTAGAAAGCACCGGGATGACCTATGACCCATCGTTAGGAGTAGTGCGATTCAAGGATGAGACCGACGACGTAGCCTACCAAATGCCGTTTAAGATTGAGAAGTTTTCATCACTCCCCAATGATGAAAAGGAACTTAAACTGTCGGTCTATTACAGGAATGATAAGGATAGGGAAAAGGGAGTAGATTATGTTATGGCTAAGCTTTTCGGGTTCTATAAAGATTGTTTGAATTTAGGACCGAAATATAGGACCGAGTGGGGAGAGGGTGAACTCTTAGAAAGGAGTATCATGGGACACTTCTACAACATGGAACCCCCCGATATAGACCGTCAAGAGGGCGGTGATGCAAAAACGTACGAGTAGGACTACGAGTCTAGCTACAAGACTCTTAAATAAAGAAAAGCGCTTCGTGGGAGGCAACCCATGCTTAATTGTTTGCTTGTTAGTGTCATATATCTTTTATTAATTGTTTGTCCTCATGTTTGAATTTGTAAAAATGCTTTATTTTGTTTTTAACCTCGTCTTAATTACATATAAAGGTATTTTACATAAAGGATAAGTGTAGGGAGGATTACACACGTTTTCATAAGAAACGTGAACATGAGAATAACAATTAACTAAAAGATATATATGTTTGTTTGTTCGAGTCAAATGCTTGTATCGAGTCATAATGGATGTTTTTGCAGAAGTTTTTCCAGATTCTAAAGATGTAAATTTTCCAGAATTTTTTCCAGAAAATCGCAGACCAGTTTTTGTCAGGATAACCTGACGGCGTCAGGATTGCAACCTGACGGCGTCAGGAAGGAATAAAAACATCAGCTTACTTTTTCTCGTTTTCTGAGCTACTTGTAAAATTTTGGAATTTTCCAGATCTTAACTTTCAAAACAAATTCTGTAAACATCCATTCCACAAGCATTATATCCTAGTTTAAATCGAGTCTTATGTATATTATTACCGCCGATTTTACGCAAAGGTTTCGTTTGTTTTCTTCTAGTGTGCAGGTTTAGTTTGTCAAGAAGAAGTTACACAAGTTAAGAAGGAGCCTTTCACGCAAAAATTCTTCTTGGAAAAGATTTAACCACCACTTTTTACGGATCCTACCGAGCTAATCAGGGGAGTATTAGTTTCTTTCGTTTTTAATTACCTTCTATTATCATAACTTTGATACTTTCGGGGAACATTGGGGACAATGTTCAGTTTAAGTGTAGGGAGGGAAAATAAACGGGAACTTTGAAACTATGCTTATCCTTGACTGTTTGCTTTGTCCAAGTGTATTTGTGTAATAAACCATGAGAAAATGTAGGTTAGGGTAATTTTAGCCAAATTTAAAATTTTTTTTTCATGACGTATAAGAGTGGGCCATTAGTCTTAACAAAAGCGTCTCATGGATAGGAAGTTGCATGACTAGCACAAAAACCCTTTACCACCTAAATTCCACCCAAAATGTGAGGATCGCCCTTAGATTAGTAGGAATTAAAGCATTCATCTTTAATGCTTAGAGTGTGAACCGGTAGTATATTAGATTCTAGAACTTGTTTTGTGATGCATTCCGAGATCGCTAGTGAGACTACACTTGTGTAGTTAGGAATAACTAAATGATAAGAGGCATTAGGATAAACCCTTGTTTGATACCTGTAATATAATTACTTCTTCCACCTCGGTTGAGTAATTCCCCCACACCCTTTGCGTTGTACTCATCTTTAGTACACGATACCCCTAGTTAACCCCTCAGAGCCTATCCCTTTCGCGGTTCTCGTGATGTTTCGGTTTTTCCGGAATATCAATGAAGAGCATTGTTTACACCCCACCCCCAAATATACACCCAAATCGCCTTAGCCTACCTTTATTGCACTCACTTTTAGTGCAAATTTATGTTATCACCCAAAACCCTTAGTTCAATTATCTGGTTGCTTGCATGAGTTGCTAAGTCGAGTCATATCCCTTGTGTACAGTTTTGGGATGATTGGGATTCATGGGAAAAGTTAAAGTTTATGAAACATAGGAAAGAGAACGTTAAACTCAAATTCCCTTTGTTTGCATAATAATGTACTCCAAGTGTTTTGATCTTTTCAATTCGGGTCAAATTAGTGTTAGAGTAATAAAAACTCAAGTGTAGGGATGTGTCTATAAATCCCTATCATTTTGATGTACCGTAGAGGATGGTAGAGTAAAAGTGTATGCAAAAAAAAAAAAAAAAAAAAAAAAAAAAAAAAAAAAATCGAAAAAAATAGAAAAAGAAAAAAAAAAAAAAAAAAAAAAAAAAAAAAAAAAAAAAAAAAAAACCATACGGGCTACCATCCTACATCTATCTTTTAAATTATGTTTGTTTATTTTCGTTGCCTAGAGTTTTAGAGTGTCGAGTCTTGGCTTAGCAACGCCATTCTTCGTATACTTGCAACATAGAGATTTTTGACTATCCACCAATATATAGCCTATCCCACCAAACCCTTATTTCCCTACCGTAAGCCTAACGTTACAACCCTTTAAAGACCTCTTTGATAGTCTTTCCTAGGTGCTTACGCCAAAGCGACGGAGGTTTGATCTATTCTCAAGCCTATGGTAATCTATGTACTAGGACCGGTTAATGAGTGTTTATCTTCCATTTCCGATTTGTTATATTTCTTATATACACCCGAGAGAGATGTGAGTATCCAAACACCCCATGTGAGGTGCTAGTATGTAATTTCCGTGCTTGTTATGACTTTTCCGGGGCTTATATGTGTTGTGGACCGTTTTGAATGGATGCTTCATGACCCCTAACTTATAAATTAATTGGCTAAAAGCACATTTGCTTGAGGACAAGCAAATACCAAGTGTAGGGATATTTGATAAGGTTTTAAAAGGTACCTTTTTGAGGGGTCATTTAAGCCCTTATTCGATCACTTTTGTATCCGTTATTGCTTAATATCGTTCCTTTTCACTTTTTAGGTCTCTTGAAGGCAAAATGCTGGAATGATGCTTATTTGGACGAAAAGGCGCGAATATACGAAGAAAATGGCCAAAGTCAGAATCGAGACACTCAAAGCTGCTGAAACATAAGGCGACGGCGTCACTGCATATCTGCGACGCCGTCGGGAAGGAATTTTGCAACGGGTCAGAGGCGAAATTGCATGTTTTCAAGGGACGACGTCAGGTTCTAAAGGAATAGGCCGTCGCTACTCAGACGGCCTAGATGCAGCCAAGACGGCGTCAGAGCTGAAGGGGACGGCGTCACAGTCATAAGGTGACGCCGTCGCAAGGTTTACGTGGCCAAGACGAAACCCTAATGACGGCGACACGACGGCGTCACGAAACATAAGGTGACGCCGTCGCAGATGTAATCTTATATATAGAATCCGAATTTTTCAGTTTTTGGGTGTAGTCTTTTGGAGTAAAAACCTAAAACCGAACCAAGGCTTTCTTGTGCAGTATTTTAGGGTTCTAAACCCTATTATACATCAAGATAAGTATTTACTTCATTAATTTAATTATGTCTTTGATTATTTGTGTGTATGCTTGCATGTTCTCCATGTCCGGCTAATTTATTTGTGTGTTTGCTTAGGGAATATGAAACTTAATTATTGAATATTGATTGGTTGATACTTATCTTAGTTGACTAATGATCTAGAGTGCGCTAGATTATTCGTTGTGTACTTAATGCTTGACTTTTCTTTGTGAACTTTAGAATATAATTATCTAGGTAATTGTAGGATAAAGTATTCAAGGACAACCGTAGATTAGGCGTCTATAAATCACTAGAGGATTTGTAAACAAGACCCTTTGGTAAATTCAAAGAGTTAGGGAAATAAGCACGCCCTATAGCCTTAGAATCACAACGCAACTAGGAATAAGGACGTGACAAATCAACCATCAATAGGAGATAATTAAGGAGTAGTAAAACCTAAGTAAACACATCTTTAAACTATCATACGAGTACACATCAATTAGACATAGACTATCACAACCTTAGCTTAGATAATTAGATAATAGTAGAGTAATCGGTAGAAATACCAACCCCCCAAATCCAATACCCGAGATTCGTACCTTTTCATTTTCTAAAAAAACATAAAAAGATAAAAAATAATCTTCCTCAACCTCAACCTTAGAATAGTAACTTCTCACTAGCATTCCTATTCCCCTAGAGAACGATATCAATACCCGTGGCTTACCCTAATTACTACACTACAACGATTAGGTTCACTGCCTAGGGTGTTATAAAACTTGCTCGAAGAAAAGGAAGTTTCCTTGACCCCGAACGACGCGTGTAGCGTTATCAGTCACATACCACGTGTGAGTTTCCGTGGTATATTTCGGTTGGAGCAAGTATATTATTTGAATGTGAACTTATATATAGACTTAAACCTTGATATTGAAAATACTTCTTTGATGTGCAATTTATCTGTTGTTAAGGTTCATAATTACCATTCTGTGGGTGAACTTTTGTGATACGTCAATTTATATCTTGCAAGAAATTAAACTCGGGGATCTCTAGTTCTTTTGAACCAGCTAACCTTACTCTAGTATTTCACAATTTTTTTCCTTGTTTGAAGCATATATGTACTTTCATTTGGATTCATAATATAGAAACCCTTTCTAGGAATTTTTCTGTATCAAATGTCAACAAATAGTTGCAGTTGTTGGAAATCATAATCCCATTAATCTTTGTTAAGTTAGTGTCAAAGTTAAAGACATAAACTTTCTGTGATTGGGCTGCAAGTTGACAAAAAAACCAGACCTTAAGACAACAAGTTTTGGCATTTAGAAAAAAGTTAGAATAGTTAGTTATTGTTAGTTATACATGAGTGGTCACAATGGTTGTTTGAAACAACACACCCCTTCATATGTGTCTTTTAGATAGTATATATATGTATCAATTCTGTAAACAAAACTCAACCCTTCCAGTATATTTATATCAGATTATTTAGAAGGGTTCAACAAATCTCTCTTGTTTCCTTTTTATCAATTCTTGTATGATGATTACCCACGAATGTTGTTTGATCAATTCAATCCTGGAGATTCAAGTTTTCATCTAACAACCTGTGCAAAAGCAGTGACTCACAAGTCGTTGCAGCATGCCAAGATGAAAATACTGCTTTAGTTCTCAAGTTTGGGGCAATTCCTTCCATCCTTTTGGCAGGATACAGTTAAGTATCCGTTCCATTAGTTGGCAAGAATTGATGAATTTTGCAGACTCAAGTTTCTTTATCGCCAGAGCTTTTGCTGCTGGTGTCATCCTCGCTACAGTTAATGTGCACATGCTACCGGCCATATCACACAACTTCACATTTACAAAGGTAAACTTGGAATCGTATCACATTCAATCATTATTGGCGTATCACTAGGTGCTTCACAAAATCCAAGTACAATAACACCAGTGATTGGTGCATTTTCTATCAATTTTTTGAAGGGTTTGCATTGGCTAGCTGCATCTCACAGGCCACATTCAGCATCCCTCTTTCACCGTTAGTCAGGGGCGGACCTATGTGTATAGGCGTGAGCTCACATCATGCCGCCACGCCGTTTTATGACATGTTTTTTTTGCAAACTAGATATATATGAAATATGATATAAATATATAAATATTTTCATATTTTGTGTCGTCTTATGTCACGTCTTATAAACGTAAAAGCTTCATATTAGCCGCAAAGGCGTGAGGCTTGATCATGTCGCCACGGCGCCACGTCACACCTCGCGCTATTTATAACCTTGACATTTAGTTATATGTGAATATATTAATAAAATATAATTTAAGAAAAATGTGATTATTTAAACTATAATATTAAAAAGCTCTTACATATAATACCGAAAACATCTCTTTATTTTGAGCACTATTTTTTTTCGTCAAAATAGTTGAAAGTTAAATGTTTTAATGACTTTTCATTCTTTAGTCATTAAAAAGTTTAGTCAGCACTTATCATTTCGTTTGTAATGATGTGGTTACTCAAAATAAACTCTAGAAATATACGGAGTAATTGAACAACCAATGACATTCTATTATCCAATACTTAAACTTTTGTCTTTTTATGACCACTCACCAACTACCTACCCCACTACTTTTCCATTTCCCAGGGACGGAGCCAGAAAATTAAGTTAAGGGGGCCGTAAATAATTTATATATTAACCAAAACCTCGTAGACCAATTACTTTACTGGTTTAATAGTTCAATGGTTCACCGACCCGATGGATCTTAAACGCCCAAACTAAAATAATTGCAATAATTAACAAGTAAAGCAAACAATAAAAAATGATTTTCCATTTTCCAAAGAAATCTGAGTGGAAGTTCTATTACTTGCATCTATGTTATCCACAAATCATATTTTTATACAAATACATCTAACCTTCCTTCTTATCCCTACCAAACTTGCATCTATGTTATCCACTCCACCCTTTTAAACGAACTATTGATTTGAAATCATTTTCAAGGAGTTAAATATTTTCTAAGGTCTGTAAAATTATAGAACAGAGTTTTCATAATATTTGAATCCATTGAAAAGCCTACTCGACAAGTTGAGACTATGAAGAAAACGGACAAACGGTGGCTTAAAGTAGGGGTGTAAAAAAACCGAGGAACCAAAAGAACCGAGGAACCGTACCGGTACCGACCAGGAACGGGACCGTATATTAGAACCATGGTACGGTTCTTGGTTCCAAAAATTCCAAAATTTCGGTTCTCGGGACGGTTCGGGTCGGAACGAACCGACTTTTATGAAAATATGTAATTTTATAGGGTTTGTTTGGGATATTGTGTACATGCAAGTATGCGGCTTTTTAAGAAAATAGAAAAAACCCTACCTAAACCTAAAAACCCATAAACCTTAACATTTAATCCATTGATTTCATTCAAAGATTCAAACATCATTCGTCAATAGGAAAGTAAGTTCTTTCTAAACTGGAATATCGAGTATGTGCATAGCCGCATATCGAACAATTCTGTGTTGCTCAGTAACAACTAAAAAGAAGTTGTAATTAACTATTGGTATTTGTTGTTCATTAAACTTAACTAGCATGGTACCCGCGCGTTGCAGCGGCGGGTACATTGAAATAAAATTTTCTGGTAAATCATGTATTTTAGTTTACTATGTTCTTTTTGACAATAAATTCACGGATATCAAGAATTTTGTTTAGCCAATGCCCGTTAGAACTTATAAATACGGTTACAAAGCCAAAGTTACCTAATTTTCCCTCACCAAAATACGCAGCCATGATTTGCAGCCATACAAACATCACATACTTTTCCTTTCTTTTCTTATTTGGATAACCGAACATAACCAACAATCTACGTTTGCAAGAAAATCATACCCTTTTCTTGAATATCAAATGAAAACTCTTTCAAAAGTTTTATGCTGTGTTGACTGTGATGGTGGTTTTAAGATGGGATTATTGAAACTCAACCAAAATCGCGGTCCAATATTGTATCCCAAAAAAATTACCACAAAAGTGTTAGCCAACAAAAAATTTCGTTTATGAAATTTAGCAGCTCAAAAATGTTTAACAATCCAAGTCTAATAATTTAGCAAGTCCAACCCAACATTTACTCTTAATTTTTTGGATCCAAACACTAAAGCCCAAAATAAATTCAACAATGCAACCCAACACACTTAAACCTAACCCTACTTACTCACCTTATATAATACTACTTACACACAAGCTTTACCCTAATAACATTTACATAAAAATAAAAAAAATGCTGCCACAACTTCTATTCATCTTATCTTCCAGCTCTCGATTGTTTGATGTTGGTCTCGAACCCAAGTAGGTGAGTCTTGTCATTTTGTATCTTTGACCATACAAATGAGAGAATGTAACAGAGTTGTTATCATTCTTTACATTTAGTTTTTGGATATTGATAGAAGCCAAGCTTCAAAAGTGATCTATGATGATAATTTCTTTGAGCGTTAAGATCTATAAAGGTCTTCAATTTTCTTATGAGACATCAAAGAAAAATATGAGATCTTTGTTTTTTGTTTATGTTTGACTTATGATAGATTGAGAGTTGAGGAGTAAATGTGAGGGCTATGGTTGTGTCTTGTTGGGATTATAATTTGTTTTTCTTTGTGAATATGGGTTTGTGACTGTGAGATGGGTGTTGGGGTTGTGGTTAGATGTAGTTGTTGGTTTTTGTCACGATGTTTGTTCACGGGACAGTGGGTAATAGGACGTGGACCAGGGGCGGAGCCAGAATATTTTTTAAGAGGGGGCAAAAAAAAATTTTCCACGATGGGCCAATAAAGGAAAAACTTAAGCCAACCGGTAAATGGGTCGGGTCGAGTCTGAAACAATAATAAAAGTGATTATAACGATGAACATCCCAGTATTATCGTGTCTAATTTAAAACCATACTAACCTATACATTTTCTTCGTAACAAATAACATGTTTTATATTCTTTGATGACAATAAAAACCAAACTACATCTTTAGTATTAGTTGTACATTTTAAAGGCACTAATATTACAACGTAATTGTGCAACATTTTTTATAATAATATTAATTTGTAAGGTAGAGATTCAGTGAGAAATAAGTAATTTAAAATGAGAATGATAAAACGGTAACTACAATCATACATTTGAGATATATTAACAACGTAATGCATATCTATTCATTTAAATGGATCATTTTTACTTTCAAAAGTAATTCTAAGCGAAAAAATTATATTAAAATGCATCTAAATGTCTTGATATACATCTAATTTAATTTGATGCATATCTAATATAAGTAATGATAGAAATGACTAAATCACATGCCTAATAACATGACTAATTCATACTATAAATTTTGACACACGTATAACCATTTTATCTTTTGATATCTCAACCTTTTAATTTGTCATGTGTTACAATCATACTATTATACATGATTTTAGATATAAATTTATACTATTAGACATGATTTTAAATACAAATTTTGGTCACACCAATCATACAAGATCCTAAAACTTAACTTGTATGCGTGAAAATTAAGTTTTCTTTCTCTTTATTGTCACTGACTATTAAATGAAAGAAACTAAAAGCAGATTTTTTGTATCTTTTTTAAATTAACAAGTAGACAAAATAGTGAACTTAAACAAAGCTTTCACGGTTTTCTAAACACCATAACTCATCTGATTTATATCCATTCACGTGACTCATTAGTTTCAATATTTAATTCTTCTATCATCTATCTCTAAAACATCTCCTTCATCATCTTCTCCACATTTAAAAACATACCAACTTCTGAACTTCCGTTATCTTCTTCACTCAAAATATATTTTAAGAGGGGCAAAATGACGACAAAAATGAGAATCTTTGAAAAATTTACACTACGCCGGAAAGTTGAGAGGGGGCACGTGACCACCGTGACCCCTCCGTAGCTCCGCCCCTGACGTGGACCATATACGGGGTTAGGTTGATGTTTGTTTTGGCTTGATTGATGAGTGTTCTTTTCTTCTTTCATTTCATTTTCGTTTTTGTTTTGATATGTAGCGATAATTTTTTTTGGCTCTTTTGTGGAATGCATTAATCAGGTCGAGGGGCCATTAGTTTGTATTTTTGTCTTTATTTTGTGGTAATTGGGCTTGTGGTGATGAATTGGAAAGTGAATGGTTTGTACAATATGTTTAACAATTTGTATTTTTCACTTAAGGGGTGTTGTAAAAACTACATTAATGACGTTGGTTGACTACTCAATTTGTGTATTTAGTTGTGCAAAAATTAATTGTACATAATGCTTTGATAAGTGTATTTGCTTAAAATTTTATATATGGAAATCTTAAAATAATTAATAGGAGGGAACTTCATCCCTCTATTATAAGATAGTTAGATGATAAAAGTCGAGAAATAATTAACGATTATAGCGTCACTGCATGATATATTATCACCATGTAAGTTATTTTAAGCTAGTCACCATGATTGATATATAATATTCTCAATGAGTTTGCAATTATTTTCATGGATAATGAGTTTTCTATTACCGGATATATGTTTTTTTATTTGTTTGTAAGTCAAGTTATGGAATACTATTAAGGCTGTCAACTTCTTTCGAAGTTCTATAAACTGAGTACCGTATATTCACATCCATCCAAACATATTTTTTGAACACTTTGGTACTCATGGGAATTACCGAAAATTCCCGTAACGGAACCAAACCGAAAAACTTTGGACGGTTCTTGGTTCCACTTTTTCCTTATTTTTGGTTCTCGATTCTTTCGGTTCGGTTCCGGTTCGGGACGGTTCTAGTACCATGGACACCCCTAGCTTAAAGCAACATGAAGACTCCAGATATCGGCCAAATATGAAGAAAACCTACCTAGAAGTTGGGGTTGTTGAGCCGGTTGGGGGGGGGGGGGGGGGCGAGCACCCACCAGCCCCCTTACTGGCTCCGTCTATGCATTTCCCTATTACTTCTTCTTCTCCACTTCTTCTCCCTCTCCAATAATTCCGACGAGCAGCATCAAAATAAAAAAATATGACAATTTTAACATTAAAAAACACTTTGTTTTTTGATAATCTTAAAGAGTGTGGAGGGCACTCTTACAATTTGCATGGGGGCACTGGACATTTTCTCTACGAGTCAACTCTTTTCTTCTATATAATTTATGTGTTCACAAAAATTTAAAGGGGGCAATGCCCCCCCCCACCCCAATACTATACACATAGTTCAGCCCCTGGACGTGGCGTTGTGGCGGCATGATCAACCCTCACGCCTTTGCGGCTAATGTGAAGCTTTTACGTTTATAAGACGTGACATAAGACGACACACAATATGAAAATATTTATATATTTATATCATATTTCATATATATCAAGTTTGCAAAAAAATGTGTCATAAAATGGCGTGGCGGCATGACGTGACCTCACGCCTTTACGAGCCTTTTAGAACCATGCTAAACGTTATTAAATTGAAGTTACGCTAAATTTTTTCTATTGCGCAATGCCCCCCGTGATCAAAATTCCTAGTTCCGCCACTGCCGTTAGTGGCTTGTTTTTTTTACATAATGGCTCCTATAACTGGCGGCATAGGCACACGTCGCAGGTATCTCTTCATTTTGAGATCCTAAAACCTCAAAAGCTATGGTTACTGAAGGTATCTTGGACTCTACTCCTGCTGGAATTTAAATTTATATGGCATTAGTGGATTTAATTGCTGGTGAATTCTTGAGTAAAAGGATTGTGGAAAACTAGGAGGGGGGGTTGAATAGTTTTACCAATTTAAAACTTCCTTTTGAATATTTAGATCGACTTATGTCAATCTATTTGATTGTTTATGTTGGACGTTGATAGATAGATATATAAGCGTGTAATGAAATATAAAGAGTAAAAAGCACATCACCACGACACAAGTTATTTATAGTGGTTCGGCTACAAGGACACCTTCCTTGCCCTACTCTACTCCCCGAGTCACCTACTCGAGAGTTCGTAAGCACTACACCAACTCCTTATGGCGGAGAAGCCTTCACAACGTCGCTTAACCTTTTTCCGGTACAAAGCTAAATACCGAGTTCTTTCACACCAAGGCGAACCACACCTAACACAACGTCGCCTACCTTTTATACGGTGCTAGGCTAACCACCGAGTTCTTTCACACCTTAGGAGAACTAATCCTATCACAACGTCGCCTACCCTTTATTAGGTACTAGGCTAAGCACCTAGTTCCATTACTATGGAGGAACTACTACCCTTCACAACACAACACCTAATATCAAGGAGATCCACTCCTTGTTACAACACCAACAAGGATATCACCATCCTTGGAAATAAACAAATACTTATATGTATAACGATGCACCTCATCGATTATACGACCTAGGCATTCTTCCCAAATAAACAAACATTTAGTGTTTTATGTGAAAACGTAAGTGTGTTAGAAAACTATTAACTCAAACTATTTACGTACTTTATTTTTTTTGTTAAAATGATTTTACGTTTGTTATCGACAAAATATTAGAAGATCGTAAAATATAAATAAACGTTTTTACGGCTTATTTGTATTAACAAGGATGAAAAGCAATTTCGGGGATCAAATTTTGTCTTTTGATGTTCTTTTTCTTGGGGCTGGTTTAATGGCTTCGATCTCTTGCAGCTTGGGCTAAAAAAACATTTTTCTACTTGTGATGTAATTAATCTCACTGCGTCCCACCTTCTGGTTGTTGGCAGTTAATTGTTACAAATTATAGTTAACACGTGAATGACAAAAAAGTTATTTCTGCAAAATGTGGTCGTTTGTGTTAGTTATACAAAGATATAGAAGGAGCACCAAAGAAGTTCCACAGAGTCGCACAAATGTACAAAATGTTGCCTTGTTGCTCTCTTAAGGGTTCATCAAGAATGAATATCGGCTTTTTCATGAGCATTCCTTCTAACGACCCAAAATGCCATAGGTGATAAAGTGTAACCATATCTCTCCTAGTTGTAGTGTTACGCTTGTGTAACAAGAATATGATTGACGCTCGTACAGTGTCAAATCTTGGTTTCGGATTTGTAGCTATACATGAAAACAATATACGTAGTATGTTATAGCATAATTTTGTTTTATATCAATATAGAAATGAATTAGTAATGTAAAGTGACAAGATTTATTTTGGGCAAAGTCAATATTACAGTTTATATACACATAAAAGTCAAAACACTTTGGTCACCTGATGCTAACTAACTAAAATACTAAGTGAACTAATTAAACCGTCCAAATACGTTACATTATGTTGCGTTTGATAAAGCTGTTTTGCTTGGTTGTGGCTGGTGTATGGAAACATGCACAGAACCTGGTGTAGTAGCCTCAATATGGCGTGTTTACTCTAATGAGCATATTTGTCAGGTCTTGTGTTATTCCTTAAATTTACCATTCAAACTGCCATTTCTCTCACCCATTGTATAGGATATGCCATGGTACAATTCTTGTTAGGCTTATGGAACCTTTCTAGAGTATAACATATTCTCAACCATTTTACTCTTTATGAGATCTAGATGCTTTTCTAATTTACTCTATTCGCCTCAAAACAACCCATTCATGTGCCATTGTGTATTGGATATGCCAAGGTACGGACAATATTATACAGAATATCAAGAATCAGAGTTTTATAACAGATTGAGTTAATTGCATTTTTGGTCCTTGTGGTTTGGCCAAATTGCAGGTTTGGTCCCTAAAACTTTGAAAATGCAGTGATAGTCCCTATTTTAAAGTTTGGATTGCATTTTTGGTCCTTGGATAAAGTTAAATGACTAAAATACCCTTTATCTTCTTCAAAAAAAGACAAGGGTAATTTGGTCATTTCACACCGATAAGGACCAAAAATGCAACCCAAACTTTAAAATGGGGACTATTTTTGCACTTTCAAAGTTTTGAGGACCAAACCTGCAATTTGGCCAAACCACAAGGCCCAAAAATGCAATTAACTCTAACAGATATATGAAAATTAAACCTTTTTTTTTGTGTGTGTGTCTTTAGGTCCCTTAATTAAATTCAAATTAGCTCGTATCTAACTACCAGAAACGATTATAAAACCTTAAACCTTTAACAGTTTCATAGGTTTTCTTTGAAACGTACATGAGTGAAGAAAGTTAATGAATACAACTTGCATGAAAGAGGATTAAGATAGTAAGTTAAACTTATAGGGTAGCTAAAGTGAATACATAACAACATTATCTTTACAGTGGAACTTTACGTTCTCCATTTTCCTCTTCGTCGAGACATCCACTACAGTGTAAGAATATATGCTTCATATCTCACTTTATTTGATTCATTTTTCGTATTGATGTTGTGTACAAATTTAAACGGTCTAACATATATGTCTCTGAATCCAAGACAACATAATAGTCTTACCCTTACGTTTCATTGTCCCTTTAAAACACAAAAGGTCAGTAAAACATGAATCTGATGTTCGCCGCCAATTGTCATCAATCACGGTATAATAACTTTTAACACACAATGTGCGTAAAATGTTGTACCATGAAAATTGTTTTGAGGATATTCTATGTGCACAAGAATATGTACATAAATTCTTGGTCTATAAATTGCTTAGGAAAGAACGACAAAATCGTAAAAGTGTGAATCAATGGAAAGCTTTTCCAATGTATGGATGCATTACTGGGCGATTACTCCTTTGGCAGTAGGTTGTCTTACTTCTACCGCCAAGGGAGATTTGCCCAACAATTCATCTGCTACGACAAGTCACTTACACAAGGTAAAATCCTTTCAAGGATAGTGTTTTAAGTAAAGATGGTGTGTCTAAATATTCCTAGAAGAAATATATTGATTAGATGTTTGTTTTGATTAGTTTGATTTATCATATCATAGCTTGTGGAATTAGTTTCTTTTATTCACTTCATGTTTGTTTCTTATAAAATGTTGATTATTCAGTCTGTGATTTAATTGCTAGTACATGCTATATGTAATGTTTGTAGAACAAAAAATATAAGAAGTCTTGTTTATTTACTTTGAAACATACCATGATGATTAGATATTTTTTGGGTAAAGGGGATTACCCCGGTAAAATGCCTTGATGATTAGATATATATCACCTAAAACAATAATATAAGAATGATTTTGGCAGTATAAATAATGATTTTGATTTTTTTCAAAAACACACGTATGTATGATCAATAGTCAGTTTACAATTAGAAACCAAGCAAAAGGTAACAAAAACATAATTATTCATGTTTAAATGTTTACATATGTTTATGTTGATAACTTGTTATATGTTGTATTCCATTACGGTTGTCGCCTATATAGGAGTATTTGAGGAACGATTTTAATGAGCTTTCAAGGATGTTAGATTCGAGCCACAATAATGAGGACAAGGATAAAGTGGAAGAGCTTGTGGAACATTAGATGACTCAACTAGAGCATGCAAAGCGACACACGTCCAAGGAAATGTGAATGTAGCACTGTTTAGGGTCACCGCGTCGTCACTACTGATCAACCGTGAGTGATGAAGAAGTTTATGTGAAGCGAACCACGTTGCGGCCTATCCCTAAGGGGATATTTTTGAGTTTTTATGTTTTGTTTAAGAGTAAACTACACCATTCGTCCTTGTGGTATACGTTGACCATCAAGTTTCGTCCTTTGACCAAAAAAATTGCACCGTTGGTCCTTAAGTGGGAAACATTATACACCATTGGTCCTTCACTCTAACAGTCTTCACTAACGCTCGTTAATTGTCCACATGTGATACCCACGTGAGGGTATTTTAGTCCTTTTACCCTTTATCTTTTTAAGTAGTTCATATTCCCAGTCCAAGGCCAGATTCACGTGTCCATACCTTCTCTCCATCCCCAGATCTAACAATACTTTCTTTTTTCATCATCTTCACTCGGCACCACCCCATGTAAACACTTTGAATAGAAAACAAAGAGCCATCTTGGGGTTTATAACAACAAGTAGTAGTAGTAGTTAAACAACAGAAATTAAAAACAAGTAGAAGCATCTTCTGCTAATGCTTTGGTTGCTTCTTCATCACCTTCATCTGCTTTTGTCTTCAACAACCTACCACAACTATCAATCCTTGCCATCAAACCGGTAAAAACAAAAGGTTTATCGTCGTCGTCGTCATCTGGATTCATCAACTTCCTCAGCATCTTACGAGCCTTTTCTCTCTCAAACTCACTCAAATCCTCTTGATCTGATTCCTTCTCCAACTGTTGAATAAAATCCTTCTTCCTCTTGATTAAAACGTCAACTGGTTCGGTTTTAATCAAACCTTTTTTCCTATAAATATTTCTCCATAAATCATCGCAAGTCTTTTCACTCCAGGTCATGTTGTTAGACAATAAATCCTTCTGGGTTCGGAGTTGGTAAGGCATGCCCTCCGGCAACCCTCTCATCTTACGAATTCTTTTCCACATAGACTTCGCTAGCTTCTCATCATCCACTTTCCTCAACCCACCAGTTTCCGGGTCGATAGCCCAAGTCGTCATCTTCAACGATTGATCCAAATCAAGGTGGTTATGGTTTTCGTTTAATTATCTATATATACTAAGATGCTAGGTCGGTGATAGTTTTTTAATCGGGGGTGATTGTTTTTTATTCCGGCGATATTTTTTTAATTGGGGGTGATAGTTTTTTATTCAATATATATGGATCGTCCTTTGACCATTCGTCCTTGTTCTTCGTTTTATTGGTAGTTGCGGTTCATGGCTTTTGGATCTTGGTTGTGGTTGTATGACGATGGTGGTGTTGCTGGTGGTGAGATGATGACAGTGTACCACTGGAAATTAGTGGTGATGGTGGTGAGAACAAAGAAGAGGAAGAATAATTTTAGTGTTTTTATTTGATTAAAAGTGTACTTGTATAATTTGGTGATAACTTTTAATGAAGATGGAAGATAATGGTTGAAGATATATTGTGTGGAAGAAGAGAGATGTAAAAGGACGAAAATACCCTTATCTAATAAGACTTAACGGGCGTTAATAAGAGCTGTTAGAGGGAGGGACTAACAATAAATAACGTTTCGCACTTAAGGACTAACGGTGCAATTTTTTCGGTCAAAGGACGAAACTTGATGGTCAACGTTACCACAAGGACGAACGGTGTAGTTTACTCTTTGTTTAATTATGGTATTTTAAGGGTTTTTTAGTTCACGTTTTACTTTAATTAGGAGACTTTTTCCCAGATAAATATCTTCCCATATAGGGCTTAGGATCATTGTTATATACTCATCAATTCATAATTAAATCAACTTGTTGTCGTTAAATGATCCTTGGTGATTTTGTTAGCTCCTGATATGCGTCACCTACCACGTGTAAATTTCCATGCTATTTCAGTAGAAGCAAGTATATTATTTGAATGTAAACTTTTATAGACACTTAAACCTTGAATTGAAAATACAGAACCTATAATAAGTAGTTCTTTGATATGCAATTTATCTGTTTTTAAGGTTCATAATTACCATTTCAAGGGTGAACTTTTATAAACAGATGAGGTTCCCCCGATTCAGGTACCCGGAGATGGTGAGCATTTTTTACACAAAATATGTGCGGCCTCACCGGGCTATTCCCGAGACCGTTTGAAGTGAGGTTTGAACCCTTGAACTTTTGTGATACTTCAATTTATATCTTACAAGAAATTGTACTTGGTTGTTAGCAACACTTTTTGTTTGTTTACTGTTTGAAGCATATATGTACTTTCATTTGGATTCATAATATAGGGACCCTTTTTATTAATCTTTCTGTGTCAAATGTCAACAAGTATAGTGGTTGCAGTGACTCACAAGTTGTTGAAGCATATTTTTGGGTAAAAGGTTAAAGACTCGGTATATATATTACTCAAAAAAACGTTTAAGTTCAAAGGATATGGGTGAATCCCATATCTCAGCCCGTTACATAGGCGAAAAAGTTTTCATAACAAGATACTTCATATTCTCTAAACAAGAAAGTAAACCACTACTCAAAGGAAACATAACTCCTATGAGAACAAAATTACTTCCTACCAAGGCCTTGGAGCTTGATACCATATGTGTCATAAAGAGCATCCAAATTCTCTGGAAGATCGTAGACCTGATCCGCATAGTCATCATAATCATTTTCACGATCCTGGCCACCACCAAATAGGTTTACTGACTCATCAAAAAACTATTTTCATTCTCAAGTTTGTAGAAATCCCTTCGATCCTTTTGGCGGGATTCCTTGAAGTGTTCATTCCGTTAGTTGGCAAGAATTGATGAATTTTGAAAGCAGACAAGTTTCTTTATCGCCACAGCTTTTGTTGCTGGTGTCATCCTCGCTGCAGGTAATGCGCACATGCTACCGGCCACATCACACAACTTCACATTTACACAAGTAGTGGAACTTGGAATCGTTTCACATTCAACCGTCATTGGCGTATCAATAGGTTTTTCACAAAGTCCTAGTACAATAGCACCAGTGATTGGTGCATTATCTTTCCATCAATTCTTTGAAGGGTTTGCATTGGCTAGCTGCATCTCACAGGCCAGATTCAACATCCCTCTTTCACCGTTAGTGGCTTGTTTTTTTTCTTCTATAATGGCTTCTATACTGGCGGCATAGGCACAGGTCGCAGGTATATATTCATTTTGCAATTCTAAAACCCCAAACACTATGGTTATTGAAGGTATCTTTTTTTTGGGTAAAAAGTCAAAGACCCGGTAAATATATTACTCCAAAAAACCTTTAAGTACAAAGGATATGGGTGAATCCCATATCTCAGCCTTTTACATAGGCGTAAAGTTTACATAACAAGATACTTAATATTCTTTATACAAGAAAATAAACCACTACTCAAAAGATAACATTAGACTCCTATGAAAACAAAATCACTTCCTACCAAGGCCTTGGAGCTTGATATCATATGTGTCAGGAAGATCGTAGACCTGATCCGCATAGTCATCATAATCATAGTCATTATAATCATCTTCACGATCATGACCACCACCAAATAGGTTCATTGACTCATCAAAAGTGTTCACAACCTCCTCTTCATCACTATCGGAGACAACAATCTCTCCCACCTTAGAGAATGGGTTAACCCTCTTAGTAGAAGATGTAGACAAAAAATCCTTTTTATTACCCGGATAATCAACCTTTTTAATAGGGTTCCCATCATCATCAACAAGAGTAGCTTTCCCATTAATAAGAAGCTTTTCAAACTCCCTAATTTTCTCAACAATAAAGGAGGACCAACCTCATTAGCTTCCATTGAATCACTCACAAGCGGTTCTTGTGATACATTACCGATCTTAAAAGACCCACCCTCCTTAGCTTCCATTGTACTACCAGAATCCACTACATGAGTAGGAGTGCCACATTCATCAGTATCGATCATATTAAGTGCAGCAAAAGGATTAGATGTAGCAATCTTCATCCCACTCGTACTAGCCACTTTAGTGGCTTTCTTCTTTGTATTATCCACCTTCTTGGGTTCAGGAGGAGGCGCTTTAGGTTGATACCTAAACTTAGGACCCACAACAGGTTTAGTAAAACCTCCCTTTCCTGGAACACTTTAACCACCATTCATACCCTTATTCTTGTTATTGACAGTTTGAAAACCATCATTAACACTATGTTTAGGCTGAGTAGGAGGTGGAACAGATTTAGGACAATCAAGTAGCGTATGACTAAAAAGCTTACACGTATCACACCGATCGAGGTGGTTTCTACATCTACCAAGAAAATAGCCATACAAAGTATTCTCAAATCTGGTATTCACCTTGTGGAAAACTAGAAGGGGGTTGAATAGTTTTACCAATTTAATAACTTCCTTTGAAATATTTAGATCGACTTATGTCAATCTATTTGGTTGTTTATGTTGGACGTTGATAGATAGATATATAAACGTGTAATGAAAGATAAAGAGTAAGAAGCACATCACCACAACACAAGTTATTTATAGTGGTTCAGCTACAAGGACACCTTCCTTGCCCTACTCCACTCCCTGAGTCACCTACTCGAGATTTCGTAAGCACTACACCAACTCCTTATGGCGGAGAAGCCTTCACAACGTCGCTTAACCTTTTTCCGGTACAAAGCTAAATACCGAGTTCTTTCACACCAAGGCGAACCACACCTAACACAACGTCGCCTACCCTTTATACGGTGCTAGGCTAACCACCGAGTTCTTTCACACCAAGGAGAACTAATCCTATCACAACGTCGCCTACCCTTTATTAGGTACTAGGCTAAGCACCTAGTTCCATTACTATGGAGGAACTACTACCCTTCACGACACAACACCTAATCTCAAGGAGATCTACTCCTTGTTACAACACCATCAAGGATATCACCATCCTTGTAAATAAACAAATACTTATATGTATAACGATGCACCTCATCAATTATACGACCTAGGCATTCTTCCCAAATGCTACTTGATTTGATTCTTCGGCATCCTTCACTAATGCCTTTGACACAACGCTTGGCACCCTTCACTAATGCCTTTGTTTTGACACCTTTAGCATTCTTCAATAATGCTTAGACATGGATGATGAACATCTTTCACTAATGCTTTCATCTTGACACTTTCGGCATTCTTCACTAATGCCTTCAACCCAACATCTATAGAGAAAGGAAGAACTATCAACAAGAGAACCTTAGTTGTCTTGATGATGATGAAGCATGGAAACTCATGGACTTGAGCTTGCACGTCTTCAAGAAGTGGTGATCTCTCCTTAAAGAGGAACCTAGAAGATCACACAAAAACAAAAGACAAACTACATAGATCACTTGGATCTGAGGTTAGAGGGTTAGAATACTTGGGGAAAGTATGTGTGTAAAGTGATGAATAGAAAGGAAGAAATGGCTCTCTATTTATAGAGAAAATTCTCTATTGTTCCCCGGATCCCACGGATCCCTTCCACTTGGGATCCGGCTAGCACAAAGCCAGGGATCCGTGGAACGCTCCTCTTTGCCCATGGGTATTTTTGGTTATGGGTCATGGGTCATGGGTTATGGGTTGATCCATGGTTTTCTTTCTAGATACAATGAACTTGGTTAAGTGGTATATATAAAACCATGGGTTATGTGTCAATACCATTTGCTAGTTTTTACCCATTTAGTATATACTTGTTTTTACCCATTTTAGTATACTTAGCTTAAGTATATGCTAACCCAATATGTAAACACTAGTTGTTGTACATATGTATTTAAATCATAAAATCACTTATACTTGTTTTAGTGTTTTATGTGAAAACGTAAGTGTGTTAGGAAACTATTAACTCAAACTATTTACGTATTCTATTTGTTTCGTTAAAATGATTTTACGTTTGTTATCGACAAAACATTAGAAGATCGTAAAATATAAATAAACGTTTTTATGGCTTATTTGTATTAACAATCTCCCCCTTTTTGTTGATGACAAAACATAAAATTATTTTAAGGAAAAGCTAAAATTCGTAAAAGTTTGAATTTGTAGTTTTTACTTTCTTCTCTCCCTTTTTGTCGAAACAAAAAGTGTTAAAAGAAGCTAACACAATTTTTATAAGAAAAGGTATGTAAAAATGTAAAGAGAGCAAGTGACGGGAACGGTACTCGTCTTAACTCCCCCTTGACGAGTCCATCCCTTTGAAAGGGCGTCAAGAACATGACGTAAGATAAACTAATTGTGTTTGCAATTATGTTTGCAAATGGTTCGTCTAAGTGACGAAAAGCGTGCTCCCCCTTGAAGATTGCAAAGTTGCAATGGGGTGTCACGAAGTATAATCCAAGATTGGATTAAGTTGCAAATGTTTTTGCAATTACGTTTGACACAAAGCTCCCCCTAGCTTTATGGTGTCAAAATCTTCATGTGTTATTTTAAAAATCTACAAAGTAAAGGTTAGAAACTAAGAGTATAGTGCATAATTTCCTGCAAATAAAACTCAAGTTAGTAGAAATATGTGCTTCTGTACCACGGATCCCACGGTTCCCTTATTGGAGGGATCCGTCTAGGCATTATGGAGGGGATCCGGCTATCTGGTGACATTTTCTTCAGCAGTGAAGATGTGTCAAACAATGCTAGTGTGGAGACAATATATTTGCAATAAAGAGCACAACGCACAAAATAAGTAAAGCATATAAATGTTCATTCAATAAAAACAAGAGATGAACAACCAAATCTCTAAAACTAAGAGAATGAACAATTCATACAAGCGCTACTAATGCTAATGAGTTATCCAAACTTTAGATTCAACTAAAAGCTTAATGACGATAAATGATGAGATGAGTTTTCCTAAACATTCTAAGTTTGAGCTTGTAGTTCTTGTATCAATCTTTCTAGTTCATGTATCAATCTTTTAGCATGTTTACAATGATAGCAATCCTTGTCATGGTTTTGAGTTTCTTGAAATGGAAGTTCAAGTGAAGTGGGTTGAGGATCTTCAAATGAAGGAGGATTTTGTGGAGGCTCATTACGTGATGGCTCTACAATGTTTGAGGGTGGAGGTAAAGAAGCATCAACTTCCATGTGGTCGGGTGGTTGCCTTTGATGTCTTCTCATAATCCAAAATGGACTATTGGGAGGGATGATAGAGTTTACTTTTGGAGCAAGTGTTGATTCAACACTTTGATTTTGTTCCTCAAACTTTTCAAGTGAATTTGTTGGTAATGGTGAAAGATGAGATGGCCAAGAAGGTAAATCTTCTACATTGTGAGAGTGTGGAGATGATTGTGAGGTGGCTCTAGGTACTAATGATGTTGGTTGAGTTGTGGAGGGTATGTTTGGTATAGTAGAATTAGGTGATGAAATCCTAGTGGGAACACTCTTCTTGGGAATTAGTTTGATTGGTTTCCTTGGTGTGGGAGAAATCCTAGCATTGGTGGACTTAACCGGAGATGATTCTGTTGAGGAAACTTCATGTATGATTCTAGCAAGTTTCTTGGGTGGTTCTTGAGTGGATGAGTTAGCACTAGGAGCCTTTCTCATGATGAAATGACTAAGGGAAATGGTTTGCAATTGCTGATGATTGTGTTTGTGTTTGATGACTAAAGTGTTTTAGCACATGGCTTATAAAGGGAAGAACTTGGCAATTGCTTTTAAGACTTAATCCACTAATGTTCTTGGAAATGTGATGATTAACATGCACAAGGTTAAGATTCAGAGTTTCACTGATCTAGGAATTCATTTAAGATAAGATGGAGTGTTTGAGTTAGGAAGATGAGTTGAAATGATTGTTTTAGCAATGTTTGACACATACTGTCACCCGGATCCCACGGTTCCCTCCTTGGAGGGATCCGGCTAGGCTATTCCTAGGGATCCGGCTCTCAGCAGTTATGACAGGTTTGAAATGAGGTTTCTAGGAGCTAAAGCCTATCTTATTTTGAGTGTTTCAGTTCTCCTAAGTGTTTTAGGATGAGAGGATACTTGAATGATCAAAGGTAATAAGTGTTATAGCAAATGATTGTTTCTTATGGAAAGGAGATGGGACAAGATGACTACCAATGGATGTCCAAGGATAACACTAAGAGTTTTGTGGTGTTAAGTCATAATAAATGATTCTAGTGATCAGATTTAAGCTTGAGGTAAAATTTGAAAAAATCTTAAAAATCACAAGAATTGAAAAAGCTAATTTTTTTTTTTTGTATCACTTTGAGATAAAAATGGTTGGAGACAATTTCCTAAAATTGTTTAATTTGTCCACTTAAGTGTTTTGAAAGATGAGAAACATTTTGTGAGTTATTGGGGCGGAAATATGGTGAGCTTTGATGTGTTGATAAATCAAGAGGCATTTTGACTAAGATTTTAAGTAAGTCTTTAGTGAGTCTAAGCCTTTCTCATCCTTGAAATGGTTCTAGTTGGATTCTAAAATCGTATGCTTAGCTAATGAGATGTTATCTAGAAAGTTATCTTGATACAAGAAATGCTGAATTGCTGATCTGATGTCACGGATCCCATGGTTCCCTCAAGGAAGGGATCCGGCTAGGCTAATCCTTGGGATCCGGCATCTGCAGATCAGAATCTACACGGAAATGATGTGCAGATTATGCACACTAATAAATCTATAAGTAAAGCAATAGGAACAAGCATGTCATCACAAAACACCACTTATAAAAGTATGATAAAGTAACAATATCCAAATTTCCATAAACCAAAAGAACTAACACGTAATCATCCAAACATAAAATAAACGAAAATAAGCACAATCCTATTGTCTCTTTCGTCAATCCTTTCTTTTCCTTTTTGATGGCTTAGTGAGGTTGTAAGCGAGGTTTTGAATCATGCCCCTTAATTGTTTAAATTCCGCGGTCTCGTTTGGAATGGTTGGAAGTTATTCGTGGTATTCAAGGATTTCTAATTTGATGTTGGCTACGGGGTCGACATCTTCATCATCTTCATCTTCTTCTTCACCGGCCGAGAAGTCTGAGAGAGCTTTAGGTTTCTTTCCATTGACCTTGAAGCATTTAGAGGGTATTTTGGTAAGAGGTACCATTACATGATCGGCAAGGAAATGATCATTGTTGATAGGGGATGGTTGCAATGCACTAACATACTTACAAAGTCGTGTTAGGAGCATACCATATGGAAGTACCATGTTGGAAGCTTTGAATACCCCAACCATTCTCCTTACCATGTAATAGGCGAGATTAAATGGCTTTTGGTGGATAAGACAATAGATCATTTGCACAAGACATGCGTTTGGATGATCTTTGTTTCCAACTAGACTTATGACGTTTTCCCTAAGGATTTCTTCCCATTTTTTAAACATGGGATGGATTTCGAAAAGTTCCATTTGAAAGGGATTACGGTGAATGAGCTTCTTGTTTCGATCGAAACGGGATTGGTCGGCTCTTATTTTGAAAATGGTGTCTCGGATGGTTTCGGGTTCATCAAGAGGAGTATGGTACATTGGTTTAGGATCGAGTGCAAGGTTTTGAGTGTTAATTGCCCAATCTTGAGAGTACATACAAATTCCTTCACAAGGAATGCGAAGAATTTGAGCAAAGGTGTTGAGAGGAAGAGTGAAGTTTTGTTTATTGATGATGAAAGCGATTGAAATGCTATCATCGACGTTTCGAATGATCCTAATGGTTCTATAAAATTCAAAGATAAAGACCGGACAAATTTGTTCATCAATGTCAAGAAGACAATCAAAATTGATTGCCGAGAAGACTTGACGAATGTCGGTATCTTCAAGGAAACATTCCTTGATTACACGACCTTCATGGATAAGTCATTTTTCGAGCTTTTTGAAGACCTTGCGGTCGATTTTTTAGAGTTCCTCATTACGATAATAATGAGTAAGGTAGTGAACGGTATCATGATGATCTTGTTGAGTAGCTTTGGGCATGGTTGGTCCTAAAAACACAAATTTTTCAATTAGGTAAAGTTAGTTGTGGTGGGTTTATGGTTTTGATTTGTATTAACAATGTTGTGAACACAATGTGATCTTAGTTATGTTAAAAGCCCCTTTTCATGATTAATTTTTTAAAAAACCTAATTTAAATAATTGATTAGAGATTTGTGAAACCATAAACCCTAGAATTAGGATGATGAGAATTAGAACAAGTTAATGTAACTACTTACAATGGTGTTCTAGGAAGGAATACTTGAGATAATGGAATCCAATGAGGATGAAATCAGTGGTGTATTCGTTTTTGTGTTATGTGAGTAGAGGGAAAATATCAATGGTTAATTTTTGAAAGCGTATAACTGAGTTCTGTTCCACGGTTCCCCCGGATCCTTTGTTTTTGGGATCCGGCTACTGTGGATAGAAAAGAAGTTGTTTGGCATTATTTTTGTAGTAGGGTTATAATTTAGCTTGCAAAAAAAAATAGTTCGGAGGTATTAGATGAATATTGTTTTTGAATGACGGCTTTTGATGAATCACATATCGAGGGTTCATATGTGATGACGGCGTTGGTTTGACGAATCAAAAGGAGTATTATTCCCGATGATGAAAAAGACGGAAAAGTGACGAAAGAGACTTCTAACGATGTTAGTGATTAATAAACAAAGAGAGCTTATGAAAATAAATTGAACTCATGTAACCTATCTAATGAAAAGTAAAACATACCTCTATCCTTCTTGGTTTGGCATAATACCAAAGATACTTCATGAGCTTTTAAAGTAATCCTTTGTACTTGGTGTACGTAATTTGTGATTACTTTTTAGATCCATCCTTGAATGTTAACTTCATTATTCTTTGAATGAAGGTTTTGGAGAGATTCTAGCATGAAGATTTCTTAGGAACAAAATTTGTTAGAATCATCTATCAATGTCCAACAAAATGATTTAAAAAAAATATGACCCAAAAAAAAATCCTTCTTTGTAGTTTTCAAACATACACGGATCGTATCAAGTCTTTAAAGTACAACATACTTTAAGAAACTTGGTAACGAAGCTCTGATGCCAATTGTGGGGTTGGATAGTTTTACCAATTTAATAACTTCCTTTGAAATATTTAGATCGACTTATGTCAATCTATTTGGTTGTTTATGTTGGACGTTGATAGATAGATATATAAACGTGTAATGAAAGATAAAGAGTAAGAAGCAAATCACCACGACACAAGTTATTTATAGTGGTTCGGCTACAAGGACACCTTCCTTGCCCTACTCCACTCCCCGAGTCACCTACTCGAGAGTTCGTAAGCACTACACCAACTCCTTATGGCGGAGAAGCCTTCACAACGTCGCTTAACCTTTTTCCTGTACAAAGCTAAATACCGAGTTCTTTCACACCAAGGCGAACCACACCTAACACAACGTCGCCTACCCTTTATACGGTGCTAGGCTAACCACCGAGTTCTTTCACACCAAGGAGAACTAATCCTATCACAACGTCGCCTACCCTTTATTAGGTACTAGGCTAAGCACCTAGTTCCATTACTATGAAAGAACTACTACCCTTCACGACACAACACCTAATCTCAAGGAGATCTACTCCTTGTTACAACACCATCAAGGATATCACCATCCTTGTAAATAAACAAATACTTATATGTATAACGATGCACCTCATCGATTATACGACCTAGGCATTCTTCCCAAATGCTACTTGATTTGATTCTTCGGCATCCTTCACTAATGCCTTTGACACAACGCTTGGCACCCTTCACTAATGCCTTCGTTTTGACACCTTTAGCATTCTTCAATAATGCTTAGACACGGATGATGAACATCTTTCACTAATGCTTGCATCTTGACACTTTCGGCATTCTTCACTAATGCCTTTAACCCAACATCTATGGAGAAAGGAAGAACTATCAACAAGAGAACCTTAGTTGTCTTGATGATGACGAAGCATGGCAACTCATGGACTTGAGCTTGCACGTCTTCAAGAAGTGGTGATCTCTCCTTAAAGAGGAACCTAGAAGATCACACAAAAACAAAAGACAAACTACATAGATCACTTGGATATGAGGTTAGAGGGTTAGAATACTTGGGGAAAGTATGTGTGTAAAGTGATGAATAGAAAGGAAGAAATGGCTCTCTATTTATAGAGAAAATTCTCTACTGTTCCCCGGATCCCACGGATCCCTTCCACTTGGGATCCGGCTAGCACAAAGTCAGGGATCCGTGGAACGCTCCTCTTTGCCCATGGGTATTTTTGGTTATGGGTCATGGGTCATGGGTTATGGGTTGATCCATGGTTTTCTTTCTAGATACAATGAACTTGGTTAAGTGGTATATATAAAACCATGGGTTATCGGTCAATACCATTTGCTAGTTTTTACCCATTTAGTATATACTTGTTTTTACCCATTTTAGTATACTTAGCTTAAGTATATGCTAACCCAATATGTAAACACTAGTTGTTGTACATATGTATTTAAATCATAAAATCACTTATACTTGTTTTAGTGTTTTATGTGAAAACGTAAGTGTGTTAGGAAACTATTAACTCAAACTATTTACGTATTCTATTTGTTTCGTTAAAATGATTTTACGTTTGCTATCGACAAAACATTAGAAGATCGTAAAATATAAATAAACGTTTTTATGGCTTATTTGTATTAACACACCTCTTCAACCACTTTCTTCGGGACGGAAAGATCAACCCCATTAGTTTTATTGCTACACTCCAACCTACGAAAGTTAGACATTCGTTTCATAGGATCATTAGATGTGGCATCCGCATAGGAAACCGGCTTCCCACTATCAGCCACATTAGGTTGAGGTTGCTTCATAACATTTTTAGTGTTCACATCACTTGGAGGATTACTACTACCACTAGACGTATCCCCATGTGCATTAGAACCTTATCACCACCATCTCCAATATACACATTAGAAGGCTGTTCCAAGACAAAAGTAGGACCAGAAGCATTAGCCATATCATTCCCATTCCCACTATTAGGGTTTATTGTCGATCGGAGAATCGACTCACCAAAGCTAATAGTAGGGTACGATTTAGATGTAAAGACATGGGTCGCATTCATGTCCATAGAAGTCCAACCAGACTTTGCATGAGGATGTGACATACGATTCATACCCGAATTACCTTCGTCAACTACATGTGTCACACCCGAATTACCTTCGTCAATTCCCTTCAAACGATTCATACGAGCAGCAAGTTCATCTACTTTAACCACAGGCCGTGGTATACTATTGTTTTCGCCTCCCAGATTCGACATCACACCAAAAACTCGACCCTTAAACAATAAACCCTAAATAGTTAGGGTTTATTGAAGGTATCTTGGACTCTACTCCTGCTGGAATTCTAATTTTTATGGCATTAGTGGATTTAGTTGCTGCTGAATTCTTGAGTAAAAGGATGAAAAGCAATTTCGGGGATCATTGTGTCTTTTAAAGTTCTTTTTCTTGGGGCTAGATTAATGGCTTCTATCTCTTGCAGCTTGGGCTAAAAAACTAAAAAAGGACATTTTTTAACTTGTGATGTAATTAATCTCAGTGCATCCCGGCCACCTTCTGGTTGTTGGGCGTTAATTGTTATAAATTATACATGAAACATTAACACGTGAATGACAAAAAAGTTCTTTCAAAATGTGGCCATTTGTGTTAGTTATACAAAGACATAGAAAGAGCACCAAATTAAAGAAGTTACACAGAATCACACTAATGTACAAAATGTTGCCTTGTTGCTCTCTTGAGGGTTCATCAAGCATGAATGTTGGTTTTTTCATGAGCTTTTCCTTCTAACGACCCAAAATACCGTATAGGTGATAAAGTGTAACCTTTATCTCTCCTAGTTGTAGTGTTTACGCTTGTGTAATAAGAATATGATTGACACACGTACAGTGTAAAACCTTGGTATCGGATTTGTAGCTATATATACATGAAAACAACATATGTTATAGCATAATTTTTTTTTATATCAATATAGAAACGAATTAGTGATAATCCAATGAGAAGATGTATTTTGGGTAAAGTCAATGTTACAGTATATATACATAGAAAAGTCAATCACTTTGGTTAACCTTACGCTAGTATTTTGGTTGTTAGCAACATTTTTTGTTATTTTTTCCTGTTTGAAACATATATGTACTTTCATTTGGATTCATAATATAGAAACCCTTTCTAGGAATGTTTCTGTATCAAATGCCAACAAATAGTTGCAGGACACACAAGTGGTTGCAGCGTGCCGGGATAAAAATACTGCTTTAGTTCTCAAGTTTGTGGCAATTTATCCTTCCATTCTTTTGGCATGATTCAGTCAAGTTTTTTTATCGCCACAGCTTTTGCTGCTGGTGTCATCCTCGTTACAGTTAATGTGCACATGCAACCGGCCAGATCACACAACTTCACATTTACAAAGGTACTGGAACTTGGAATCGTATCACATTCAATCATTATTGGCGTATCACTAGGTGTTTCACAAAATCCTAGTACAATAACACCAATTGGTGCATGAACTTTTCATCAAACTTTGAAGGGTTTGCATTGGCTAGCTGCATCTCACAGGCCACATTAAGCATCCCTCTTTCACCGTTAGTGGCTTATTTTTTTACATAATGGCTCCTATTCAAGACCCACACCTGATCGGTTCTCAAACAGAAAGTACGCACAGTAACTAAACAAACAATAAACACCGAATGTTACTTGGAATAAGCTCTCCAATTAATCAGAAAAGACTTGCTTACAAAAACTGATATAGAATACATAACTGACAAACCACAGCTCGGTTTGTATATATAGGGAATAGAACATGCTTTCCTAATCCTACTACAATTCTAATATAAAGCAAGATAGTCCTTAACAAATAAGGAATCCTAATTAGACTAGAATTGTAAACTTCCATATGCTTGGAAACTGTTTTGTCTTCCATCTGCTCGGATCTTTGGACTGCACATTAAGCTCGTGACTTTTGAACTACTCATTAGCTCGAGTAGAACATTAGACCAACAATCACCCCCCTAATTTCTGACTCGAGATAGGTAGGTCTTCAACTCCGAGTAACTCTTGCATCTCCTTGAACTTAATCCTTGCGAGAGCTTTCGTCAGAATATCAGCACGTTGTAACTCACCTCTTACAAATTCAATTTGTACTTGGTCTCTTTCAACACACTCTCGGATAAAATGATAACGTGTGTTTATATGCTTGCTTCTCCCGTGAAAGACTGGATTTTTCATAAGTGCAATAGCCGATTTGTTGTCAACAAATAAGACCACCACTCTTTCTTCCATTCCGGTTATTTCACTCAACAACCCACGTAACCATATCCCTTGACATGCGGCTGAAGTTGCAGCCATGAACTCGGCTTCACAAGACGATAGAGCCACCGTGTTTTGCTTTTGTGAGCACCAAGTGATAGGTGATTTACCTAGATAAAATACATGCCCAGTTGTGCTTCGACCATCATCTTGGTCCATAGCAAAACTACTATCACTAAACCCCACTAACTCCTTGGTCTTCTCTTGGTAGTATCGTATTCCAAAATTCAAACTACCTTGGATATACCTTAGTATTTGTTTCACAGCTGCCATATGTGATTCTTTTGGTTCTTGCATATAACGACTAACCAAACCAACCGAATAAGATAAATCAGGTCGAGTGTGTAGTAAATACCTTAAACAACCAACTCATCGTCTATACAAAGTTGCATCAACTGGTTTTCCTTCCTTATCCATGCTTAACTTCATTCCAGGTTCTAATGAACATTGAGTAGGATTCGCTTCATGAGCATGTATAAGTTGAAGAGGATGTGTTGCCTTAAATTTTGCAGCTTTAGGAAACGCCTTCTTGGTTTGTTTTCCTACCAAACAAGATTCACACAACTTGTTCTCTTGATGAATTATTGGCAACTTTTCAACCATGCCCTTCCTTGCCATTAATTCCATCGTCTCGAAATTAATGTAACCCTTCCTAGCATGCCATAACCAAGCATCATCTTCCATCTTTGCTTTGAGACACACCGAACTTCCAACTTGGAGCTTAATCTTGTAAAGTCTATTACTTGTTCTAGGAACCTTCATCAAAAGCTTGCCATCTGAGTCACGCATAGTAAGAAGGTTACCTTTCATACGAATGTCACATCCGTCTTCGGTAGCTTGCCCAAGACTAATTATGTTGCTTTTTAGCTCGGGTAGGTAATAGACTCCAGTGATTAACCGTTGCTCTCCCGTTTTCCCTTCAATGATTACCGAACCCTTTCCTTTTATCTCGATGTAGGAGTTATCACCAAACTTCACTCTGCCGGAGATATTCTCATTCAACTCCGAAAAGTATTCTCGGATCCCCGTCATGTGATTACTTGCTCCATTATCCAAATACCAAGTGTCTTCCTCGTTTGGCTTAGTATTCAATTGGTTTGGGATAATCTTTTCTTCATTCAAGAAAACTACTTCTTGAACGCTTTTCATCATAAAAAGTGTCGGGTCATCATCATCCTCCGTTTGCAAAAGGTTTGATTCATGCTTTTGCTTCTGTTCACTTCGTTTAGGGCAGTTAGAAGCAAAGTCACCATATTCATCACATCTGAAGCATTGAATCTTTGAAAGATCTCGGCTTTTTTTCTTCTTTTGCTCCGTATTGCTCCCGGAGTTGTTACGGTTGTGGTTATTAGCTTGACCACTATCATGAGATTTGTTTTGAGAAGAAAAGTTTTGACCTTTACCGTTGCCACCAGAGGAATTCCTTCCTCGACCTTTCTTATCATATCTTTCAGCCCTTCCGAACATCAACATGCCTTGATCTTCAGAAGTGGTGTCAACACCCTTCATTCTTCCTTCAAAAGCTTTTAACCTTCCAATTGCTTCTTGAAAAGACATAGTATTCAAGTCAGCAAATTGTTCTATTGATGCAACAATTGCAACATACCTATCCGGAACGGATGCAAGTAGCTTCTTAACAAGTTTCTTGTCTTCATAAATTGTTCCCAAGCTATTGACTTCAGTTACAATTTTGCCCAACCTAGCCGCAAAGTCATCGATTGATTCGTTGACTTTCATCTTTGAAGATTCGAATTCCGTCTCCAAGGTTTGCAACCTCGCGTCTCGAACCCGTTCAACACCCACATACCTGGTCTTCAAAGCTCCCCAGATTTCTTTGGCTGTGTTGAATTGTGAAACTTGAAAAACAAGTTCTTCTGGAATCGCCTGGAAAAGTAATGCAACTGCCATGTGATCTTGCTTAGCAACTACTTGTGTTCCTTCCCCTGGTTCCAGTGCATCGAGTATTCCATGGACTCGGAATACCACTTTAACTCTTATTGCCCATATGTTATAGTTCGTGCTTTTTAACATTGGACATTGAAGAGCCGTTTTAGTATGTTCAATAGGTGGTTGACTCGACTCGCCTTGCACCATCCTTCTTGAACGCCTTTTGTAAGTTACCGGTGTAGTTGGATTATCTTCCAGCCCTAGAACAAGCTTGTTTTACTTCTTGCCTAAGTAAACCAAGTGTAAAGTTTTAAACTTTATCAACTTCTTGGAAACCCTTTATGTTCGACTGTCTTGGAAACCTTCTTGGAACCCTTTAGTCGACTGCTTGGATTAACCCTTTGTCGACTGCTTGCTACTGATCTTGTAACCCTTTGTCGACTGCTTGCTACTGTTCTTGTAACCCTGTCGACTGCTTGCTACTGATCTTGTAACCCTGTCGACTGTTTGGACTACCCTTCAGTGATCGACTAAGCTTGAACACTTTCAGTGATCGACTAACTTGAAACCTAGTGATCGACTACTGCTTGAAACCTTGCTCTAGATACCAATTCAAGACCCACACCTGATCGGTTCTCAAACAGAAAGTACGCACAGTAACTAAACAAACAATAAACACCGAATGTTACTTGGAATAAGCTCTCCAATTAATCAGAAAAGACTTGCTTACAAAAACTGATATAGAATACATAACTGACAAACCACAGCTCGGTTTGTATATATAGGGAATAGAACATGCTTTCCTAATCCTACTACAATTCTAATATAAAGCAAGATAGTCCTTAACAAATAAGGAATCCTAATTAGACTAGAATTGTAAACTTCCATATGCTTGGAAACTGTTTTGTCTTCCATCTGCTCGGATCTTTGGACTGCACATTAAGCTCGTGACTTTTGAACTACTCATTAGCTCGAGTAGAACATTAGACCAACACCTATAACTGGCGGCATAGGCACAGGTCGCAGGTATCTCTTCATTTTGAGATCCTAAAACCTCAAAAGCTATGGTTATTGAAGGTATCTTGGACTCTACTCCTGCTGGAATTTAAATTTATATGGAATTAGCAGATTTAATTGCTGCTGAACTGAATTCTTTTGTAAAAGAATGAAAAGCAAATTCGGGGATCAAATTGTGTCTTTTAAAGTTCTTTCTTGGGGTTGAGTTGATGGCTTCGATCTCTTGCAGCTTGGACTAAAAAAAGACATTTTTCTACATGTGATGTAATTAATCTCACTGCGTCCGACCTTGTAGTTTTTGGGCGTTAATTGTTATAGATTATACATGAATCCTTAACACATGAATGACAAAAAAGTTCTTTATGAAAAATGTGGCCGTTTGTGTTAGTTATACAAAGATATAGAAGAAGCACCAAAAAAAGTTCCACAGAATCACACAAATGTACAAAATGTTGCCTTGTTTCTCTCTTGAGGGTTCGTTTATTGCATTAGTTCCGAAAATACAAGACAAACCATCAAGCATTAATATTGGCTTTTTCATGTGCTTTCCTTCTAACGACCCAAAATACCATAGGTGATAAAGTGTAACCTTTATCTCACCTAGTTGTAGTGTTTACGCTTGTGTAAAAAGAATATGATCGACACACGTACAGTGTAAAATCTTGGTTGCGGATTTGTAGCTATACATGAAAACAACATATGGTATAGCTAGCATTATTTTTTTATTTTTTTATTTTTAAATATCAATATAGAAATGAATTAATATAATACAATGAGAAGATTTATTTTGGGCAAAGTCAATGTTACAGTTTATATACACAGAAAAGTCAAACACTTTGGTCACCTAATGCAACTAAAATACTAGCTGACTCAACTAAACCGTCTAAAACTCTAAATACGTTACATTATGTTGCGTTTGATTAAGCTGTTATGGAAAAGCAGGCACGTCGTGCTTGGTTGTGAATTGTGTTTGGAAACAGGCGCAGAACTTGGGGTAGTAGCATCAATGTGGTGTGTTTAGTTATGCACTCTAATGAGCATATTTGTCATGTCTTGTGTCATTCCTCAAATTCACTTGTCAGGTAAAATCACCATTCAAACTGCCATTTTTCTCACCCATTGTATAGGATATGCCATGGTACAATTCTTGTTATTAGGCTTATGGAACCTTTCTAGAGTATAACATATTCTCAACCCTTTTACTCTTTTTGAGATCTAGATGCTTTTCTAGGTTACTCTATTTGCCTCAAAATAACCCGTTCATTTTGTGTATTGGATATGCCAAGGTATGAACAATATTATCTTTCCATTGGAACTTTTTGCGTTCTCCATTTTCCTCATCATTACAACATCCACGACAGTGTAAGAATATATGCTTCATATCTCATTTTATTTGATTCATTTTTCGTATTGATGCCGTGTCCCAATCTAGTTTGCAAGATTTCTAAAGCCAAGACAACTCATGAATACCAATGATAATCCTACCCTTACATTTCGTTGTCTCTTTGAAACGCTAAAAGTCGGTAAAACATATTGACCTAAAAGTTAGTTTGCATGAATCTGATGTTTGCCATCAATTGTCATATCACACGAGAAAAACTTTAACACACAGCGTACATAAAATGTTGCACGCATCGAGAATGTGTGTAGGATATTCTATATGCATTAGAATATGTAGTTATTTTGTTGGTCTATATATTCAGTTTTAGAAGATCAATATCGTATGCAAAAATGTGAACTCATTGAAAGTTTTTAAATGTACAGATGTATTACAGGGTGATTACTCCTTTGGCAGTAGGTTGTATCGCTCCTACCGCCAAGGGAGATTTGCCCAGCAATTCATCTGCTACGACGTGTAAATTATGCATGACAAGTTCCTTCCAGCTTGTGGCAATTACTCACATCCTTTTGCCTGGATTCATTGGAGTAGCCGTTCCATTGGTTGGCAAGAATTGGCGACTTCTGAAAGCAGACTCAAGTTTCTTTATCGCTGCTAAAGCCTTTGCAGCAGGTGTTATCCTCACTACAGGTTTTCTGCACATGCCACCAGATGCCACATCGGCATTATCTAAGCCTTGTCTTCCTAACAATCCCTTGGTCCAACTTCCACTTTTCAGGTTTCATTACAGTGATGGCTGCTTAATTTGACCACATTGCTTGCTGACTTCATTAGCCCTCAGTATTATGAGGGAAAACAAGAAAAGCAGGCCCAAATTTATAGGATTGATCCGGATGATTTGGATTTGGTTGTAGTTCTGTTGGTTGGGAAAGAGGGCGGTGTGGATGAAGATGGTTGTGAGGCTAATCACATATATGACCATTCAAGGAACATTTAACTGATCACTCAACCTCAGTTCAGTTCATACAGATATTGGAACTTCAAATCGTATCTCATTCAATAATCATCGGCCTATTATTAGGCGTTTCACAAAGTCCATGTACAATAAGACCATTGATCGGTGCGTTATCTTTCCATCAGTTCTTTGAAGGGTTTGCATTGGCTAGCTGCACCTCAAAGGCCAGATTCAGCATCCTTCAATACATTCGACTTTAATGCCTTAATGGCTTGTTAAATTGCCATAATGGCTCGTATTAGTATCGGCATATGGATAGATATCTCTTCATTTTGCAATCCAAATAGCCCTAAAGCCTTGGTTATTGAAAATATACTGAGTAAGAGGATGAAAAAGAATTTGGGGGATCAATTAGAGTCGTTTTTTGCACTTTTTCTTGCAGCTTGGGCATAAAGATACCACTTTTTTTACTTGTGATGTAATTAATCTTAGCTAACTCGATCCCGCCTTCTTGTTAGTGTGCGGTAAAAATGTAAATAACACATGATACGTGTATCATTAACAGACTAATGACACAAAGTTCATTTTGTAAAGCTTGTTTCTTCATGAAACGTTCTCTTGTAGCTCTGGTAATTGTTTATAGGCATGAATAACTTAACGGGTTTTGGCCTTTTGTCTTAGATTTTTATGAACATGAGCGTAGTTTTAATGTATGTGTTTTTAAGGATTAAAAGTTACACAGGAACTGCGAAAAATATGTTAATGGAAAATTGAAATGGCCTAACGTACCAACTTGATTGAAACTTCTCTAAATCGCAGAATGTTTCATTTCTGTACAAAAATGTCATTTTTGGTAAATATATTTAATGGATTTTTCTAATCAATCTGGATTTATCAAACACTCTGATATATGGTTATTATTAACCTCATAAACAAGAAGTAAGTGCGAAATATTGTCTATTATATTATAATCTATTATCTTGTTACGTTAATTTTTCGATATAACATATGCATTGTTGAATCCAAGCACACATGATATAACGTACACTTCTCTTCGTTTATAATGTTATTTCCTTCTTAAGATCCAAAAAACCATAGCTGATAAAGTGTAACCTTTGTTCCCCTGGTTATATTTTTTGCGGTGTGTAATATGAACACAAATGATATACGCACAGTACAGTGTAAGATCCTGGTTTCAGATTTCTAACTATACATGAATACTAAATAGCTCTATTTCTAGATACCAATGTAGATGATTGAGGATATCTCTCATGTCTTGTGTTATTCCTTAATTTTAAGATGCTGTATTGTAATGATACCGACAAATTAAAACATACTTCACTTGTCATGTAAAACTACCCGTTAAAACGCAATTCTTCTCACCCTTCATATATCGGATATGCCGAGGTACAATACTTGTTAGACTTATGGAACCTTTCTCAAGTAAAACATATTCTCAACCTCTTTTACTCTTTTTGAGATCTAGATGCTTTTCTCGCTTACTCCACTCGCCTCAAAACAACCCAATCGCATATATTTGCCATTGTGTATTAGATATGCCAAGGTACGGACAGTATTATACGGAAGATCAAGAATCAGAATTTCATAACAGATATATAAAATAATAAAATGAAACCTTTTTTTTTATGTGTTTAGGTCCCTTGATTAAAAGCATCAAGTATTCTAACTAGCTCGTTAATTTAACTACTAAAGATGATTATAACAAGTTGAATGAAAGATGATCATCGTTGCGACATCCACTACAATGAAGAATATGTGTTTCATATCTTGTTTTATTTGATTCATTTCATGTTGATGCCGTGTACATATTTAAACGATCTAAAAGACGTCTCAAGCCAAGACAACATAATATCAATGATAATCTTAACCTTAAGTTTCATTGTCTCTGTGAAACACATAAGGTCGGTAAAACATGAATCTGATGTTCGCCACCAATTGTCATCAATCACGCTATAATAACTTTTAACACACAATGTGCGTAAAATGTTGTACAACGAGAATTGTTTTGAGGATATTCTATGTCCACAAGAATATGTATATAAATTCTCGGTCTATAAATTGCTCAGGATATAACAATAGTGTCGTAAAAGTGTGAATCAATTGAAAGGATTTCCAATGTAAGGATGCATTACTGGGCGATTACTTCTTTGGCAGTAGGTTGTCTTACATCTACCGCCAAGGGAGATTTGCTCAGCAATTCATCTCCAACGACACGGTAAGATCCTTCCAAGCTTGGTTTAAAAATGCCCACATCATTGCACAAATTGCACGCATCATTGCATTGCATTTGAAATTTCGCATCATGGTACCTAATGTGAGGTCATTCCAGATTGCGCTCGCAATTGGACGCAATTTATCGCATTTTTGTAATGTCAATTGTCGCAACTAGCGCAATTTGAAATTTGGGATGATTTGTAAAAATAAAACCATTTATACAAAGCCTAACTATTTTAATGAGGACCTTAGTAAATGACGTACATAAAAATATGCATTGACGGCCATAATTTTTGGCGTACATCCAAATTACCCCATTTTTATTTCATTCAAGCTCATAGTGGTGCGACTGATTCTATAAAGTGAGCAATTTTTTTTACTTTGATGCATAATCGAATATTTTTCTTCCTCCTGTTGTGTGATTCAAGTTGTAAACTCACGTATTCGTTTTTTATTATAATAATCACATATGTTATATCATTAGATATAAGGTAAGTTGATTTCTTTGATTCAACGTTAGAACTCATATGTTGTTCAACTTTGACTAAACTTTATAATATTGTCTTTTGCTATTGATTTAATTATGAGTAAATTATGATTCTTTGTTACCGATATAACGTGTAACCTGTAAATCGTGGTTTATTTATAAGTTAATTGCATTTACTTGGTAGTTGGTAAAAATATACTATGTATAAATATATTTTTTTATTTTTTTTAATACTAAACGCATCGCGTTTAAATTGCGCTCGCATTCACATCACGCATTACGCATCGGCCTTTGGGACCTTGAGCGCATCGAATCGCAAAACGCAATTTTAAACCAAGCTTCCAAGGATAGCGTTTCAGGTAAAGATGGTATCAGTATGTCTAAATATATTTCTAGAAGAAATATGATAATTGAATGTTTTTTTGGTTATTTTGATTGATCATATCATAACATGTAGAATTAATATCATTTATTTACTTCATGTTTGTTTCTTATAAAGCGTTGTTTATTCAGTTTGTAAATTAATTGTTAATATATGCTATGTAATAATGTTTTTAGAACAAAAAATATAAGAGGACTTGTTTATTTGCTTTGAAACGTACCATGAGGATTTTGATATATATCACCTAAAACAATAATATAACAATGTTTTTGGTATTAAAAAGAATGATTTTGTTTTTGTTTTTTTTTTCAAAAACACATCCTTTAAGATCAATTATCAGTTTACAATGAAAAACCAAGCAAAAAGGTTCAGAAACATAATTAGTCATGTTTAAATGTTTTACATTTGTTTATGTTGATAACTCGTTATATATGTTGTATTTCATTACTGTAGTCGCCGATTTAGGAGTATTTGAGGAACGAGTTTTAATTTGCTTTCTAGGATGTTAGATTCGATCCATACTAATGAGGACACGGATAAAGTGGAAGAGCTTGTCGAAGATTATATAACTCAACTAGAGCATGCAAAGCGACACAAGTCCAAGAAAACGTGAATGGAGCATTAATTGTTTAGGGTCATCTCGGCGTGATTGATCAACCGCGAGTGATGAAGAAGTTTCTGTAAAGTGAACCATGTCGCGGTTGATCCCAAACAAGATATTTTTAAGTTTCTATATTTTGTTTGATTATGGTAATTTAAGGGTTTTGAGTTCAAATTTTTACTTTAGTTAGGAGATCTTTTCCCAAATAAATATCTCCCCATATAGGGCTTGGGATATTTGTTTTTTTCTTATCAAGTAACAATTAAATCGACTTGTGGTCGTTAAATCATGCTTTGTGATTGTGTTGGTGTCTTGTTAGGGTTTTATTATTGCTTCCGTTCTGCGTCACATACCATGTGTGAATTTCCGTGGTATATTTCGGTTGGATCAAGTATATTATTTGAATGTGAACTTATATATAGACACTTAAACACCTTGATATGATACTGAAAATACTTCTTTGATGCTCAATTTATCTGTTTTTAAGGTTCATAATTACCATTCCGAGGGTGAACTTTTGTGATACGTCAATTTATATCTTGCAAGAAATTGAACTCGGGGATCTCTAGTTCTTATGAACTTTGAGCTAACCTTACTCTAGTATTTTGCTTGTTAGCAACATTTTTTGTTTGTTTTCTTTTTGAAGCACATACGTACTTTCATTTTGATTCATAATATAGAAACCCTTTCTAGGAATTTTTCTTTATCAAATGTCAACAAATAGTTGCAATGACTCACAAGTGGTTGAAGCAAGCCTGGATGAAAATACTTCTTTAGTTCTCAAGTTCGTGGCAATTCCTTCCATCCAATTTTGGCAGGATTCAGTGAAGTATCCGTTCCATTAGTTGGCAAGAATTGATGGATTTTGTAGGCTTAAGTTTCTTTATCGCCACAGCTTTTGCTGCTGGCGTCATCCTCGCTACAAGTGATGCTACCAGATTACACAACTTCACATTTAAAAAGGTACTAGAACTTGGAATCTTATCACATTTAACCATCATTGGCTTATCACAAGGTGTTTCACAAAATCCAATTCCAAGTACAATAACACCAGTGATTGGTGCATTATCTTTCCAACAATTTTTTGAAGGGTTTGCATTGGCTAGCTGCATCTCACAGGCCACATTCAGCATCCCTCTTTCACTGTTAGTGGCTTGTTTTTTTACATAATGACTCCTATAACTGGCAGCATAGGCACAGGTCACAGGTATCTCTTCATTTTGAGATCCTTAAACCTCAAAAGCTATGGTTATTGAAGGTATCTTGGACTCTACTCCTGCTGGAATTTAAATTTATATGGAATTAGCGGATTTAATTGCTGCTGAATTCTTTAGTAAAAGAATGAAAAGCAAATTCGGGGATCAAACTGTGTCTTTTAAAGTTCTTCTTGGGACTGGATTGATGGCTTCGGTCTCTTGCAGCTTGGGCTAAAAAAAGACATATTTCTACTTGTGATATAATTAATCTCACTGCATCCCACCTTCTGGTTGTTGGGCGTTAATTGTTAGAAATTATACATGAAATGTTAACACGTGAATGACAAAAAAGTTGTTTCTGCAAAATGTGGCCGTTTGTGTTAGTTATACAAAGATATAGAAGGAGCACTAACAAAGTTCCACAGAATCACGCCTTGTTTCTCTCTTGAAGGTTCATCAAGCATGAATATTGGCTTTTTCATGTGCTTTCTTTCTAATGACCCAAAATACCGTAGGTGATAAAGTGTAACCTTTATCTCACCTAGTTGTAGTTTACGCTTGTGTAATAAGAATATGATCGACACGCGTACAGTGTAAAATCTTGGTTTCGGATTTGTAGCTATACATGAAAACAACATATGGTATAGCTAGCATAATTTTATTTTTTTATTTTTTTTTATATCAATATAGAAATGAATTAGTATAATACAATGAGAAGATTTATTTTGGGCAAAGTCAATGTTACAGTTTATATACACATAAAAGTCAAACACTTTGGTCACCTGATGCTAACTAACTAAAATACTAGCTGACTCATTTAAACCATGTAAATACGTTACATTATGTTTCGTTTGATTAAGCTGTTGTGGAGAAGCAGGCACGTCTTGCATGGTTGTGACTTGTGTTTGGAAACAGGCACTGAACTTGATGTAGTAGCATCTATGTGGTGTGTTTAGTTATGCACTATAATGAGTATACTTGTTTTGTCTTATGTTATTCCTTAAATTCACTTATCAGGTAAAATCACCATTCAAAGTGCGCGCCATTTTTCTAACCCATTGTATAGGATATGCCGAGGTACAATTCTTGTTAGGCTTATGGAACCTTTCTAGAGTATAACATATTCTCAACCCTTTTACTCTTTTAGAGATCTAGATGCTTTTCTAGGTTACTCTATTTGCCTCAAAATAACCCGTTCATTTTGTGTATTGGATATGCCAAGGTACGAACAATATTATCCTTCCATTGGAACTTTTTGCGTTCTCCATTTTCCTCATCATTACAACATCCACGACAGTGTAAGAATATATGCTTCATATCTCATTTTAATTATTTGATTCATTTTTCGTATTGATGCCGTGTCCCAATCTAGTCTGCGAGATTTCTAAAGCCAAGACAACTCATGAATACCAATGATAATCCTACCCTTACATTCCATTGTCTCTTTGAAACACTAAAGGTCGGTAAAACATATTGACCTAAAAGTTAGTTTGCATGAATCTGATGTTCGCAGCCAATTGTCATCAATCACGCGACAAAAACTTTAACACACAGCGTTCATAAAATGTTGCACGCATCGAGAATGTGTGTAGGATATTCTATATGCATAAGAATATGTAGTTATTTTGTTGGTCTATATATTCAGTTTTAGAAGATCAATATCGTATGCAAAAATGTGAACTCATTGAAAGTTTTTAAATGTAAAGATGTATTACAGGGTGATTACTCCTTTGACAGTAGGTTGTATCGCTTCTACCGCCAAGGGAGATTTGCCCAGCAATTCATCTGTTACGACAAGTAACTTATGCATGATAAGTTCCTTCCAGTTCCAAACTTCCAAGGATAGCGTTGCGAGTAAGGCCTTGTGTCGAAATGCTTCTACATGTGATATTTTTTTCTGATCGTATGTAATCCTTTTTTTTCTAAGAGTTGGATATTATCGTCCAAGGCCCTCTTTTCCTTTGTCTTAAACACTTGTTTATGTACTAAAACGTTACTTCCAAGAATATGTGTGTATGCAAGTGGGTCTAAAAATTAAATGATGAAATGAATCCACAAAGACTAATCCGTAGTGGGCCTATTAGATTCAGAAAGTCCTCCGATAGTCCGATTAGACACTTTGCGTGCATCGTTCATTGGTTCACCTATAAAAATATAAATAATACACTTGACAACATCACTATTCACTTAAAAAAAAAAAATTGCAATGATTGTTAAACATATGTAATGGGAGCTTATTTTCACAATCTGTTTTTTATTGGCAAACACCAATGTAACAGCTAAAGCATGTTATAAATAAATGCAACATTGTAATATCCATAAGATGAAGTGTTTCAATAAAAATTTTGCGCGAATCAATTCTCATATGTAAAGCTTATTCCAATAACAAATTTATGGGTGTATATGTTGAACCAAGGATTCATGTTTGTCGATCAACCATGTAAGAATAAAGCTTGATTAGTTAAAATGTGTAAACCTTGTTATGCCATTTGAAAGAACTCGTAGTCGAAAGCTCGTGGTCAGATTACAACCCGCTTCGTGCTCATTTAGGTGGTACTTAAGTTGGATTTTCACATTCTCATGTCCTTTTTGGTTCTGGCGCAATTGTAATGTTTAAGGGTCGATCATCAGTTATTGCAAGTTTACAACTAAGTTTCTCAACGTTTTAATGCTAGTGCCGTTGTAATTTTTAACAGCTAGCTAGTTTTATTTGTCTAAATTATAAAACCAACAACTCCCATTAAATCCACATAATCCTACTTATAATTCAATCCTAGCTAGTCCAGTGCCCCTATCGTACCCTATTATATTACACAAATAACGTAGGACACCCATCTAATTTTTAATTATACCTAAGATTTGGTTAATGATTCTTCTTTTTAAACAAGAATAATGGAGTAATAAAGTTTGCGATATGTTTTGACTGATAAAAAGTGAAAGAAAGGTTAGATGACTCTCATGAATCTACCAATTGCCGACCTTGCTAACGGTCGATAAGTTGTTTCATAATACTAAAAATAGAACAACTTTGTTGAAAACGATAGTTGAAGATTAAGTGATACTTTTGTGTTAATTATTACCGTTAATATTAAAGGTAAATGACAAAAAAATGCATCGAACTTGACACTTTATGTGATTGTGTATAGCCAACTATTTTTTTTTCTTATTGTATGTACTGAACTTTCAAATTTCGATCATTATGTGTATTTTGTGACTATTTTGCCATGTAAAATGACCATTTTACTCTTTGAAATTTGAAAAAATTAAGGGTAAAATGGTCACAAAGTACACACAATAATCAAATTTTGAAAGTTCAGTACATACAATAAGAAAAAAAATAGTTGGCTACACACAATCATAAAAAGTATCAAGTTTGATGCATTTTTTTGTCATTTGCCCTAATATTAATTACTAAGTAATCGATGAAGTGGTGGTTGTTGGACTATAAAAAAAATGGTGATGATTTGCACACTTTTTTGATTGACTGTTACATTCTAATTGACACTCTAAATTAGAGTGTCGCAATCAATTTAAATAATGTGCAAATCACCTCTCTAAAAAAAATGTTTGAAAGTTATTCATTAGCAAACCGTATTTTTAGGCTTTTGTATTGAAGATATTTACAATCAAAGCTTATCAAGTTTTGATCATACTTTTATTGATACGGAGGAATACTTTCTGGGGTAGGGCATGAGGGATCTTTAAAAAAGAATTCAAGTGTAATGTTACACTAACATGTATACTAAAATACGTAATATACTGATGAGATCTTTTTCTGTTTGAGTTATACAGGGAGGACGAGTTCTTTTTGCCTAACTACCTTTTATGACCCTTTTCTGACCTCCTAAATATCTAAATATTGAGGTAAGAACCATATAAGTCATGCGAGGAGATTAGGTGTCATTTGGTAATAGTTTAGAAAGACTAATGAGGTTTTTTACGTTGAGGTTATCCATGAATGGTAAGTTTTTTACTAAGATGTGCACAGTTTAATTGAGGTTCTCGTAATTATTTCCAACTTTTTTTTTTCAAGATTTCCAACCCTTTTGTAGACACTCCAAATGTGTTTATAGTAATGTTTGAAATGCACTTAACCACTTAGCCATCTTTTATATAATAGAGGAATTACATCATTTCGAAGTGATTTTGTCAATTCATTTTTATTGAAAAAACAATTGGGCCAATAGGAGAACTCAATTTCGCCACGTAAGTAAAATCGTGTGATATGATTGGTTAATAAAAGTCAAAATTAAATTAATTTTGGTCAAACTTTAATAAATTTTGTGAAGAAATTTGGTTGATAAAAAAACACATAAAAATATAGGTGTCAAATTTGTGAAAACAAAAACTTAAAAAAAGATGAGGTAATTAATAAAACTTTAGTGGTTGAATTTTAAAAATTATATAGAGTTAAATGTAATATTATAAGCCTCCATGTTTTTTTAATAACTTTGGATTATAAACAAATACCTCCTATACTTTATACCCTTTATACTTTATATATTAAAAATTACAATGTATATGTTGTTTTAAAATAACAACATATAAATTTGCATAAAATTATAAGTATCGGTTCTTTTACTATATACGTTCAATAAGGACTCATTTATTTCATTTTTAAAAGTTTAACCTATGTGGACACGAGTTTACATTTTAAATACGGCTAAATTACTGAAAACGGGAATATAATTATCAAATTGTAAACACGAGTTACTTTTATATAAAAATAAATATACGCGATTGCACTTATAACAATGACTCATGTAATTCTTATTTATTTATATAAGGATATCTAGAAAAACATTTTTAAAAAACTTTAAGAAGTATACTTTAACTTTATCAACGCTCATTATGTGCTATTAAACTTGCATCATGTGTACAACATAATATAAGTAGTGAAATTTAAATAACAATATCAACATCTTTGTCAGCTAAACAAAATTAAATCTTGAGTTACCTAACATAAATTTTTACAAATATTTTACCAAATTCTAATGGATATTAATGCATAATGAAAAACTCGTGCATAAGTATTAGTTGTACATATAAGACAATAATAATCATGGGCAAATTTTTATATGTGCATATACTGAACTAAAATGTTAAAATAATTTTGATTTATGTGTAAACTTCGTGCGTGCACGAAACTTATAACTATATAATTATATGCAATTACCTTTAAAGACACAATATTCAGTAATAGTAAAGGATAATTTTTTTGTCAAAATCTCGTGCGTGCACGGGTATTATAACTAGTTTTCTATACGTGGTCTACGCATTACATGAAAATGAGAACAACATACTGGTACATAGATCGTGACGCATTGCGAGAAACGAAGTAAAACCTTGCAACCTAATAAGTCAAAATCAACTTATTACGGATGAACAAAATGTGAAAACAACATACTGGTACATAGATCGTGACGCATTGCGAGAAACGAAGTAAAACCTTGCAACCTAATAAGTCAAAATCAACTTATTACGGATGAACAAAATGTGAAAACAACGAATCATGGTCCTTTTATTTATAGGGTGAACGAGATAAATTTTAACAAGTTATTAGAAGATAAATAGGCCCTAAACCCACAATGAGTTTGGGCCTATTAGAAGATATTCAAGACAATATCATGCTTACTCAGGAACTTATGAGGTGGTATAACAGGAAGGGTGGCCCAAAAAGAACAGCATTCAAAATAGTCATTCATAAAGCATATAGACACAGTTAATTGGGTATTTTTCAGAAAGGTCCTTGAAGGGTTTGGTTTTGATGAGAAGATGGTTCAGTGGATAATGGAATGTGTTACAACTGCAGCCTTCACCCTTAATGTAAATAGAGATACAGTTGGTTTTTTCAAGGGAAGGAGAGGTCTTAGGCAAGGAGACCCTATTTCTCCTTACATATTTACCTTAATCATGGAAGTGTTCACCTTAGATCTCCAAAATGAAATTTCTTGGGAGCAAAATTTCCAATATCATTATGGGTGTAAAGATATAAGGCTTTCCCATGTTTGTTTTGCAGATGATTTATTAGTAATGTGTCATGGAGACACAAAATATGTGAAAGTCATCAAACAAGCATTGGAGAAATTCAGTAGTTGTTCTGGTTTGAGTTCAAATAATTCTAAAAGTATTGTATTTTTTGAAAGCATGAATGAAGATGAAAAGGATGCTGTCAGTGTTGTTCTTCCTTTTTATTGTTGGAAAACTTCATGTTAAGTACTTAGGAGTCCCTTTGATTGCTAAGAGGTTAAGTATTAAGGATTGTGGGTGTCTATTGGACAAGATAAAGCCTAGAGTCAATAGGTGGAAAAATAAATGTCTATCCTACGCAAGGAGATTGTAGCTTATTGCAGCTGTCTTGGAATCAATTCATGTCTACTGGGCATCCGTTTTTCTTATTCCTGTATCAATCATTAAAGAAATCAACAAACTTTCGAAGTGCTTCCTATGGAATCAAGGTGAAACTACAAAAGGAAAAGATAAAGTTGTTTAGACAACAATTTGCAGGCCAAAAGATCAAGGTGGTTTGGGCTTAAAGGACCTTCAAAGTTGGAATCAAGCTATGTTAGCTAAGCATGTGTGGAATATTGCTATCAAAAAAGAGACTTCATGGATTAAATGGGTACATTCGGTCAAATTGAGAAATAAAAGCATATGGAATATTAAGGTCACTACAAGAATTCTGGTGATTACCCACGGACTAAATTTGTGGGTAAAAGAGCTATATCCGTGGGTAATTGGCTAATTCCCACGACTTACCCACAAACCAGTATACATGGGGAAAACCTCCGAGGCTAATCATATACCCACAAGAATTTCAAGCGGTGGGTAAGTTTACCCACGTCATCTTTGGTTGGAGTTCGTGGCAAAATGTGTTTGTGGGATTGCACAAGGTACCACGAAAATTCCCATGAATTTAGTTGTGGGCATTTTGTGGGTAGAATTCCCCATGGATATGATCGTGTTTAAATGCCGAGGGTAAGCATTTTGAACAAGTTGTGCATAGTTTGTGGGTAAATGAAGTAATCACGCATTTTTCATTGTTAAGTCGTGGCTATTTGTTTACAATGGTATACTGAACATTATTTCGTCAATCCCTACAAAATTTGGAAATGCATACAAATATAATCCAAAACGCAAATAATAAATTAGAATTGTATGTAATCTTGCATCCAAGTACAATGGATTAATAGTTCATCAAAGTATCTATTCCATAAAAATAAACAAAAATGTGTAGCTACAATGTTACATAAACAGCATGTGTGTCTATAAGTTAATATGTTATGTCTCAAGGTACATTCACGAGCCATCTATCCATCGAAAAAGCTTGGGCGGGCTGCTCAAACATAATGCGATCTCTCTTTATGATTTGGTTTTGTGGGCTGGCTCAAACAATAGAAAATATGAGAACTTAAATTAACTAATCCAGGTTGAGTGTCAATATAATTATGTTTTTATAGACCATAAGCATAACTAGTCCAATCATAGCAATGTATAAGAAAATGTGCAGGGTTTGCCAATCCAGATACCTTCAAGCGCATAAACTCCTCATGAATTGCAGGATCAAGTAATAATCTTCTTGCCTGCAAATTTAACCAACAGAAGATTGAGTAACACACATCAAACCAATTTCTAACACATACTTTTTCATTTGGAGTGATTGATACAATCAAAAGGTAGCGGCTAATGCAAGTTGAAGCACATATACAAACTCCAGCATGTCTTAACTTTAGACAGACACAATGTCTGCATCTTTTATGTATCTAGTAATGTAACAGAAACATATACAAACTCCAGCATTCAACAAGTAATTCTCATATAGTCATATACTATCAGACTTTCTCTAAAAAGAGATTTTGCCTAACAGAAAAGGGGAATTTCAGCGTACCTGCATCGATAGAGGCTTGAGTTGTGACCTTAAATCCCAAACAGCTGACTGTATCATTTAAAAACAGATTTATCAGTTAACGGGCATATAAATGCAAGGATTTTATAACATGTGAATACCAATGACCTAAGGAATATATACAATACACTATGATGAGATATGCATTTAGCACCCATTTAACCTATGTGGCGCCATTGACAACCAACTCGTCACTCATTAATGTTGATTGGTCCGTACACGTCGAAAACAATCATATAACTTATTTTAGGCAGTTTATGTATTTAACCTGATAAAGACTATTCTATTTTAGATTTGTGACTTCTAAGTTCATGTTCAGTCAAATTAAACATAATTTTGATTCAAACAAGATTAACCATCTGAACCAGAAAAGGATATCCCATATCACAATTCAGAAGTCGTGGTATAATGGTTGCTGATTATAAAAGAAATCTTAATACCATTGGCCTATATATTGTGTCTTTTTACTTTGTTATGTAAATGAATGGATGAAGAAATACAGAAGTACTAGAAGGGTACCCGCGCAATGCGGCGGTTGGTACCCGATAACTATTTTTATGGCACACAAATGTCTTTTTATATATATGTTAATAACTTTACGTATTTTAATTTATTACATTTTTTACATGTCTTCATATGGTTTAAATGAGATGCATCAATATTAGAGGATGTTACAAGTATGAGAATTTAAGACATTAATTATTTTTTAAATTTATACATATGCTTAATTATTATGCTTAGCAAAAGTAACTTTCTTTTGATGGAAATGTTTTGGTCTTAAAAATTTTAAGACTACTATATTTAGAATGTCCCAAACTCTTTATAAAGGAGTATAGATAAACACATTCCGTGTGCATAATGAAGAAAGAAATAAGCACCTTCATATCTGCTATTTCCTGCTCTCGCTTTGCAATGGTTACTATAAACGCAGCTTCCTTTTTCTTTGATTTGTCTAACTGAAAGTAGTAATACAACATGGATCAATACAAGATTATACACTTTCTACCCAAAAAATACAAAATATTTTTTACATCGAACCTGCTCTCGAAGTGATTCCTCCGATGATTTCAAGTTTCGGAGATAATTGACAAGCACTCTAGGTTCTGCATACGTGGAAAACATCAGTTACCATTATCCCAAAAATTCTCAAGAACAAAAAAATACATGGTATCATGATATGGATTATCTTTTACATCGACTTAAAGAAAGTAACCAACTGATGAGCCTGGAGGAATGAAAGCCTCCTTCTCAAACGCAGAATGCCATTTTTGAACTTCTGCTTTTGCTCCTTCAAGATCTGACTATTACCAAAAAACCACCATAAAAGTAAGATAACCCCATAAAAAATAGATACAAGTAAATCAAGCAGATATTCAAGCAATTGCAGTCCCACTGTCTTAAAGGCACTACACAAGTATTTTCCAATTACAGTTGACTCTTTGCTTGATAATTTTAGATGGCAAGATGAATGAGTGGGTTGGATGACGAGTCATAAGTGTTGAAATGGGTCATTTGTAGCAGGAGTAGAAAGGGATCAGGTCAGATTAGGTTAACTGCAAGCATTTTTATTCCCCTTATTTTTAATCAATAACTAGAGCACTAGTATGACTAAAAACTATTACAATTGACTCTTTGCTTGATAATTATAGATGGCAAGATGAATGAGTGGGTTAAGTTATGGGTCACAAGTGTTGAAATGGGAGTGGAAAAGGATCTGGGCTCATTAGGTTGACCGCAACTTCCCCTTATTTTTAATCAATAACTAGAGCACTATTATGACTAAAACATATTATCAAATATAAACCAAATCTTTGAATAAAACCAATTAGGGGGTTGTATGCAATAGTAATTGGATCAAAATTGTCACCTCTGACCTCTTATAATAATGGAAGACATGAAAATAACAAAGACATGATAAAAGATAAGTTGATACACATGTCGCAAGAGTATCCTGACAGCTCTAGAGACTACAAAAGCCAAAGCACGAAAATGGAAAGGGGGGTTTATGTTTGATTCAAATGCAAGTTTTAGTTATAGACCAAAACCTAATTAACAAGATGTTGAAGAAGAAATGTTTGATGATACCTTTCGCGGAGAGATAAAATCATCTCAGTTGCCGCACCTGCAGTTTCTTCTACTTTAATGTTTGCCTGAGATGTAAGCGAAATTGTAAACATCAGATTAATGAACGAGTAAACTATAAGAAGTTGAGATTAGATGATACATAACAATTCCAATGTGAGACCATGGTAAAGCTTGCATTTCTTTAGTAACATAACCAGAAACAGGTTTGTGAGGTCATTTTTGTACCAGGATGAAAAAGCTTTCAGCATAACTAATAAATCAGGTTTGTGGGTGGATAAATGAGACGATCACTTCAAATTCAGGTTTGTGGGTGGATAGTTCTTCTTAAGTAATCTCCGGTTCTGTGGTTGAATTCTTCCAAATGATGAGACATTCACTTAAAATTTTGTGGGACATCATTATGTTTAATTCACTCAATACAATATCTCCTTATCATGTTTTTTACACGTAGCCAAAGAGGCAATCATGAGTGATATTTGATTATTCTTACATACTGTAACAACTAACAAGCATCTTTAATTGTTTCCTGTGACTCCAATTGATCATGGCAAATGTTATCTCACACATCAAAGATCCAGTTACTCTATATAGATATTAGGAATATTAAATTTTCATAAACAAACTAATACCGTTGATGATGTTCACTATCTGTATACCTAAATAACAATACTTCAAGTGTACATAATAGAAACTCCACTAGTAATTATATCATATTTAAACAATGTAGTTTTGACAAATTAATCTATACCTGACGAGAAACCATTTCCAAAGGAAGATCTCTTAGCGAACATGATCCGGAAATCATCTTACTATAACATGATCTGAATAAGCAATCATGTACAACCTTGATAGATCATAATTTCAATAAGCAATCCCAAACAGCCTCTGCAAGCAATTTAATTAATAAGCAATCCCAAACAACTGCTGGTATCCATATTCGCCAGACCTTAACACACCAGTAGGCTGCAAAACCCCAAAATGCCACATAGATTAATAAGATGAAATTGTCAAAAACACAATATGCTATTAATATGTAAAAAGCACTTATATTGACCGCAACTAGACTCAAATTACAAAACCATATAATCGAGTACATATAATAAAAAATAATAACTAAATTACAACGTCAGAGGTTAACTAATTGACATTAGTCACTCCCCCCTTCATGCTATATGGACCATGGTATACGGTTAGGGTTCATGACAAGGTAGTTTGTACCGACGGTTGCCATGCTAGTGGCCAGCGATTGCGATGTGTGTGACATACACAATAGTGAGACAAGGATAAGGAGACGTGACGGTTCCGTGTAGATGACGGGAGTGCGATATTAGCGGATCCAATTTTGGAGGGATCCCAAATTTGGGAGGGAAGTTAGAAATGGCAGCGGGAAGTAAAATTTGGGGTTGGGGAGTGTGGGAGGGATGTTAAAAATTCTTAAAAAAAAACTACTCCCTCCCTCTTAAAATATTTTTTATGTTTTAAATTTTTTAAAGACTTCTTTTTTTAAGACTTTTATCTTAACTATTTTTTTATTTTGTTATATAATACGCAAAATATATAAATGAATTGGTTTTGAATATATTTATATTATTATAATTTTTATCAAGTATTATATAACACAAACAAAAATATTTTAAGTTCAACTAAAAAAAACTTAAAAAAATCAAAACAAGACAACTGCTCCTCCTTCTCAAAATTATACAGTAGTCCATATTTTCTTTTTGGGGTGTCTCAAAAAATTGTTCACTTTCTCTTTTAAGTAATAAGAAATTAATTTAGTAGAAGAATATTCTATTTGAGTTGTTTTGAACTGTGTGATTTTGTGTGTTAACAATAATTTTGAGACGGAAGGAGTATTTTGGAATGGGATGAGTAATGTATAAACAATCTTAAAATTGATTATTGTATATTATCTAATTAACCTTATTATTGTGTTAAATCAACACTTTTGCTCATTTGAGGAACTTATGTTTTCAAAATGGTGTTCATTTGCTCATCTACTATACAAGCCTAATCTACTACTATACATTTTGTTATAGTTGCATCTTTTTTAAGTATACTCGACCTAAATCTTTGATTTATTTTGATATTTGAAGGTTTACATTTTGGAGACGTTTGATGTTTATTTGTGATATTTTAGACTTTAGCATATTTTTATCCGTTGATTTAGGGTATTCTTTTTTATCAAATTGATGTTTTTCAAGATGACTCGTTTGACCTGAGCTCGTTTTGACCCGAGCGCATTTCGGCCCGTGCCCTTTTTTACGCGAACCTGTTTTGACCCATTACCCATTCCCGCCCGGCCCGCCACCCCTAAATTCAGTTGTTTCTGATGTGCTTATGTATGATATGATCCATTAGTAAAATGGGCTTAATTTACTTATCATTTTTTTCAAACGATGTGAGGGTTTTTTTTTTTTTTTTTTTTTTTTTTTTTTTTTTTTTTTTTTTTATCATCAGATTGATGTTTTTCAAGATGACTCGTTTGACCTGAGCCCATTTTGAACCGAGCGCGTTTCGGCCCGTGCCCGTTTTTACGCGAACTTGTTTTGACCCGTGCCCGTCTGGCCCGGCCCGGCCGACCCGCCACTCCTAAATCCAATTGTTTTTTATGTGCTTATGTATGATATGATCCATTAGTAAAATGGACTTAATTTATTTATAATTTTTTCATGAACTTATGCTTTTAAAATATTGAAGAACACTATTGAAGATGTTTGGCTTATTTTTGCATTTTGAAGACATTTTGTTTAGTTGCTTGTTTTTTTTCTCACTATATTCAACTTAAATGTTTGGTTTGCTTCGGAATTTGGAGATTTGCATTTTGGAGGCGTTTATATTTTGACGTCTGTTTGTCATATTTTAGACATTAATATTTGTTTGGTGTAGGATATTTGTTTAGTAAATTGATGTTTTTCAAGATGGGCCATTTTGACCTGAGCTTGTTTCGACCCGTGCCCATTTGACCATAATTATAAATTTGCCCGTTTTAACCTCTTACCCATGCCCCCGAACCGTCGTTTTGCCACTCCTACATGGGTGTCTGTTATTTACACATAAATTACACACAAAAATACCCACAACAAAGTTCCCATGAAAACAACATCATGAGTATATTTGTAGGTGTATTTGTAACCACGACTTGTTCTTTGGAAATTACTCATTGCAAAATACCCACACAAACAATAAGATGGGCAAGTCATGGGTATATATTCACCCTCCAAACACCCACATTAACTCACCCACCAATAAAAAGGATATTTGCATTTCGTGGGTAAAAAACATTTACTCACAAAATTACCCACAAATATAGCCACAATAACTCACGATGTGGGTAATCCGTGGGGAATGTTTTGGCGCCAATTATTTACCCACATATTGCACACCAAATATATATATGTGGCTATTTTTGTGGGTAAATCCGTGTTAAATTCGAGGGAAAACAAAATCAACTTTGAAAGTCACTAATCGTGGGTAACGGGTGGGTATTATGTGGGTAAATGCCCTCCAAAGGATGAGTGTGGGTAATTTTCATGGGTATTCCATCAGATTCTTGTAGTGGGTTGAGAAGAGTAATAGTTGGGGATGGAAAAACTTACTTGGTATAAGAGACCTCATATGATGAAATGTGTTATACAAGGTTGACAATGGTCAGAGCACTTCCTTATGGTATGATAATTGGAGCAGTTCAGGTCCATTGTCTCGAATGGTGACTCATAAGGATCTTTATGATGCTAGGCTGCATTGTGAATTAAAAGTCAGTGATATGATTTCCAATGGAAGTTGGTTATGGCATGAAGAATGGTATGAGAAGTTCCCTACAATTACTAGTTTGGATGTCCCAAGTTTAAGTGATGATAGTGAGGACAAAATTGTATGCAGAACTAACAGTGGTAAAGATGTTGACTTCTCTGTTAAAGTTATAAATTTTGATCTTAATAGGCTGAATCCTAGTATGGAATGGTGGAAATTGGTATGGTACTCTTAGTGTATCCCAAAGCATACATTTATCCTGTGGTTAGAAATTTTAAACAGGTTGTCCACTCAAGATAAAGCCTTTGCAGCAGGTGTTTACTACAGGTATTCTCTACATGCTACCAAATGCCACATCGGCATTATCTAAGCCTTGTCTTCCTAAAAATCCCTTGGTCCAACTTCCACTTTTCAGGTTTCGTTACAGTGATGGCTGCTTTGACCACATTGCTTGCTGACTTCATAAGCACTCAGTATTATGAGGGAAAAGAAGAAAAGCAGGCCCAAGTTTATAGGATTGATCCGAATGATTTAGATTCGGTTGTAGTTCCGTTGGTTGGGAAAGAGGGCGGTGTGGATGAAGATGGTTGTGAGGCTAATCACATACATGACCATTCAAAGAACATTTAACTCACTCAACCTCAGTTCACTTCATACATATATTGGAACTTCGAATGGTATCACATTCAATAATCATCGGCCTATTATTAGGCGTTTCACAAAGTCCATGTACAATAAGACCATTGATCGGTGCGTTATCTTTCCATCAGTTCTTTGAAGGGTTTGCATTGGCTAGCTGCACCTCAAAGGCCAGATTCAGCATCCTTCAATTCGTTTGACGTTAATGCCTTGTTAAATTGCCATAATGGCTCTTATTAGTATCGGTATATGGATAGGTATCTCTTCATTTTGCAATCCTAATAGCCCCAAGCCTTGGTTATTGAAGATATCTTGAGTAAGAGGATGAAAAAGAATTTGGGGGATCAATTAGTGTCGTTTTTTGCACTTTTTCTTGGAGTTGGATTAATGGCTTCTCTTGCAGCTTGGACGTAAAGATACCACTTTTTTTAACTCGATCCCGCCTTCTTGTTAGTGTGCGGTAAAAATGTAAATAACACATGATACGTGTATCATTAACAGACTAATGACACAAAGTTCATTTTGTAAAGTTTGTTTCTTCCTGAAACATTCTCTTGTAGCTCTGGTAATTGTTTATAGGCATGAATAACTTAGCGGGTTTTGGCCTTTTGTCTTAGATTTTTGTTAACATGAGCGAAGTTTTAATGTAAGCGTTTTTAAGGATTAAAAGTTTCACACGAACTACGAAAAATATGTTAATGGAAAATCGAAATGGCCTAACATACCAACTTAATTGAAACTTCTCTAAATCGCAGAATGTTTCATTTCTGTACAAAAATGTCATTTATGGTAAATATTTTTTTATGTATTTTTCTAATTAATATGGATTCGTCAAACACTCTGATATATAGTTATTTTTTTAACCTCATAAACCAGAAGTGCGAAATATTGTCAGGGCCGGTCCTGAGTTTTCGAATGCCCTGAGCGAGATGATAGAATGATGCCCTTACTAAATGTTGTAAACAAACGATGCAATATCTTTGAGAGGTTTAACCCATAAACAAAGCTCATGTATTAACTTGTTATCTCGTTGATGGTTTTACGAACGATCTTACGTAGCTATGTCTATACTATAAACATTAAACATGGAGTATTAATAAGTTTCATGTAATTTATGAGACACAATTACTACAGTTGTGATTCTAATATATATTTCTTATCGAGTTACATCTCATTTTTTTTATTAAAGTATTGCATAAATCTATCTTCAAGACGAGTTGCATAATATAATCACGTATTTTCATTCACTTTTACTTCATAAACAAACCACACATAAATCTCCATTTATAGCTACAATCAACAATTAACACTACTAACAACCACCACCTATTTTTTCTTCTTTATTAATTATAATGTGTGTATCTTTTTTTTTTTTTTTTTTTTTTTTTTTTTTGCTAAATAGCTTATTTTAGTTGCGATAAAACTGGAAAAAAAAAATCAAATATTTTATAGTACTACCGTGTTAAAGGTAAATACATTATGTAGTTTATTGTGTAACTTTTACAATAGTTTATAAGATAATATATACAATAGAACACGGAAATGAAATATGTGTTTTCAAACCTATTGTACCAAATACAAGAGAATTGATATATAAGAATAATTTAATTTAGAAGGTATTGAATGCAAACTTAGTTGAAAGTTAAAGGTGTTTTTTTTAAAATAGACCAATTAGAGATGGACCAATTAGACCTACTGACCCACAGAAGTTACAACAATCAATGAAGCTTCTTCCTCACAAACTCGGCCATTCATGTCCGGCAACACCTTATTAGCTCAATTTTATTTTTATTTTTTTATTTAATCTTTTTTGACTTTTTTCTTAAAAAATATAGATGCACAAAGAAGCCAAACAAGTAATACTTTCAAAAATTCGTTTTTTTCTTTTTTCATACATAAAACCGAGACTGAAAACTTGATGCCCCTTATCTTTTTGATGCCCTGGGCCTTCGCCCGCTCTGCCTATGCATTGTTGCATCCAAGCACACATGATATAATGTAAACTTCTCTTCGTTTATAATGTTCTTAATTTCCTTCTTACGAGCCAAAAACTATAGCTTATAAAGTGTAACCTTTTTTCCTCCTAGTAATATTTTTTGCGCTTGTGTAATAAGAACGCAAATCATACACGCACAGTACAGTGTAAGATCCTGTTTTCAGATTTCTAACTATACATGAATACTAAATAGCTCTATTTCTAGATACCAATGTAGATGATTGAGGATATCTGTCATGTCTTGTGTTATTCCTTAATTTAAGATGCTGTATTGTAATGATACCGAAAAATTAAAAAAATACATCACTTGTCATGTAAAGCTACACGTCAAAACGCCATTCTTCTCACCCTTCATATATCGGATATCCCGAGGTACAATACTTGTTAGACTTATGGAAACTTTCTCATGTAAAACATATTCTCAACCTCTTTTACTCTTTTTGAGATCTAGATGCTTTTTTAGCTTATTCCATTCGCCTCAAAACAACCGGATCGGATACATTTGCCATTGTGTATTGGATATGCCAAGGTACGGACAGTATTATACGGAAGATCAAGAATCAGAATTTTATTACAGATATATGAAATATCAAGTATAGCCTTTCTAAAAAAAAGCATTAAGTATTCTTACTAGCTTGTTAATTTAACTACTAGAGACGATTATAACAAGTTGAATGAAAGACGATCATGATAATAAGTTAAACTTATAGTGTAGCTAAAATGAATACATGACAACATTATCTTTCCGTTGGAACTTTACGTTTTCCGTTTTCCTCATCGTTGCGACATCCACTACATACAGTGAAGAATATATCTCGTTTTATTTTATTCAATTTCCAAGTTGATGCCGTGTACATGTTTAAACGATCTAACAGACGTCTCAAGCCAAGACAACATAATATCATTGATAGTCTTAACCTTAAGTTTCATTGTCTCTTTGAAACACATAAGGTCAGTAAAACATGAATGTGATGTTCGCCACCAATTGTCATCAATCACGCTATAATAACTTCGGTAAAACATGAGTGTGATGTTCGCCACCAATTGTCATCAATCACGCTATAATAACTTTTAACACACAATGTGCGTAAAATGTTGTACAACGAGAATTATTTTGAGGATATTCTATGTGCACAAGAATATCTACATAAATTCTCGGTCTATAAATTGCTCAGGATATAACGATAGTATCGTAAAAGTGTGAATCTCAATTGAAAGGATTTCCAATGTAAGGATGCATTACTGGGCGATTACTCCTTTGGCAGTAGGTTGTCTTACATCTACCGCCAAGGGAGATTTGCTCAGCAATTCATCTGCTACGACAAGGTAAGATCCTTCCAAGGATAGTGTTTCACGTAAATATATTTCTAGAAGAAATATGTTAATTGGATGTTTTTTTTGGTTATTTTGATTGATCATATCATAACTTGTAGAATGAATATCATTTATTCACTTCATGTTTGTTTCTTATAAAGTGTTGTTTATTCAGTTTGTAAATTAATTTTTAATATATGCTATTTAATAATGATTTCGTTTACTTTAGTTAAGATCAATTATCAGTTTACAATGAAAACCCAAGCAAAAAGGTTCAGAAACATAATTAGTCATATTTAAATGTTTTACATTTGTTAATGTTGATAACTCGTTATATGTTGTATTTCATTACTGTAGTCGCCTATTTAGGAGTATTTGATGAGCGAGTTTTAATGTGCTTTCTAGGATGTTAGATTCGATCCATACTATGAGGACACGTATAAAGTGGAAGAGCTTGTGGAAGATTAGATGACTTAACTAGAGCATGCAAAGCAACACAAGTCCAAGAAAACGTGAATGGAGCATTACATGTTTGGGTCACCTCGGCGTGGTTGATCAACTGCGAGTAATGAAGAAGTTTCTGTAAAGTGAACCACGACGTGGTCGATCCCTAACGGGATATTTTAAGTTTCTGTATTTTGTTTGATTATGGTGTACGTTTTAAGGGTTTTTTAGTTCAAATTTTTTACTTTAGTTAGGAGACCTTTTCCCAAATAAATATCTTCCCATATAGGGCTTGGAATCATTGTTTTTTACTTATCAAGTAACAATTAAATCGACTTGTGGTCGTTAAATGATCCTTTGTGATTGTGTTGGTCTCTTGTTAGGGTTTTATTATTGCTTCCGTTCTGCGTCACATATCACGTGTGAATTTCCGTGGTATATAGACTTAAACCTTGATATTGAAAATACTTCTTTGATGTGCAATTTATCTGATGTTAAGGTTCATAATTACCATTCCGCAGGGTGAACTTTTGTGATACGTCAATTTATATCTTGCAAGAAATTGAACTCGGGGATCTCTAGTTCTTTTGAACTTTGAACTAACCTTACTCTAGTATTTTGGTTGTTAGCAACATTTTTTTTTCCTGTTTGAAGCATATATGTACTTTCATTTGGATTAATAATATAGAAACCCTTTCTAGGAATTTTTCTGTATCAAATGTCAACAAATAGTTGCAGTGACTCACAAGTGGTTGCAGCAAGCCGGGATGAAAATACTGCTTTAGTTCTGATCAAGTTTGTGGCGATTCCTTCCATCCTTTTGGCAGGATTCAGTTAAGTATCCGTTCCATTAGTTGGCAAGAACTGATGAGTTTTGCAGACTCAAGTTTCTTTATCGCCACAGCTTTTGCTGCTGGTGTCATCCTCGCTGCAGTTAATGTGCACATGCTACCGGCCAGATCACATAACTTCACATTTACAAGGGTACTGGAACTTGGAATCGTATCACATTCAATCATTATTGGTGTATCACTAGGTGTTTCACAGAATCCAAGTACAATAACACCAGTGATTGGTGCATTATCTTTCCATCAATTTTTTGAAGGGTTTGCATTGTCTAGCTAGCTGCATCTCACAGGCCACATTCAGCATCCCTCTTTCACCATTAGAGGCTTGTTTTTTTACATAATGGCTCCTATAACTGGCGACATAGGCACTGGTCGCAGGTATCTCTTCATTTTGAGATCCTAAAATCTCAAAAGCTATGGTTATTGAAGGTATCTTGGACTCTACTCCTGCTGGAATTTAAATTTATAAGGAATTAGCTGATTTAATTGCTGCTGAATTCTTGAGTAAAAGAATGAAAAGCAATCGGGGATCAAATTGTGTCTTTTAAAGTTCTTTCTAGGGGCTGGATTGATAGCTTCGATATGTTGCAGCTTGGGCGCTAAAAAAAGACATTTTTCTACTCGTGATGTAATTAATCTCACTACGTCCCACCTTCTGGTTGTTGGGCGGTAATTGTTATAAATTATACATGAAACGTTAACACGTGAATGACAAAAAAGTTCTTTCTGCAAAATGTGGCCGTTTGTGTTAGTTATACAAAGATATAGAAGGAGCACCAAAGAAGTCCACAGAATCACACAAATGTACAAAATGTTGCCTTTTTTCTCTCTTGAGGGTTCGTTTATTGCATTAGTTCCGAAAATACAAGACAAACCATCAAGTATGAATATTGGCTTTTTCATGTGCTTTCCTTCTAACGACCCAAAATACCATAGGTGAGAAAGTGTAACCTTTATCTCACCTAGTTGTAGTGTTTACGCTTGTGTAATAAGAATATGATCGACACACGTATAGTGTAAAATCTTGGTTGCGGATTTGTAGCTATACATGAAAACAACATATGGTATAGCTAGCATTATTATTATTATTATTATTATTATTATTATTATTATTATTATTATTATTACTTTAATATCAATATAGAAATGAATTAGTAGTATAATACAATGAGAAGATTTATTTTGGGCAAAGTCAATGTTACAGTTTATATACACAGATAAGTCAAACACTTTGGTCACCAGATGCTAACTAACTAAAATACTAGCTGACTGAATTAAACCGTCTAAATAGGTTACATTATGTTGCGTTTGATTAAGCTGCTATGGAAAAGCAGGCACGTCGTGCTTGGTTGTGACTTGTGTTTGGAAACAGGCGCAGAACTTGGGGTAGTAGCATCAATGTGGTGTGTTTAGTTATGCACTCTAAGGAGCATATTTGTCATGTCTCCTGTTATTCCTCAAATCCACTTGTCAGGTAAAATCACCATTCAAACTGCCATTTTTCTCACCCATTGTATAGGATATGCCATGGTACAATTCTTGTTATTAGGATTATGGAACCTTTCTAGAGTATAACATATTCTCAACCCTTTTACTCTTTTTGAGATCTAGATGCTTTTCTAGTTTACTCTATTTGCCTCAAAATAACCCGTTCATTTTGTGTATTGGATATGCCAAGGTACGAACAATATTATCTTTCCATTGGAACTTTTTGCGTTCTCCATTTTCCTCATCATTACAACATCCACGACAGTGTAAGAATATATGCTTCATATCTCATTTTATTTGATTCATTTTTCGTATTGATGCCGTGTCCCAATCTAGTCTGCGAGATTTCTAAAGCCAAGACAACTCATGAATACCAATGATAATCCCGCCCTTACATTTCGTTGTCTCTTTGAAACGCTAAAGGTCAGTAAAACATATTGACCTAAAAGTTAGTTTGCATGAATCTGATATATGTTCGCCGTCAATTGTCATCAATCACTCGACAAAAACTTTAACACACAGCGTACATAAAAAGTTGCACATCGAGAATGCATGTGTGTAGGATATTCTATATGCATAAGAATATGTACTTATTTTGTTGGTCTATATATTCAATTTTAGAAGATCAATATCGTATGCAAAAATGTGAATGCATTGAAAGTTTTTTAATGTAAAGATGTATAACAGGGTCATTACTCCTTTGGCAGTAGGTTGTATCGCTCCTACCGCCAAGGGAGATTTGCCCAGCAATTCATCTGCTACGACAAGTAACTTATGCATGATAAGTTCCTTCCAGTTCCAAACTTCCAAGGATAGCGTTGCGAGTAAGGCCTTGTGTCGAAATGCTTCTACATGTGATATTTTTTTCTGATGGTATGTAATCCTTTTTTTTCTAAGAGTTGGATATATATTATCGTCCAAGGCCCTCTTTTCCTTTGTCTTAAACACTTGCTTATGTACTAGTGTACTACTACGTAAAACGTTACTTCCAAGAATATGTGTATATGCAAGTGGGTCTAAAAATTAAATGATGAAATGAGCCCACAAAGACTAATCCGTAGTGGCCAATTAAATTCAGGAAAGTCCTCCGATAGTCCGATTAGACAATTTGCGTGCATGATTCACCTATAGAAATATAAATAATACATTTGATATCAACATCACTATTCACTTATAAAAACTTTTGCAATGATTGTTAAACATATGTAAAGGGAGCTGATTGGCAAATTCTGTTTTTTATAGGCAAACACCAATGTAAAGCAGCTAATTAAGCATGTTATAAATAAATATGTAATACAACATATAATGCATAATATGTGTGTCATTGAAAATTTTGCGCGAAACAATTCTCATATGTAAAGCTTATTCCGATTACAAATTTATGTGTACATGTTGAACCAAGGATTCATGTTTGTCGGTCAATTATGTAAGAATACAGCTTTGATTTGTTAAAATGTGTAAACATTGTTTATGCCATTTAAAAGAACTCGTAGCTGAAAGCTCGTGGTCAGATTACAACCCGTTTCGTGCTCATATAGGTTGTACTTAAGTTGGATTTTCACATTCTCATGTCCTTTTTCGTTCTAGCGCATGCAATTGTAAGTTTTAAGGGTCGATCATCAGTATCGCAAGTTTACAATTAAGTTTCTCAACGTTTTAATGCTAGTGCCGTTGTAATTTTTAACAGCTAGCTAGTTTTATTAGTCTAAATTATAAAAACCAACAACTCCCATTAAATCCACATAATCCTACTTATAATTCAATACTAGCTAGTCCGGTGCCCCTATCATACCCTATTATATTAAACAAATAACCAATGACAACCATCTATTTTTTAATTATACCCTAAGATTTGGTTAATGATTCTTCTTTTTAAACAAGAATAATGGAGTAATAAGTTTGTAATATCTTTTGACTGATTAAAGTAGAAAAAATGTTAGATGACTCTACCGATTGCCGACCTTCCTAACGGTCGAAAAGTTGTTTCATAATACTTATAAAACTAGAACAACTTTGTTGAAAATGATAGTTGAAGATTAAGTGATACTTTTGTGTTAATTATTACCGTTAATATTAATTAATTATTAATTAGCAATCAAAGAAGTGGTGGTTGTTGGACTAAAAAAAAAATGTTTGAAAGTTATTCATCAGCAAACCATATTTTTAGGCTTTTGAATATACTAGGTGTGTACCTGCGTTTAGCGGTAGCGGTTTTTAGCGGCAGACAATTAGCGATATGCGATATTTTGGTAAGTGTTTCGTAAAACGTTCAGAATAAAACGTGAAAAAACCAAAATGTAATTGCAAACGTTTATAACATATGATAATTCAACTCTAGCAAAAAAATTTAGCATGTATCAAATGACAAAAAAAATTTAGTGAGATTGAAAAAGAAAACATTACATCAATTATAAAATACTAACTAACAATGCACGTTACTTGTCGCGTAAAACTTCTTGGCATACGACATTTGAGGTATAGACTCCTCCTTGACCGAACTCTTTAACTGGCTTCACTAATACCTTTGTAGTTCTATGTGATATCCTTTAGACAAAGCAACATAAAGCTTGCCATGCGAGAAAACAGAGTCGAGCAAATAGACACCTACATTTGGAATTGTTAGGTCCTGATCTTTATTGATAGTTATCGCAAAGCTAAGGCGCACAGAGAATTATGTTCTTTAGAGGGAACATATTAATCATTTTATTCACGTTCACATGCATATTTATTGAATGACAAAATTTTAAGGGATTGTCTCAGTTATCTTAATTTAACGTTCACACCATGCTATTAGGCTGGGCGCAGCAAGGGAAAAAAGTATCGGTCGTGAGTCGGTCGACTGACTCGTGTGTCGATCGAGCTTGATGTGGGCTATCGGTCGCTAGTCAGTCGGCGGTTTTTATTTATTTTTTTTATTTTTTTTTCCGATGGTCTGGCCGATCGATTAGAAGACACTGATGCGCGTATGAAGCACGTTCGGGGTCAATTCCTTTTCGTCAAGCAAGTTTTTCAACACCCTAGCCAGTGAACCTAATCGTTGTAGTGTAGTATTGGGTAAGCCTCGGGTATTGATATCGTTCTCTAGGGGAATAGGAATGCTAGCAAGAAGTGTACTACGCTAAGGTTGGGGTTGAGGATGATTCTTTTTTATCTTTTATATATTTTTTAGAAAGCTAAGGGTAAAATCTCGGGGCAATTGGTTTGGAGGTGGTACTTCTACCGATTACTTCTACTACCTAATTATCTAATACTACGGGTAGCTATGTCTTTTTGATTGTGTGCTCGTATGATGATTAAAAATGTGTTTACCTAGATACTATTACTCCCTAGTTATATTTTATTGTTGGTTGAATTGCCACGTCCTTATTCTTAACGCGTTGTGTTTTCTAAGGTCGTAGGTGTGCCTTTATCCAAACTCTTTGAGAATACCTTTAGGTTATTGCCTACGAAATCCTCTAGATTAATCATAAACTAACTTTAAGGTTATCTTTGGATGTTTAGACTACGAAATCCTCTAAGTGATTCATAAACTAATGTTCACAAAGATTACTCAAGCATTTAAACACAACGACAGTCTAGTTGCACTCCTAAGCCAATTACAATTAAGATAATAGACAATCAATCAATAATTAACAACTAGGTTTCATAGTCTAAGCAAACACATAAGAAATTTAGCTAGACATGTTAAACAAGCAAGCATACACACAATCAGTCAAACATGGGGTAGACATAATGATAAATTGAATATATGGATTAAGATATAATCAACAAAGCATTACAAGATATTTTTGGAGTGATTGAAACCTTCAAAGTTGCTGGAAAAACACCTATTTAAACCCTGGAATCGGAGTTAGGGTTTAGATCCTACAAAAAGTGAAGTTATAATGTTCCATTTATAGGCAGATTTTTTGTCGGCAAAAGGTGACGGTGTCAGCTCGACCAAGTGACGGTGTCACGAAGACTTTTTTTCACCAAACTGTAGATTTTCTCGTTCCGGTCGCGTGGCCTTTTGAATCACCTAAATTCGAGTTCGTATGCAAAAGTTATGGCCAAAACAGTATCAGCTACTTCGCGCGCATGTTGTGATAGTCTTGATCAGCTTGTGACGGCGTCAGTTGAGATGTGTGACGTTGTCAGTCTTTAGTAGTGACGTCGTTTGAGTCTTTGATCTTGAGCGTCTGGTGTAGATTTTGTGACTGACGCATTCCAGAGTTAAGGCGTGACGCCGTCAGGCTTTAGGACCAGAAATTTCACTGAGCCGTCGCGTGCATGTTTTGATCAAATCTTCATAGAGTGACGGCGTCGCCCTTTGATTAGGACGCCGTCAGGCTCTGTTTGAGCAGCTTGAGTGGCTTCGATCTTGACTTTGCCATTTTCTTCATGTATTCACTCCTTTTCGTCCAAAAATGCATTATTTCAGCATTTTGCTTCCAAGAGACCTAAAAAGTGAAAAGGAACGAAATTAAGCAGTAACGGATATAAAAGTGGTCGATTAAGGGCTTAAATGACCCCTTAAAAGTGTACGTTTTAAATACTTATCAAATATCCCCACACTTGGTATTTGCTTTTCCTCAAGCAAATGTGCTTTTGGCCAATCAATTTATAAGTTAGGGGGCATGAAACAAAGGTTTAAAATAATTCATAACAAGTAAAAGCTTCGCAATAGTCATAACAAGCATGGAAATTATATACTAGCACCTCGCAAGGGTGTTTGGATTCTCTCATCTCTCGGGTGTATATGAAATATAGTAAATGGAAATGGAAGATAAACACTCATTACCTGGCATAGTACATAGATTACCATAAGCGTGAGACTAGATCAAACCTCCATCGCTTTGACGTAAGCACCTAGGAACAACTATCTAAGAGGTCTTTAAAAGGGTTGTAACGTTAGGCTTACGGTAGGGAAACAAAGGGTTTGGTTGGATAGGCGATTTAGTGGTGGCAAGTCAAAAAAATCTTATGTTAAGAGTATGAAAAGTGTGGCGTTGCTAAGCCAAGACTCGACTCATTAAACTCTAAATAACATGAAACAAACATACATAAATTGAAAAACATAAACATAAAGATATATGTAGGATGGTAGCCCATATGTTTTTTCTTCTTTTTTTTTCAACACTCTATATTTTTCGATTCTTTTTTTTTTTTTTTTTTTTTGCATACACTTTTACTCTACCATCCTCTATGATAACATCAAAATATAAGGGATTTATATGAGCATCCCTACACTTGAGTTTTTATTACTCTAACACTAATTTGACCCGATTTGAAAAGATCAAAACACTTGGAGTATTTAATTACGTAAATAAAGGGAATTTGAATTTAACATTCTTTCCCGTCGCTCCATAAAATTTTACTTTACCCATGAGTCCCAATCATCCCAAAACTGTGTACAAAAGATATGACTCGACTTAGCAACCATGCAAGTAACTAGATAATTGAACTAAGGGTTTAGTATGATAACAATAATGCACTAAAGGTGAGTGCATACAAGGTCGGCTAAGGCGATTTGGGTGTATATTTGGGGGTAGATTGTAAACAATGCTCTTCATTGACATTCCGAAAAACCGAAACATCACGAGAACCGCGAAAAGGATAGGCTATGAGGGGTTAACTAGGGGTATCGTGTACTAAAGATGAGTACATCGCAAGGGTGTGGGGTAATTACTCGACCGATGTGGAAGAAGTAATTATAATACGGGTTATCATAATGCCTCTTATCATTTAGTTATTCCTAACTACACAAGTGTAGTCTCACAAGCGATCTCGGAATACATCACAAAACAAGTTCTAGAATCTATTATACTACCGGTACACTCTCGAAACATTAAAGGTGAATGCTTTAATTCCTATATATCTAGGGGCGAACCTCACATTTTTGGGTGGAATTTGAGTGGTAAACGGTTTTTTGTGCTAGTCATATAACTCCTATCCATGAGACGCTTTATTAAGACTAAAGTCCCACTCGTACATGTCATAAAAAAATTTTAAATTGGTGCTAAAATTGCCCTAACAAATATTTCTCATAGCTTATTACACAAATGAAATAGGACAAGACAAATATTCAAGGATAAGCATAGTTTCTAAGTTCCTGTTTTATTCTCCCTCCCTACACTTAAACTGAACATTATCCCCAATGTTCTCCGAAAGTATCAAAGTTATGATAAATGAAGGTAATTAAAATAGAAAGAAACTAGTAGTCCCCTGATTAGCTCGGTAGGATCCGTGTGAAGTAGTGGTTAAATTCTTTCCCCAAGAATAATGTATGCGTGATAAGCTTCATCCAATATTATGTTTCTTCTTCTTGATAAATAAAACCTGCACACTTTAAGAAAACAGACGAAACCTTCGTGTAAAATTGGCGGTAAAACTATATATGACTCAACTACACTAGGATATAATGCTTGTGGAATGGACATTTGCAGATTTTCTGGAAAATTAAGACCTGAGAATTTCCAAAAATTATAAATAGCATAGAAAACGAGAAAATTTTATAAGTTGTTTCTGGTCCTCCTAACGTCGTCAGGTTCTAATCCTGACGCCGTCAGGTTGTCCTGACAGAAAGTGGTCTGCTGCGTTTTCCTGGAAAAATTCTGGAAAAATTACACCTTTAAAATCTGGAAAAATTCCTTCAAAACATCCATTATGACTCAATACAAGCTGTTAATACAAATAAACCGTAAAAACGTTTATTAATATTTGCGATCTCTTTGTGTTTTGTTGATAACAAATATAATGTTATGAAGGATCGAATATATTATTGTGTTGATGATTCGGGTGGTCTTGGATGATCAAAATACATGTTTTCCATTTTAGAGAGAGAAAGTAGAGAGATGGGTGTTTTCTTGGTAGAGACTTGGTTCTCAAAAGTATAGAATGTTAGATTGAAAAGCACCACCCCTTCCATGGATGGAAGGGGTATTAATAGTTACAGACAACTCGACCTCCTATCGGCCTGTGGATCAGGTATACAGTGGGTAAAGACCCGTCCTTCCTCCACGGTGTTGCACTAAACTAAACTACGCTACAAACTAACTAATAAGCTACTAAATAATGTAAATAACGACAAGTCTACGAGCTAACTTAAGCTAGATAACATTTGGGGTGACCGACTCTTCACTAAGGAATTTTCTAATTCCTAACAATCTCCCCCTAAGGGAGGTCACCCCATGTTTTACATTTCGAATCCTAGCATTCTATTCTTGACTTTGTTCTTGAGCTCGTAGACTTGAATTCTTCATTTCCGCAATCTTTGTGCTTTTGTAGCGATTCTTCAAAGTCCGCATAGTTTTGTACTTTGAGTGGAGGTCTTTGAACTGATCCAAATCTTTGATGATCTTCGAGCTTTCATTGAGATCATCAGCCACAGTAAATCTCTGGATCACCCTTTATTGTGTTGCCATCATGTGAAGTTGTGACTTTTGGACCGACATGCTCACACTTTTGAATCATGACATCTTTCCATCAGAGTAGCGGAAGCCTTACTGGTTCATGATATTTGCAGCAGCGTAGCAGAAGCATAGTATAAAACTATCAGAACCAGGTTATGTAGATATGCACCAGTCATGATTTCTTCAATTAAGTGTAGATGCTGTGAGCATGCGGCTTTGGATTGACGCCTCAATTCTGATCAGCTGCAACCGTCCAAATGTACCTGCAAACAACAGTTAGCAATAAAACACACGAAAGTGTCTTTGACCACTTTCGTTGAATTGAGGTACACGGCCCACGGTTCCCCGTTGATCAGTACAAGTACTGCCTGTGATCAGGAATAATTCTGAAGAATCTCCTTGACAGGGTTTCGCAGCTGTTCTAGCTGTTCTCAAACCGGAACGTCTCAAAGAAGACAACACGGAGTGAGTGAACCAGCGAATTGAGATTCACTGATTGATGAAAAATTATTTGAAAAACAATCGTGTATTGCTTGAAGAAAGAGTTTTGCAATACAATGAAGGTTTTATGAGAAAGATCAATTTTCAAACAAAAACACTTTTTGTATTTGAAAAGAGTACACATTCGACGTGCTAGTGAAAAGAAGAGATTCGCACATCGAACGGTTTTTCCAAAAGTATTTTTTCAATCAGAGATACTTTTTGAATTTGAAAACATAAGTACACATTCGACGTGCTAGAGAAAAGAAGATTTGCACATCGAACGGTTTTTCCAAAAGTATTCGTCAATTCCATTCCTGGACCAAGATTGATTCACGAGTGAATCGCCCCATTGTTTCTATCCAGTTGTCACAAGTTTGATCTTTAGAAAATATCTCACATGCCACCTACCAAGAGCTTGTTTGATGTTGGCTCTAGAAGGCTTTCCATCTTCATCGTGAATATTTTCATATCACTCGGATGTTCTGGCAATACCACAAGGATAATGCGTAGGACTCTTAATATATAATCTTACTTTCCACATTGTGTGAAACAGCAAGTCTTCATTAATATAATGTCCTAATGAGATATTGCGGATGATCTCTTGGCTCTAGACTCAATCGTGCACATTTGGTTCCTGTGTCGGAGACTAGGGAGAGGGTCTCCTTCTTCAATATCAAAAATCTCTAAGAGAAAGTCGATAGATAATGTCGGTTCCCCGTGAGAATGAAACAAGCCCTTTTAAGAGGAACTTGAGTGGCTTGGGAAGTTGTAGTGCAGTGCGTCACTGGGTCCATGACGTCTTGTCTTCAATACCTATGTTACCTTAGTAAGCACCAGTAGCATATGTATTGAACCCGGTTACTGCCCTAAGGTTGAATTATTGGAGGGCTATTTCTTTTCACCCTTTTCACATTCAATTCTTTTTCATTCTTCAACCCCTTCAGTGCTTACCGAGACTTCATTACTAGAACCTTGTTGGGTTTATTCCAGTACTAGCTCTGTCTCAGTCCGCACTCTTCCCATATCTCACTTTTCTCCTTTTTTTTCATCATACCTAAGGACTCTACACTATCTAGTGGATTGTCCCTGGGTAGATCCCTCCGGTTCTGGCGGATCGTGGGAACTAATACCTAACCTCACCATCCTTATAACTCCATACATAAAGTAAAATGGTCGGTCTTTTGGTACAGTTCATTCTTCCATGAAACCAATTGAAAAATCATTTGGAAAAACAATCAAGGTACTTGTGATACGAGATCAAAGCATTTTGTACCTTAATAGTTTTGATCATTTAGAAAACCTCCCCCTCAACATGTGCATATGATTTAGAAATTGTTTAGCACAAGGATGCAAGAGGACTTTGAAATATTTTCTTTGATCACAATTTTCATACGAAAAAACCATTTGATTTTCTTTGGTAAATTCTCCCCCTCAATATGTGCATAGGATATTTGAAATCATTTTATCACATAGAGGCAAGAGTTAATTTGAAGCACATCCACAATCACAAGAGCCATTAAGAAACCAGTTTGAAAACTCAATCAAGGTACTTAATAAATTACTTTAAAAATCTTTCTCGTACCTCGATAGTTTATTTGCTCCCCCTCAATATGTGCTTCAAGATTCGAAAGCGTTTAGCACATATGAGCGAGCAGCGTGCACAATTAAATCAAAACGATCACCTTTTATCAAATTTCATTATTAAATCACAAATTCTCCCCCGATCAAAAATATCAAACCCTTTGAGATTTTGGATCTCAAGTGATTTAATCAGGTTTGGAAAACATGGGAGAATATGTGGCCAGGTTTAAATACTCATCTTGTTTTTGGATAAATCCTCCTCCTCAACATGTGCATTGTGTATTTGAAATCGTTTGGCACATGGAGGCAGGAGTGCCTATAAAGGACTAAAACTGATTCCATTAAAACAGATTTGAGATTTAAATCACGATCTCTCCCCCGATCAAACCATTTGAGATTTGTGATCCCATCTGATTTAAATCATTTAGAAAGTTTGGGGAAAGACGTGGCAAGATTTAATTTTTTGAAAAATGACAGATAAGGAACAGTTTTTCGACATTAAAGATTGTTAGTGTCAGGTATGATAGTTTTAAGAGACCTTTTAAGTAAAATAAAATAATTTCACAATCAAACAAGAACAGAAAAAATTTCATTTTGACAGATCTTTGAGTTTTAAAGAAAACCATACCATGACATAACATTAAATCTTTAGATCACCACATTTTAGCGTACAAACGGACTTCTGATGAAATATTGTTTGAAAATATTTTATTTTAAATCACTCTCCCCCTCAATCGATGACCGAAGTCGATAATTGAGTGACTTAGGTTTTGATAAAGAAGTCCGGTGATTTTCAAATTTTAGACCAATTTATTTTCAAAACAATATTTTTCCATTTTCAAAAACAATTTTATTCAAAGTTTTAGAAAAATGGTATCATCACTATTATCCCTGCACAAAGATACGTTAGGTGGATGAGAAGCTTCCGTTTTTGTTGCTGTAGGGTTTGGAAGAAAAACCATCTGCTGATGCAGTGAGACTTCTTTTTACGTTGCATTTTGAATGCCAACTGAGGTCAAATTAAGCTCTGTTTCTTCAATCACTTAGAAGAAAACCATCTGCTGATGCAGTGAGACCTCTTTCGTTGCATTTATGCCAACTCTCCATAGAAGTCCAATTAAGCTCCGTTTCTTCATTTGTAAACCCAAGATATAGTTACCCTTTCCTTTCGGCATCCAATCATCTTCGATTGTGGGATCCAGATCGGGAACATTCTTTTATACCAATATACCTGTATACGTTAGTGAACACACATACAAATATATGGTGGTCGACATCACCCAAACAACAATCGACTAATAAAAGTCAATGCAACATATCAATCAGATCATATAAATGTATGGGAATAATGTGTTCATCAAACTCTAATCATCTAATCCTAGCAATCATATCCTAGGCACCTAGTCCTTCAACATAGGTTAACATCATTTTTATTTAAGGATATTAGGATAATTAAGAAAGCCCGTTAGATGATGTAGATTTGAAAAAAACATTATCCCCCTCAATCCATGACTCATTTTATGAAAAGTTTAAAAGTGCCGAAGTCATTGATTGAGTTTTTAATTTTACAAAAACTCTGAATCTGATTGTTTTAAAAGCAACTCATTTACCACCATATTTGAAAACAACAAATATTTTTCTGAAGAATTTTAGACGGAAAAACATTTGTGTAGGAACAGCAGTCCTTCGACATACTTTCCTCAAATTGTTTTAGGATAAGTGCACGAAATATTTGAAAAATTGTTTTAGCGCAACACTTTCCTTTCTTTAAAAGAGCGGGTTACTATCAGAAATAATAGCAAACCATTGTTTAAGCACGGGTTACAGTCTGAAATAACCGCAAGCCATTATTTGAAGCCCGGGTTACAGTCTGAAATAACTGTAAACCATTTTTTGAAGCGCTGGTTACAGTCAGAAATAACTGTAAGCCATATTTAGAGACATGTTTTGGAAAGAAATATTTACACCTCCTGCTCGAACTTCATCTATGGTCCCGTGCCATTATTGAATGACATTTCTAAGACCGTAGATGTTATCGATACCAGAAGACATATCTAGGAAAACATATTTTTGGTATTTTTGAAATTTTCTGATTTTTATGGGTTTTTGAAGGTTTTAAATTTTTCTATTTTCTTCTTTGTTGGTTTTATATTTTTGTATTTTGGTTTTCTAAAAAATATATACAAAGATAGAATAGATGATATAGTAAAAGAAGATGATGATACGAGTACCGAGATAAGGATATCGAGCAGCCCCGTTGTAGAAGATAGAAATCGTCATCTCTTAAATATTCACCACCAAAGCTTCCAAGGCTCTTGCATAGAAGAAAGAAATTGAACCATCTGAAAGTGAGACTTTGGCAGCTTCCCCCCAAACCGAAAGACCTTTAGCCGAGCAGATTCAAAGCTTTCTTTCAAGCTTCCATTAGCCAGGTGCACCAAGAAGCACACCATTATCATTTATCCCGCTGCTCCATTTAAAGAACGATAATCGAGGTTCTCCGTTCGGGGTTATATCATCAAGAAGAAGAGCAGCAACGTTTCATCCCACTCTTTAAATTTCTTCTCAAATTTCATTACCACTGAAGTCTGAAGCAATCCATTCCAAAAGGTGTCAAGAGACCACTTCCCCCACGTAGTTGAATTGATGCAGTCAGTCTCTTTGAATAATGCTCAAGAACTCTCCCAAATACACATCATGAGGGGAATGAAAACACCTTCCCATGTTCACATTTTTCTTCCCAGATGATCGTGTATGAAGCTCAAGAACCCGAAGTACACCAATACCCAAGAGCTCTCCCGAATACACATCCTGAGGGGAATGAAAACACCTCCCCATGTTCACATTTTTCTTCCCTGATGATCGAGTATGAAGCTCAAGTATCCGAAGTATACCAATACCCAAGGAAGAAAAAACTGATAACATTGAAGAAGCAAGCCAAGTCACTGATTATCTCTGCGGATGACAATCTCTGCGGATGTCAACTCCGGAATAAGTGATTATATCTCTGAATCACTGATTAAGCCCTCAAGTGAAACAGCTGAGCGCCTCCAATGTACACAATTCTCTCTCCTCTGATGATTGTGATAACATCGAGATCATCACGCACTTGTGTACCTCTTTTATCTTCAGAAACTAACTCTTCCATCGCTTCCCCCACATAGTTGTAATAAGAATACTAAACGCCTTGATGAGTAAAACCTTGAGTTTCTCTGCGGTCATGACATTTGTTTTCCCGGGATATCTTCAATCACTTAGAAGAATTAAGTTCATCAAGTTTACTCGCCATGAGTCAAACCTTGAGTTTCTCTGCAGTAATAACATTTGTCTTCCCGGGATATCTTCAATTTCTTAGAAGTATTAAGTACATCAAGTTTACTCGTGTTTAGATGCTTGTCTCCTTCCCTCTTTCTGGTTTTGATACTTCAGAATCAGCAACTCTTTGAATGCCCAAATACTTGAAATTTGTTGAGAAGATCGCTTGAAGTCTTTGTGAGAATCAACATGCTGAATAATGTGAGCAAGTCTAATTGGGGATTAAATTTGACATATCACATTCCCCCAATTAGTGCTCTCCCCTAGACCGACAATCTTTTTGATAAATGCCCAAATTAAGAAGAAGTCTTTAGATCATTAAATGCAACTCGTCTTTGGTCTTCTAACATATAGCAAGAAATGTAGAACAGACTGTAGACTCGACCTTCTTCAAGATTGTCCAGTTGGGGAGTAGATAATTAACATCTTCAACTCACACCAAAAAGCATCCCACCAAAAAGCATCCCAATTAACTTACATCTTGCAAATCCCCTTAACTAAAATCCCTCCCAATCAAACAAGAACAGAAAGATGTTCATCAAGGAAATCAGCAATCAGGCCTCAACGAACACACAAGATGGTAACACCAAACTACCAATCACATCAAACAAGAACAGAGAGATTGTTCGGAATCATCATGTTGATGTATACGTGAAGCATTAACCGGAAGCACTTTGTCGATAAACTCATCAATCCGAGTGAAGATGTCAACCAACGACTCTTAGAAGAGAAAAACTCCATGTGAAGATAACCCGATAAGAAGAGGCTCGGTTCTTACATGAGTTTAGAGCCGTATGACCATTTATATTCTCAAATATCAATCAACAATGCAAAAAATTCACACTTCTTCTCCCCCTCAAGGATTGCATACGGAGATGCCATTCTTGACTAAATAAGTGAAAATCATCTGAATATTCTATTCACACTTCTCTCCCGCAAAATCAGCTCATGATGTCGCCATCTTCATTATAATCGAGCAAGTGGAATGAGAAAACAATCAGTGGTATCCCGGTTCACTTGAAGACTGAAGCGCATGGAAAAAGTATGAAGCATGTTGATGAGAATGGTCATAATAAGAAGATTTCTCTTCTTCCGAAGATAATGCGCACTGAAGCGTACACATTTCTTTTCTTTAGAGTACGAGGCCTGAACTTATGTGAACAGACGTCATAATCTCTCTCTTTTCAGCACTCTTAGCAAAACATGTAATCGACCCCATTATCATTCAGTACGCTCTTTGTAGTGACAGCTGATGGAGAAAGCCCAATATGATGAATTTGACCCTGAAGAAAACTAACCCGAACTCGTGACTTAAACTTGCACATATGTAACAAAGAGCGGTGCCGAGAATTCATGCTCCATTGAATCTCTTAAGTACTCTATACTCTTCAACCAACCAACCATCAAGTAATAGAAGTACATCACCTCTTGAGAATCCACAATTCAATGTGACACTGAGCACTACAACGTAACTCCTTAAAGTGATAGTTATTTTTTAGTGGTAAGAGCCCAATTCCCCCAAGTGGTAAAAGAAAAGGTAAAAGACACCCACCAATAACTAGATTTCCAAGTCTTTGTTTTTAATGATAAACTTGAACAAGGATCTTGAAGAATCTTCATCCAACCATCCCCGATACCTTCAGATGCTAAGTACACTTACCCGTGATATTTCACTTCAACCTCAAATAAATAATAGTGAATTAACTCCGTTGTCACATCTTCTTGGTTAAAAGCTCAAATCTAGCCTCCTTTGACGTTTTAAGTGAACTCTGATAATGGTTTCATCCCGACCATGGTTTAATGAGCATAACCCCGTAAAACCTTGAAGTAACCAAACTGCCATGACGAATATCTAAACACACATCCAATTCATGAAGTACACCCTTTTGTCCCTTCTTTGAAGCAAAAACCGTAGCACCAGCATCATATAAGATCCAGAATTACACTTTCCTTTCTCCAGGATGGTTCTATCATTACGGGATTTTACAATTCCATGGTTTAAACCGAGAAATAGATTCTTTCGCGGGATTTTACAAAACCAAGAATAAACCATAAGATAGATCCGGAAATGCACGTTACTATTACCAGGATGTTTCCATTGTCACGGGATTTTACAAGTCCATGATTTAAACCGAGAAATAGGTTCTTTCGCGGGATTTTACAAAATCAAGACAAAACCGTAAACAATGTCAGCTTGAATGTGTTATGAAAACTTTGGTTTCAGTGAATATCTGTTTTAGGGGAACATGCAGCGGTTTATCAACTGTTCATAATCCAACATCAGCAAAATCATCAATCATCCAATCAACACTTTGATAAACACATCATTCACGCATTCTGTCGGCTATTGTAGTGACCTCTTGGTGAAGTAAACCCGATATATCAAACTCGAACATGAAGTAAAATCCCCAGATTTGTTACTTAAACTTGTACTAATCCATGTGAAGAAGAAACGGTGTACCCAATGTACAAAACCTCTTGACGTATCCTCAACTGCGTGAGACACCGAAGTGATAGCTACGTTGTGGGTTAAGCGAGAAAGAATCACAAAAGTAACTAAATAGCCAAGTCTTTATCACACTCAATAAACGCCCAAACAAGTCATCTTCGCGTAAGGGTAGAAAGAAAGAATATGAAATAAGTAAACACCCCTGAAAACCTCACTTCAAATTCCAATGAGAAATATCGTACAAACAATCCCGTAGTCAACCTTGTTCAATTATCAATTTAAGCCGTGACATAATATTCTTCGTGAAAATGTATACTCCAAAGTACCAAATCGCATAACACAACGAATCTCATCATCACACTAAATCTTATCATCAAATCTCTTAACCCAAATTCACAAGCATGTACCATTCATCACATGGTTCATTGAAATCATTTATCCCATCTCATCACACAAATACCTTAAACATGACAAGTTGCTAATCTCAAACCGTTCATCCCAATAATACATACCCGTTGATAATATTAAACTTAAATCACGTGGCCCATGTGAAAATACAATTCTTAAAAAATCTGATCTAATAGTTATACAAGCAAGGTCCAATTGATCACATACCAAGGCCCATGTATATTTTCACATACCATCCGATCCACTTACACTTACACATACACGTGAATATTAAACTTAAATCAACCCATCTACATATCAAGGCTCATACCCAAATCGTCACTTTTGGTCTACTTACAGTCCACGGCCCATGTAAACGGATTTTGGCCCACACCACAATATCCTGATCCGGTCCATCAACACATAAACAAAAAAAAACCCGTCCAAGACACAAACCTTAAAATTTCGGATATAAAATACACAAACATCTCACTTTTAACCTAATATCTCTCAAACCAAACCCTAATCCTACTAACTATCCGCCCCCCTTTATCTCAGAATCATCTCTCAATAGCTTTTCAACAAACCCTAAAATCACTCTTTATAATCCTTAACCTTAATCAAAAATCGTTTGCCCCTATCAGAATCATTTCAACAAAGATGCACATCATCGATTCTCAAATCAACATAGTTACATCCCTTCGCTTTAACTCTCTTCAAAAGACAACAAATCAGGCATGATTTATCTTTAATGAACAGGATGACCTCGCCACAGGGATGGCATGAGGTGTAGAACAAGGCTTCAAAGATTATCAAACGTACACGGGTAGGTTTATTTTTTTTTTGTTACTTCGTTTAACAAATAACCGAACACGGAGAGAGATGAAACCCTAATGGTTTTGATCTTTCTTCAGTTTGTTTCGAATATTATCACAAACTTTGGATCGATGATGGTTGAGGTTCTAACCAACAAGATCTATCAAGATCTGGTAAATGGTTGGAATGAAACTGAGATCATTTTGTTTTTTTTTTCATTTAGTCCATGTGAGATAAGATCTATGAAGAAAGATTCGTGTATAAAGCTTTAAGTTATTGAAATATTTCGAGACACACGAAATCAAAAACTGAGATCTTTAGAATGATATGGTCTTGAAGATCTTGATGATAACTCTTTCTTAATCTTTTATGCTTGATATTCGTATATGTTAACACCCCGAACCAGAAGAAAGGCTAAACATTAATTGTTTTGATCTATCTTTATGTGTTCGAAAAAAACAATTTGAAGCTTCACACAGAATATAGGTCGATGATGTATATTTTTTCGTGTTTATGGTCCTTCAAAGGTTCTGATAAACACATGTATTACACGAAAAAATTAAGCAGAGATCGTATTAAATTTAATTCCTTTTTAAAGTTTGAGTCATGAGTCTAGTATAGATGTAGGTGATGGAGGATAAGATAGGTTTGGGATATGTTGATGAAGTTGGATTAATTGTGTTGGATCTGATGTTATTGTTTCGAGTCATCTCTTTTTCGATTTAAGACCTTCGTGGATTGATGATGGTATGATAAACTGAGGTCTTGTGATGTTTTGGTGTTTGGTTTTCATTGTCTAGTCTTAGTCTTCTTCTTCATCATTTCTGTCAAGTCGCTAACCTTGAGTCAAGTCGCTAACCATTAAATCTTACAAGTCGCTATTGACTCAATAGTCAATAGCCAAGTCGCTACATCTTTTAACTCAACAAGTTGCTACTTGGTTTTGTCAAGTCGCTAGCAGAGTCGCTAGACCAAGTCTCAAGCCCAAGTCGCTACCCCAAGTCGCTAGACCAAGTCTCTAGCCCAAGTCGCTAGCACAAGTTGCTACGACTTGTAAAGACAAGTCGCTACCCATATTCACTGGATCTGGACGGAAAAATGTCAAGTCGCTAGCATGATTTTATACATTTTTCGATGAGTTTTCCGGTTAAATTCATACCATATTCAAATGAAACCCAGAAAAAATTGCATATTCAGCAAAATATTTGCCCTGAAAGACCATGAGAAACAGACAGATTTACCACAAAGGACCACAAGACCAATGACCACAGATTCTTTCATGGGAAAAAATATTGGTAACAAAAGTGACAAGACCAATGACCACAGATTCTTTCATGGGAAAAAAATATTGGTAACACAAGTGACTGGACATCAGATAACAACAAATAATAAAACATTTCACTTGACACTTTTGACCAATAAATATGAATACAATATACTTGTTTAAGAATCATTTACCCATAAAAATAATCCGACTACCCAAATACCCAAAACAGATTCAACCAAGTAACAAAACCACAAGAAAAATCATCAAAACACAACAACCTTGGCTCTGATACCAATTGAAGGATCGAATATATTATTGTGTTGATGATTCGGGTGGTCTTGGATGATCAAAATACATGTTTTCCATTTTAGAGAGAGAAAGTAGAGAGATGGGTGTTTTCTTGGTAGAGACTTGGTTCTCAAAAGTATGGAATGTTAGATTGAAAAGCACCACCCCTTCCATGGATGGAAGGGGTATTAATAGTTACAGACAACTCGACCTCCTATCGGCCTGTGGATCAGGTATACAGTGGGTAAAGACCCGTCCTTCCTCCACGGTGTTGCACTAAACTAAACTATGCTACAAACTAACTAATAAGCTACTAAATAGTGTAAATAACGACAAGTCTACGAGCTAAATTAAGCTAGATAACATTTGGGGTGACCGACTCTTCACTAAGGAATTTTCTAATTCCTAACATGTTATCTTAAGTACAATTATAAGGATACATGTTATTTTTGTAAAGCATTTACATATAGCCATTTAAATACAAAAATGTTGTAATTAATCATTTGTTGTAATAGTTTATTAGGATGGGTAAAAACCACAACCCATGGATCATATCCATAACCCATTGACCCATACCCATTTGACTAGATACAATGTATTCATTAGATACATTGAATCTAAAGGAATACCCATGGACCAACCCATAACCCATGACCCATAACCAAAAAACCCATGGGCAAAGAGGAGCGTCCCACGGATCCCTAGGTTTACACTAGACGGATCCCTTGTGGGAGGGATCTGTGGGATCCGGGGAACAGTGGCAGAAATTGCCTATAAATAGAGAGTCATTTCTTCATTCTAACTCACCCCTCTTCTTACTAATTCTCTCATATACTCTCATTCTCTTCTAACAAAAGATCACTTGATCTAGAGAGTACTTCCTTATTTCTTTCTTTAGTGATTCTCATATAGGTCCTTCTCTAAGGCGAGATCACGAGCATTCTACAAGTCATCCAAGCAAAGGGTCCTTGATTGATTTGTTCCTCCGCAAGATTTCTGTAGCGAAGATCTTGTATTTGATATTTCACATATTTGTTGTGTAATAGTCGTGTTGGTTTGGTCCACCGTGTTACGGACTCGGTATTTAGCTTTGTACCGGAAAAAGGTATAAGCAACGTTGTGAAGGCTTCTCCGCCAAGTTGAAGGAGTTTGTTGACATAGTGCTTGAACTCTCGAGTAGGTGACTCGGGGAGTGGAGTAGGGCGAGGAAGGTGTCCTTGTAGCCGAACCACTATAAATCGGTTGTGTCATTTCTATCCCTTTGCTTTACTTTATTTACTTGCTTTATCATTAGATCTATAACTATCTACATCCATACGATCTCACATATTATCGAATCTAAAGTTTTTGAAACTAACTTAAAATCGGCAAAACTATTCAACCCCCCTTCTAGTTTTCCACAATTGGCATCAAGAGCTAAGTTTATAAAAGTTTTAAAGTAAATCGTAATTTAAAAACTTTTCGATCACTATGGGTTCTGAAAATTACAAGGAAGGGCAATCTATGCAACGACCACCACTACTTGAAACTAATGGTTTGATATATTGGAAAAATAGATTCGAAACATATGTGAAGTCTAAAGATATTGATCTTTGGTACATTATTGTTGAAGGCGATTTTGAGGCTACCTCAAAAGATGATAAAGGAAATTAGTTAACATACCTCATGATACACTAAATGATGAAATGAAGAAAAAGCTTTCTAAAAATAGTGAAGCTAAAATGGTTTTGTATAATGCTTTACCCAAAAAGGCATTCGAAAGAATTTCTATGCTTAAAACATCTAAAGAAATTTGGAATTCTTTAGTTGTAACTCATCAAGGTAATCAACAAGTTAAAAATAATAAAATTGATTTATTTGTTCAACAATATGAACAATTTTCAATATCGGATGAGGAAACTATAGATCATTCATTTGCTAATTTCAATACTATTATTGCATCTTTACAAGCACTTGATGAATCCTTTTCTAGCCGTAACCATGTTAGGAGATATCTAAGGGCACTTCCATCCAAGTGGAGATCCAAGGTGACGGAGATCGAAGAGTCAAAAGATTTGACAATCCTCACCCTTGATGAACTCATAGGCAACTTAAAAGTCTACGAGCTTGTCCTTGCTAAAGACTCCGAAGCCTCAAAGGTGAAAGAGAAACACAAATCTCTTGCCCTTAAAGCCAAAAAGGCTTCAAGCGATGAAGAGAACTCCTCTTCGAATAGTGACGACGAGGAGTACGCTATAGCGGTAAGGGACTTTAAAAAGTTCTTTAGAAGGAAGGGAAGATACGTCAAACAACCGTATGACGATAAGAAAGGCTTCCGGAAAAGCAAAGAGGACGAGAAGCCAAAAGATGATCGTACTTGCTTTAAATGTGGGGACCCAAACCACTTTATTAGTAAGTGTCCCAAACGGGATGATCAAAAGGCGTTCGTAAGCGGCACGTGGGGAATGAGCGACGAGGAGGACGAAGAAATTTTTCTCATGGCAAATGACGAGGTAGGTCACAAATACTATAGTAGCTTATCACTAGATGACGACTCTTTGCATAATGAATATGACAAACTTTGCAATATTAGCTTAAAACTAATTAACAAAAACAAGCTTTTAAAAAGTCAAAACCAACGTTTAGATAAAGAAGTCATAGAATTAAAAGCAAAACTGAAACGTCTAGAAAAGGGTAAAATAGCAAGTGGTGAATGTGAACTTTGCGTTCAACTTCAAACACTAGTTGATCAACTAGATTCTAAAATTGCTAGAATGAGTATGAATACTTTAGATATGATATTAGATAGTGTTAAAACCGGTAACAACCAAAAAGGTTTAGGTATTCAACAACTTGATCCATCAACTAGTGAAAACAAAGAACCACAATTTGTTAAGGCACTAGAAAAACCAGCCACTATTGTGGCGGATCCCACGGATCCCATAAAAAAGGGAACTGGCTAGTGTTAAGCCAGGGATCTGTGGGTCTGCTGTAGCAAACAGTGGTAATAACGTAGCTTCTTCATCTAGAACAGATTTTGTTATCATTAATAAGAAGAAACCAATTCATTTCACCACTAGACAACCACCTCCAAAATATAATCCTACTTTTTTAAAAAACAAGGCTCCAACTTTTTCAAACCATAATCCATCTGTAGAGACCTAATAATGTTTACCCGAGAAGTAACCATCAAATGGGATGGAACCCAAATATGCAAAATGGTTTTCCTTTTCAAAACTTTGCTCCATGGAATGCATACTAATCTTATCCATACATGTCTAACATGAATGGAATGTTTAACACTAATGGACCCATGAACAAATGGGGACCAAACTTTTGAGTTAATTGTTTTCTTAGGTGTGCTTAAAGGTCGACCTAGACCCAGATGAATGGGTCAAGGATAGCGGGTGCACGAGGCACATGACAGGCAATAAGGATCTATTCTCCACATATGAATCCTTCAATGGAGGTAATGTGGTGTTTGGAAATAGCAAAAGTAAAATCATCGGTAAAGGTACGATTTATAACAAATCTCTAACCATTAACGATGTGTGTCACGTAGAAAACCTAAACTTTAACCTCTTAAGTATAGGACAAATATGTGATAAAAAGTGCAATGTACTTTTTGCCGAAACCGGTAGTAAGATATTAAAAAATGGCATAACCGTAGGAAGAGGAATTAGGAAACATGGAGTCTATGTCATTAAAATCGGTAATGAACCTAAAGACAAACTATGTCTTACCTCTATGGATGATACTTCGACCTTATGGCATCGAAGATTGGGTCACGCTAACATGCGACTTATTCAATCGCTATCATCCAAAGATCTAGTAAGAGATCTACCCAAGTTAAAATATGAACATCACTTTTGTGATGCTTGTAATGTAGGAAAACATCACGTTTGTATTTCACAACATAGAAATCTCTTTTCAAAATGTTTTCTAAAATGATACTTCTTCCCATATCAATTTCACAAAAGCAATTTCTCACGTCTAGGACAAATCGCTTTTTCATTATTAATACAACGTAAAAACCCATTTTCATTGCATATCATGTCTTTTGAATGCTAAAGGGGACACATAACTAATATGTGTTTTCGGGTACATTCATTTAAGCCACAATGAATTAGGAGCATTGGTAACACTAAATTACGTACTCAAGTACTAAATATGTGTTTTCGGGTTATCTCACATAATAGTATACTTTTCCACTTCTAGTTTAGTTTTCTTTTTCTTCTTAGGAGTCGAGATAACCGCAACTCCAAATAGTTTGCATATAGGCACACACTAGGCAAAAATATTTCCAAAAGGAAAATTTTGTGCTGCCTGGACCACCAGACCCACGGATCCCAGCCTTCATGCTGGACGGATCCCTCAAGGGAAGGATCCGTGGGATCCGTGAGACAGAAGCTTGTTTAACTTCTATTTTTCTCATTTTCTTTTGGAGTATGTGATTTAATGCTTGTTTTCTCATGATCACATGCCTTAAATACATATCTAATCATTAGATTTTAATCCATATTTTGGGTCAAGCATTCATTGCAATGCACATTTTTTTTTTCTATAAGTAAGGATTCCCAACATTGTTTGCATATTCATCTCATCTTCACAAACAAATAACACCATGTCATCCAAAAGATATTACAACTTAGATGAATCACCTAGTACAAACAATCATCTTCATGAAATCCAAACCTTTGTACTTCCACCTTCCAAAATACCACAATCAAACTCTAGGATATCCGCACGGATTAGCATCCGCCCTTGTTGCTTAGCAAAAACATCATCAAATGGCTCATCACCATCAAATAACTCACCACAACATGCTTCCATTATAGCACCTCCCTCATCACCAACAAGTACACCATCTTCATCACCTAAAGTCACTCTTTTGGAACTCCTTACGACTCCAACAAGATCTCAACAACCAAAACAAAAATAAATAGCCTTTTTGACACCTCCAACTTCTCCAAACACAATATTCAATGATCTTGAAACATCACCACCCTTAGCTCCCATTAAACTACAAGAACATCTAGGTTCTTTTCCACCACCACTTCCAATCATTCCGGACTTTGATCCGCATTTTCCTATTTTTCCACCACAACTTCCGCAACTCACAAATCAAAACAACCCGGAAGACTTCCGTACTCATTACCCACATCACTTACATTGTGAACATTGCCAATCCACTAGGAAAATTGCAATAGAAGTTAGGGAAGAAATGCGATTTATACTCAACCTCATCCTTGATCGCATCAATACCATTACTCATCTAAACCTCCATTCATAACTTTATGCAAGCATGGAAGGAAACATTATTACTATTTTCTATTTTTAGTACTTTTTCTTTTGAGTCATTTTCAAGAACAAGTCTTGTTCTTATTTTTACATGCTTGTAGGTGGCATAAATACCACTACACCTTGTTGTTTTATTACAAGGCCTTGTTTACATACCTTGGCTCCCAATCTTGATTCTCGTCACTCACAAGATTCTTTAAGCATGTTACTAACCTTTCTCTTTGTAGGATTTTTTTTTTTAATTTTTCTTCACTTGACGCCCCAAACTAGGGGGAGCTACCGTCAAGAGGGAGTAAGCGATACGTGGACTAATTTTTCCACACTTTTATTTCTTCAAAGGGTTAACTTTTTGTTTCGACAAAAAGAGGGAGAAGAAGTAAAACTTAAGGGCTTTCAAAAACATACATCTATTCTTAAGTTTTACTCATCATAACATTATGTTTTGTCATCAACAAAAAGGGGGAGATTGTTAATACAAATAAACCGTAAAAACGTTTATTAATATTTTGCGATCTCTTTGTGTTTTGTTGATAACAAATATAATGTTATCTTAAGTACAATTATAAGGATACATGTTATTTTTGTAAAGCATTTACATATATCCATTTAAATACAAAAATGTTGTAATTAATCATTTGTTGTAATAGCTTATTAGGATAGGTAAAAACCACAACCCATGGATCATATCCATAACCCATTGACCCATACCCATTTGACTAGATACAATGTATTCATTAGATACATTGAATCTAAAGGAATACCCATGGACCAACCCATAACCCATGACCCATAACCAAAAAACCCATGGGCAAAGAGGAGCGTCCCACGGATCCCTAGGTTTACACTAGATGGATCCCTTGTGGGAGGGATCCGTGGAATCCGGGGAACAGTGGCAGAAATTGCCTATAAATAGAGAGCCATTTCTTCATTCTAACTCACCCCTCTTCTTACTAATTCTCTCATATACTCTCATTCTCTTCTAACAAAAGATCACTTGATCTAGAGAGTACTTCCTTCTTTCTTTATTTAGTGATTCTCGTATAGGTCATTCTCTAAGGCGAGATCACGAGCATTCTACAAGTCATCCAAGCAAGGGGTCCTTGATTGATTTGTTCCTCCGCAAGATTTCTGTAGCGAAGATCTTGTATTTGATATTTCACATATTTGTTGTGTAATAGTCGTGTTGGTTTGGTCCACCGTGTTACAGACTCGGTATTTAGCTTTGTACCAGAAAAAGGTATAAGCAACGTTGTGAAGGCTTCTCCGCCAAGTTGAAGGAGTTTGTTGACATAGTGCTTGAACTCTCGAGTAGGTGACTCGGGGAGTGGAGTAGGGCGAGGAAGGTGTCCTTGTAGCCGAACCACTATAAATCGGTTGTGTCATTTCTATCCCTTTGCTTTACTTTATTTACTTGCTTTATCATTAGATCTATACTTTCTCTACATCCATACGATCTCACATATTATCGAATCTAAAGTTTTTGAAACTAACTTAAAATCGGCAAAACTATTCAACCCCCCCCCTTCTAGTTTTTCACACAAGCATTTGACTCTAACAAACACACATATATATCAATTTCAATAATCGTAGTTCTCATGTTCACGTTCTTTTAAAAACGTGTGTAATCCTCCCTACACTTATCTTATTGTAAAATACCTTTATATGTAATTAAGACGAAGTTAAAGACAAAATAAAGCATTTTCACAAATTCAAACATGAGAACATACAACAATGAAAAAGATATATGACACACAAACAAGCAAACACTTAAGCATGGGTTGCCTCCCACGAAGCGCTTTTCTTTATTTATGAGTCTTGTAGCTACACTCGAAGTCGTGCTCCTACTTTGTCTCGTTTTTCATCCTCAATGAAAACTCTATCATATTGACAAAATTCTCATCTATTCTATACCTAGGTCCTAGGGTCAAGCAATCCCTATAGTAAAGTCTCCTTTTCTGCCACAAAAAGTTCAAGCCTTTTTCAACATCTTCTTCTCTTTTTTCCTCAAAAGCTATAATGTTGTCTCGTTCATAAAGGGATAAAGGGCCATATCCGTTCATCTTACAAGGCATCCTATAAGTAATTTCATTGTCCCCTTCCACAAATCTAACCGTTCCTTCGGATTTGTTATAGCTTAGTTTAGACTTTTCAACAAATGGTTTTCCTAACACAACTTGGGACAAGCTATAGTCAATGACACATCCTATGTCTTCTAGGACCATAAAATCAACTAAGTAGGTGGATTTTCCTATAAAGACGTGTACATCCTTGACTCTTCTCAAAAAATTGCAAACCCAACTAGGATACTTAGGGTCTCTCCTAATCTTAAGTCGCTAATTCATTATGTCATTGTAAACCGCTGATGACATCACATTAATGGGAGATTCCGTATCTATGTAGGCATGCTCGATGTTCCTATATCCAATCATACAAGGGATTTTAATGTTCCAAGGATTTCTTCTCCTAATCTTTGGGCATATCCTAATGATGGACGATCGAGGATTGTCGATTATGTATTGGTGGTAAGCAACTTCTTCTTTAGTGGGGTAAAGATTAAAGTAAGCACTGTTTTGCTCACTCACATTTTCATTTACTAAATCATTACCTGAACTATTGCTAATCATGGAGCCAACAATCGAGGCGCTAACCGCTTTTTCAACAGCGTCCCTAATTGTACTCTCAAATAACCTATGCAAATCTTGAAGGTCGTTGTTTCTACTAACATATCGGTTGCGACGATTGTTAGAGGGGTGTTGGTCAATGGGTTGTGGTTTGAATGGAAGTGGTTTATTTGGTGGTGGGTTGTTGTTTGATGGGTTATCACCTTCCATGATAAAAAGTGATGGGGCTACGAACAAATTCACGAAGAAGGGGGATAGACTACGAGGAAGCTAAAAAATGAGAAAAAATCTTATATGATAAAAATCAAGCAAGGGAACCTAAACGAGATAAAAATCTAACTAGTTATTCTATACCCCGGCAGCAGCGCCAAAAACTTGATGCGCGTACGAAGCGCGTTCAGGGTCAAAGGAACTTCCTTTTCGTCAAACAAGTTTTTCAACACCCTAGGCAGTGAACCTAATCGTTGTAGTGTAGTATTGGGTAAGCTTCGGGTATTGATATCGTTCTCTAGGGGAATAGGAATGCTAGCAAGAAGTGTACTACGCTAAGGTTGGGGTTGAGGATGATTCTTTTTTATCTTTTATATATTTTTTAGAAAGCTAAGGGTAAAATCTCGGGGCAATTGGTTTGGGGGTGGTACTTCTACCGATTACTTCTACTATCTAATTATCTAATACTACGGGTAGATATGTCTTTTTGATTGTGTGCTCGTATGATGATTAAAAATGTGTTTACCTAGATACTATTACTCCCAAGTTATCTTTTATTGTTGGTTGAATTGTCACGTCCTTATTCTTAACGCGTTGTGTTTTCTAAGGTCGTAGGTGTGCCTTTATCCTAACTCTTTGAGAATACCTTTAGGTTATTTCCTACGAAATCCTCTAGATTAATCATAAACTAACTTTAAGGTTATCTTTGGATGTTTAGACTATGAAATCCTCTAAGTGATTCATAAACTAATGTTCACAAAGATTACTCGAGCATTTAAACACAACGATAGCCTAGTTGCACTCCTAAGCCAATTACAATTAAGATAATAGACAACCAATCAATAATTAACAACTAGGTTTCATAGTCTAAGCAAACACACAAGAAATTTAGCTAGACATATTAAACAAGCAAGCATACACACAATCAATCAAACATGGGGTAGACATAATGATAAATTGAAGATATGGATTAAGATATAATCAATAAACCATTACAAAATGTTTTTGGAGTGATTAAAACCTTCAAAGTTGCTGGAAAAACACCTATCTAAACCCTGGAATCGGAGTTAGGGTTTAGAGCCTACAAAAAGTGAAGTTATAATGTTCTATTTATAGGCAGATTTTCTGTCGGCAAAAGGTGACGGCGTCAGCTCGACCAAGTGATGGCGTCACAAAGACTTTTTTTCACCAAACTGTAGATTTTCTCGTTCCGGTCGCGTGGGCTTTTGAATCACCTAAATCCGAGTTCGTATGCAAAAGTTATGGCCAAAACATTATCAGCTACTTCGCGCGCATGTTGTGATAGTCTTGATCAGCTTGTGACGGCGTCAGTTGAGATGTGTGACGCCGTCAGTCTTTAGTAGTGACTTCGTCTGAGTCTTTGATCTTGAGCGTCTGGTGTAGATTTTGTGACTGACGCCTTCCAGAGTTAAGGCGTGACGCCGTCAGGCTTTAGGACCAGAAATTTCACTGAGCCGTCGCGTGCATGTTTTGATCAAATCTTCATAGGGTGACGGCGTCACCCTTTGATTGGAACGCCGTCAGGCCCTGTTTGAGCAGCTTGAGTGGCTTCGATTTTGACTTTGTCATTTTCTTCATGTATTCACTCCTTTTCGTCCAAAAATGCATTATTCCCGCATTTTGCTTCCAAGAGACCTAAAAAGTGAAAAAGAACGAAACTAAGCAGTAACGGATATAAAAGTGGTCGATTAAGGGCTTAAATGACCCATTAAAAGTGTACGTTTTAAATCCTTATCAGACACACATATGGACAAAATCTTCCCCTTTTTAGTTACTTTTTTTTTTAATTCGTGAAACAAAGAAATGTGTGTGTTGGATTTGCAGGTACACAATGCGAAGAAGAAGACCAAAGGCAACGAAAGTCAATTTTTTCATTTTATTTTTATAAATAATTAATTTATAATTTATACCCTCGTAGTTTGATTTCATTGTTATTTTTATTTTAAATAACTAATAAGTTACGTTTGTAATTAATAAGGTGCATTAAAAACATTTTAAGCCTTTGAAGTTTGTTTTTATTATAGCGTTTTTACTTTTATTTGAATTATTATGTAATGGTTTATATTATTAATGATATTTAATTTTTTTGTTAAAAAATTAAAAAAAAAAGGGATGAAGGTCGCCACTGTTGTGGCATAAGATCGCATGTAAGTCGCCGGAGAGATAAAGTTGATGTAGCAGGTCGCTTGTAAGCCTAGCCATAAGCATTTGAATTTTGAAGACAACAATTATATCATCACTATGTTAAAATTGTAAACCATAAACTGTAAATGTTCACACCATGCATACATGGACATTATTTCAACTTAAATATCTAACTTTTTGATGTAATTAAAGAAAATCACTGAAGTTTTGTAACAAACAACCAAATCAATGTGAATATTAATTTTACATAAGAAGTTTTGCATGATATGTATAAATAATTGCCTAACTTAGAGTGATATATTTACATGCATTTTCATTAAATCATTGCCTAACTTAAACTTGCATGACATGTATAAATCATTGCCAAAGCACATGTATGTATAAAATATTGTCAATGTATAGAAGAAAATTATGACCCAATATCAACACGTCTTCATTTAGCATGCATGATGAATACTATGACCCAAAATATAAAGTATCCTCATTTATATAGATATTAGTTGCTTAATTATATATTTGCTCAAACTAATGATGAATGACTCATTAACGACATTGATTATTTTCTATTATAAACACACGATTAGTCACTTGAATGAATTTGAACTAAAATAAATCAAGCATGTCGTCAGTGACATAATTGCAAACATGAGAATGCGAGGACAAAACATATCAGATTACGTGAAACATAATGCTAGATTATAAACCATATTGATATTCTGAAGTTTATATGTCAAACATTATTTGGTGGATTATCGAAATACATTTAACCTATTATGCCTATTGTATTTACCAAGTAAAATGTAATACGTACTATACATATGTTTCTAATGATGAGTTGCGGAAATTTTAAAAATAAGAATTATGGTGGAGCCAAGACCCTCCAATGCCCCAGCAAAGTTTGGCTCAAATTATACTGCTAAATCTTACAAACAAATAACGATAAATGATAACGTTGACGTTAAAGTTAAAATATCATAGTCATGAACAAAAGAAAAATATATCTTTCAATAAATCACTTTTATCTTTGCAACATCAATCATAAGACTGATATGATAGGAAAGTCTTCACAAACATCAAAATTGGATTCCGTAGTAAGGCTGATATGACAGGGAAAACTGCATCGAACAAATGTGAACCAAAAAATTAATTGATAGATAACCTTACATTTGACCCTTTAACTTTATAAATATAAATAAAGCCCATTCTCTTTGTTCGTTGTAGTACACAAGATTGTGCAAAAAGCTATACGGATAATATGGTTATAAAAGTTCCAGATAGTCATTGTAAACAAAACACCAAGAAGTATTAATTAACTAATTTGAGTGATGAAGGCCAAATTCCAAATTCATCAACAGGTGGCATCCTCGTCATAACTTCTTTTTAAATCACAGGCTGCAAGAATAAAACATTGGAATATGCTTATAGCAACCATCCAATATGTAACCCTATGTAACTTGTAAAAAACAAATTCACCAAGTTGTTCTTAGTTTTAGAATATTAGAATGTTAAAAATGTGGAAATATAGCAACTTAAACGAACCTTTTTTAAAATTTTGCATCTATCATCTTCAATCAACATCAATCTACAAAAAATAGACCAAAGCAATTAGCAATTATAATATTGATCGCTTATAAAGTGTCATGTGTTTGTAATCAAACTAAAATGCATCAAAAACTTTGAAATTTGATTGAAATTGAAGCAAAACCGTGATCACAAACATTGTTGACAACATTGTGTGTTCTCACGTTCAATGTCATAACCAATTTATAAGCAAAACCTTGTTCTTGTGCCACGTGCGAAATCACGACCTGCAAAATACAAATAAGCTATATTAGTTTTGAGAAAATCTATAAATTGGAAGATGAATAATAATGAATAATAGCATAATATGAATTATAAATTGGACAAAGAACTTGTATATATTCACCATTCTCCATAAATAAGTGTTAGCCTTAATAGTTTTTAATAGAAGTGATGGTCATTCACATTTAGGAACTTTGTAACGTGTGTTAGATATCGTGATAGAATAGTCAACGGGGCTCGTGGATTGGGCTAATATAAATGGGTAATCGTTTAGTTAAGCTAGCCTTGTATAAGTTCATGTAACCCAATCCATGTCCAAGCCCATCTCAAGGCCCTTGGCCAAGCCTTAGGGCATCTAGTTACTTGTACTATAAATACCCCTCAAAGTCTCATTTGAGGGGTGTGCTTGAGTGTGTGTGTGTGTGTGTTTTCTTTGGAATAAAGTTTCCTTTCTTATCTTTATCTCTCTAAATACATACGAATACATATCATCAAGTCACCAAGTTCTTCTCTTAATCTTTCTTCTTGTTTCATCTCTACGCATATCTTGTCTTTGGTTTAACGTGTTCATCTTTTGGTAACGAGGGTATACGCATAAGGTTGATATATTTAAGGTCCTACAATAAGTTATGGAAAAAGCATACTGAGGAAGCTAAAAATACATTAAAAATAATGTAAAATTTGTTATTTTTTTATTTTTCATTATTTATAGAATTGCATTATTGTCCACTTAATTGTATTTTCCAAAATTTCAAACATCATTAATAAGAAAAAAAATGGTTTAACATAGCTACCTTTTAAGGTGGTCATTCATAATAAACGAGTTGCTACAATAGCATTCGAACCCCATTCATTTTGTTTTTCTCACCTTTGACCATTTTAAGATTTTCAACATTTCAACATTTTCAACTTTGACCATTTTGCTTTTATATATAGTTAAGATTGAAGATACTTACGATCAAAGATTATCAACTTTTGATCATACTTTTATTGATACGGAGTAAGGGTAATGTTACACTAACATGTATACTAAAATACGTATATACTGATGAGATCATTTTATGTTTGAGTTATACAGGGAGGACGAGTTTTTTTGCCTATATAAAGTATTCTCACGATCTTTTATGACCCTTTTCTGACCACCTAAATATCTAAATATTGAGGTAAGAACCATATAAGTCATGTGAGGAGACTAGGTGTCTTACCACTAAATCATTTGGTAATAGTTTAGAAAGACAAATGAGGTTTTTTACGTTGAGGTTATCCATGAATGGTAAGTCTTTTACTTAGATGTACACAGTTTAATTGAGTGTTTCCATAATTATTTCCAACTTTTTTTTTTCAAGATTTCCATCCCTTTTGTACCAAATGTGTTTATAGCAATGTTTGAACCTTAAAAAATCTTGTAAGGACAATTGCACTTAACCACTTAGCCATTTTCTATATGTGGTCTACGCATCATATGAAAATGAGAACAACAGACTGGTACATAGATCGTGACGCATTGCGAGAAAAGAAGTAAAACCTTGCAACCTAATAAATCAAAATCAACTTATTACGGATGAACAAAATGTGAAAACAACGAATCATGGTCCTTATATTTAAAGGGTGAACGAGATAAGTATTAGAAGATAAATAGGCCCTAAACCACAAATGAGTTTGGGTCTATTAAAAGATATTCAGGACATATTCAAGACAATATCATGCTTACTTAGGAACTTATGAGGGGGTATAACAGGAATGGTGGCCCAAAAAGAACAACATTCAAAATAGACATTCAGAAAGCAGATGACACAGTTAATTGGGTATTTTTGAGAAATGTCCTTGAAGGGTTTAGTTTTCATGAGAAGATGGTTCAGTGGATAATGGAATGTGTTACAACTACAACCTTCACCCTTAATGTCAATGGAGATAGAGTTGGTGTTTTCAAGAGAGGGAGAGGTCTTAGGAAAGGAAACCCCATTTCTCCTTACCTCTTTACCTTAATCATGGAAGTGTTCACCTTAAATCTCCAAAATGAAATTGCTTAGGAGCAAAATTTCCTATATCATCATGGGTGTAAAGATATAAGGCTTTCTGATGTTTGTTTTGAAGATGATTTATTAGTAATGTGTCATGGAGACACAACATCTGTGAAATTCATCAAACAAGCATTGGAGAAATTCAGTACCTGTTATGGTTTAATTCCTAATTCTAAAAGTATTGTATTTTTTGGAAGCATGAATGAAGATTAAAGGGATGATGTTAGTGTTGTTCTTCCTTTTGTTTTTGGAAAACTTCATGTTAAGTACTTAGGAGTCCCTTTGATTGCTAAGAGGTTAAGTATTAAGGATTGTAGGTGTCTGTTGGACAAGATAAAGGCTAGAGTCAAGAGCTGGAAAAATAAATGTCTATCCTACACAGGGAGATTGCAGCTTATTGCAGCTGTCCTGGAATCAATGCATGTCTACTGGGCATCTGTTTTTCTTATTCCTGTATCAATCATTAAATAAATCAACAAACTTTTGAAGTGCTTCCTATGGAATCAAGGTGAAACTGCAAAAGGAAAAGCTAAAGTTGCTTGGACAACAATTTGCAGGCCAAAAGATCAAGGTGGTTTGGGCTTAAAAGACCTTCAAATTTGGAATCAAGCTATGTTAGCTAAGCATGTGTGGAATATTGCTATAAAAAAAGACACTTTATGGGTTAAATGGGTACATTCAGTCAAATTAAGAAATAAAAGCATATGGAATAGTGAGGCTGAGAAGAGTGATAGTTGGGGATGGAAAATTTTACTTGGTATAAGAGACCTCATCAGAAGAAATGTGTTATACAATGTTGGAAATGGTCAGAGCACTTCCACATGGTATGATAATTGGAGCAGTTCAAGTCCATTGTCTCGAATGGTGACTCATAGGGATCTTTATGATGCTAGGCTGCATTGTGAATTAAAAGTCAGTGATATGATTTCCAATGGAAGTTGGTTATGGTCTGAAGAATGGTATGAGAAGTTCCCTACAATTACTAGTTTGGTTGTCCCAAGTTTAAGTGATGATATTGAGGACAAAATTGTGTGGAGAACTTACAGTGGTAAAGATGTTGACTTCTTTGTTAAAGTTGTAAATTTTGATCTTAATAGGTTGAATCCTAGTGTGGAATGGTGGAAATTGGTATGGTACTCTCAGTGTATCCCAAAGCATACATTTATCCTCTTGTTAGCAATTTTAAACACTTAAGATAAGCTAATGAAATGGGGGATATTGTGCTAATAGATGTTGTCTATGCTACAATAACTTAGAGGACTTACTACACTTGTTCTTTCAATGCCATTTTTCTAATGAAGTGTAGGTAAAGTTAAAATGTTGGCTGAAATTAGGGGGCAGAGCACTACTTGGCATGACATTATTCTAAACATGGTCAATGCTGGCAATGGCAACAGTATTAGCAGTGTGGTGAGTAGATTACTTTTAGCCAATGTTGCAAAAATCGTGAATCGGTAGTCGGGCGGTCGACCACCCTGCAGCGAGTAATCGGTCAAGTCGGGATTAATCGGTGATTAATCGGATTGGCATTTCCTGCAATTTTTGGTATTTCTAGAGACCAAACTAAAAATCTTAACCGATTCCAAGCCTGCTATATTTTCAAACCTCAATAAAAGGCTCCAATTCTGATTATGATTCCCATTGTGCGTTATAAGTGAAATATACGACCCCAAATTAAGTATAATGCCTAAATTATTATTATTTTTAAAATGACCGATTTGCCCGATTCGGCCGATTTTTGACCGATTCGGCCTATTAATCGGCCGATTCGGCCTATTTTTTGACTGCTTAGTGTCGATTTTTTTCCTAGGCCGATTTTTCGACCGATTTTCAAAAATCGACAAGGTACTCGGCCGATTAACGATTAATCGGCCGAGTTGACCGATTTTTGCAATATTGCTTTTAGCTGCTAGTGTATACAACATATGAAAGGAAGAAATGGAAGAATCTTCAGAGATGTCAGTAGAAATAGTGATGATGTGTTTAAGAATATTGTGAAAACTGTGAAAAGTAGACTTATTGGCCTGAAAGTTAGAGAGGGTGGAGTTGTAAGGAGTATGGAAAGTAAATGGGGCATTTTCTGCAAAAGGGCTAAGGCTTTGAAGTAGGATCTACTCCCTTATGTTGAATTGAAGACTGGTGATTGACTAAACTGGTTATTCACCTTCTGAATTAAGGTCTCAGTTTCCTAAATGGGTGTTTGGATATGAATTTTACTGGAAATCAGAAGTGGTTCTAAGAAAATGAATGCAACAGTGGCATAAAATAGTGTTTGGATAATTGAATAACCAGCATCAATTTTTACAAAAATTGATGCATGTTTTTTGTTTGCAGGCCATTACAATGGAGAGATACCTTGTACCTTGGATTCCTATCTGGTGTGACTATACCTATGGTAACCTTATATGTTTTGTTTCAGTTTGGCCTTGTGAGGAAACTGAATAAGCATATATGGCTAAGTAGGAGGTCTAATTCATTAAGGATGTACCATAAAGTAAGGTCTCCCATTGTGAAGGGTAAATGGCTTGGGTGGATGGTGTATGATGGAAGAAATAGAGAGAAATGAAAGATGATCCTTTTTGGTCCTTCCAATACATCATCAAAGGAGGTAATGGTTGGTCTTCTTCAAGGTGTGTGTTCCCAAGCTAACTGAAGCCATTTTAGAGATGGAAATGTAAGTTTGCTTGGTATAGCCCTTGAATTGAATGGATATGGGATCCTAGTGATGCCATCCAACTTTCATGCCTTGATCATTGTGGATGGTGGTTGAATGGTCTTGGTAGGAAGGTGTGATGGAAATGTAGCTAGATGGTATGGTGCTAATAAGGTAAATTCAGTATATATGGAGACGAGTCAGTGTAGTGCAGCCAAATACTCTGCTTTTGGTTGGTTTGGCAGATGTTAGTCTTGTCAGACATTCATGTAGTAGTGTCACATATCGGATGTAATGTCTTTCTTGCTTGTACCAGATTTGAGAATGCCTAAATCTTTGATTGTTATTCTTATGATGTACAATGTTTGGAGATAAATATATTTTACCTTTGCACCGAATTTTTTTTTTTGTGGGTTTAGTGTTTCTATTTATCTTCAAATACAAGTAATGTTATCAATTACGGAGTATAACTGTAGCATGATTAAAAAGGTATTACCAATCATTATATGGACATAGCTATTTAAAGAGCGTTGTGTTAAATGGAGATCCCCCATCTCACTTTTTACCACCTTTACTTCTCCCGTTTTCATATATTTGACATTTTGACAGTACAACACAGATTTTTATCAGTTTTTGCTTTTTATTTTTCGCCAGTTTAATACTTTGACTTGTTAAATGTTATATTTTATGTTCCGTATTTTCAGTTTCACAGTTTTATTACGAAAACATTATTTAAAAAAAATTAAAAAATTTAGAAAAAAAAAGTAAAAAGAAAAGAAAAGGATATTACTTGTATTTTAAGAGTACATATAACCTTGTCTCATTTAAATATGAGTAAACTACACCGTTCGTTCTTGTGGTTTGCGTTGACCGACGAGTTTCGTCCTTTGACCGAAAAAACTGCACCGTTCGTCCTTAAATGCGAAACGTTATCCACCGTTGGTCCTTTGCTTTAACGGGACACACTAACAGTCGTTAAATCTTTTCTCATGCCTTATCCATAAGGGTAAAATGGTCATTTTATGTTTTCCCCCTTTTTGACCACACATTCTTCTATCATCTTCTTTCTCTCTTCATCTTCATTTTCTCCTCTTTGTCACCAAAAAATCATTTGTCCACCATTAAACCATAATCATCAAACTCCAAATACAAATTACAGTCCAAGACTAACTAAAATTGATAAACAATAATGAATACAAGCCACTTTTAACGAAGAAATCTATAAGACTGCAATCTATATTACACCAACAAAAAATCTCTTCTTACCTTATCTTTCTAGTACAATATTCATATAGCTCTCAACTACCAAAAACATACAAAATATACATAATACCACGTTCTTCTCTTTAACCACATGATAATCACCATTAGTTCATATTCCCAGTCCATATTCTTTTTTCAAAGTCAATACATCATAACCAAAATCCAAATTAAAAATATCCACTATTCATTCGACCTAAATGGTACATCATATCTATACCATAACCAAATTCAACCTTTTCATTTCCACTTTATGGTTTATTTTTCTTTGTTGAGAAGCAAGACTTGATCATGGATCTGGGTAACAATTATCATTGTTGTTGACATTCAAGTGGGTTTTATCACTTTATGTATGTTTTAATGGTGGGATCTACGAAGATGATCATGGATCTACGATGAAAACCTTGGTTAAGTGGATGGTTGTGGATGATGATATATGATAGTGGTGGGGAAAAAAGAAGCGGCTGGAGAAAGATGTGGTGGTGTGGTTGGTTATGTTGTGGTGTAGTGGCTTTAGTGATGGTGGACGTATGGTGGCGGGAGCAATGGTGCTGGTTATGTTAGATTTAAGTGAACAAGATGATGCTAGGTGATTGGTTTTAGAGTAGCTTTGTAGTTTTTGAAGAGGATGGTGATGAATGGGTGATGTGCAGTATGCTTGGTAAAATACCACAAGTAGACAAGATTTTGTAAATAAAATTCTAGAAGATTAAGGATCTTAAATATGTATTATATCAAAGTTAGTCTTTGTGGGTTGGTACAACGTGATAAACAGTTATTGTGAACTGGTTTTAATTTTGAATTTGAGTTTATGAAAATGGAGTTTTGGTATTTGTGGGTTTTGGTATAATGTTTTTGAGTGCTGATTTGGGTATCTGTGATGGAGATGATGAAGATAATGAGATATTAAAAAAAGAAAATGAAGTTCATGGGAAAAGACAAATATACCCTCGACTTAAATAGGCTTAACGCCCGTTACTCACGCCAGTTAGGGTGAGGGACCAACGCTGAGTAACGTTTCGCACTTAAGGACTAACGGTGCATTTTTTTTTATCAAAAGACGATCATTGACGGTCAACGTATACCACAAGGACGAATGGTGTAGTTTACTCTTTAAATATTGAACTCTAAAAAGTTTAAAATTAAAGAAAAACAACAAACGGTCACCTCTTAATAACTTTACTAAACTACAATTTCCCACCAGCTTATATTTTTGTCTCCATCAATTGTTGGATTGAAGTGGAATAGTAGATCGCACAACAATTGTCTCTGCACATGTATTTTATCAATGATTTTGTCTTCCCTAATCATAAGAGAATGTATTGTCCATTTTGTTTATTTTCATACTACTAGTTGTTAAAATCTATACTGTAAAACGTGATAAATAGCTCATGCCATATTCGTAACAAATCATGTAGAGTAATTCCTTTTGTTAAACTTTAAACATTTATAAATTGTCGCGCTAGAGCCGTAAAAGCTAAGGTTTATACCAAACCGGCGACTTTTAGAGCGTTAGTTTAAAGAATACATACGCGATCCTATACATTGTGGCTCGTTTCTTACTTTTTTTAAGCCAACTTACAACATTTAACTCATATCACATTCGTATGGAATATGTTGTTTCATTTGTGTAGAACTATGGAACCACAAATAAATAGCAAAAATAATTTGTATGGTCAAATCACTTCATAGTTTATACTCTCATATCATGTATTTGAGTGAGGACAAGAGATCAATGATACTATACGGCCACACATGACTTGTATCAAAATCAAAATACAATTTATTTACATATAGACTTTAAAATATACTAATAATAGTTTGTCAAATTTGTTAAAAAGAATACGAGAAGAAGAAAATTATTTTTGTGAGGTGTCACTGGATCCAATCTGGACAACCGTCAACTTCCACCCTCTTTTGTTAATTAGAGAAAGAAAATTAAATAAATAAATTGCTTATAGTGAATATTGGATAAGGTTGTAAAATTAATAACACATATTTAATTCTGAATCCATTATTAAGCTAGGTCTAATTAATTCTTACAGGTTGTGTTTATTTGCTACTTTTGTAAAGCTTATTAGTTTCTTTATAAAATTTACGAATAATAATTAAATCAAAATTTCACAGGCCACAGAAAAGAAAATATTATAAATAGACACAGCTAATAAATACAGTAATAGTTTGGAAAATGATGTATGGACCATTTAGGCATTACACAATTTAGTCGTCTCTATCGTGGGTGCCTGTCTTTCGACCTCTAACGTCTTTTTGGTATAACTCATAAACCTTTTATTAATTAATAATTATATAAACCTTTGAATCATGACTATAACCTTTTATTTGATGAAAACATAAACACACAATGACTTGCCTGCATGCTAGTATTATTAAATCTTATACATTGACCTTATTTGCTTAACACTTAACTCTTTTTAATTAATTTATGGATTTGTAAATTAAAACTAGCAAGATGCTACGGGCTATAATAAAAACCGATAAATTTGTCAATGATGACCTTACTACTACGACGATAGCCAACAATTGAAACGGCCTTAAACAACGACAGTTAATCTCATTCAAACGGACATAACATCGATCTTAGAAAAAGCCAAAAAATGATAGAAAGACCTTTGCCATCTAACCGAGCACAACACAAATATATCTATTTACAGATCTATTTTCTCGTAAAATTCGGTTCAATCTGATATATTGCTTATCACAGCATCTACAATGGGCGTTTATATAAATGTCCATAGTAATATAGATACAATGTAACTTTTAAATTTGTAAATATGTGATGTGGCATTGCTATAAACTTGTGAAAGTTTAGCAAGAGTACATTAAAATAGTGCATAAATCCATCCAACTAATTCCAATAAATAATTACAGAAACAGAAAGGTTTGTACCATATTCTATGTCGATAAGACCATACAAACGGTTACCATAAACCATTATGCGCCTCATTTTCTATTTTGTCCTTGATACTATTTACACTACACGTGTGACAAACAACACAACATAACATGTTGCTAGTACAAACATAAACTCACATACACACACATTTCCATTTCTATCATCATATCATATCCTCAAAACACAAACCTTCCCTAATCTCTTATTCACATCAATACAAGGTATAATTATTTCGTTAATTTGTGTTCTGGTTTCGTCCCTGCAATATGACGGATAGAGTCTACCCATCATCAAAACCAACCACCACCACCACAACAACAAAACCACCCAACAACACCACCACCACAAGACTCCCACCACCACCTAGCAAAACCACCCTCCCCACCGTCACGCGCCACCCATACCGTCCCAATCCAACCGCCACGCGCCGCCGCACGCGCCGCCGTTCATGCTTTTGTTTATGCTACTTTTGGACCACCCTCATCATAATCCTCCTACTTCTCATCACCACCATAGCTGGCTGCATCTTCTACCTCCTCTACCACCCTCACCAGCCTTCATTCTCACTCACATCCTTAAAACTCACTCAGTTCAACCTCACAACAACCAACGACGACACGACACGTGTCACTTCAAAATTCAACTTAACACTCTCAACCAAAAACCCTAACAAAAAAATCACTTTTTTTTACGACCCATTTACTATAAAATGCTTCTTGGACAATACCCAACTCGCAAATGGTAAGTTTGCAACCCCATTTACAAGCTCACCAAATAACATCACTATAGTAAAGTCAACGTTGACTAGTAACTTGCTACTTTTAGAAAGTGAGACAGTGAATAAGATAAAAGAAGATCTGAAGACAAAAAGTGGGCTGAAGTTAAAGATTGTGTTGGATAGTGAAGTAAGAGTGAAAGTGGAGTCAGTAAAAAGTAAAAAAGTTGGAATAAGGGTAAATTGTGATGGCATACATAGCTTAGTACCAAAGGGTAAAAATGGAACATGGGTGGCTGCTAATGTTTCTGCTGCAAAATGTAAGATTGATCTTCGAGTCAAGATCTGGAAATGGACTTTTTGATTTTTATTTTTATATTTTTTACTTTTTTGATGAATTTTATGTATTTATTTATTTATAATTTTTCATATATTTTGTGAGTAATTTTCTTTTATTTAATTGATGATGAGATACAGGTAACTTTTTTTATTACTGTATTACAGTACCATTTTCTTTTCATATGATCAAGCTGAAAATGTAACCGTTATTTATTTATTTATTTATTATATAAATATATATACTCCCTCCGTCTCATATTTATTGTCCATATTTCCTTTTATGGATGTCTCAAATTAATTGTCCACTTTCCATATTTAGTAAGAAAAAAAGAATATAATTGAGGAATATTCCATTTGAGTGGTTGAGATTTATAAAGGCCCCACTTTTATTAAACTTTGTGATTCTTGTCCCCTGACAATAATTTTGAGACGGAGGGAGTATTATGGTCTAAAAGTTTACACCGAAAGTATTTGTAGTCACCTGGAAAATTTCGCTATTTTAAATCTTTATATTTATGAGCTAGACTGTTTATCAAAAATTATTTGATCTAAATTGAGCATTTTAGCATGTACATTTCATCTTTTCTTGCATAAAATTTATGCCTATCCGAGTAGTCTTATTTAATTATGCTTGATCCTTACTGATTTCTGAATCAGTCTCACAAGAAAATACTTTCTTGTCTTATGAGTCCGCACGCGTACCAAACTAGAATAAAAGAAAACGCGAGGAAATAAAAGCGAACTAATAAAAATCTAAAGTGTCATCATCATGTCAGTTTATTTATGACGTGTCCGGAAAAATAAATAATATATTTTTCACGTTGAGCGTTATGCGTATACAAGTTATCAACGGAGTACAAAATACATCTAATACCTAACAAATAAATACATCTACCTTTTTACTTTACAACTAATAACTAATATACAAAAACAAAAAAATAAAAATAAAATAACTTTATCCTCACCCCACCAAAAACCCACGCCACCCCCTCTGCTCTCCTCTATTCCTGCTTCTGAAAAACAGACCTGCTCTCCCTGATTCCCTCTCCTCCATATTCGTGTCTCTCTCTCTACCCTCATTCCCCACACGCTCCTCCATCATCCCAAATGAGAAACCCTCCAAACTACTTCCCTCACCTCACCAAGTCAACATAACCAAAACTTGAACCATTCTTGATTTATCCCATGAGCAAATCGACAAACCAAGGACCTCTTGTCCTCTTTGGACCACGGCTGGAGGATACCATCAAGAAGACCACGTGAAGACCCTGAAATCGCTACCTAAAGAAGGCCCTTAATCGTTCCCCACCTCGAAGGACAAGCAACAACCTCCCCCTTTTTCTTCTATTTAAACCATGAGTCTCAAGAGCTCATCTCACACTTACTCATTCTACTATCACATAAACTAAAGTAAGCTTGTTTGGGTTGCTGGAAGACGAAGTGAGTCTCATCGCTTGGGTTTTATATTCTCTTGATATCATCTTCGTGACGTCTCTCTTTTTGTTGTAAGGTTTTCTTGGTTTCCATGTCTCCTCACTTTAGTTTTAATGTTAATTCCTTGTATTCTTGATGTTGGTTTAATCTTGATGTTTGGTTAAAAAGAATAAAACACTAGTCGAATATCGTTATGTTAATGAGTTTGTCCTTCTTGTTACAAATCGCTATACACATATGAGATGGGAATCAAGTTGTTGCTATTGGTAGTTTTGGTTTGAATATGTTTAGGGTCAACAGGGGGTGAAACCATGGTCGACCCATGGAGGTCTTTGGAAAATAAATCACTGTTCGTTTTGTTGTTAATCATGAATGCAAAATATGGAAATCAGATTGTTATTAGTGTCTTGTGTGGTAAAAACTTTTGACTCACCTGGTTGTGAAAGTATTGTTAGTATCGTAAAATTTATTAAGATTAATTATTGTTTCGAGTTGTTATAGTGTTTCGATGAAGTCTGCTCTTAATATGTGGTCAAAAACGTGTAAACTATTGCTTAGAAGTGCTACTCGAAACGGTTTAAATGTGTAACGAAATAGTGGTAATCTTGGCGTACATTGACTCGAAAAATGGAAGTGTTTAGTTAAAATTTTTATGGCTTATCGATTTGGGTTTAAGGTATATTCGAATTGGATTATGCTTGAGTTCGAGTGGAGTCGAAACCCACTGTGGTTCGACCACAGTGGTTGGTTTTTGGATAGTTTCAAAATTTCACTCCTTCCTCCCAATGTGTTTTCTTTTTTTGGCTTGATGTACCCGTGTCGTCGTTATAATGGTTTTGTGATTTGAACCTAAAAGGAAATATCGTGCTTGTATTGGCTTTCCTTTTCGACTTACTTCTTTGCTTGTCCCCGTGGTTTAATTGAGTATCGTTTGTTGTGACGAGACCTTGTTGTAGTTGTGTTTTGAATCTGATCTTTTCCAGCGCCTGATGGGTGTGTTTGTTGCTGCGAATCAGCCCACAACGGGGTGTTTGTTTCGACTTATTTTCAGCCCAACTAGGGCGTTCATTCCTCTTATGTGCAGTCACCCAAAGGGTGCGTTTGCTGTACCAAAAAGGGTACGTTGCTACTGATTTTCAGCACCAGTTAGGGTGCGCTTGGTTTGTTATTCTGGTTCAGCAACGACACAAAAAGGGGCGTTCGTCTCGGCTTACTTTCAGCCCAACACAAGGGTGTGTACCCACTGTAATGCAGCCACCCAAAGGGGTGTCTAGCTGCTGTAACGCAGCCACTCGAAGGGCATTTTTTTCTTCCTCTCCTACCTGTCTTGATCCGGGTATACAGCTTCTATGTCAAACTTTCTTAGGACATGCAATTCTCCTTTCTTTTCACATACTGGGTGCGTTTGGTTTTGGCCTCCATGTGGGTCACGAAGCCACAACTTGGTTGAGCTTCATATCTTGGGCCTAAATCCACTTCAAGTAACAGTTAGACTAAAACCCATTTAATGTGTATCCATCATATTCACGTACTGAATTCACAAAAACGTTTATGTTTTCAAGCTCGTTTTTTTTACTAGAGTTTACAAAGTTAAGAACCAACAAGTAAAATTTATAACATTGAGCATAACGAAAGTCGTCATCCTAAACATATTACGGCTACTTGTCTTTTTGATCTTTCCGCGCCTCGTTCACAACTAGATATTCAACTCGTTTTGACATTACTTCTTCCAATATTACTTTCACGATGTCTCATTTTATAAACACATAATATAAACGACTAACGAAGTACCATAAACTTATGGGTCATATTAAACGAAATATAGTTTGAAACAATAATAATTTTTCTACACTTTGTCACCAAATACATTTTAATATATAAATAAGTCCTATCAATTTTTCTAAAAGACCATTATAACATATAAAACGGAATGTATTTTATTTTCACCATTATAATAAAACTATTACTTTTCTTATATATATACCTATATTTTAAACAACGTCTTTATAAAATAAATACGTTACTATTTATTTATGATATTTTTCGTACGTCATCTTCCGGCTACGACAAGCCCACGACTCACTCATTTTAATACTTTTTGTGTGTGTCTAAGTACTTCCATGAGCCAAAGTTAATCATAGTCAATAATAAACAATACACATTAATAACTCAAACTTTTGGTATATATATGTTATCAATTCAAAATACAAACGTATTAATTAAAGTAATGGTACATAAATTATAGGTCGCGTGACGGTACTCGGTGCACCACTTACTTGATTTCTTTACTACTCGGATACTGCTCTACTAAGGTGAGTTCATAGCCTCGCCTTTACTTATTTATTTCAAACCCCGCGAGGGAGATGCATGCTATAAACTAGAACACAAGTCTTTCTTAAACTGTATGCTGCCTGATCATTATTATTATAGCCTAAGTTGCCTGCCATAAGTCCCTTACATCATGAACCATTAATCACTTGCGAGTGAGCGCGAATATTGTGGATAGTACTATGGGAATTAACGACCCCGACTCGGTTATCGGAAATAACCGGGGCGCACTATATTTGGTTAACTATGGAATTGGCAATTCCATCTCTGAGGGCAATATTATTACTTACACCAGTAATTAGGTGTATGCAGTTAGTTTGGTGTCATGAGCTTAGCGCATAATAATAATCTATGTTTTCTATGGTGATTGTATTCGAAGCAATTATCATCTTTTACTTGTGTTCAACTAATTATTTAAACCTATGAATATCACTCAACATTTTTGTTGACCTTTTTAAGCATGCTCATCTCAGGTACAAATTAGACATCATGAAAGCGTGGAGTGGACGTCATGGGACACTTGAAGTGGTGTCATATTTCAATTAAAGTTATCATTTCGTAAAAACTATCTTTGATGTAATTTCAAACATGTGGTATTTTACTTTGTGTTCCCAAAACACTGAATTTTATGAAATGGTAACAACTTCTTATTTAAAAACGTCTCTTTAGAGTCTTTTTCTATAACTTGTGACTATGATCCTCTAAGTAATACCCCAAATAGTCTTCCGCTGTCACTTTGTGATTTTGGGGGTGTTACAGATTGGCATCAGAGCCAGGTTATAGAGAACCAACTTGTATTTTCAAAACAAATTGGACTATAACCACGTTTTCAAATGGACCGTTTACACCACCACTTCACGTCCTCCGCGCCTACTTCGTTCCGATTGCACGTATGAGATTCGCTTAGCAGATATTACATAACTACTAAAACTTGCATGATAAAAACTTATAAATGCTAGCTTTCATTTAGTTAGGCATTTAGATTTGCGTGGCAGATTATGCGCGACTAACTAAAACTTATTTACTGCATGACTTTATTTACTTATAAGTGCACATTTTCTTTTGGGTTGTTACAGTACCATGTCGACTGCTACTCACCCTATCGACTTGACCTCCGACAGTGAGATGGAGGATACTATGTCCTCTGCCCCTACCCCCTTAGCACCGACTCTCATCACACCTATGTCTTCTGAGACCGAGCCCTTCGAGGAGGGTGAAGTCGTTGTCACACCACCTGCTTTGACCACACCCGAGCACCTGCCCGTCTTTGGTCCCCCCACTTATGACAGATATTTGGAGTCACAACAGTGGCTATCACCCTCTGACGTTATGTCCTAGACACACTCACACACTGATTCCGTGTCTTCTGTTTCTTGCCCATCACCACTGCCTGTTCGCCGAAGGCGAAGGCGAGCTAGGGTTCTCAAACCCTACGAGCCCGCGCCATTTGGTCGACCATTCCGTTACCGTGAGGATGGTGCTACTTTTATGCATACCGCTCGGAAACGAGCAAGGGCACCCATCACTTTCATTCCACCATCTGATATACCATCATCCTCTGCCTTTCCACCATCAGCTGCACCTGCACCACCACTCATACCTGTTGCACCACTACCACCACCTACCACATTCATTTATCAGACCACCACTGTACCGGTTTCATCCTCACCTCATGCATCATCACCTTTAGTGATGCACACTGAGCCGGTGACATCTCTTGGGGAGAGAGTCCATCTCTCACCCGCACCTTCGGACCCATATTACCAGGCTATTTTTGCTAGCTCTGAGCCGAGAGCCCGTAGGAGGGTCGATGCTAGACGTTGGTCTTACATGATGCCACTCATTAGTCGATGGAGGTCGGAGGAGGGTGCACCTAGCACTGTGGAGCTTGGAGAGCACCTGTTTGCTGCTGCTGAGACTCTCCCTGTCACGGGAGAACCCCTTCATCATACCATTCCGTTATTAGCTGCCCGAGTGCTGCGAGCTGAGGATCAGCTTGAGGATGTGGTGGCATTTGTTGATGAGGTTCCGTTGGTACGTATCGAGAACATTGAGGATGAGGTTGGAGAGCTCCTTAACGGGAGGGCCACGACGGAGAGAGCACTTGATAGGATTGGTGCCCAGAGTGAGAGAGCTAGCGGAGCAGTTACAGTGTTAGATAGGAGGATGGAGTCAGATAGACTAGGACTGCTGGACAGAGCTGAGATATTGGAGGGAGTTGTGCGACGACAGTCGGAGAGGATGATTATCATGGAGACTCGTGCTACTGCTTTGGAGCAGAGATTGGAGGCACGAGATAGAGAGGTGGATGAGCTGGCAGAGCTAGTCCGTGACCTACATCACCGATTGAGGGGCACACCCGACAGCCTCTAGATTAGTGATTCATCTATTTAGTTTTCTGGTACCTTAGCCTGCCGCATGTGGCACTAATGTAGGCTTTGTATTCGCATGTTTTGTAAACTATCGAACAAGCTAATTATGTGACATTGTATGGTATTGTATCACCATGTATGGATGGTGAACCTATGGCATTATGGTTGTTGTTTCTTGATATTCTTATGTATGATGATCTTCCTATTTTATCGGTTTATGTGAATCGAAGTGATCATTTTTATATATTCTTTTATGTGGTTCTAACATGTTGTGATTCTTTCTTATGATGATTATACTCTATTGATGTAATGTGAAGATCTTGACTATTATGAAACCATTTTTATAATAATTCACAATTATGTTGAATGATTCTGAAATCTGAGTGTATGTTTTTAGAAAAATGGCAAGAACAAGAACTACCTCTACTCCTACTCAAACTCCCGAGATGACCCCGGAAGCAATTCGTAGGCTAGTTACAAATGAAATTGGTGCTGCTTTTGCTGCAAGACCTGCTGAGGCAACTCGAACAAATGAAGCTCCAAATCAAGCCAACCGAACTGAAGCTGTGGTACATCGCAAATGTGGATACAAAGAGTTCATGAATTGCAAACCTACTTTCTTCAAAGGAACTGAAGGCGCTGTTGGCCTTATCCATTGGTTTGAAAGATCTGAAACTGTGTTTCTTCTAAGTGATTGCTCAGAAGATTGCAAGGTGAAATTTGCTACTGGTACTCTGCTGGAAGATGCATTGTCTTGGTGGAAGGCTCATGCCCAACCTATTGGCATGGAAGAAGCCTACAAAACCACTTGGACTGAACTAAAGCAATTGATGATGAAGCAATACTGTCCAAGGACCGAGATCAAGAAACTTGAAGATGAGTTCTACCATCTGACTACTAAGGGCAATGATCTCAAAACCTACTTCAAGCGCTTCCAAGAATTGAAAGCTCTATGCCCTTCCATGGTTTCTGATGAGGTTAAGTTGCTGGAGAATCTCATTGGGGGATTACCCCGAAACGTTGAGGGCAATGTTACTGCATCAAAGCCCAAGACCGTGGAAGAAGTGATCACAATTTCCTATCAACTCATGGATCAAGTCTTGAAACATGGATCCGTGCAAGGCAACAATGACAACAAGAGGAAATCTGATGACCGCCGAGGCAACACTTCAAACAACTTCCATCACAACAACTCTTTCCATCACAACAATAACCGTAACAACAACAACCAAGTCCGCAACAATCACAACCAACACCGCAACAACAATCCCAACTCATACCACCAAAACCGAAACAACCACCACAATCAACAAAACCGTAGACAAGAAGTTGCGAGGGCTTATGCTGCTACCCCCGCCACTGGAAGAGGCTATGCTGGACCACACCCTTTGTGCACTCGATGCAACCTGCATCATGTGGGACGTTGCACCATTAAGTGTGGAAAGTGTAACAAGGTGGGCCATACCCACAAGGATTGCCGAAGCCCTGCTACTGGAAGTAACCTTCAACCCATGGGGATAACTTGCTTTGGATGTGGAGAAGCTGGACATGTCAAAAGTAGATGCCCAAAGCTGTACGGGAACAACAACAACAACCCTGCTAGGGCAAGAGCTTATGTGCTAGGAGATGGAGATGCACAAGAGAACCCGGATGTCGTTACGGGTACGTTTTCACTCAACCATCATTTAGCTAAAGTGTTATTTGATTCTGGAGCCGACAAAAGCTTTGTGTCTTCTAAGTTTGCACCTTTGTTAAAAGTCACCCCAACTACCCTAGATACCACTTATGAAGTAGAGCTAGCCGATGGAAAAATAGTAGGAACTAACACTATCCTTCGAGGTTGCAACCTATCCTTATCAAATCACCCGTTCGATATAGACCTTATGCCTATCCAACTTGGTAGCTTCGATGCTGTCATTGGCATGAATTGGCTATCCAAGAATCGTGCAAGAATCATCTGTGATGAGAAAGTCGTTCACATTCCTCTCGATGGCGAAACTCTAATCATTCGGGGTAATCGTAGTAAGACCCGATTGAACATCATCTCGTGCGTTAAGACAGCGAAGTACATAGAAAAAGGATGCCACATTTTTCTAGCACAAGTAACGGAGAAGAAGGAAGCGGATGAGAAACAACTAAAAGACGTCCCCGTGGCTAGGGACTTTCCCGAAGTATTTCCTGAAGACTTGCCTGGCCTTCCTCCTATTCGGCAAGTAGAATTCCAAATCGAGCTAGTGCCGGGAGCGGCACCCGTGGCACGAGCACCCTATAGATTGGCACCTTCCGAACTACAAGAACTGTCTGACCAACTTCAAGAACTGTCTGAAAAAGGATTTATTCGACCTAGTTCTTCGCCTTGGGGAGCTCCGGTCTTATTTGTCAAAAAGAAGGACGGATCTTTCCGTATGTGTATTGATTACCGAGAGTTGAACAAACTAACGGTGAAAAATCGCTATCCATTGCCTAGGATTGATGATTTGTTTGACCAACTGCAAGGGTCAAGCGTCTACTCAAAGATTGATCTGAGGTCTGGTTATCATCAACTAAGAGTTAGGGAGGAGGATATTCCGAAAACTGCTTTCCGAACACGATACGGCCACTATGAGTTCCAAGTGATGCCATTTGGTTTGACAAATGCACCGGCTGTATTTATGGACCTGATGAACCGAGTGTGTAAACCCTACTTGGACAAATTTGTTATTGTGTTCATTGACGACATTCTCATCTATTCCCGCAACAAGGAAGAGCATGCGGAACACTTGAAAGCCATCCTAGAGCTGCTCAAGAAAGAAGAACTGTATGCTAAATTTTCCAAGTGCGACTTCTGGATTCAAAAAGTTCAATTCCTTGGTCACGTGATAGATAGTAATGGTCTTCATGTTGATCCTTCAAAAATCGAAGCTGTCAAAGATTGGTCATCCCCTACTACCCCTACCGAGATACGTCAATTTTTGGGTCTTGCGGGTTATTACCGAAGATTTATAGAAAGATTTTCGAAAATCGCTAAACCTCTAACGGAGCTAACCCAGAAAAAGAAGAACTTTGACTGGGGAGAGAAACAAGAGTTAGCCTTTCAACTCTTGAAACAAAAGCTTTGTGAAGCCCCTATCTTAGCCTTACCCGATGGAGTGGAAGATTTTGTGGTCTACTGCGATGCATCCCACCTAGGGTTAGGTGCGGTATTGATGCAAAGAAACAAGGTGATCGCTTATGCTTCACGACAACTCAAAACTCATGAGAAGAACTACACTACCCATGACTTGGAATTGGGAGCCGTGGTTTTTGCTCTCAAGATATGGAGACATTACCTATATGGAACCAAGTGTACGGTGTTTACCGACCATAAAAGTCTCCAACACATTCTCGATCAAAAGGAGTTAAACATGCGACAACGCCGATGGCTAGAATTGCTTAGTGATTACGACTGTGAAATCTGTTATCACCCGGGAAAAGCAAATGTCGTAGCTGATGCTCTTAGTCGAAAGGATCGACCTAAACCTCTTCGAGTGAGATCCTTGGGAATGACAATTAAGTCACCCCTTCCATCAAAAATCCTTGAAGCTCAAGCTGAAGCCCTCAAACCTGAAAACCGTCCCAACGAAAGAATCTTTGGAATGCCGGAAAACGAGAACGGCTTTACGCAAAGATCGGATGGAACCTTATGTTTTGGCGATAGAAGTTGGATACCACTTTGTGGAGGAATACGGGAACTCATCATGCATGAGTCTCACAAGTCTAAATATTCCATTCACCCGGGATCCGACAAAATGTACCAAGACCTCAAGAAGCTTTACTGGTGGCCAAACATGAAAGCTGAAATTGCAACGTACGTTGGGAAATGTCTCACCTGTTCTCGAGTCAAAGCCGAATGTCAAAAACCTTCCGGATTGTTAACTCAACCTGAACTCCCAGTTTGGAAGTGGGAGAGAATCACTATGGACTTCATAACCAAACTACCTAAGACTGCTAGAGGTTACGACACCATTTGGGTCATCATTGATCGCCTTACCAAATCCGCTCATTTCTTACCCATCAAGGAAAATGATGAAATGGAAACCCTTGCTCAACTATACCTGAAGGAAATTGTATCTCGTCATGGAGTACCAATTTCCATCATTTCTGATCGTGACAGTCGTTTTACTTCACTTCTGGAAATCTCTTCAAAAGGCCTTAGGTACTCGTTTGGATATGAGTACCGCATATCATCCTCAAACCGATGGCCAAAGTGAAAGGACTATCCAAACCTTGGAAGACATGCTTCGATCTTGCGTGATCGACTTTGGGAAAGGTTGGGATAAACACTTACCGTTGGCAGAATTCTCCTACAACAATAGTTACCACGCGAGCATCAAGGCAGCTCCATTCGAGGCACTTTATGGTCGAAAGTGTCGATCACCCGTTTGTTGGGCTGAAGTTGGAGATGCCCAACTCACTGGACCTGAACTTGTCCAAGAAACAACCGAGAAGATTGTGCAAATTCGTCAACGACTTCAAGCTGCTAGAGATCGACAAAAGAGTTACGCCGATGTTAGAAGGAAACCCATGGAATTTCAAGTTGGTGATCGAGTTATGTTGAAAGTATCACCTTGGAAAGGAAAGGTTTGATTCGGAAAACGAGGAAAGCTACATCCTCAATACATTGGCCCTTTCAAGATTCTCGAAAGAATCGGCCCGGTTGCTTACAAGCTTGATCTCCCGGAAGAATTTAGTAGAGTTCACCCTACCTTTCACGTCTCAAACCTGAAGAAATGCTTGTCGGATGAAACTCTTGTTGTTTCACTAAAAGAGATTAAGCTCGATGACAAGCTTAACTTCGTCGAAGAACCAATCGAAATCATGGATAGGGAAGTCAAGCGACGTAAACAAAGTCGCATCCCCATTGTCAAGGTTAGATGGAACTCCAAGAGAGGACCGGAGTACACGTGGGAGCGCGAAGACACCATGCGTGTTAAGTACCCACATCTGTTTGCTAATCCAACTCCGACAACCACCGTAAACTAAAATTCCGGGACGGAATTCTCTTAAGGGGTTGGTACTGTAGTCACCTGGAAAATTTCGCTATTTTAAATCTTTATATTTATGAGCTAGACTGTTTATCAAAAATTATTTGATCTAAATTGAGCATTTTAGCATGTACATTTCATCTTTTCTTGCATAAAATTTATGCCTATCCGAGTAGTCTTATTTAATTATGCTTGATCCTTACTGATTTCTGAATCAGTCTCACAAGAAAATACTTTCTTGTCTTATGAGTCCGCACGCGTACCAAACTAGAATAAAAGAAAACGCGAGGAAATAAAAGCGAACTAATAAAAATCTAAAGTGTCATCATCATGTCAGTTTATTTATGACGTGTCCGGAAAAATAAATAATATATTTTTCACGTTGAGCGTTATGCGTTTACAAGTTATCAACGGAGTACAAAATACATCTAATACCTAACAAATAAATACATCTACCTTTTTACTTTACAACTAATAACTAATATACAAAAACAAAAAAATAAAAATAAAATAACTTTATCCTCACCCCACCAAAAACCCACGCCACCCCCTCTGCTCTCCTCTATTCCTGCTTCTGAAAAACTGACCTGCTCTCCCTGATTCCCTCTCCTCCATATTCGTGTCTCTCTCTCTACCCTCATTCCCCACACGCTCCTCCATCATCCCAAATGAGAAACCCTCCAAACTACTTCCCTCACCTCACCAAGTCAACATAACCAAAACTTGAACCATTCTTGATTTATCCCATGAGCAAATCGACAAACCAAGGACCTCTTGTCCTCTTTGGACCACGGCTGGAGGATACCATCAAGAAGACCACGTGAAGACCCTGAAATCGCTACCTAAAGAAGGCCCTTAATCGTTCCCCACCTCGAAGGACAAGCAACAACCTCCCCCTTTTTCTTCTATTTAAACCATGAGTCTCAAGAGCTCATCTCACACTTACTCATTCTACTATCACATAAACTAAAGTAAGCTTGTTTGGGTTGCTGGAAGACGAAGTGAGTCTCATCGCTTGGGTTTTATATTCTCTTGATATCATCTTCGTGACGTCTCTCTTTTTGTTGTAAGGTTTTCTTGGTTTCCATGTCTCCTCACTTTAGTTTTAATGTTAATTCCTTGTATTCTTGATGTTGGTTTAATCTTGATGTTTGGTTAAAAAGAATAAAACACTAGTCGAATATCGTTATGTTAATGAGTTTGTCCTTCTTGTTACAAATCGCTATACACATATGAGATGGGAATCAAGTTGTTGCTATTGGTAGTTTTGGTTTGAATATGTTTAGGGTCAACAGGGGGTGAAACCATGGTCGACCCATGGAGGTCTTTGGAAAATAAATCACTGTTTGTTTTGTTGTTAATCATGAATGCAAAATATGGAAATCAGATTGTTATTAGTGTCTTGTGTGGTAAAAACTTTTGACTCACCTGGTTGTGAAAGTATTGTTAGTATCGTAAAATTTATTAAGATTAATTCTTGTTTCGAGTTGTTATAGTGTTTCGATGAAGTCTGCTCTTAATATGTGGTCAAAAACGTGTAAACTATTGCTAAGAAGTGCTACTCGAAACGGTTTAAATGTGTAACGAAATAGTGGTAATCTTGGCGTACATTGACTCGAAAAATGGAAGTGTTTAGTTAAAATTTTTATGGCTTATCGATTTGGGTTTAAGGTATATTCGAATTGGATTATGCTTGAGTTCGAGTGGAGTCGAAACCCACTGTGGTTCGACCACAGTGGTTGGTTTTTGGATAGTTTCAAAATTTCACTCCTTCCTCCCAATGTGTTTTCTTTTTTTGGCTTGATGTACCCGTATCGTCGTTATAATGGTTTTGTGATTTGAACCTAAAAGGAAATATCGTGCTTGTATTGGCTTTCCTTTTCGACTTACTTCTTTGCTTGTCCCCGTGGTTTAATTGAGTATCGTTTGTTGTGACGAGACCTTGTTGTAGTTGTGTTTTGAATCTGATCTTTTCCAGCGCCTGATGGGTGTGTTTGTTGCTGCGAATCAGCCCACAACGGGGTGTTTGTTTCGACTTATTTTCAGCCCAACTAGGGCGTTCATTCCTCTTATGTGCAGTCACCCAAAGGGTGCGTTTGCTGTACCAAAAAGGGTACGTTGCTACTGATTTTCAGCACCAGTTAGGGTGCGCTTGGTTTGTTATTCTGGTTCAGCAACGACACAAAAAGGGGCGTTCGTCTCGGCTTACTTTCAGCCCAACACAAGGGTGTGTACCCACTGTAATGCAGCCACCCAAAGGGGTGTCTAGCTGCTGTAACGCAGCCACTCGAAGGGCATTTTTTCTTCCTCTCCTACCTGTCTTGATCCGGGTATACAGCTTCTATGTCAAACTTTCTTAGGACATGCAATTCTCCTTTCTTTTCACATACTGGGTGCGTTTGGTTTTGGCCTCCATGTGGGTCACGAAGCCACAACTTGGTTGAGCTTCATATCTTGGGCCTAAATCCACTTCAAGTAACAGTTAGACTAAAACCCATTTAATGTGTATCCATCATATTCACGTACTGAATTCACAAAAACGTTTATGTTTTCAAGCTCGTTTTTTTTACTAGAGTTTACAAAGTTAAGAACCAACAAGTAAAATTTATAACATTGAGCATAACGAAAGTCGTCATCCTAAACATATTACGGCTACTTGTCTTTTTGATCTTTCCGCGCCTCGTTCACAACTAGATATTCAACTCGTTTTGACATTACTTCTTCCAATATTACTTTCACGATGTCTCATTTTATAAACACATAATATAAACGACTAACGAAGTACCATAAACTCATGGGTCATATTAAACGAAATATAGTTTGAAACAATAATAATTTTTCTACACTTTGTCACCAAATACATTTTAATATATAAATAAGTCCTATCAATTTTTCTAAAAGACCATTATAACATATAAAACGGAATGTATTTTATTTTCACCATTATAATAAAACTATTACTTTTCTTATATATATACCTATATTTTAAACAACGTCTTTATAAAATAAATACGTTACTATTTATTTATGATATTTTCCGTACGTCATCTTCCGGCTACGACAAGCCCACGACTCACTCATTTTAATACTTTTTGTGTGTGTCTAAGTACTTCCATGAGCCAAAGTTAATCATAGTCAATAATAAATAATACACATTAATAACTCAAACTTTTGGTATATATATGTTATCAATTCAAAATACAAACGTATTAATTAAAGTAATGGTACATAAATTATAGGTCGCGTGACGGTACTCGGTGCACCACTTACTTGATTTCTTTACTACTCGGATACTGCTCTACTAAGGTGAGTTCATAGCCTCGCCTTTACTTATTTATTTCAAACCCCGCGAGGGAGATGCATGCTATAAACTAGAACACAAGTATTTCTTAAACTGTATGCTGCCTGATCATTATTATTATAGCCTAAGTTGCCTGCCATAAGTCCCTTACATCATGAACCATTAATCACTTGCGAGTGAGCGCGAATATTGTGGATAGTACTATGGGAATTAACGACCCCGACTCGGTTATCGGAAATAACCGGGGCGCACTATATTTGGTTAACTATGGAATTGGCAATTCCATCTCTGAGGGCAATATTATTACTTACACCAGTAATTAGGTGTATGCAGTTAGTTTGGTGTCATGAGCTTAGCGCATAATAATAATCTATGTTTTCTATGGTGATTGTATTCGAAGCAATTATCATCTTTTACTTGTGTTCAACTAATTATTTAAACCTATGAATATCACTCAACATTTTTGTTGACCTTTTTAAGCATGCTCATCTCAGGTACAAATTAGACATCATGAAGGCGTGGAGTGGACGTCATGGGACACTTGAAGTGGTGTCATATTTCAATTAAAGTTATCATTTCGTAAAAACTATCTTTGATGTAATTTCAAACATGTGGTATTTTACTTTGTGTTCCCAAAACACTGAATTTTATGAAATGGTAACAACTTCTTATTTAAAAACGTCTCTTTAGAGTCGTTTTCTATAACTTGTGTCTATGATCCTCTAAGTAATACCCCAAATAGTCTTCCGCTGTCACTTTGTGATTTTGGGGGTGTTACAGTATTCCATCTTTTTGTTCAATTTTTAGGTTTCTTTTATGTAAAATAACTTTATTTGTATTTCTTTCATTTATTGGCAACATGTAAAAAAAAAGTTATACTCCAATAGTTTTATATTTTTAAAATCTTGCATGGTATTACAACTTATATTATTGTGGTATGTCTTTCGACTATTGCATTGGATAGATAGTTTATTACCATTAAAGTTTGTAGTTAAAATTAGGGGTGGAAACGAGCAGAGCCGAGCTCGAGCCTGTCAGAGCTTGAGCTTGGCTCGTTTAAGTTTTAAAAGGCTTCAGCTCGAGCTCGGCTCGTTTCGAGCTTTAAATTCTAAGCTCAAGCTCGGCTCGTTGTATGGTATATAAGCTCGGGCTTTACTCGAGCTAGAGTCGTTTATACGATTTGACCATGTAAAGTTAAATCTTGGCTTGAGTTCGAGCTCGGCTCGTAATATATCTTTATTGAGCTCGTTAATAAGTTCGAGCTCGGCTCGTATATGTGTTTAATACTTAAAATATCATAATGTTGTTTAGGCTCGTTTAGGTTCGCGAGCTCAAATAAGCTTTGTATATAAAACTCAAGCTTGATTATTAAACAAGCTACAACTTAGGCTCGAACTCATTTCTACCCCTTAGTTAAAACGAGTGTTGGAAAACCCGCGCGATGCAGCGCGATTGCTTAAAGGACTTACTTTGCAATGACATTTAAACCTCAGGGGTTGTTTTTGCCAAGTTGCAAAAGATTATTAATGTTAAAGGACTTACTTTGCAACGACACTTAAACCTCAGGGGCTGTTTCCGCAAATTTGACAAACTTTGCATTAAATGCGTGAATTGCAAAACTTTAGATCCTGTGTTTTAGTATATATAGTAATAGTTGAAAAAGTTGTTAAATAGTGAGAGAAGCAGAAAGTTGTTATTGCATGTGGAATCAAAGGACATTTTTTAACAAAATTTAGCCTAGAATAGTAAATTATCACTATGTACGTAAGTACGTTAGACACTTTATTTGGCCTAAGTTATTCATACGGTGGCAGCTACTATTTTATTCATACGGTGGCTACTTTTTTGTTTTTTTTTTATTTTTATTTTTATTTTTATAATTTTGTTTACATCAAAAAGCTATAAACCTGAAAATGCGGAACTGTAAATATAAAGTTTAATAAGCCAAACGCTTAAAACTGTCAGAAATACAGAACAAAATCTGACAAAAAACTGTGTTGTACAGAAAAAAGTGAGAAGACAAAGAGAATATTCTATGAAAATAGGGGCAGGTCTATGGTCATAGCCTCCGTATGTATAGTGTATCCCCTTTATTTATGTATTGCTACACTCTAAACTTTTTTTAGTTGCAGTTATTTTTCCTGTTGGTACAATGACATATTTGTCGGTAGCATCACTCAAATTGCATAGTTTTGTGTTTGTTTATAATTTTGGCTTGTGTTTTTTTAAATAAAAGATTAATGATCCAGCTTGCATATTGTTTATCCCAGCTGGAGTATGTTGGAAAATTGTCCCATCGAATGTCATAAAAACATTTGCCCCAAATTAAATCGTGCAAGTATATCAAGACATAATTATAAAGTATAAAATAAGGTGCCGTTATCATTTGAAGATTTTATAATTGGGATTTGCTAATGGATGTTCATCCGGTTATTTTTAGAGTGTAAACATATAGAAAGTTTGAGTGTATTAAATTAAAAATCACATTTAGTTATGGTAAATCATACACTTATTTAATGTTCATTACACGTTCAATGTATATATTTATAGTTTAAAAGATGCCCACTGAACACTTATTAGCAAATCCTATATAACAAAGACCCAACGGGTCTAGTGGGTAAAAAAAAATTTCTTTTTTTCAATTTTTACTAAAAAAGTTGAAAATGACCGAAACCCGTATAAACCCGGACCCATTTAAACATATTTTTAAAATACTCATCTAAATCCAGAGGCTCGTTTAGACTAAAATCCATCTAGATCCGTAACCCGACTTAACCAAATTCGGCGTAACCCTCCTATATTGCCACCTCTAGTTAATATGACAACAAAATTTTATGAGCTTTGGAGAACATGGACCATTATAAAAGTTTTCAATAGTTTATAGAATGTTCATCAAAGAGTTAAAATATTCAAGCACTTGTTAAATTTATCCACATCAAAGATCAAACTATCAAAGTTACACAGTAGTTAATTCAACCCCATATTATGTTGCTTCGTGACAATGAGAGCTGTTGCTGTTTCTTAGTATGCTAGTCGAGTGGGCTCTGTGCTGGGCTAATGGAGTGGTCTTGGATCTCTTTGATGTTTTTTGTTCAACATTATAAAAGATGATTAGAAAAAAGAAAATCAATGATAATGAAATAAAGAAAAACATGTACTCTATTAAGTTTTTTAAAAGGCTAATGATTCGTACATTCATTTTTTTGATTCGCACACTCCACTTTATGCTATACAGAGTTGTACAGTTGTTATATGTTGCATCTCCAGTTTGTACACTGGAGTGTACGAATCAAAAAAATGAGTGTACGAATCAACACTCTTTTTAAAAGAGGGAATTGCATATATACCCATTAAAACTTAAAAACTTGCATATTTCCCCATAATGCAAGTTTTTAATTCATGATATACAATGCAATTTAAGCATGATTTGGGTATATATACAAATATGCAAGTTTTAGTTGGTATATATGCAATTGCCCCTTTTTAACTCACATATTAAACAGGAAAACATTGTTATTCTATCCAATCTATTTGCATGATTAAAGTCACAAAGTTATATAACATAATTTTTTGAGTAGAATCTGCATTTTTAGTTAACCTTGATTAATTATTGATGATTATTTCAAATCAAATTAAATTATAGAAAAAAGTCTAAAATACATCTCTGTAGTTTGTCTCGTGTCTTGCTTTACATCCTTGTTGGAATCACTCCTAAACAGTATTTCAAGTATTTATATTTCATATGTAATAGGTAGCTTTATTCTGGCCTTTATGTTTGTTTAAGGTCCAGCTTATGTAGAAGGCCCATAAGCTGAGGCCCAAGCCCAATAAGGAATAGGGAAGGAGAGGGAGTGTTGCCCTAGCTCCTTGCCTATATAAACTATTGTAAACCCTCATTTGAGGGTTGGTTGTTCAAGTTATTTCTTTCACATGCTCTCTACGCCTAACCGTATACTATATTGTGTGTGTGTGTGTTTGATACTTGTTCAATCGCCTTTATCTCTTTCTATATAAGCTTGTGTTGTAAAACTAGTGACCTAACAGTGGTATCAATCGCCAAATAGTTGGGTGTATTCGTTTGTTTTTGAAGTATTTGGTTTTGGGTCTTACGCGTAAAGATAACACAATCTTTGGTACGCTTAAAAACTAATTTTTTACATTTTTGAATCCAAGATTCTTGTACTTTCAACGTTATTAGGTGTTAAACTATTGGTTTTTGGCAAAAAGTTTGGAACTTTACGTGTTTTTCCTTGTTTTTAAGCTAGTTTTTATACGAGGGTGTTATCCTACGCATAACTGTTTTAGAAGCTTTGGATCATCAAGTTTCACACTTTTGTGTTATTTTGGTGATATTGAAGCTATCTCATCACACAAAAACTGGTTTAGAAACGAATTTGGATAGAATCTAAGTTACGCGTAATCTTACGCGTATCAAAACCCTAAATTTACGCGTAAGACTTTCCTTGGTTTGATCTTCAATTTTCTGGTTTATTCCGTGTTTTCTTACTTGGATAAGTCTGAAAATACGTCGACTTTGGATATCTCTTGCACTGTGAAGTGTAAAAGATCACTTGGGATAAAACCCTAATCTTACGCTTAAGCATAAAGCTTACGCGTAGAAAATCTTACGCTTAAGATTCATCTTACGCGTAGACTTAGTCCTACGCATAAGGTAATCCTACGCCTAACTTTCTACGCCTAACTTACTGTTTACGCGTAACTTTAGTCTTTTTTCCTGCTTACGCGTAAGCTAAATCCTACGCGTAACTATTCTTGTTACGCGTAACTTTTGGTGTTTTTACGCATAAGTGCTACTTGGTTCTTGTCATTTCTACGCCTAAGGATACTTCATCAACAAAGATTCATTCGACTACAAAGATCCATTCTTACTTCACAAGTTTATCATCATGTCTCAACCACCATACTCTAACTATTTCCCTCACACTTATAATCAACAACAACAACAATTAACTCCACAACATCAACAATGGAATCAACAACAAGCAATTTATCAACAACAATTTAATCAGCAACATACTCCACAACTTGGTGCAATTCCACAACCACAAATGGTTCAACCACAACCAAGCATTCAAGTTCAACCCTACACAACTGATTTCAATCAACATCCATCACGGACAACTATGAAGGAACCCACTTGGTTTGCTAAGATGTGTGAAGCTTTAAGCAGCCAACAATCAATTCATGAAGCTGGATCACTTGATAGACCTCCAATGCTCACTCCAGGAAACTACGATCAATGGGTGATAAGGTTCTTTAGGTTTTGTGATCTGAAGAAGCCACACGGAAAGTTCTTAAAGAAGGTTATCTTAGAAGGTCCATTTGAGATGCCTATTGTCACTATACCCGGAGATCCAACTGCTGTTCCACCAAGAGATGAACAAACCAACATTGCTACTGTTGCAGACTTAAATCCTACAGAACTTCTACACTATGAAGCTGATGAACTTGCAATGGAATACATCCTCTTAGGATTACCAAACCCAATTCTTCGTAGTGTTGATGCTCAAAAGACTGCACAAAAAATGTGGGATCACATTCGTCTACTTATGGAAGGATCTGTACTCAATCAGGAGGATTTGGAATCCAAAATTTACTTGGCTTATGAACACTTCATGATTGAACCTGGAGAGACACTTGAGTCATATCATCACCGATTTTCAGACATCATCAATGATTTGGATAAACACAACATCATCATGCCAAGAATTGCAGTGAATACTAAGTTCCTGAGTAGTCTTGGTCCAGAATGGGAGAAGTATGTCATTTTTCTCCGTCAAGCGAAGAACATGCATCATTCTACTTATGGATTGTTGTACGATTACTTGAAGCCTCATGAAAAGGAAGTTGATCGGGAAAGGATTCTCCGTGCTCAAATTACTAAACAGTCACAACCGGACAATCAACAACTTGCCTTGTATGCTCAACAGACTTATCCCTCTCAACCAGCAACTCAACCACCTGCTTCCAACACACCTTCACAGCAACAACCTCAACCTCAACAAAATCAATTGGTCCCATACAGCAACAATGCTCAAGCATATGTCAGTGAAGCTACTGAGGAAATCGATCCATTCGAAGCATTGCAACAAGGATTTGTGATGATTGCTAATGCATTTGGCCGTTACACCAACAAATCCAACAATCGTATTCGTTCCTCATCTAACACACGGACTCAAGCTGTTGTGAACAATGGACGTGTTGAAGTTCAGAATCGTGATTATGGTCGTCAGATGGGAGGTGGTCAAGGGTTTAATGCTGTGGGTAGGAATAACAACAGAGCTCAAGTGGTGGAACAGGGAAATGCTCAGAATCGGTTAAATGGTCTTAGATGCTACAACTGCAATGAAAAGGGACACCTGGCTAATGCATGCCCAAAGCCAAGGACTAGGGGCAGTGCTTATTTCAAAGAGGCCTTACTTTTGGCTCTTAAGGATGAAGCTGGTGGATCTCTTACAAACAAAGAACAGAGCTTTATGGCAGATGCAGACTCAGATGATGATATGGAGGACTTGCAGGCTAATGCAGCTGTTATGTTGATGGCTAATATGCATGAGCTGCACATGAGTGATTCAGGCCCAGTGTATGACACTGATGGCTTGTCTCAGGTACCCGAACAAACCATCATCATATCTGAACTAATATCTCCGCCAATATCTGAATCCGGCACGGATCAGACTGTTCAAAATGAGTCTTCTACATCTTCCTCTGATGATTTTCAAGTTAACCCTGTAGTTACATTTGACGATCAAGATGACCTTATGGTCCCCCTTGACAATCAAATTGACTCTGTGGTCGTACTTGAGGATCTAAAGAATGATCATGTTGAGACTCACGTTGAACAAGATGATCTGTTGCCTCATCCAGATTTTGCTCGGTTAATTCAAGATCATAAAATCAAAATGGAGGAATGTTATGCATTAAATCAGTCCTTAAAACGTAAAAATGCACTGTTAACCAAGGATTTTGAATGTTTACAAATGCAACTCAACTTTTTCAAAACTCAAGAAAACCGTGAAAAAGGTTTTGAAGCCGCTTTTGCAAAATCTCATCAAAACGAAAAATATTTAGAGAGACAGATGCGTGATCTAGCCGCCTCGAAGAATGCTTTGTTGTCCGAATTAGAACAACTGAAACATGAACATAAAAAACAAATTAACGCTCTCACCTTGGAAAATCAAAAAGCTAAGGCTGAGTTGTTAAATTGTCAAAAACAGTTCTCCGCATACAAAAAGCATTCAACGAATCGGGTAGATGACCTTCTTGCAGAAATTCTCGGTTTGCAAAACAAACTTAAAGAGTTTAAAACTGTTGTTTACAAACATGGTGAATCAGTAACAGCTATTGAAAAGTTTACCTTAAAACCTAATCCAAATGGATATGGTAAAAATCTAGCTGATTACAAACCAAAGCTTTCACTAAAAACATTCAAACCAACTCCTGAAGTTTCCAGTGCACAATACAAAATTGATAATACTGTCATGAGTGTTGTTGAATACCATCGTCAAGAGGAATTAGATGCAGAAGACGAGAGTCGATCAAAATTAAAAAATGTTGTTTACAACAAACCTTTTAATTATAAAAATGCGGTCACTTTCGTCACACCAACGGATTCTTCCAACACACCAAGGGTTATCATCAAAACACCCGAGTCTTCTATTGTTAATCCCAAAACAGTCTTTGCACAAACTTATGGTCCTTTACCTTCCATTAGCGAAGTAAACTCACAACCTGAAAATCGAAAAATTCTTCGATATTTTGACATTTTCATGGCTGACCTCAAAATTTTACAACATGAGATAGAATATCGATCTGAAATAAAAGTTGAACATTTTCAATCGCCTCTGGCGCGAGAACAAAGAGACATTTTTCAGAAAAATCTTTTACCTAATGTTAAAAACTTGAAAAGTTGTGCAATTGCCTGGGAAAAGGATTTTCATAAGGAACTTGGGGTAATGAAAAACGTTTTCGAGAAAACAGAAACATCTATTACTAACACAAAACGGAAAAAGAAACTGTTGAGAAAAGATGTTGATCGACTCTTGGAAGATGTTATCTGTGCTGATATCCATAATGTTGTGCTATTCTATTCGTTGCCATATGCATCTGATCATATCTCTGCTGATATTGTTGACACTGTTGTAACTGTTGAGAACACCGATAATGTGCTTCAGATCGAGTCTTTAAAAGCAGAAAATAAACGATTACACACGGAAATTCACAATGCAAAACGTCGTCTTCAATGGTGTGAAAAAGATATTCACAACCATCAACTTAGTTTTCAAAAGAAAATCGCTCAATTGAGTGCCAAATCTTCTGATCCTAAAATTGTTCAACTGGATGATCAAAACGTGTCTTTGAAAAGTCAAATCTCAAAATATGAACAAGAACTTTTAAAAGTTAAACAGGAATATGGTGTCATATTTGATTTACTCAAAAAGACTCGAGATGAAGCATCTAATGAACTTGATCACTATCTAGCTCACACTAGAGAAGTCCTGAATTTTGCTGGTAATATTCGTTCTGAAAATCAAGATCTGATTCACACCATCTCTAAGTTACGGGAAATGTTAGGAAAGTATGAACTACTCCCGCCTACTGTGATTAAGAGATTAGCACCAGTCACACTTAGTAATCGTGAACCTAGAATTCCCACTGCCAAATCACAAGTTGCTAATGTGTTTCCCTCTACTGAAACAGGAATAGTTGCATCTTTTCCAAACGTCCGCACTTCACAGCCTAGGAGCACCCAAACGAAGAATAGGAAGTTGCGACCTAAGAAAAGATCAATAAGGAATGCTAAAGTAGAAGAACACCCTAGGACTCTAAATAAAACTCATGTTACTTCCACTATAGATATTGCGTCTGGCAAATGTAATAGAAATAGTGATGTAACGAATGCTAAACCGTTAAGTACCTTTGATATTCAGTCTGATGCACCTTGTGATATTTGTCAAAAAAGTATGAATTCTGATTGTCATGACAAATGTGTTGCTAAAGCTATAATCTCTAGATTCCGGAATCCTAAGAATCGGAATACCTCTAGGCCAACTAATCATTCAAAGTCTGTGCTTGGTAAACCACCATCTTTAGATTCTAAGGCAACCATTGCTATCACAGTAGCTCCCGCTTCACCTCCTAAGAATGTTGTACCACCTAGTGATTTCACTAAGACTAAAGCAAAGAGTAGTTATAGATGGCAAAAATGGATATATAACACACTAGGATTTAAATGGATTCCTAAACTTATGAATGTGTGTATATCTGATATACCTGCTTTGGAACCCTCTAACATTTTGGGTTCCACATCTACTTCTATTCCATCTGTGTCGTCTGTGTGTAATGCAGGTGATACAGATCATTCTCTGGATTGTTGATAGCGGATGTTCCCGACACATGACAGGCAATCTTAAACTGTTATCAAACTTTATTGCAAAGTTCATTGGCACTGTCAGATTCGGGAACGATCACTTCGCAGCCATCATGGGCTACGGAGATTATGTTAATGGGAACATCGAAATCAGCAGGGTTTACTATGTGGAAGGCCTCGGTCACAATCTGTTTTCAGTAGGTCAATTTTGTGATGGAGATTTGGAGGTCGCTTTCAGGGAGAAAACTTGTTTCATTCGTGACCTACAAGGAAACGACCTTATGTCTGGCTCGCGTAATTCTAGTCTCTACACTATCTCTATGCAAGACATGGTTGCTTCATCTCCCATCTGCTTACTTTCTAAGGCAACATCAACAAAATCTTGGCTATGGCACCGTCGTCTCTCACATCTAAACTTTCAAACCATCACCAACCTTGCTCGACACAAACTAGTTGAAGGACTCCCACGATTCCGGTATTCAAAAGATCACCTTTGCTCAGCCTGTGAACAAGGGAAAAGCACTCGTGCTCATTTTCCTTCAAAGGTGGAACACAGCTCTCAGCATGTACTTCATCTTCTTCACATGGATTTGTGTGGCCCAATGCGCGTGCAAACGATAAATGGCAAACGTTACATCTTAGTAATCGTTGATGACTACTCTCGATGGACTTGGGTCTACTTTCTTCGTAGCAAAGACCAAGCTCCACAAATGATCATCACCTTTCTCACAAAGATACAGGTTCAGCTCCGCAACACAGTCAGAATCATCAGAACAGACAAAGGAACTGAATTTGTTAACAAAACCCTTCGTGAATTTTATGAGAAAGTGGGAATTCAGCATCAAACATCCATTGCACGGACACCTGAACAAAACGGAGTTGTTGAAAGACGAAACCGAACGTTAGTGGAAGCTGCACGAACAATGTTAATCAATGCTAAACTTCCAGATTACTTATGGGCGGAAGCTGTATCTACTGCATGCTATACTCAAAACCGTTCCATGATCACAAAACGCCACAACAAAACACCTTTTGAGCTTGTCCACAACTATAAACCGAACCTCAAACACTTTCATGTATTTGGATCCCTCTGCTATCCAAATAATGATCGTGATGATTTTGGAAAGCTAAAAGCCAAAGCTGATATTGGAGTCTTTATTGGATACTGTGACAATTCTAAAGGTTTCCGAATCTGGAATCGTCGAACTAAGGAGGTTATGGAAACGATTCATGCTCATTTCGATGAACTCACGGAAATGGCTTCTGAGTATAACAGCTTAGAACCCGGTCACAACCGTTTAAACTTCCCTCAACCCCCATCATCAGCTGAAGAAAGCCCTCAGCTAACTCGTCAACAAATGGAAAGGTTATTTGCTCCTCTGTTCTGTGACGATATTGATGAACGTGCTCCTGGTGTATCCGTTGTTTCCGCTGCACAACCTGATAATATTCCTATACCTGATACACCTGCTACAACAACTACTGTTGAAGATGCACCTACACCAATTGACTCCAACACAACAGTTGAACACACCGCTTCCAACAATGATGAACCAGCTGATGATACTCTGAATGAAGTACCCCCACCTGCAGATTTTGATCCAAATGCGTTCTTCAACCCGTTTGCTAATGAGACTGCTGCACCAGATGTTGCGGAATCTTCAACAAACCATTTGAATCCTCAGAATCTGCACAATGTATACCAACATCAACCCTCTACACATAGATGGACAAAAGACCATCCTCTGGCTAACATCATTGGCAACCCGAATCAACCAGTCGTTACGAGACAACGTCTTCACTCAGATGGTGAACACTGCATTTATGCACTCACTGTCTGCCAATCAGAACCTAAAAACATTAAAGACGCAATGACAAAAGACAACTGGATTGAATCCATGCAAGAAGAACTCAACCAATTCAAACGTCTTGAAGTATGGGAACTGGTTGAAAGACCAACAGGGGTCTACGTCATTGGTCTAAAATGGATTTGGAAAAACAAATTGGATGCTGAAGGGAATGTCATCCGAAACAAGTCACGGCTAGTTGCTAAGGGTTATCGTCAGGAAGAAGGGATAGACTTTGAAGAATCTTTTGCTCCGGTTGCTCGTCTTGAGGCTGTTCGGATATTTCTTGCATTCGCGGCTCACATGAACATGACGGTCTATCAGATGGATGTCAAAACGGCGTTTCTCAATGGGCAACTTAAAGAAACGGTCTATGTCAGCCAACCAGATGGATTCGTTGATCCTGAGTTCCCGAACCATGTCTACAAACTGAAAAAAGCTCTTTATGGTCTCAAACAAGCCCCTCGGGCATGGTACGATAAGCTATCATCTTTCCTCATTGCCAATAATTTCACCAAAGGCTCGGTTGACCCAACTCTTTTCATACAATATCACGGGGCACACATCTTAATTGTTCAAATTTACGTGGATGACATCATTTTTGGGTCAACACATAAAAAGTTTTCAATCGCTTTTGCAAAACTCATGAAGAAAAATTTTGAAATGTCCATGATGGGTGAACTTACGTTCTTTCTAGGACTGCAAGTTCATCAATCACCCCGTGGTATTTTCTTGAGTCAGTCCAAATATGCCCTTGAACTGTTAAACAAATTTGGAATGAATACCTGTGATACTTATGCCACACCAATGGCTCATACCAAGAAGCTAGATGCTGATTTACATGGGAAATTAGTTGACCCCACCAAATACCGAAGTATTATTGGGTCCCTCATGTATCTAACAGCTAGCAGACCTGATATTGTCTTTGCCGTTTATCTATGCTCCCGTTATCAGTCGCGACCAACTGAAACCCACCTCTCTGAGGCTAAAAGAATCCTCCGATACATAAAGGGAACCATTAATTTGGGGATCTGGTATCCGAAGGATTCTGGTTTTGAACTAATCGCTTTTTCAGACGCTGATCACGCAGGATGCTTAGACTCAAGGAAAAGTACTTCAGGAGCTCTACAATTTCTCGGTGATAAACTGGTGTCTTGGCAATCAAAGAAGCAGGATTGTACATCGCTGTCATCAACTGAAGCAGAATATGTAGCCATGTCCGCGTGTTGTGCTCAAGTCATTTGGATGAGAACACAACTCAAAGACTATGGTTATGTATTTGACAGAATCCCGATGTACTGCGACAATCGGAGTGCCATTGCAATCTCGTGCAACTCAGTTCAGCACTCGAAATCAAAGCACATCGATCTACGCTATCATTTCATCAAGGATCATGTGGAACAGGGTACCGTTGAATTATACTTTGTGGGTACTGAATACCAATTGGCAGATCTGCTCACCAAAGCCTTGCCTCCCGCTCGGTTTAATGAGTTGGTCCACCGAATTGGTATGAGGTGTTTGACTCAAGAGGAACTGGATGACCTCTTAAAACCGTCTTAAAAACATGTCAAACACCAAAACATCTCTTGTAAATAAATAAAATCTTTCAAAAACAAAATACAAAAATATAAAACCTGATAAAACAACAAAAATATTCTCCTCATCTATTTTCTATCAACATGGCAAGTACTTTTCTTCCGTCAACACTTTAATCTGTCAAAATTCAGTACTTTTCCGATCAAGTGTTGAGGGGGAGAAAATAATCCATTAACTGTTTCAAAACATCTGTGTACTTGCATGTTATCACATCTCGGTTGATTCTTTACAAATGGTGGTAAATTTCTGGTTCAAAGACACTCCTCGGACTTTAATTAAAAACCTTTCACTATTTTCTCAAGTCGAGGGGGAGTGTCGTCATGATTCTTTCTCAAAAATCTTTGTCTGGTAACCTAAATGGAAGTTAAAAGGCTTGGTTTGAAAAAGGCAAAGGTGGAGGGACTAAAACTGCCAAAAGATTAAAGTTAACTTTAATAAAACACCTCTCCACCTAATTCTTTCACTCACATTTATTACTAAACCTAATCTCATCTACGCCTAAGATTCATTCAAGAAATCCGTTGTTCTGATCATCTAATCGTAAGTGTTTTAATGATCCAAACATTGTTTTAAGCTAAGGGTTTTAATATCACGAAAATCCTACGGCTAAAATGTGTGTTACGCGTGATTTTGTGATCTACGCATAAGCGTATGATCACATAATCATTGTGTGTGTGTTTTTGGTTAAAAAGATTGATTCAAAACGTGCCTTTAGCATCAATGATGATATCTTTATCCTCAAAACTTACCCAGAAACATAAATTGATTGATTTTGAAACTTAGGGTTTATGCGTGGATTTGGGTTTTTCTAAATGAGAAGTGTTTTTGGTCTAAATATTGCTGGGTTATGTTCATATAATGTTGAATTAATCATATCTTTGCTCTATAACCACCCAGAAACACTGATTAATTCAGATTTTGAAATTAGGGTTTAAGGTTCATAAGATTGGGTATTTTTGATTCACCATGAGTTAGATGTTATAACTTGGTATATATGATCATACAACACCTTAGAGCTACCAGAAAAAGTTTGGTGCATAATCCATGGCTAGATTCCATACGCGTAGATCTAGGGTTTAGTCTACGCGTATGCAATTCTACGCATAACTGTTTAACATATGTTAGTGCCATGTTCTATTGATAAACTGAATGTATGTGTCAATATTAATGATTTGATGGATTTATTTCAGGATTGCTATACTTATAATTCAGAATCAAGGTCATTTGATTATCTACGCATAAGGATTACCTTACGCGTAGATTGTTATGCGTAAGACTTGTCTTACGCGTAGCTTCTACGCTTAAGGTTCTACAGTGGGACTACGCGTATCCTGTGAAGGATATGCGTAAACAGTGACCTCTACGCATAAGGTCTACTCTTACGAGTAAGCCTTACGCGTAAGGTTCTTATACGCCTACGCGTAAGCTCTACGCGTAAGGTCCCCTTTTTTCCTACGCGTAACATTTCTTACGCATAAGATAGGATCCTACGCATAAGCTTTCGCCTACGCTTATGTCACGACTGTTTACGCGTAACTTTGTCAATACTACGCTTAAGCCATTTTGACCTTCATTATGAATTGTTACGTGTACAAAACTTGTTAATAAACTTATCATAACGTCACGAATCCAATAATGTCACTAAGAAACCAAAACGTTTGATATGTTGTGAACAATAAGTGATAACATAAACTTTAAAACTTAAAGTTAACTAACTCACGATACATTTCACGACGTCATTAGATTATTGGACATACAAGTGACTTAGGACTCGTAACAATCATTGACGTTGTACATTAAATAACTAGACAATAAGACCTTCTGTTGACTAACATTATGTCTTTCGATATGTTGGTTCTTTTGGCTAATATTATTTCAGATCACGACATGGCTGCTCAACCAAACATGGATGCACCAAATGTTCTCTCCATTGCTGATATCTATCCTCATGGCTATCCAATGAAGATTGGAAAGAATAATCTCCGAGTTGACTTCAGCACTCTCACTTGCTCTGAGTCTTCATGCTTAATCGCTATTGACATTCTGAGGTCTCATCCATATCAGAACATGCTCACACATTCTGCAACAGTTCCTGAGATCTATATCCAACAGTTCTGGAACACCATGGAAAGGGTCAAAGGAAGGACTGCAGTGACGGTGACTCTGAACCATAAACAAGTCACCATCACACTTGCAGACTTAAGGGCTGTTCTCTTAATTCCTGAAGTCGAACCTGACAAACTTTATGCCACACCTACTGAAGAGCTCACTCTCCAATTCTTAATCGATATCGGTTATGATGAAGCTACAGGAGTAATCACTAAACACTCTCACGTAGAGCTCAAGAGTATTCCTCAACCGTGGAGAACGCTCTACATGATCATCACCAAGTCCGTTTCTGGTCGTGATAGCGGCTATGAGCATCCTAAGCTCATAGAACTGCAAATATTTTGGGCATTTGTCAACATGAAACACATCGCTATTGAAGCTCTGATTTGGGATGATATGATGTCTTTTCTCAACAAACTAGGCTCAAAGATTCCATACATCAGATACACTAAGCTGTTGATCCAAAGAGCACTTGGACTACATTCTGATATTCCCAAGAGGCTCAATGACCCTGACAATCACGACATGTTGACTGAACCTATTCTGACCATCAGAATGAAGGAATCATCTACAAAGAAACAGGGCGCGGTGTTACCAGATTACCTGCTAACTGAAGATGTCAGAAAGCTCGAAACGTACAACAGGTATCTGGAAGCAGTAAGACAAGGCAAGGTTGGTCACCTCGACGAAAAATCTTCTAGAACTCCTACTCGGAGAACTAGAAGAGGAAGTGCTGGAAGTGTTACAAGTTCAGAGTCACAAAGGAAGTTTCCCAAACGAAACCCTCCGAGAAAACGGTTTGTTCCCGTGCAGGAAGCTTCTCCCATTCCTAAACCCAAACCTGAACCGAAACAACAGCTTGAGGACGTAAGTTCTGAAGCTACAGATACAGATGAGGAGGTTCTCCACTCTGAAACCGCTAAGGATGTGTCTGACACTCCAATAGTACAGAAACCTCCAAGTCCTCAAGATGATAAGGGTAAAGGAAAGACTCCGGCACTTGTACCTTATGATGCTGAAAACTCAGAAAGTGAAGAAGAACCACTGGAGACAACTTACAGAATGAAGTTGCATCAACTTAGACATGAACACAAAGCTGAAAAATTTGCTAAAGAGCAAATGGGTGGACCCGGAGGAACTAGTGGTGCTGCTCCCTCCGAACCATCTCCTGATGCGGTTAATCAACCCGATAAGGGAGCTGGTACCACCACTCTTTTGCAACAACAACAGTTTGTGGAAGACACTATGGAGTTTAATTTTGAGAATCCAGAAACGAATGAGGAAAAGAAGGATAAAGAGTCTGATTATGACGATTTTCTTCTGGATAATCTAACTGAAACTCAGAAGGAAACTTCTGAACCACCGAAGGACCCAGAGTCTCCTCACATCTCCTCTTCATCCGACTCTTCTTCACATTCATCTCCACCACCATCAACGAAATCAACAAAATCCTCATCCAAATCCGTGAAGAAACCAAAATCTTGGGTCTCTCAAGCTCATGAACGGATTCAAAAAGCTGTCAAAGAAGTCAGAAAGAAAAATGCTCTTAACAAGAAGCTGAATTTCTTCGCTGATCACATACAGCATATATATAGAGATAACGAAAAGAGGAACAAGGAAAGGAAGTTTGTGCAGGAATTCATGAAGAGTCATCGCCGTGAGCAACTAAACGAAACACTTGAAGGTTACACAAACAGGTACCTTCGTGACAACGTTCCTAGACTTACACAGGAGATGTTTACCAGACAACTCTATCCAAACCTGGTGCACCTGGCCAAACAGGCGATGAAGTCAACACCGATGTATGTCAGCATCAATCCTGTTGATCCCACAATCTTTTCAGACGCTGAATTAGTTGATCGACTGGTCGCACAACTGTCTAAACGTTCCGCAATGCTTGCCTCTCATGAAAGCAAACTGTTAGAAGCATTGCTGGCATTCCAACTTAATTCTGCATGCCGAGAAGAAGCTGAGAAGCCTAAGCGTCCTAGAGACGATGATGATCAGGATCAGGATAAGACTGACGAGGCTAAACGTCAAAAGATGTCTGGTGAATCCTCCTCGATGCCACCTCCTCCTAAACCAATTCCTGCACAACAAAAATCTTCTCCACCACGGTCTTCAACTGATAAACCTCGGGACGATTCCGAGTTACCACCCGTGACTCACAAAACTGGTGATCACTTTGAGTATACGGGTGGTGACGATGAAGAGGTCCTTGAGCCCCAACAACAACCCTCCTCTCCCAAACAAGTGAAGATACCCGAATCATCATCAAAGCCTTCTAAAAACAAGAAAAAGACGACTCAGCCAGACGTCGTATCATGGCTTGATGACGATACAACCGCAGAATTTGAATGGTTCTCCACACTTGTTAACAACACTCCCTACCCTGAAGAAGGTCAAGAATTGGTAGACGGTAGTACACTGGAGCATGCAAAAATCTTGCAAGAACGATTCCGTGTGAAGAAGATGACGAAATCCGAGTTGAAGCGCATCAAAAATGAAGCATTCCTTCTGTTGAAAAATAGATCGGAAAGTGCAATCGAGGTTGAATATCACCTTGAAAACATTGCTCGAGCCATGTCTAACAACATGGATTGGCTCAACCCAGAAGCAAACATCGACTTCACTAAACGGAACAACCCTCCATACTACACTGACTGGACCAAACCTCTACCAACAATCGGCCAACCAGAAGAACCAAGGATTCCTTTCAGACATTTCTTCAACAAAGACCTGGATTTTCTTCTCCATGGTGGCGATGGTTCACGAAAATACGCTACATCTTTGACTCTTCCATTCCCAGCGGCTTGTTACTCAAACTGCATAGCTATCGAGGAACGTGCAACTCACTTGTTTTCTGACAACGTGCAAGCATACGACCAAGATGCATTGTATGGGATTCATCATTGGCCTGAACGCCGACGAATCTACTACAGAAGCTGCCTGGTTCAGAAGTCTCAACATGCAGTGTACAGCTCTAAGGACATCGTGGCCATCAAACACATTGATCTCAAGTCTAAGTGGGACTACACATTCTTGAAGAATATCATAGTCAAACGACAAGATGAACAGGACTATGAATTCTCAGAAGCTGACTTTGAGAACTTGTCACTCAACGACATCGAAGACATGTACCTTGCCAAAGTACAGGGTCGTATGAGACAGTTCTCGACTGAAGTTCAACGTGAATTTATCAAGTCACTTCTCATCTTCATTAGACGCATTGTGATCAAAGAACGTGTCGAAGATATCCAGATGGCTGTTGAATCATATCAGAAACGTGTAAACTTCACTCCACCACAGCTTGACCTTCCTGACATCAACCAGCTCACACAACTCACGCTCATCAGCAAACCTTTCGGCATTGTTTACCGCAGTGAACTTCGCAGAAACTGCTTAATGGCGTGTAGTGAGCTCCACAAATTCGGGGATCATACCTTGAAGATGGTTAGAGATGGATTGGCGTACAGATTGAAGGATATACGTCTGAAGGTTGGGAATCCTAAGCGCTGGAACTCTCAGGACAGGAGGAATGTGAGGCGTATCATCACTATGATTGATGAACGGTTGTTCAGAAGGGATCAGTTCAGACGCCTGGAGAGCTATGTTGGTGGTAGACCCAGGATAAACATCACCGGCTTTCAACGCCCTGTGCGCACTCCTGGGAACATCACTGCACTTCCTGGTACCCCTTGAATTGTTTCCTTCATATAATTTTGGATGAATGTTTATATATGTGAATGGCTTGTGCACACATAACAGTGTACAACCCGTATCTGTCAAGAAAGGACCCTGTGGTACGCCTCAGTGCCACAATCCTTATAAAAGGAGCGAAAGCTTCTTATTTTTGAGTAAAACCTATCAAACCTTTCATTTTTCAAGGTTTTGCTCAAAAAGACAAGTACTTCCCCATATGATTTCAATACCTCAACCGTTTATATCACTAGTTGAGGGGGAGTATTTGATGAAAACTTTGTTCACAAATTGTTCACAGTGGTAACTCTTCCCGCAACACTCAAAATGGTCATATTTATTCTCAAAATGTTTCAAAAATAACATCTTATATGCCATTTTTGAGGGGGAGAAAATTGTGTGATAAGAAATATGTTTTGTAAAGCAACATGTGCAAGCCCCTTGGCTTCCTCGTGTGCAAAGACTTAACCAATGAATTGACGATCCTTAACTGTCTGCAACTCGAAAAGACTTGTCCTGGACGGGTAATAATTTCAAGCTAGTTCACTAGTGATGTAAACGTGTCTCGCAAAGGACTTGTCTGAGTAGAAAGTACCATTCGAGAAACTTTTGATAGACATGAACTCTGACGGGTTTGGCAACCTTCCAAGGTTTGTCTACACCTTCAAGGTAGTTATTAGAGCTAGTTGTCACCTAAAAACTGACAATGTATCTCTTTAACTATTCAACGTAACCGTGTCTCGCGGGAGATTGTCTATCGTTAGTGGATCAATTCAAAAAGTGCGCGCTCTTTCCTCACTGTGCAGTTAACCATTAAAACTATTAAGCACATGTGAAGGGGGAGTATTTATGCAAAAACTTATCTCTCACTGTGGTTCAAACATGTTTTTTCATCTACAAACCCTTTGAGAGATATTTTTCACTTACAGTGGTTTTAATGGCAAACATAGGTTAGTCATGGAGTTATAAGGTGACTAAGGTTAGGAATAACCGTCCTATGATCCGCCAGAGCCGGAGGGATCTACCCAAGGACACTACCATTAGTTAGTGTTAGAAGTCCTTAGGAATGATTGTAAAAAGGAAAAAATGAGAATCGGAGAAAGAAGGAGTTGAAGAATCAAAAAGAAATGCAAAGTAAAGGGTGAAAAGAAATAGCCCTCCAGATTATTCAACTTAGGGCAGACACCGGGTTCAATTCATATGCTACTGGTTGTCACTCAGTGACACCGGTATTGAAGATTAAAAGTCGTCATGGACCCAGTGACGCATGCACTAAACTTTCTTAGCCACTCAAGTTTCTCTCAACAGAAACTTGTTTCATTCTCACAGGGAACCCTACATAATCTATTGGCTTTCTCTTAGAGATCGCTGGTATTGAAGAAGGAGACCCTCTCCCTAGTCTCCGCTCAGGAAAACCAAAACGCACTGTTGAGTCTAGAGCCACGAGATTCATCAAAAGATCTCTTAGGAACACTTGACATTTAATCACTTGTTGATCAACAAATAAGATCTTCAGTGATTCAGTGGTTCATATCGAGTCCTTCACAGATCTTAGCAATCTGTCGAGAACATTTATGAGAGGTTCACATCTGTGATCCTCAGTGATTGAATGGAAACTCCTGCCAGGGTCAACATCAAACAGCCCTGACAGCAGGTCGCTTCGGTAACTCCCCGTGGATTACGCGGAGTGTGTCTCAAACGGTCTACAGTCGTGAGGTGATGCTTCGGTGTACCTCAGCGACTCATCTGAACTGTAGATGTACTTCAGTACGTCGCGTTATCTCACTTGTGGGACTCCAGTTCAGGAACGGCCTTTGTAAGAATTAGAGTTGTGTTTTCACACTATGCTGTTAACACCCTCGAAGTTCAAACTTGTAAGTGCCGGAAACCGTTTATCACTAACCGTTTGAAATGTTTTCTTCTTATGGAAGCTCCGGAGCGGGATGATCGTGCTGATTCTTCTCATGCTCACGCCAACTTCATTACTAATGGAAGTTCTATTCAAAAGCAACACAACAGTCAGAATGATTCTTCTTCAATCAAAGAATCTACAAAGTCAAAGACTTGCAGAACTTCATCAGTATTGATTTCCACCGTCAAAGAGCGTGTGAGCATGTTGAAGAATGACGTGGAGACACTGGAGCAGCGAAGCAGACCTGAGGCAGACTGATGCCGACAACAACATACTATCACTTTCACCACAAAGAACAATAAATCAAAGAACAAAGTTAATGATGACGTCAAAGCAAAACTGCACAAAGATAACTATCTCTCTACACTGGGGAGATTGTTCGAACCAAGGCAATTCTTCTCACAAGAAAGGAGAATGTCAGAAGACGTCACAGCTACTATTACATCAACGCCTTCACCGTTATTCATATATATACTTGAGGGGGAGATTGTTGGAATCACTCCTAAACAGTATTTCAAGTATTTATATTTCATATGTAATAGGTAGCTTTATTCTGGCCTTTATGTTTGTTTAAGGTCCAGCTTATGTAGAAGGCCCATAAGCTGAGGCCCAAGCCCAATAAGGAATAGGGAAGGAGAGGGAGTGTTGCCCTAGCTCCTTGCCTATATAAACTATTGTAAACCCTCATTTGAGGGTTGGTTGTTCAAGTTATTTCTTTCACATGCTCTCTACGCCTAACCGTATACTATATTGTGTGTGTGTGTGTTTGATACTTGTTCAATCGCCTTTATCTCTTTCTATATAAGCTTGTGTTGTAAAACTAGTGACCTAACAATCCTCTTATTTTTTTTTGGCACAAAACCATCATCCCGTTAGTAAAGTTGGCCACCATACATCCCTCCGTTAATAAAGTTAGTCACCATACACCAATAAAGACTAACGATGCAAATTATTTCTCCGTTATCTCCTAACGTAATTTAAATTTTTTGCATCGTTGGTCCCAAGGACTAACGGTGCCATGTTTTTTTAGGGATTAACGGTGCACCGCCACCACCCACCTCCACCCACCACCACTGCCACCCACCACTAACACCGCCACCACATCCCACCACCCACCACCGCCACCGCTACCACTACCCACCAACGCTACCACTACCCACCACCACCACCCATCATCGCCACCGCCACTGCCACCACCACTACCACCTACCACAAGCACCACCACCAACTCCCACGTCGCCACCTACCAACCACCACAAAAACCACAAACCACTTCCACCCACCACCCATAACCACCACCCACCGTCGCCACCACCTCCACCCACCACCAACCACCAACCCTTTGCCACATCGCCACTGCCACCACAACCTGTCGATGTCGGAGGTTTTAGTTGCGGTGGCGGTGGTGTCCGTGGGTGGTGGTGGGTTGCGGTGGTGTTGGTGATTGGTGGTGATGTCCGTGGGTAGTGGTGGGTGGAGATGGTGTTGGTGATTGGTGGTGGTAGTTATGGTGGTGGGTGGCGGTGGTGTTGGTGATTGGTGGCGGTTGTGGTTGTGGTGGTGGTGGTGGTAGGTGGCGATGGCTTTGGTGATTGGTGGTGGTGGTGGTGGTTGTAGTGGTGGTGGGTGGCGGTGGGTGGTGGTGGTTGTGGTGGTGACGGGTGACGGTGGGTGGCTGGTGGCGGTGGTTGCGGTGGTGGGTGGTGGCAGTGGGTGGTGGTGTAGGTGGCGATGGTGGGTGGATGTGGTGGTTGGTGGGTGGCGGTGGTGCACGGTTAGACCCTTAAAAAAACATAGCACCGTTAGTCCTCGGGACCAACGATGCAAATATTTTAACTTACGTTAGGAGATAACGGAGAAATAATTTGCATCGTTAGTCCTTATTGGTGTATGGTGGCTAACTTTATTAACGGATGGATGTATGGTGGCCAATTTTACTAACAGAGGGATGATTTTGTGCCAAAAGAAGTAAGAAGATGTATATCAAGGCACGAGAAAAACCACAGGGATGTATATGATCGCTCTTTTTTTCTATTTTACGTAAGACAATGTAACTAGTCATGTTGAAATTAACTTCAAAAAATTAATTAGTGTCGAAAATGTTATAGAGTAAGTTATGATTGACTTTTGGTACTTGTTTTGTAAAAGATCCTAATACAAATCTTTTATGTAATAAAAGAAAATCTTTTTGACACTTTTGGAAAAATTTTTATTCGGTAATAATTGAATTGTATTTTTTTTAAAACAAAAGTTTAATTAAAGAAACTCAAATTTTTCTTAATTTGGCCATAAATAACTATACATTTGTTTTTGTTTATTTAAATACCAAAAGCTTAAAATAGACATGTACTCAAAATGTATTAGTTGATATTTTTGACCAAATTGTAAATTCTAATATAACTACTATTTTCTTTTTAACCCACGTCATTTTTTTACTTTCTCAGCTCATACACTCTCTCTTTTCCCCCACTGATCAAACACAACCACACAACCGTACAACGACCCCCCAAAAAATACTTAACTACGTCGTTTGTTTTTTATTAACAAAGTAATGGTATAATGGAGCTATTAATATAACCTTTAATATGTAGTTTTGTTTCATCTAAGAGATCCTTTTTTTTTAACTTAAAACACTAGGTGGTCGCTTGGTAGCTATATTAGTTGAGTTATTATTGGTAATCTAAAGTTAAGCTTTCAACACATCTGCTAAAACAATTACACACACAAAAAAATAATAATAAATAAAAAATAATAAAAAAATAATAAAAAGTATATAACAACGATTTTTTCACTCGCTCTGTTGCGGGGTGCAAGGTTAATCTAAAGACTATCAGTGTAATCGCAAATAACGATAGGAACAACTTTTGCAATTGTTTGAGACTGTTTCTGCAACGCAAGAAAACTGGAGGATATGTATGTAATATTTCGTTGCACTAACAGTCCCTGAATATAATGCAAGGACTATTTCTGCAATCACATGCAAACAACAAGACGTTGCAGGGACATTTTTGCAACGTATTTACATTTAGAGGGATATTATTGCCTTTTGTCCTCTGACTCTATTAATCAATTAACACTAAAAGCCTCGTCGTTTTTGTTAATATTTGAAATAAAAATATATTTCACGCAATTAGCTTTAAACTCATAGTATCCACTATTAACATACAATTAAAAATTGAAGATAAAACATTAAAACATAATTAAAATTAGAAAAAATTACACGTTTGGTCCCTGTGGTTTGCTCATATTACAAGTTTAGTCCCTAAGTCGTTTTAATTACACCACAGATACCTATTTTTGAAACCTTGCACTCATTTAGTCCCTATTTTGGATGAGCGTTAGTGCAGTCCGTTAAGTATTTTGCGATGTTAGTCCTTCGCTAATAAATTTTGCACCGTTAGTCCTTATTTTTAAAAATATAGTTTTCCCTAGTTAGTCCCTCCGTTAATAATAGTTATCGCCCGTTTTTTACGTTTTTGTTCGTTTTTATCCGTTTTCGTTCGTTTTTATCCGTTTCCCCTATATTTTTTCTTTTTTTTTCGTTTTTCGTTCGTTTTTTACGTTTTTATCCCTTTTCGTCTGTTTTTATATGTTTTCGTCCGTTTTTTACGCTTTTTTCCGTTTTTGTCTGTTTTTTATCCGTTTTGACCGTTTTTTTTACGTTTTTATCCGTTTTCGTCTGTTTTTTTACGTTTTCGCCCGTTTTTTTTTTACGTTGTTGTCTGTTTTTATCCGTTTTCGTTCGTTGCTTATTCGTTTTCGCCAGCTTTTTTACGTTTTTGTCCGTTTTTTCCGTTTTCGCCCGTTGTTTTACGTTTTTGTCTGTTTTTATTCATTTTGGTTCGTTTTTTATCCGTCTTTGCCCCTTATTTTTACGTTTTTATCTGTTTTCGTCCGTTTTTTACGTTTTTTACATTTTTATCCGTTTTCGTCCATTTTTTTTTACATTTTCGCACCTTTTTTCCCCCCCGTTTTTGTCTGTTTTTGACCGTTTTCTTTCGTTGTTTATTCGTTTTTGCCCGTTTTTTTTACGTTTTTATCCGTTTCGCCGGTTTTATTACGTTTTTGTCCATTTTTTTTCATTTTCGCCCGTTGTTTTACGTTTTTATCCGTTTTCGTTCGTTGTTTATCATTTTTCGCCTGTTTTTTTTTAAGCTTATGTCCGTTTTTGTCTGTTTTTATCCGTAAAAAAAACAGGCGAAAACTGATAAGCAACGAACGAAAACGGATAAAAACGTAAAACAACGGGCGAAAATGGAAAAAAAGGAAAAAACGTAAAAAAAACCGGCGAAAACGGATAAAAACATAAAAAAAGGGCGAAAACGGATAAAAAATGAACCAAAACGGATAAAAATGACAAAAACGTAAAACAACGGGAGAAAACTGAAAAAAACAGACAAAAGCGTAAAATAAATGGCGAAAACGAATCAACAACGAACGAAAACGGATAAAAACAGACAAAAACGTAAAAAAACGGGCGAAAACGAAAAAAAATAGACGAAAACGGATAAAAATGTAAAAAACGGTTGAAAACAGATAAAAAACAGAAAAAAGCGTAAAAAACGGACGAAAGCATATAAAAACAGACGAAAAGGGATAAAAACGTAAAAACGGACGAAAAACGAAAAAAAGGGGAAAACGGATAAAAACGAACGAAAATGGATAAAAACAGAAAAAAAAACGTAAAAAATCGGGCGATAACTATTATTAACGGAGGGACTAACTAGAGAAAACTATATTTTAAAAAATAAGGACTAACGGTGCAAAATTTATTAACGAAGGACTAACAGCGCAAAACACTTAACGGACTGCACTAACGCCCATCCAAAATAGGGACCAAATGAGTGCAAGGTTTCAAAAATCGGTATCTCTGGTGTAATTAAAACGACTTAGGGACTAAACTTGTAATATGAGCAAACCACAGGGACCAAACGTGTAATTTTTTCTTAAAATTATGTATGTGCACTATGTAATAACTTTTTAACTCAATATATTAAATATCAAAACATAAATAAAATTTTATGTCAAAATCTTGTACGTACACACGAGCATTATAACTAGTACTCCCTCCGTCCCACATTAAGTGTCCACTATGACTTTTTCAAGTCTTTTTTCTTAAACTTTGACTTTAAATATTTTTGTACGTGTTATATAATACTTGATGCAAGATATATGAATGGATTAAGTTTTTAAATGTATTTTCATTTATATAAATTTCATTAAGTATTATATAACACAAACAAATATATTAAAGGTCAAAGTTGAAGAAAAAAGACTTAAAAAAGTCATACCGGACACTTAATGTGGGACGGAGGTAGTATAATATATAACCAATATTATTTGGAATGAACTTTTATTGGCAATGACTTTTTTGTCAAAATTATAGAAGCATTCTGAAAAACTTTTTCTAGGTTTACTCAAAAATAATATAGAATATTATACACATGATATAGGTTAGTATAACTAATGAGTTGCCTGTATTAGCATAGCATACATTAAATCATTTTTCTATTGTGCCTTGTAAAGCCTTTGAATTAGTACAAAATATTTCTTTTGCTTACTTGCTTTTTCCTTAAATTTTCATTGGTCATCTAGATTATTAAGTGTTGGAATCAAGGCTAACATAACTGACACCAAAACGGCACAATAAGCTTGTAGAAACAAGTTCTTGACAACAGGGGTGGAGCCATGATTTCAAGTTAAGAGGAGGGGGGGAGGGGGGGGGGGGATAGAAAATGTTAGAATGATAACGATAATTCAAACAAATATATCAAAGAATGAAAAATAAAATGAAGAGTCAAATGTCTAAAAAAAAAAGAAAAAAAAAATGTTTTACACTAATATAAAGCCTTGATCAATCTTGGTAAAAATTTCGATGATCGTTAGCAACGTAGCGGGTAGCACTTGGCCCTAATACTTTGTCTCACGAACTAACATGAAAATAAAATAAAAAAATATTCAAGATATTAAAACACCAACTTTATGTTAATTATAACTAAAAATTATAGGAAAAAAAAAACAAGTAACAATACCTTGCGTTTTTTCATTTGGACAAGTCTTTGTGTTTTGGAGTAAAGATTATCAATTATGCTATTAGTACAAAGAGTACGCACAATCTCTCTTTCAACACTAAGAATCAAGCTACTTTTAAGAAAGCCATCACTCATTGTATTACGAAGTCTTGTATTCACAAGTTTCATTTTTAAAAAGGCTTTTTCAAATGTTGCAGTTGAAACAGGAAGAGTTAATATAAGACAAATCAATTTGTCAATAAGAGGATAAGTTTCCGACTTCTCAGTTTCTTGGAATCCTTTACACAACTTTGACAATGATGTAACATTCTTCAGTTTTGGATCATTATCCGGCTCATATTATTGCAACTCAAGTTTTAACTCAATCTTATCTTGTTCGGTAAAATCTAAAGGATAATACTTTGTCACCAGTCTACATATATCATCACTTAAAGATTTCCTTGGATCCAACGTAGCACTAAGACGAAGAAGCTCTGAAATAGACTCACCAAATCTATCATTTAGCTCTTGCAACTGACTATCGATAGCAACAATAAACACGTCAACCCGATAATGATGCTCGACTGTCACATCATCTTTCTTGTGACGTGACTGAATTATATCTTTCTAAGTCGCATTCATATCGAGAACAAGAATGTTATATTTACCACAAAAACTAACAACTTTATCTAGAAGTGATTCCCACCCATCATCCCTTAGTTCTTGATTTAATGTCTTCGTAGTGGAAACCAAAGTTAATGCATTAACCACAAGTTAACAAATTGAAATCATCACAACGACTATAACAGTGGCGGAACACGACATCGATTTGACGTGTTACGAGTCTTCAGATTTTCTTTATGATAGTGCTTTGGATGTTTGGGAGGCTCATATGGTTAATGGAATATATGTTACATGCTACGAGCCGAGGGATTTCCTTCGTATTCGTGATCAAGATGCTACAAAGGTTCATGTGGTTAACAATGTCGATGTTACATGCCTCGAACCAAGGGGATGACGTTTTCTTCGTAATCGCAATCAAGATGCTAAACAGGTGCGCTAAAATTTGTTAGCCCTGGCCTTCCATAATCCGCCAATGCAACAAATTAACTAGCAAATTTAAATAGCATTAAAGATTAAAGTCATATTAAAGTTGTTCCATCACAATGCTTGCATTTAAATAAACATATGTATCATATTAACATAAGTATTTATTCAACGTTTACATATGTAAAGATCACGTTAACCAATTTTCAAACATATATGTTTAGTAAATGTTTACGCTGTGATTAAAAAGTCGTTATACAATATAAGCAATGCAATAATAAAATCAATACATGCACAATTATTTAATATTTTGCTAAAAACCGTCATGTGTATTATACACGATTCGGATCGGTTAACTGCGGATGTCTAAAAATAAAAACCGAAACCGAACCGTGATAAGCGGTTTATTTTGGTTTCGGTTTTTTCGGTTTCGTGTTTTTTCGGTTTCTGATTGAGCGGTTCGGCTCGGTTTGTCGATTTCTCGACTTTTTTAAACACCCCTATTAAATGGCTTGTTACTTACAATGGGCTATAAATGGACTTTAAATTCCAGGCCATCATATGTTACATTTGAACACTGGACTTGAAAAGTGGTTTAATTTTCAAGCGCTGTTACATTTGAAATTGAAAAGTGTTTCAAAAGTAATTTGTAAGCCTTTCATTAATAGTAAGATGTTGAATCTGAATTTTTAAGTCTTGTATTAATAGCAAGTCCCAAATGTATTATAACGTAGTGTAGATAATTTTATTATGTTATAACTAACTTATATAAGAGATCACAAATTTTAAAATAAGTCGAAAAATTAAACTTATATAAACTATAAATGAAAAACAAGTAAACTCATAAACCCTTAAATAATTAAATAAACGCCCCTTTAAAGTGTTTGGGAGGGGCTATTCCTTTAGATGTGTCACTTTTCAGACATTTATATTCAAATTTCTATTTGGGATGTATCAAAATAAGCGTCGACTTAAATTTTCAATCGACTGATAGAGATTTTAGCGGGCAGAGATACAATTTTATTGGTAATGAAAGATGAGCTATATTAATAATAGGATCCGGGAAATTTGGGGCGTTACTTCTACTTGGACTGTTTGGGCTAAAGCATGTATTCGTATATCCATACAATTTAGTGGCGGGTTTGGAATGTGATTTCGTATATAAAGCTTGATTTATGTGTTTTATAAAGCTTGATTTATATGTTTTCTAAAGCTTTATTGTGACGGGATATATATAGGTATGAGTTAAAAATATACGTCGGAAATACAAAGGTGTACTTTTTCTTCTTGAAAAGAAAAAATAAATCATGTTTCAAACGTACATACAAACACCCTCAATCTATATGAACTAGCGTATGTCAAAATCTAACAAATATTCAATATTTGATGTGCTACATAGGGAAGAGATCTAGTGAGAAGATAAATTTAAATAAGAAGAATGAGAAGAAATTTGAGCCACACATTTCAAATGAGGAGGAGAAATTCAAAGGGAGATGCATTTATTTCTTTAGGTGCATCCGAAATGTGCGGCTGTGGTTTCTTCTCGTCCTTCTCATTTTAATTTTACTTCCCATTTAATCCTTACTCGTGCTACATAATGTAACAAGAATCTTGTGACTCAATATATACAAGTTTATATTGATACTAAACGAATATTCGTGCATAAAGACAATATATCGTGGCAAATAATTATTCTTGCGGAATTGTTTTTATTATTTTTATTTAACTCAAATATTTATTCTTGCAAATAATACTAAACGAATATGTTGCAAGTTTCTTCAACAACATTCAATGAAGATACGTGTTTATCGGATCTTAGGTTTTCAGAGATTATAAAAAGGCTCACTTTAGCTATATCTATCTATGTTAAGAAGTTGTGTTTGTCATAAATATTGGTAATTAAACTTGATATTAAAATATGAATTTTGTTAATTCTTTTGGCTAAATTGTTTAATCGACTCATCAAATTCCATCTTCAAAAACAATCCATACGTCAACGACTTTGATGCATAAATATTCGTGAACTTGTCCTAAATATATGTTGGTGCCTTCTTCAAAACACTATGTTTTATCTCAGGAGCAAGTTCCAACCTAATTGTATTCGAAGCATTCTTTTGCATCGTCTTCCAAACATCAGTTTCATCTCCTTTGGCGGTTTCTCCTCCAAAAACTTCAGCAACATCTTCCACATCGTAAAATCCATCTTCCCATCAAACATCAGGTTCGAGAACTTTGACATATCACTTGTCATCTTTTTATCAACAACAATCCAAAAAAATATTAAAAAATACAGCCCTACAGCAATAAAAACCAACAAAAAATGCTCCAAAAATTAATCTCACTAAACAGATTCTGGGCAGAAACTTCGACGCCTTATAACTCTCAGCTGGGACCTGAAACGCAAGATCCCTCAGGTGAGATCGTAGAACTATGTGTCTAGAACACCGTGCCCGAAAATGACTAAGCTCCAACGGTTAACGAACTCACAACATTAATCTTCCGCGGCTGCGCAGAAACTGAAGAATCAAGCACAAGTTCTTCGCTCTTCTCGTATTGGCCTCTTCCAAGTTGTATAATTCTTTTGTGCTAAAAATACTTTTTTTGAACTAAACCTATTTTGATCCGTTACCCAACCCGTCCATTTTGCTTCTCTAATTCAAAGAAACATTCTTTTCTTTGGTCATAAATTATATTTTCTTGCTTTTAGAGAAATCTTCGGGTTTCTACTATATTGTCAAACCAAGGGTTCAGTGAGCTCGACAGACTGCAACATAGAAGCCCGAGCCCCATGGCTTCTGCAGGTATTAATGGCTAGAGTGGTTTTCCGCAAGAGGTGTTTTATTTACACAACATTAAAACTTAATTTACACTCATAATAATGATAGCACACTTGCAATAAAGCTATAACAGGTTAAGTGGGGCATCCGAAATGGCAATGGACTAGCAAGGAGCTCCAGCTAGTCATAATTCATACAAAGTGATGTGAATCTAGCCGGTTAGACATTCCTGTTGATTCTTACCCTAGTGTCAGCTTTCTGGAAGATGCAAACACATCTTTATTCGAAGGATTTTTTTCACATAATGTAACAACTTACGTTTCATCTGTCACGTTTTAACCATTATACTTTTTTTTTGGTCTCATGTTTTAGTCGTTATACTCTTTTTTACTACATCTCATTCATTAAGATGGTATATTCTTTTTTGGAATTTGGTATAACTTTGTTGGCCGGCTTCTGGGACCTAGAGGCAATTCACTAAAACGTATTAAAGCTACAACAGGTTGGCGTGTGTATATACGAGGAAAAGGGTCAATCAAGGATCCCGATAAAGTTCTATAATTCTAAAACAGATATTTATTTAATCTGATGTCATGTGGTTTTCGAATCTAATATTTGATAACTAGTTTACTTATTATATGCTACTAAAGGAAGATAAGTAAGGGGAATACCAAAACCTTACTAATTTAAGGCAAGCACATGACATAATTGAGCAGCTGCTCAAACCAATGGTATGTTACTTATAGATTACTCTCTTCTAGGGCTGAGCAAATGACCCGAACGGACCTGACCGACCGATCGAGACCGGACTGGACCGGACCGACCACATTCGGTCCGGTCCTCGGTCTCGGCTTTTGGGCTAATTCGGTCCTCGGTCCGGTCCGGACCAAACCGACTAATTTGGGCTAATTTGGCCTTATTGGACCGGACCGACCGAAGGACCGAGACCGGACCGACCACATTCGGGCGGGTCTTGGTCTAAGATTTTTGCCGAAATCGGTCTCGGTCCGGTCCGGTCTTGGCCGGTCCGGTTTTTAGACCGTGAACACCCCTACTCTCTTCACTCAATAATAGTTGCATCATTTGACTTTTTTTGAAAAGTCAGATACGTGTGATAAATTTTACAAGCTTCCTACATTTTTCTACATTGTTTACACCTGCAATTCCTATTTAGGTACTACTTTATATGTTTCCTCAAATATATAAATCACGAAAACTTATATAAACAAATGGATCATTTCTTGTACTTTGACTTTTGAAGTCAAATGGACCTCTTTAACTTCTTTATATGATTTTACCACAGTATGCGCCAAAATTACATTAAAAAAAAAAAACTATCATTACACACCCTCGTATATTTTGAAACATTACATAACATGACAATACATACTTCCATACTAGACACAGCATACTAAAACCAAACTAGAGACAAAAAAAAAAAAACAACTAACTGCAAGCCAGAACAAAAGACTGACAGAACAACAAAGAAAACACTTCTGAATACACCAGTACCAGTAATCAATAGGAAACTGTCAAAGAGTAAAGGACTAGGAAACTATCCTTATAGAACTACCATCAAAACTCAATCAATTCAGGATTCTACAAACTCAATTACTAGGACCAGGAACCTATCCTTATAGAGCTACTATCAACATCGCATAAACAAAACTCTAAACGAAAGTTACCTAATCTTTCAAAGTAAACAATCACAAGGGAGAAGAGGATCAAACACTGCTTAGTTCAATACCAAGATACATAGCCATCCGTCATTAACTAAACTGAGTTTGTGGTAACAGAGCAAAAGCTCATTAATCATACAAAATCTCAGAAGCATTGCTAGCTTCTCTCAAAATTCATTCAAGATCAAGAAATAGCAAACTTAGCCACTTAGGCACAGGAAACTATCCTTATCGAGTTACAATCAATAACTACAAGAATCAAAATACACCAAATGGATGTTACCTAATCTTTCAAGATACACAATCACAAGGGAATGAGATCCAAGCAGAAACGAGTTCAACATCAAGATACATAGCCATCTCACCCGCACAATTCAAACTTTGGATGAAATAACTGGGTGATTGTATATTTTGCCTCGCAACATGCTAGAAAGCATTCATATTTTATATGTTAGATTCTTTCACTCTTGGCGATAAGTTTTTTTAAAGACAAACTCATGACTTTCTCCAAACATCGCCTAATAACTACTAATGCCTTCACTACTCTAATCCTGAGTCAAAATAAATGAATAATCATTTCTTGTTCACACATAAGCATTTACATATTCAGATGACGCATATTCAAAGATTGATAAACTTGTCTTTGTATTTACAAATTATCCAAAATAACCCCCCATGCAAAATGAGAGGAGAAAGTAACGAATGAAAGAACGCTAACAAGATTTCAACATGTAATGAACGTAGGCTCATCATAACCAATTACACAAGCAATAAGGCATCTAAAAAGGACATTCCCCATTCTAAAAAGTAAAAAGAACCATCATAGACAAGGAGCAGAAGTAAGACCATCCATGGAATCATAGAAATCACATTAAACTTGATAATACCGATTTCACTAATCTTGCTACAAATCACATATTTGAAAAATATGTAGCATAAACGGCATTTGCAATCTAATAACGTTCCATTAATACCATTAATTAACGACATTAAATAGAATAATAAACAACTAAAATAAATAAAAGTGATTTTTCCACACCTTAACTAAAAATTTTTAGGCCCCTCCCTCCTAAGGTAACAGCCATTTTATAAATCCAAACCTTGAAATGTAGCCCATATCATTGTGATCAATTATGGTCCGAATGTGTATGTAAATCCGAGTGATCAAGTAGCAGTAGGGATTCCTTGTAAGAGTCCATGAATAATGATTGCTCAAATCCTGAAATCCCAAGATTCTTGACTTGTTTTGAGCACGGGTCATAAACATTAAGTGTGGTAATTAATTCTCCACCCGCCTTATAAATTTCAATTATAGGTTCACCATTCTTCATAAACCCTAATATTTTATTTACTTTTGTGCCAATTGAGAATAGCTTTCTAAAAGACGAGTCATGCTCCATCATCCATACACTACTATGAATTCCTCCCACAGTTATAATGTATCCATACACAACAAGAGACCCCTTCAGCTTATAAACTGAGACACCACCGAAGATCAATTGGTTTGTTAAGCTATCTGGTAGGTTTAGCACTTTAAACTCCTTGGTAATCAAATCAAATGACACAACGATAGCTTTCGTGGTAGATTCACCATCATTTATAGATATCTTCTCAGTAGCACCCCAATAGATAAACCTACCTATAACAACCCGAGTTGATATCATTGTAAGTGTAACTGATTGACGAGGTAAATTAGCACTTGGAATCACATTCCAAACCCCCGAACTCAATGTAAAAACTTCAACATGCCAAGGCTTGTTATCTTCACATAAAATCTTGACAATGGTAGGATCTGTAGTGACAGGACAGACCCCGAAACCATATACAGGGCGGTCATATCCAGGGATAGCAATACCAAATGATTTTCCGATACAAGGGTTCCAAATAACAATCATCCTTTCTTTATCTTTATTACGAGTATAAGCCAACAAACAGAGTAATCCATGACACGCACCAACTACGTATGAAACACGATATTTTTCAAGCAAAGGAGACACAAGAGATGGAGCTAACTCTTGTTGTTGTACCTCAATATCATTTTCTACCAAACAAATGTACTCTGGCTCCGATAAACAATCGACTTTGTAGCTTACAATAAATTTATGTGGCTGCGTGTTGCGGACGCCGTAACCTTTGATAAAGTCAGAGCTGTCAATGAAAGACTTCCATGGTTTGGAAACTGACCTGAATCGAATCAATGACTTGACATCAAAAACCTTTTTGATGATTTCCGTTTGGATTTCAAATGGGATGTTGTCTGACATTTTCCCCTAGGGTTTATGTAAGTAGCAATGAAATTGGAAATTTGGGGATGTGTTATTTTGGGTGTTTGGTTTTTTTATTACATGGGTATGGACCGGGTAAAACCCATATTCCGCTGTGTTCTCGAGTCGGATCATTAAAGAAAAGAAAATGAAAGGGAAGTAAAGTGAAGATATTTACTTCCACATTGTGTTCTTGAGTTTTACTTAAGGAGGAAAAGAAAAGGAAATGGAAGTAAAGTTAGTGTAATTTGGGTGATTTTGTTTCCTCCCAAAAGTGGGCGGAAAAGGAAGTAAATTGTTTTACTTTACTTTACTTCCATTTTCTTTAATGACAAAACTCAAGAACTGAGCGTCATTAGTGTACATTTTTAGTGGGTACATTTTTAGCAAGTACGGAGTTTTAATAATTGCAAACTTATAGCTACAAGTTGTTGCTTTATGTTTCATAAAAAATTGTTTGGTAGTTAACTGTTTTCATAATGATTTATGCTGCAATTACAAAAAGGTTTATAGAAAAAATTTGTAAAGTGAGTGTTATGTTTTAATTAGTGATTTTTGCAATAATTTATTTATGATATTTTTGATTAATAACTTAACCAAACATAATTTTTTATTTTTATTATTATTATTATTTTTTTTTTGTGATTGTAGCATAGCTTATTTATAATTATAAATATATATTATAGCACAAACAATACGACATTTTTTTGGGACGAATAGAAAAAATATGTGCCGCTAAAGGCGGTCTTTGGTAATTTGGTGCGTCTCTATATAACTCTCAAATCTATCTCTTTGTGTGCATGTCTATCTTTTTTTATGGGTGTGTGCAAGTTTGGGGCTTTTGATTTATATGGGGTTTAGTGGAGGATTGTTACTGATTGCTGATTCCGGTGGTGAGAATTGTTGTTATTTAAAGGATTGGTTGAAAACCCCAATATTTGTTCGTTGTTTGGTCCGTTAGTTAATCCGTTTTTTGCGTTGATAACATCACTTGATGTTAACTTACAATGGACGATCAAAAAGGTCCATGGCTTAGGGTGGTGGCCTCCATTGCACTTTGGAGGAATGCTTGCCTAAGGTCAGCTCAAGAGGTCGAGCCTACATAAAATATAAAATAAATATTAAAAAAAAAAAAAAAAAAAAAAAAAAAAAAAAGTGATGTTATCTTTATTCACTGCCTCACTTCAGTGTATTTACCGTACCTCTCTTCACCGCCTCACTTCTATTGCTTTGTCGCCTGAAAGATAGTTTGTGACCATGGTGAGTTAGGACTTACACATATATAAAAGTTGTGTTTTGAAATTAGGGTTTTTGCATGATTTGGGGGCTTTGCTAATTTAGGGCTTCTTTATGATTTTTTTTATGCATCAAATATACTTATGGTATGATATGTTGTTGCTGATTTTAATAGGCTTTGATAAAGGTAGGGTTGTGTACATGTTGGCGGGGCAACGCTTTAAGTTTGCAGCCACTACACACATATTTTCTGTTTTCGATTCCTAATCTATCCGACGTTCAATTTTAGAACTGTCTAATTGATGTTGCAGCTGCTGTTTTTGAATGTCGTATAGTATTATGTATAGTATTAGAACACTTAGTTGTGATGACTATCAACGGGTTTGATTAAAGTTCAGATTGCTCGCACCTTGGCGGGGTAACGTGGTATGGTTGCAGCCAGGGCGGGTGGATCCTCTTTTTCGATCCTCAATCTATATGAACCTCGGTTATACATAATACATATCTGAGCCTAACTATGAGCCTAATTATTATGGTAGAATAAATTGTGTTGAAAAACATTTTTCAACCTATAAATATATATTATAGATTGGGCATTACGTCGTCGTTTTTGTGAGCTAATTGTGATTAAAAAATTCGTTTGTTATTTAAAATAATCGGTTGATATTGGTCTTATGTTCGGCTCATTTTGGTTCGTTGGTTAATCCGTTTTTATGTTGATAACATCACTTGAGGTTATCTTTCTTCACTACCTCACTTTGGTTTCTTTACGCTTATTGTATTTTTTAAGTGTTGTGGAACATACTATGGCTGAAGCTATTTGGATATACTTACGGTATGATATGTTGGTACTGACTTTAATACGCTTTGATAAAGGCTGGGGTTGTGTGCATGTTGGCAAGGCAACGTTCTAAGTTTGCAGCCACTACACACGTAATTTCTGTTTTCAATTCCTAATATATCCGATGTTCATTGTTACAGTTGTCTATTTGATGTTGCTACTGCTGTGTTTGAACGTCTTATGGTATTATGTATAGTAGTGGAACAACTGACTGTGATGAGTGTCAACATGTTCGATTAAAGTGATGATCGCTCCCACCTTGGTGGGGTAACCTGGTATGGTTGTAGCCAGGGTGGGTAGATCCTCTTTTTCGATCCTTAATTATTTGAACCTTAGTTATACATAATACCTGCGGCTGTTCAAAGACCGAGTCCTGGCCAGACCAGACGAGTTGTGATGACGGTTTTAGTATCTTAAAAGCTGTGTGTTTTTATAAATATATTATGTAGTACTAGGTTGTGATGATTGGTTGGTATTTTCTGAACAAAATGAAGAGGGTCAACCATGATTCGACCCGTAACTTGGCGGGCAATAACCGGACGACATGTAATTCTTACTATGCAATCATGTTTTTTTGCAGCCTTGGCGGAACTCGGATATTTTTGACCCTATTCCATTAACAAATTTGAGCCCAATTATGTGACATGATATATGGTTTTGTAGTGCTTTCTTCTACTTCCATGGTTGCTTCCTGGATTTTATGTACATTGATGATATATTGGGGAGATCGGCTAGATCCCTTAAGCTTATGCGAGGATGAACGTGCAGAGCTGTTTAACCTAGTACATCCGCATAGGTGATGTTTATGGCTCCCATTGTAATTCGTTACACCTCATAATATTAGGTAATTACCTATCCTATACCAATTTCGTTCACTGTTTTTGCATTCATAATACACTTTCAGCTACCCACAACCCATTTGACCTGTATCAAATAACTCGGTTTGGCTGTCAAGACACAGACAAATGGCAGAACTCCCAAAAACTGCACAACACTGGTGTTATTGTACATTTGCATATACCGCTGGCCCGAAACAAAAAAAAAAATAACAAAACCGAACACGCGCAAATAAAAAAAACACACCCACCCCTGAGGCAACGTGCAGGCTACGACCAACTCGTTATGTATTATAAAATGATATTTAAGGACAAGTGCATAATTATAAATAATTGAAAAACATTAAAATACAAATTTGTTATCTCTCCTATTTATAATTAATTCACAATTTTTCTTAAACTTGAAAATCTCAAGTTTGAGTAATGTATAATACCGATAATATCTTTTTAAAACTTCAATTTCCCACTTAAATTTTCAAAAATTTATAGCTATAAAAAAATGTCAACTTTGTATTTTTTTTTAAGCGGCAAGTTTTAAACATCCCAGCTCCAAATCGCATAAACAAGTATTGCAATTAGGTCAATTTGAATTTTAGATACCCAAATTTATTTTTCTTAATTTAAAGTATCGAAGTTATTTTCTGTGCAATATAAGATATCTTTCGAAAGCGATTATCGATCATAATTAAATGCTCAATTATAATGAACATGTCGCATTATCTAACCATTTGAGCTCAAAAATAACCGATGGTATCTTTCAAAAGTAAATAATAATAATAATAATAATAATAATAATAATAATAATAATAATAATAAAATATATGTTTCTAAAGAAATAACTTTGATAGCTTAAATTGAAAAAACAAAGTTGAGTACCCAGAATTAAAGTTGCCCTTTTTCAATATGTGTAATTCAAAATGATAAAAAAAAATAAGGTTTAATATATTTTTTTTTCAATTTATCCTTTTTCTTATTCAAAATTGCTCATGAATAAGGCCAATCTCTATGTTCCAAATATTTAAAATTAGTTTAAGTCTCACATTGTTTTTAAATATAAATCTTTTAATCTAAATGTTGTAAATATTTAAAAAAAAAAAAGACAATATTCTCACATACAATTTCAAAAACTAGGAATAACAACTTTTATCAAAAAAAAATTTAATAGTTTCTAAATCAAAATAGGAGACTTCTTTTATTTAATTCTAACGTTAATAGTTTTCAAACAATCTTCCATATCTTTACTATTAGGTTAATTCATAGTTAAGTTGATTAATATAGTTCATAAGTTGCTGGAAATGAATGATGAAAAATGAACTAGGGTTTGCTCTCCAAAATAATACACACATAATGCAGAAAATTCGAGGTATATATATAGAATTTACAACTGCGACGGTGTCGCCTTTTAATGGTGACAATAATGGTGACGCAGTCTGATCGCCGTCATTAGGGTTTTGTTTTTGCCAAGTCATCACTGGGACGGCGTCGGGTAGAAAGTAGTGACGCCGTCTGGGTTGACTGTACGTCGTCTTGGGAAAACCTTGGTCGTCTGGTGTAGAATGAAAGAGTGACGGCCTGATGAAATTAGGCGTGACGCCGTCACTTGTTAGGACCAAAATATGTTCTGAGCCGTTGCTTGAGAATATTTGGAACGCCATGTAAGCGACGGCGTCGCCCTTGATGTTGGGACGCCGTCCGGTCTTCTGAATTTGCCTTGTTTTCTTGACTTTGTCGTTTTCTTCATGTTTTCGCTCCTTTTCATCCAAATATGCTTCATTCCTGCATTTTACTTTCAAAAGACCTAAAATGTGAAAAGAAACGATTTTAAGCAGTAACATATATAAAATTTAACGATTTAGAGCTTAAATAACCCCCTAAAAATGTATGTTTTAAATCCTTATCAGCTACGTTGTACGGTTTTCTCCGCATGAAATAGAGTTTGTTGACATAGTGCTTAGAACTCTCGAGTTGGGTACTCGGGGAGTGGAGTACGGCGAAGAGGAGCGTCATTACCGAACCACTATAAATCTATGTGTCTCGGCTTGATCTTTCCATGTCTTACTTTTATATCTTGTAGCATTTATTAGTTGTTTACTTTAGAATTGTTACAATAGTGTTCATATTGCAATTGTTTGATTTAACATAAACTCGAATCAAAGTTTTTCAAAATTAAGTTTTATAACGAATTAAAAACGGGAAAACTATTCACCCCCCCTTCTAGTTTTCCATATATACTCTTGTTTATCCCAGGATATTGCCTAAAGTGGTTCTTGGTCTCAAGTAATTCATTGGTCAGTAATCAAAGGCATGCCTAAAGCAAACAATGCAACAAAAAGAATCAAGGTCATCACACATTTATAAGCTGAATTTGTATCATAGTTCCTCCTCTTCAAGAGCATTTTATTGTATTTTTGACATCCCCAAATTTTATTGACAACCATTTCACTATTCTTAAAGTAAAAGCGTGTTCACATATTTATTATTTATCGATTTACGTTTGTGATACATATAGTAACATCTCGAAAAGTACTACAAACATTACCTACAAAGAAGTACTTCAATTTATGATCAATGTTCAACAGATATGTACAAGTATATAAATGATTTTATACCACTTTTAACTTTACATATATTCTTATCAACAACTTCCTTTTAGTTTGACTTTTTTTTATCAAATTAGTATATTCTTTTATGTAGGACCTTGATGTGGCTAATGACCCGGTAACATCTATTATTTAGTTTACTTATCCAAAAAATTTGGATAACATAAATGATCTGTCATACTTCTAAGAAAAGTTCACTCTTGCTCCCACGAATGAAGTCATGGACACCATAAACGATCATTTGTTGGACAAATTTCTAGGAGAAACAATGGTTTACTTAAGTTGCGACAGCATCGATAAAACTGAACGTGGCGCCATGACGCGAGATATTGCACCCTCACAAGGAGTTTTACTTCTCGAGGGATCTCAAGAAGTTTTGCAATCCTCCCGGTAGTGTACCTGATCGTTGTAGTGTAGTTTAGGTAAATCCGGAGGATTGATCGTTCTCTAGGGGAATAGTGTCGTTAGGTTGAAGTGTATGTCGAAGTAAGTCTAAAGGTGAGGGATGATTATTTTTGTATTTTTACATTTTATGAAAGCAATAAAAATCTCGGTTTTGAAGGGAAGGGCGGAATTAGTTTCTAGTCAACTAACCCAAAAGCTACTAATTAAACTAAAATGCAAGAAAAGTAAATTAGGGTTCTACAAGGGAAGTGAAGTGTATCTACTTATGATGTATTACTCCTTGCTAGCTATCCAATTCCACCTGTTGAATTGTCACATCCTTATTCTAATTGGTGCGTTGTATTCCATGTTAGTCATAGGGGGTGCCTAATTCCCTAATTCTATGAATCGTAACTCTCCTCTAAAACATCGGGGATCGCCAAGTACTAAGGTATCTCCCCCGAATATCCTATTATCCTTAAGCTACAACTTACGCAATAAACACAATGAGAACCTATTTTGCACTCTAACGCTTTATGCTATTTAGGACGTTCAAGCTCGCAACAATTAAAGAAGAAGTCAGTTTTCCTTACTCTAGCGTCTACCAATTAAACAAGAGACGGCCTAACAATAATCAACAACTAGGTTTCATAGATCTAAGCAAACACAATAGTAATTTAGCTACTCATGATAGATAAGAATGCACACACACAAACAATTGAACATAGGATAAATATTGTGATATAATGGATTAACAAACTTATCTTTGAGTGTAAAGAAGGGTTTGGAACCCTAAAATAACACCCAAGTCGGACTATGAACGAACTAGGGTTCGCTCTCCAAAGTATTATTCTCTAAATGCATAAAAATCGAAGTCTATATATAGATTTACAAATGCGACGGAGTCGCCTTTTGATGGTGACGTCGTCTGGTCGCCATCATTAGGGTTTCGTTTGGGCCAAGTCATCGCTGGGACGACATCATGCGAGGAAGTGTGACGCTGTCTGGCTTCAGTAGGGACGTCGTCTTGGAATGGGCCTTGGTCGTCTGGTGTAAAATAAAGAGAGACGCCCTCCGAAAATAAGGAGTGATGTTGTCATGTTGTATAACCAAAATCACGTCTGAGACGTCCCTTGAAATTTTATGATAAAACCTTCTTAGCGACGGCGTCGTCCTTTGAGTTGGGACGCCGTCAGGTGCAGAAATGAGCCTTGTTTCTTGACTTTGTCGTTTTCTTCATGTTTTCGCTTCTTTTCGTCCAAAAGTGCTTGATTCCAGCAACTTGCTTTCAAAAGATCTAAAATATGAAAAGGAATGATTTTAAGCAGTAACGGATATAAAATGTATCGATTTAGGGCTTAAATGACCCCCTAAAATGTATGTTTTAAATCCTTATCAAATATCCCTACACTTGGAATTTGCTTATCCTTAAGAAAATGTGGTTTTGGCCAATCAATTTATAAGTTAGGGGTCATTAAGAATTGGTTTAAAATAGGTTACAACAAGTACAAGCACCACAATAGTCATAACAAGAACATAAATTATACACTAGCACCTCACAATTGGTGTTTGGATTCTCTCATCTCTCGGGTTTATAAGAAATATAACATGTAATGAAATGGAAGATAAACACTCACTACCTGTCATAATACATAGATTACAATAGGTTTGAGAATATATCAAACCTCCACCGCTTTGGCGTAAGCACCTAGGATTAACTATCTAATAGGTCTTTACAAAGGGTTATAATGTTAGGCTTCAGGTAGAGAAGTAAAGGGTTTTGTTGGATAAGGGGATATTTAGTGGTGGCAAGTCAAAAATCTTATGTTACAAGCATGTAAAACGTGACGTTGCTAAGCCAAGACTCGACTCACTAACACTAAATAACAACTTGAAACAAAATTAAAAGATATAAACTTAAAAACATAAACATAAAGATATATGTAGGATTGTAGCCCGTATGTTTTTTTCTCCTTACCTTTTTACTCTACCATCCTCTACGATAACATCAAAATAAAGAGATTTATAAGAGCATCCATACACTTGATTTTTTATTTCAGTAACACTAATTGACCCGATTTGAAAAGATCAAAACACTTGGAGTACTTAATTACGTAGATAAAGGGAAATTGAATTTATCGTTCCTTCCCGTTACTCCATAAAATACTACTTTAACCCATGTGTCCCAATCGTCCCAAAACTGTATACAAAGGATATGACTCGACTTAGAAACCATGCACGCAACTAAATAACTAAACTAAGAGTTTAAAAAATGGTTACAATAATGCACTAAAGATGAGTGCATACAAGGTAGGCTAAGGCGATTTGGGTGTAACATTTGGAGGTGGATTGTAAACAATTCTCTTCATTGATATTCCGGAAATCAAAACATCACGAAAATCGAGAAAAGATAGGCTTTGATGGGTTAACTAGGGGTATCATGTACTAAAGATGAGTACATCGCAAAGGTGTGGGGAAATTTACTCAACAACAAGGTTATCCTAATGCCTTTTATCATTTAGTTAATCATAACTACACGAATGTAGTCTCACTAGCAACCTCGGAATGCATCACAAAACAAGTTCTAGAATCTATATACTACCGGTACACTCACTAAGCATTAAAGATAAATGCTTTTATTCCTAAAGATATAGGGGCGAACCTCACGTTTTTAGGGTGGAATTTAAGTGGTATACGGTTTTTGTGCTAGTCATATAATTCCTATCCATGAGATGCTTTATTACGACTAAAGTTTTACTTGTAAATGCCATAAAATTTTTTAAATTGGTGCTAAAATTACCCTAACAAATATTTCTCATAGTTTATTACACAATTTACCAAGAACAAGACCAAAATCAAGATAGTGAATTGTTTCTAAGTTCACGTTTTATTCTTCCTCCCTACACTTAAACTGAACATTGTCCCTAATGTTCCCCAAAAGTATCAAAGTTATGATAAAGGAAGGTAAAATAAAATAAAAAGAAACTAATACTCCCTTGGTTAGCTTGGTAGGATAGATGTAGAATTACGGTTAAGTCCTCCTCCAAAAAGAATAAGTCATCATATGTTTTGTTCCAAAGTACACTTGCATCTTCTTGTCTAATATAACCTGTAAATTCTAAGAAAACGACAAGCCAAAGCATCAAACCGAACAAAGAAAAATCACAACAAGATGTAATTCCAGACTTATAAATAAAAACAAAGCAAAACAATTAAAGGATATGATACTTGTAGAATGTAAATGCAAATAACATACAGGAAAACTGGACATTTGAGAAATTCTGGAAATTTCTCAAAAAATTACAGATTTGACAGGAAAACGAAAATCTGAGAAACTGTTGCCACAATTCCTGACGTCGTTAGGTGTTAATCCTGACACCGTCAGGTTAAATTTCATTTTTTGGAAAATTTTACTAGAAAAACCTATTTTCTAAAGTCCATTTTCTTGCAGAGTCTCATAAAACATATCCACGAGTATTGACACACAAGACAACTAAAACAAGCAAACATGCCAAGAATTCAAACTACAAATCATCACATAATCAATTTAGTTCATAATAACCACATATGATCTTCCCTACACTTATTCCATGCAAAGTACCTGTAATTACCAATGAGACAAAGTCAAAAGCAAAATAAAGCATAATCGCATACACATTAATCATGCAATAATTCATAATCAAATACTAACATGCAAACATCCTAAAAACAAATTTTAAAATCAAAACAAAGCAAGTAATAAAATATGCTCGGGTTGCCTCCTAAGAAGCGTTTGTTTTTGTTCGAGTCTCGAGCCTGACTCTACCCTTATTTAATGGATATAAGGGAGGTTTTCCCTACACTTAAGATTAAGTGCAGGTGATAGTAGCGATACACACCCTTAGAGTGGAAATATGCCACGTGAGGTAAAGGGGGTGTGTGAATGGCTTCCTTCATCCTAAAACTACCTGAACTAAATGGGTTGATAGGTGGGTCGGTTCCTCTTTTGTCTCCTAGACGTATATCTAAGGATGGAAAATCGGGTAAGGTTGAGGCTCCGGATCATCAACATTAGGAACTTCTATAGAACTAAGAGAGAGGTTATGACTACAAGTATTCCAACTTATATCCTCTAATTGTGTTTGGCACAAAGGTTCTACCTACATTGGGGTTCCTATAGTCTCATCTACTTCTTCCGGGTAAGTCACGGGCGGTGTATATGCCTTAAATGATGGTGGGACTTGCGGGATACCTTGTGGGTCTAGACTTTTCACCTTATACTCAATCACATCTAGATCACCTATATGGTCATCATGTGTTTTGGTGGAATTTAACCCAAACATGTGCTTAAGTTTCTCAAATCCTTGTTTAGCCATTTCTAATTCTAAGTCTGATTCATAAGAATCTTCCTCAATAATTTGATCACTATATTCTGTTTGCCTAAAGGATTCATCGTGTGTTCCTTGATATTCAAAGTCATTGCACTTATGTTCGGCTAAATCCTCCTTAATTGTTTCCTTAGGTAGTGATGAAAGCAATCATAGTAATTCATCCAACTTATGGTTTATTGCTTAGTTGTTTTCCACAAGATTTTGACACACTTGGTCAATTTTCCTAAGGGCCTCACTAGAAATAATTGTTCCTAAATATGGAGGTTCATAAGATTCTATCCTAGGTGAAGGCTCATACGATGAATATGTTTCACTAGAAGAAGTATTTTGATGGTTTGATGGAGCTCCTAAGGTAATTTCCTCAAAAGTTTTATGTACTTGGTCTCTTTTCCTAAGGTACTCACTAGGGCATATATAAGATCATGTTTTCATCATTTTATCCCACCATCTTGATATATCCATTTTATTAAAATTATATTTCTTCATATAAAAATCTAATCGCGGATATAGTGGATTCGTGTTCTCCATAATGGTGAACGGAAGAGTCAATAGAAAAGTTTTACGAACAAAGGCACAAAGAAAAAGATAGACTACAAGAAAGTTAATAAAAAGAAATAAAAATCTCACTTGATAGGAATTTAGTGAGTAGACCTAAAAGAAATAAAAATCAAACCTAAGCAATAACTATTCCCCGGCAGCGGCGCCAAAAACTTGATGCGATATATTGCAGCCTCACAAGGAGTTTTACTTCTCGAGGGATCTCAAGAAGTTTTGCAATCCTCCAGGCAGTGTACCTGATCGTTGTAGTGTAGTATAGGTAAATCCGGGGGATTGATCGTTCTTTAGGGGAATAGTTTCGTTAGGTTGAAGTGTATGTCGAATTAAGTCTAAAGGTGAAGTGTTAATACAAATAAACCGTAAAAACGTTTATTATTATTTTGCGATCTCTTTGTGTTTTGTTGATAACAAATATAATGTTATCTTAAGTATAATTATAAGGATACATGTTATTTTTGTAAAACATTTACATATAGCCATTTAAATACAAAAATGTAGTAATTAAGCATTTGTTGTAATAGTTTATTAGGATGGGTAAAAACCATAACCCATGGATCTTAACCCGTACCCAAGTTAGCTAGATACAATGTATACTTAGATACATTGAATCTAAAGAAAACCCATGGACCAACCCATGACCCATAACCAAAAAAACCCATGGGCAAAGAGGATCATTCCACGGATCCCTAGGATTACACTAGACGGATCCCAAGTGGAAGGGATCCGGGGAACAGTGGAAGATTTTGCCTATAAATAGAGAGCCATTTCTTCATTCTAACTCACCCCTCTTCTTACTAAATCTCTCATACACTCTCATTCTATTCTAACATATAGATCACTTGATCTAGAGAGTTGTTCTTCTTTCTTTCTATTTGTGATCCTCATATAGGTCCTTCTCTAAGGCGAGATCACGAGCATTCTACAAGTCATCCAAGCAAGGGGTCCTTGATTGATTTGTCACTCCGCAAGATTTCTGTAGCGAAGATCTTGTATTTGATATTTCACATATTTGTTGTGTAATAGTCGTGTTGGTTTGGTCCACCGTGCTATGGACTCGGTATTTAGCTTTGTACCGGAAAAAGTGTAAGCAACGTTGTGAAGGCTTCTCCGCCAAGTGAAAGAGTTTGTTGACATAGTACTTGAACTCTCGAGTAGGTGACTCGGGGAGTGGAGTAGGGTAAGGAAGGTGTCCTTGTAGCCGAACCACTATACATCGGTTGTGTCTTTTCTTTCCCTTCGCTTTACTTTATTTACTTGCTTTATCATTAGATCTATACTTTCTCTACATCCATAAGATCTCACATATTAACGAATCTAAAAGTTTTTGAAACTAACGTAAAATCGGCAAAACTATTCAACCCCCCCCTTCTAGTTTTCGACAATTGGCATCAAGAGCTAATTTTATAAAAGTTTTAAAGTAAAACTGTATTTTAAAAACTTTTCGATCACTATGGGTTCTGAAAATTATAAGGAAGGGCAATCTATGCAACGCCCACCACTACTTGAAACTAATGGTTTTATATATTGGAAAAATAGATTCGAAACATATGTGAAATCTAAAGATATTGATCTTTGGTACATTATTGTTGAAGGCGATTTTGAGGCTACCTCAAAAGATGATAAAGGGAATGTAGTTAACATACCTCATGATAAACTAAATGATGATTTGAAGAAAAAGCTTTCTAAAAATAGTGAAGCAAAAATGGTTTTATATAATGCTTTACCGAAAAAGGAATTCAAAAGAATTTCTTTGCTTAAAACCTCTAAAGAAATTTGGAATTCTTTAGTTGTAACTCATCAAGGCAACGAACAAGTTAAAAATAATAAAATTGATTTATTTGTTCAACAATATGAACAATTTTCAATATAGGATGAGGAAACTATAGATCATTCATTTGCTAACTTTAATACTATTATTACATCTTTACAAGCACTTGATGAATCTTCTTCTAGCCGTAACCATGTTAGGAGATATCAAAGGGCACTTCCATCGAAGTGGAGATCCAAGGTGACGGCGATCGAAGCGTCAAAAGATTTGACAACCCTCACCCTCGATGAACTCATAGGCAACCTAAAAGTATACGAGCTTGTCCTTGCTAAAGACTCCGAAGCCTCAAAGGTGAAAGAGAAACACAAATCTCTTGCCCTAAAAGCCAAAAAGGCTTCAAGCGATGAAGAGAATTCCTCCTCGGGTAGTGACGACGAGGAGTACGCTAGGGCGGTAAGGGACTTTAAGAAGTTCTTTAGAAGAAAGGGAAGATACGTCAAACAACCGTATGACGATAAGAAAGGCTTTCGGAAAAGAAAAGAGGACGAGAAGCCAAAGGATGATCGTACTTGCTATAAATGTGGGGACCCAAACTACTTTATTAGTAAGTGTCCCAAACGGGATGATCAAAAAGCGTTCGTAAGCGGCACGTGGGGAATGAGCGACGAGGAGGACGAAGAAATTTGTCTCATGGAAAATGACGAGGTATGTCACGAATACTATAGTAGTTCATCACTTGATGACGACTCATTGCATAATGAATATGACAAACTATTCAATATTAGTTTAAAACTAATTAACAAAAACAAGCTTTTAAAGAGTCAAAACCAACGTTTAGATAAAGAAGTCATATAATTAAAAGCAAAACTAAAACGTTTAGAAAAGGGTAAAATAGCAAGTGGTGAATGTGAACTTTGCGTTCAACTTCAAACACTAGTTGATCATCTAGATTATAAAATTGCTAGAATGAGTACGAATACTTTAGATACAATACTAGATGGTGTTAAAACCGGTAACAACCAAAAAGGTCTAGGTATTCAACAACTTGATCCATCAACTAGTGAAAGTAAAGAAACAAAATTTGTTAAGGCACTAGAAAAACCAGCCACTGTTGTGGCGGATCCCACGGATCCCCTAAAAAGGGAACCGGCTAGTGTACAGACAGGGATCCGTGGATCTGCTGTAGCAAATAGTGGTAATAACGTAGCTTCTTCATCTAGAACTGAGTTTGTTATCGTTAATAGGAAGAAACCAACTCATGTCACCACTAGACAACCATCTCCAAAATATAATCCTACTTTTGCAAGAAACAAAGCACCATCTTTTTCAAAACATAATCCATTTAGGAGACCTAATAACGTTTATCCAAGAAGTAACCATCAAATGGGATGGAACCCAAATATGCAAAACGGTTTTTCTTTTCAAAACTTTGCTCCATGGAATGCATACTCATCTTATCCATACATGTCTAACATGAATGGAATGTTTAACACTAATGGACCCATGAACAAATGGGGACCAAAATTTTGAGTTTATTATTGTTTTAGGTGTGGTTACAGGTCGACCTAGACCCCGATGAATGGGTCAAGGATAGCGGGTGCACGTGACCGGAAATAGGGATTTATTCTCCACATATGAATCCTTCAATGGAGGTAATGTGGTGTTTGGAAATAGCAAAAGTAGAATCATCGGTAAAGGTACGATTTCTAACAAATCTCTAACCATTAACGATGTGTGTCACGTAGAAAACCTAAACTTTAATCTCTTAAGTATAGGACAAATATGTGATAAAAAGTGCAATGTGCTTTTTACCGAAACCGGTAGTAAGATATTAAAAAATGGTATAACCATAGGAAAAGGGATTAGGAAACATGGAGTCTATATCATTAAAATCGGTAATGAACCTAAAGACAAACTATGTCTTACCTCTATGGATGATACTTCGACCTTATGGCATCGAAGATTGGGTCACGCCAACATGCGACTTATTCAATCGCTATCATCCAAACATCTAGTAAGAGATCTACCTAAGTTAAAATATGAACATCACTTTTGTGATGCTTGTAATGTAGGAAAACAAACTCATTCTAGTCATAAAGCTAAAAACATGGTGTCTACAACTAGGTGTCTAGAATTACTACATATGGATTTATTTGGTCCATCCGCTATCCAAAGTTATGGAGGCAACTACTACACTTTGGTCATAGTGGATGACTACTCTAGGTATACATGGACAAAATTTTTAAAGAACAAAATGGAAACCTTTAATTATTTTGAAATATTAAGCAAAAAAATCCAAAGACAACTAGGAAGTCCTATAGTGTCCATTAGGACGGATCATGGTAGGGAATTCGATAATGAAGTGCAATTTGGAGCCTTTTGTGACGCTAATGGTATTACTCACAACTTCTCGGCTCCATGCACTCCACAATCAAATGGGGTAGTAGAAAGAAAGAATAGAACCCTACAAGAAATGAGTCGAACCATGCTTAATGAACAATCCATACCTCAAAAGTTTTAGTGTAATGCCGTTGATACTTCAATATACATACTCAATCGAGTCTTAATTAGACCAATCTTAGGTAAAACTCCATATGAGTTACTCCGAGGCAAAAAAGCCTACGTTAAATCACTTACCTTACAAAATTTGATCCTAAATCAACCGAAGGTATCTTTCCAGGTTACTCGCCAAATAGCAAAGCTTACGTCATATTAAACAAAGAAACATTGAAGGTAGAAGAGTCATTAAATATAAAATTTGATGAAAGTCCACCCAAACCTTCTCCACCTCTTGTCGATGACGAGATCATAGAAAGTGAAGCTATAGTAATAAAGAAAAAGATAAATGAAGAAGAAGAACCTTTAAATGATTAAATCATAAACATTAAAGAGTCCAAAGATCACCCCGTAGATAAAGTCATAGGAAAGCTAAACGAACGAACATTAAGGTCTCAAGTTCAAAACTAAAGTAGCTTGTTTTGTTTCGTTTCAACCATAGAACCTAAGAATACACAAGAAGCCATAAAAGATGAGAGTTGGGTAATGGCTATGCAAGAAGAACTAAATCAATTCGTTTCTAATGATGTTTGGACGCTTGTCCCTCCACCTAGTAATCAAACCATAATAGGAACCAAATGGGTTTATAAAAACAAATTAGATGCAAACGGAGTAGTGTCTAGGAACAAGGCTAGACTCGTTGCCCAAGGGTATAACCAACAAGAAGGAATAGACTTTGATGAGACCTACGCCCCCGTGGCTAGATTATAGTCTATAAGAATACTTCTTGCGTATGCTTGTGCTAATGATCTAAAGCTTTATCAAATGGATGTAAAAAGCGCTTTTCTAAATGGTTTCATTAATGAAGAAGTATATGTAGCTCAACCTCCGGGCTTCATCGATTTTGAAAAACCCAAACATGTATATAAATTAAAGAAATCTCTTTACGGTCTTAAACAAGCTCCAAAAGCTTGGTATGATAGACTCAAGTCATTTCTAATAAAACACAACTATACCATGGGGTTAGTTGACAACAAACTTTTTACTAAGAAAAGAGAGTCACATATAATCATAGTGCAAATATATGTAGATGATATTATATTCGGATCCACTTGTCAAGACATGTGTGATGATTTCTCTAAAATCATGCATGACGAGTTCGAGATGAGTATGATGGGAGAACTTAGTTTCTTTCTTGGTCTACAAATTAAACAAGTAGAAGATGGTATCTTCTTTAATCAATCTAAATAAATAAAGGAGATGTTGAAGAAATTCAGTCTAGAAGAGTCGAAACCAATTAGGACACCAATGTCATCCGACACCAAACTCACAAAAGATGAAGACGGCGAATCCGTAGATAATACTAAATATCGTGGCATGATAGGTAGTCTTCTCTACCTCATGGCAAGTAGGCCGGATATCATGTTTAGTGTTTGCTTATGTGCTAGGTTTCAAGAAGACCCTAAAACATCACACCTAGAAGCCGTAAAAAGAATATTTAGATACATTAAGGGTACAACACAATTAGGATTATGGTATCCTAAGGGCACGGGAGTAGAAACAATTGTATATGCAGATTCTGACCATGCAGGTGATTACGTTGATAGAAAAAGTACAAGTGGGGTATGTACTTTCATGGGATGTTGTTTAACATCTTGGTTTTCTAAGAAACAAACGGCACTAGCAATATCAACAACCGAAGCCGAGTACGTCTCCGCCGGCAAAGCATGCCAACAAGCACTATGGATAAAACAAGCGTTAGTCGACTACGACATTCATCTAAGCGACATAGCCATCCTATGTGACAACAAAGGTGCCATCGACTTAAGCAAGAATTCGGTATCGCATTATCGCACAAAGCATATAGAGATTTGTCATCACTTCTTAAGAGACAATGTTCAAAAGGGGAACATCTCTATTGAGAAGGTAGCATCCGAAGACAACATAGCCGACGTCCTCACCAAACCGTTGAAGCGAGAACAATTCAACCTACTTCGTCTTGGTCTTGGTCTAATGGAACAAACGTCGTAACTTATTTGACTCTACAAGGTATGTAAACACTAGCCTTCTTCTTTATGAGTCTAGGATCTCTATTTCACGCACAACTCACAAACAATACGGGAATTTTCAAAACCCAAGATAAGTTTTCCACTTATAGCTTTCTTATTTTTTTTTCTTCAAACACATACACATTTTCGAAGAAAACCTCTTTTCAAAATGTTTTCTAAAAGGATGATACCTTCCCGTATCAATTTCACAAAAGCAATTTCTCACGTCTAGGACAAATCGCTTTTTCATTATTAATACAAAGTAAAAACCCGTTTTCATTGCATCTCATGTCTTTTGAATGCTAAAGGGGACACATAACTAATATGTGTTTTCGGGTACATTTATTTAAGTAACAATGAATTAGGAGCATTGATAACACTAAATTACGTACTTATGTACTAAATATGTGTTTTCGGGTTATCTCAATAAGATACTTTTTCTACTTCTAGTTTTTTTTTCTTTTTAGGGGTCGAGATAACCGCAACTCCAAATAGTTTGCATATAGGCACACACTAGGCAAAAATATTTCCATAAGGAAAATTTTGTGTTGCCTGAATCACCAGACCCACGGATCCCAGCCTTCATGCTGGACGGATCCCTCAAGGGAAGGATCCGTGGGATCCGTGAAACAGAAGCTGTTTTTACCTTCTATTTTTTCACTTTGGATGAAAAATCCACATTTGTTTCATTTTTGGGGGTATGGTCTTTAATGCTTGTGTTCTCATGATCACATGCCTTGAATTCATATCTAATCATTAGATTTTAATCCACATTTTGGGTCTAGCATTCATTACAATGCTTTGTTTTTTTATATATAGAACTCCCAAAATGTTTGCATAATCCATCTCATCCTCACAAACATAATACACCATGTCATCCAAAAACCCTTTAGATGAATCACCTAGTACAAACAATCATCTTCATGATACCCAAACCTTTGTACTACCACCATCTAAAATACCACAATCAAACTCTAGGATATCCGCACGGATTAGTATCCAATCTTGTTGTTTAGCAAAACAAACCTCAAATGGTTCATCCTCAACAAATAACTCACCACAAGATGCTTCCCTTATAGCACATCCCTCATCACCAACAAGTACACCAACTTCATCACCACCTAAAGTCACTCTTTTGGAACTCCTTAAGACTCCAACAAGATCTAAACAACATAAACAAAAAGAAATAGTCTTTTCAACACCCCCACATCTTCAAATACTATTTTTCAAGATCTAGAAACATCACCACCATTAACTCCCATCACATTACAAGAACATCTAGGTTCTTTTCCACCACCATTTACAAACATTCCGGATGTTGATCCATATTTTCTTATTTTTCCACCACACCTTCCGCAGAACTCAAATCAAAACAACCCGGAAAACTTCCGCACTCATTACCCACATCATTTAGATTGTGATCATTGCCAATCCACTAGGGAAATCGCAATAGAAGTTAGGGAAGAAATGCATTTCATACTCAACCTCATTCTTGATCGCATCAATACCATCACTCATCAACCTCCATCCATAACCTTATGCAAGCATGGAAGGAATCACTACTACTATTTTCTATTTTTAGTATTTTTTTATTTTTTGAAGTCATTTTCAAGAACAAGTATTGTTCTTATTTTTACATGCTTGTAAGTGGCATAAATACCACTACAATTTGTTGCTTTATTACAAGGCCTTGTTTACATACCTTGACTCCCAATCTTTATTAATATTTTGCGATCTCTTTGTGTTTTGTTGATAACAAATATAATTTTATCTTAAGTATAATTATAAGGATACATGTTGTTTTTGTAAAGTATTTACATATAGCCATTTAAATACAAAAATGTAGTAATTAAGCATTTGTTGTAATAGTTTATTAGGATGGGTAAAAACCATAACCCATGGATCTTAGCCCATACCCAAGTTGGCTAGATACAATGTATACTTAGATACATTGAATCTAAAGAAAACCCATGGACCAACCCATAACCCATAACCAAAAAACCCATGGGCAAAGAGGAGCGTTCCACGGATCCCTAGGATTACACTAGACGGATCCCAAGTGGAAGGGATCCGTGGGATCCGGGGAACAGTGGAAGATTTTGCCTATAAATAGAGAGCCATTTCTTCATTCTAACTCACCCCTCTTCTTACTAAATCTCTCATACACTCTCATTCTCTTCTAACATATAGATCACTTGATCTAGAGAGTTGTTCTTCTTTCTTTCTATTTGTGATCCTCATATAGGTCCTTCTCTAAGGAGAGATCACGAGCATTATACAAGTCATCCAAGCAAGGGGTCCTTGATTGATTTGTCACTCCACAAGATTTCTGTAGCGAAGATATTGTATTTGATATTTCACATATTTGTTGTGTAATAGTCGTGTTGGTTTGGTCCACCGTGCTACGGACTCGGTATTTAGCTTTGTACCGGAAAAAGTGTAAGCAACGTTATGAAGGCTTCTCCGCCAAGTGAAGGAGTTTGTTGACATAGTGCTTGAACTCTCGAGTAGGTGACTCGGGGAGTGGAGTAGGGTAAGGAAGGTGTCCTTGTAGCCGAACCACTATACATCGGTTGTGTCTTTTCTTTCCCTTCGCTTTACTTTATTTACTTGCTTTATCATTAGATCTATACTTTCTCTACATCCATAAGATCTCACATATTAACGAATATAAAAGTTTTTGAAACTAACGTAAAATCGGCAAAACTATTCAACCCCCCCCCCTTCTAGTTTTCACAATTGGCATCAAGAGCTAATTTTATAAAAGTTTTAAAGTAAAATTGTATTTTAAAAACTTTTCGATCACTATGGGTTCTGAAAATTATAAGGAAGGGCAATCTATGCAACGACCACCACTACTTGAAACTAATGGTTTTATATATTGGAAAAATAGATTCGAAACATATGTGAAATCTAAAGATATTGATCTTTGGTACATTATTGTTGAAGGCGATTTTGAGGCTACCTCAAAAGATGATAAAGGGAATGTAGTTAACATACCTCATGATAAACTAAATGATGATTTGAAGAAAAAGCTTTCTAAAAATAGTGAAGCAAAAATGATTTTATAACATTATAAATAACAAGAATGGTTTTCTAAAAATAGTCATTTATAATTTGGACCATTGGGATAAAAAACAATTTTTTTTAAACTTTACCACTTTTACAACATTATAAATACCAACCTCAAACACATTTCTAAACACAAATTTCAAACACAATTCAAACAACTTCTCATAAACACCTTCAAACACATTTTGTTAATTATGTCTTACGAGATATTTTTTAGTTCTTAGTCTTTTGACGAGGAAGAAGTTATGAGCGAGTTTACGGAGTTTGTGGAGTTAACGCGGTATGCTTGGGACGCTTACCAAGAGTCACTACCAAAGGTTCGACGAAACTATACGCCTAGGGATCATGAGGGTAATCATAATCGTTTAGTTGCCGCTTACTTCTCCGAAGAACCGTTGTATGACGAAAGAAAATTCCTACAAAATGAAGGCAATCAAGAGATTGAAGACGAAGACGAAAGTGACGAAGACACAACTGCCGATGAAGATTTTTTGTGATGTTTTTAGTTTTTAATAAGTATTGTAATGTTTACGTTTTATTAGTCTAAGTTTTTAATTATTGTTGTAATGTTTAAGTATGTTTATTAATGAAGTTTAATTTTGTTGTTAAAAATATTTGAATTTAAAAATCTCGGGGTTTGGATGATGCGCGTACAACGCGTTCGGGGTCAAAGGAACTTCCTTTTCGTCGAGCAAGTTTTTCAACACCCTAGGCAATGAACCTAATCGTTGTAGTGTAGTATTGGGTAAGCCTCAGGTATTGATATCTTTCTCTAGAGGAATAGGAATGCTAGTAAGAAGTGTACTACGCTAAGGTTGAGGTTGAGGAAGATTATTTTTTTTTATCTTTTTTTTTAAAGCTAAGGATAAAATCTCGGGGTTTGGTACTTCTACCGATTACTTCTACTATCTAATTATCTAAACTAAGGGTAGTCCTATGTCTATTGATGTGTGCTCGTATGATGATTAAAAATGTGTCTGCCTAGATACTATTACTCCCTAGTTATCTTTTATTGGTGGTTGAATTGTCACGTCCTTATTCTTAATGCGTTATGTTTTCTAAGGTCGTAGGGTATGCGTTTTTCCCTAACACTTTGAGACTACCTTAAAGTTATTGCCTACGAAATCTCTAGGTCAATCATAAACTAACTCTAAGGTTATCTTTGGATGTTTACCCTACAAATCCGCTAAGTGACTCATAAACTAAGGTTCACAAAGATTAATCAAGCATTCAAACACAACGATAGCTTAGTGCATTCCTAAGCCAATTACAATTAAGATAAGAGACAACCAATCAATAATTAATAACTAGGTTTTATAGATCTAAGCAAACATACAAGAAATTTTGCCGAACATGTTACACACTTAAGCATACACACATACAATCGAAGACATAATGAAATCAAGGAAGTAAAACACTTATATTGATGTAAAATAGGGTATGAGAACCCTAAGATACTGTCCAAACTGGACTACAATCATTTTAGGTTTTTACTCCACAAGTCTACCTCCTAAAATTCTGAAAATTTGATGACTATATATAATTTTACATTCGCGAAGGCGTCGCCTTATAGGTGGGACATCGTCAGATCGCCGTCATTAGGGTTTCGTCTTGGCCAAGTAATAGTTGGGACGACGTCACGTTGGATTTGTAACACCGTCGGGCTTCAGTAGTGACGTCGTCTGATTCTGGATCTAGGCCGTCTAGGATGAAAAGTCAGCGTGACGCCCTTCCTTTTCAAAGCCTGACGCTATCAGGTGTAATTTACCAAAAAGTCTATTGAGCCGTCACAAATTTAATTACGTATAGAGGGACGGCGTCACCCTTTGATTGGGACGTCGTCATCTTCAAATTCAGTAGCTTGAGTGTCTTCGATCTTGAATTAGCCATTTTCTTCATATATTCACTCCTTTTTGTCCAAATATGCATCATTCCAGCATTTTGCTTCCAAGAGACCTAAAAAGTGTAAAGGAACAAAATTAAGCAGTAACAGATATAAAAGTGGGCGATTAAGGGCTTAAATGACCCCTTAAAAGTGTACATTTTATATCCTTATCAAATATCCTTACACTTGGTATTTGCTTGTCCTCAAGCAAATGTGCTTTTGGCCAATCAATTTATAAGTTAGGGGGCATGAAGCATTGGTTTAACATAATTTACAACAAGTAAAAACACTGCAATAGTCATAACAAGCACGAAAATTATATACTAGCACCTCACAAGGGGTGTTTGGATTCTCTCATCTCTCGGGTGTATATGAAATATAGTAAATGGAAATGGAAGATAAACACTCATTAACCAGTCACAGTACATAGATTACCATAGGCTTGAGACTGGATCAAACCTCCACTACTTTGGCGTAAGCACCTAAGAGCAAGTATCTAAGAGGTCTTTAAAAGGGTTGTAACGTTAGGCTTACGGTAGGGAAACAAAGGGTTTGGTTGGATAGGCGATTTAGTGGTGGCAAGTCAAAAATATTATGTTACAAGCATGAAAAGAATGGTGTTGCTAAGCCAAGACTCGACTCACTAAACTCTAGATAACTTTGAAACAAACAAACATAAATATAAAGATAGATGTAGGATGGTAGCCCTTTTTTTTTGTTGTATACACTTTTACTCTACCATCCTCTAAGATAACATCAAAATATAAGGGATTTATAGGAGCATCCCTACACTTGAGTTTTTATTACTCTAACACTAGTTTGACCCGAATTGAAAAGATCAAAAAACTTGGAGTATTTTATTATGTAAATAAAGGGAATTTGAATTTAACGTTCTTTCCCGTCACTCCATAAAATTTTACTTTACCCATGAGTCCCAATCATCCCAAAACTGTGTACAAAGGATATGACTCGACTTAGCAACCATGCAAGTAACTAGATAATTGAACTAAGGGTTTAGTATGATAACAATAATGCACTAAAGGTGAGTACATACAAGGTAGGCTAAGGCGATTTGGGTGTACATTTGGGGGTGGATTGTAAACAATGCTCTTCATTGATATTCCGGAAAACCGAAACATCACGAGAACAGCGAAAAGGATAGGCTTTGAGGGGTTAACTAGGGGTATCGTGTACTAAAGATGAGTACATCGTAAGGGTGTGGGGTAATTACTCAACCGATGTGGAAGAAGTAATAATAATACGGGTATCAAACAAGGGTTATCCTAATGCCTCTTATCATTTAGTCATTCCTAACTACACAAGTGTAGTCTCACTAGCGATCTCGGGATGCATCACAAAACAAGTTCTAGAATCTATTATACTACCGGTACAATCTTGAAGCATTAAAGGTGAATGCTTTAATTCCTATAGATCTAGGGGCGAACCTCACATTTTTTTGGGTGGCATTTGAGTGGTAAATGGTTTTTGTGCTAGTCATATAACTCCTATCCATGAGACGCTTTATTAAGACTAAAGTCCCACCCATACATGTTATGAAATTTTTTAAATTTGGCGCTAAAATTGCCCTAACAAATATTTCTCATAGCTTATTACACAAATGAAATAGGACAAGACAAATGATCAAGGATAAGCATAGTTTCAAAGTTCTCGTTTTATTTTCCCTCTCTACACTTAAACTCAACATTGTCCCCAATGTTCCCCAAAAGTATCAAAGTTATGATAACGGAAGGTAATTAAAAGAGAAAGAAACTAGTACTCCCCTGATTAGCTCGGTAGGATCCGTGTGAAGTAGTGTTTAAATTCTTTCCCAAGAAGAATGTATGTGTGATAAGCTCCATCAAATGTTATGTTTCTTCTTCTTGATAAATTAAACCTGCACACTTTAAGAAAATAGACGAAACCTTCGCGTAAAATTGGCGGTAAAATTATATATGACTCTAATACACTAGGATATAATGCTTGTGGAATGGATGTTTTCAGATTTTCTGGAAAATTAAGACCTGAGAATTTTCAAAAATTTATAAATAGTACAGAAAATGAGAGAAATTTTATAAGCTGTTTCTGCTCCTCCTGACGTCGTCAGGTTCTAATCCTGACGTAATCAGGTTATCCTGACAGAAACTGGTCTGCTGAGTTTTCCTGAAAAAATTATGGAAAAATTACATCTTTAAAACCCACTGCAACACATCCATTATGACTTGATACAAGCATTTGACTCTAACAAACACACATATATATCAATTTCACTAATTGTATTCTCATGTTCACGTTCTTTTAAAAAAGTATGTAAACTTCCCTACACTTATTCTTTTGTAAAATACCTTTATATGTAATTAAGACGAGGTTAAAGACAAAATAAAGCATTTTCACAAATTCAAACATGAGAATAAACAACAATGAAAAAGATATATGAACACACAAATAAAAATGAAAAACAAATACACATGGGCTGCCTCCCAAGAAGCGCTTGTTTTTGTTCGAGTCACAAGCTTGACTCTACCCTTATTTAACGGATAAAGGGGAAGTTTTTCCTACACTTAAGCTTAAGCGCGGGTGATAGTAGCGATACACACCCTTAGGGTGGAAATTTACTACGTAAGGAGAGGGTGATTGGTGATACTTATGCTCAAAGGGGTGTGCTCCTATCTTACTAGCCTTACCTAATTCAATTGGTGTAACGGGTGAATCAAATATTTCTCCTAGAAATGGATCATCTTCTATCAACTTCAAAAGATTCTTAGTGAAGGATCTATTTTGACCTAATAAACCCGGTTTAAACCCATAATGTTTCTTGTTATCAACCATGAATGGGTGATGTAAGTGTGTAAGGTCATGGGTTACTCCTATATTAGCTTCCACTCTACATGGTCTAGAGTCTACTACCTTTATCAAGAAACTACCCGGACTATTTATTTTGATGGGTGGATTGGGGCCTAATTCAATTCCTAGATTCACATCTAAAGACGGAAAATTGGGTAAGGTTTTTGGTTGAGGCTCCGGTTGATCAAAATTAGGAACTTCCCTAGGACTAAGAGAGAGGTCATGAGAACAAGCATCTAAACCTACATTCTCTAGTGGTGTTTGGTCCAAAGGCTATATATCAATCGGGGTTCCTATAGTCTCTTCTACTTCTTTCGGGTAAGTTACAGGCGGTGTGTGTTCCTCAAGTGATGGTAGGGCTTGTGAGCTTGGAGTTTCCACCTCATTCTCCATCATATCTAGATCTCCTATATGTTCATCATGTGTTTTAGTATGATCTAACCCAAATACACTCCTAAGTATCTCAAATCATTCTTTAGCCATTTTAAATTCTTGGTCCGATTCATAAGAATCGTTCTAAAAAACTTGATTACTATGTTCTATTTTCCTAATGGATTCCAAATGCGTGTCATATGTTTTTGTGAAATCTATCCCACGCATGCAACTAGGTAGTTCAACTCTAACCATCTCACAATCTTGTTCGGATTTAGGTTCCATGTTCTTAAAATCTAGGTCTTTTTGTTCATGGTGCCTAAGTTTGGATAAATCCTCCTTATCTGTTTCCTCAAATTGTGATGTAGACAAGCCTATGATCAACTGGTGGTTTATGCTTAGGAGGCTTTTCTCAAAAAAATTCCAGAGGGTCTCACTAAAAGGAGTTGATTCTAACAATGATTGTCAAATAGAAGCCATACAAGTACAAAATTTATCAAATCCATCCAACCTTACACCCGTCTCCTTTTGGATATCTCTAAGATCACTCACAAATTCATTAGAACAATAAAAAGCAATCCAATCTATGAAATTCAATTGTTCCTCATTTGTTAATGATTCAAATGCAACTTCACTTGCTATAGCGACAAATGAAAAGGGTTTTACGAACACAAACACAAAGAAGGGGGATAGACTACAAGGAAGCTATGTTGGGTTTAGTAAATACCCAAACCCCTTATGTCTAGGATTTGAATAGAAAATATCCCAAGTGTTTAATCCTTTAAACATTAACAAGTCACTGAGCGCATAGTCTCTCATTGAGCTGTCTTCAGGATACTCAGTAAGAGACAAAGAAAAAGTCTCTCCACTCAGTAAGGCAAAACTTAAGGGGTGAAGACTGAGTCAAGAAGAAGATGGTGGATTCAGTGAGTGATGACAATAACTCACTGAATCCCGAAACTCCTCACCAACTACTAACACTGAAGACAAACTAAAGACTGAAGACTGAAGGCTATGAAAACTGAAGAATGAGCGGGACAAGGCGGGATAAGTTTGAACAGATAAGACGAAGTCCTTATCAACCAAAGTCAACTTTCCCTGAATCGTTAACTATCAAGATTAGTGTCATCACTGACAAGAAGAAAGCAGCCTTATCACTTACCCAATATAGCCAATGTAAACAGACAAAATACATCAGTATTTTGTCTTCTGTAACCTGTCAGTTTGTCCTCTAAGAAAGAGTTAAAAACCATACTTGTATAAATAGCATAAGAGTTGGAGTGGAAGATTTTAATCTTGTGGATTAATTGTGAAACACACACACAAGCCATCTTTCACTCCTCCAAATACAACTTTGTCCCTGAGATAGCTCAGTGGTTCCTTTGTAGTTGTGCTCAGACTTAGCCTGAGCTTAGTGAGGAGATACCATACTTGTCATTTCAATCCCAAGTACTATTCCGCAAGTACTTAGGTAATGTATTCTTTTTGATTCATTTCTAATAAAGAATATAAATGTTGAAAATTTATCAGTGTGTCTTTACTCATTTGATTTCAGTCATTATTTACAATTTGGTTGTTTATTATTTTTAATTGCTTTAATACGATTGTGAAACGGGTACAACAAGTGGTATTAGAGCATGCTAATTATAAAACCTTTTTTAAGCCGCTCAAAAACGTTTTTAAATTAGGATCCTAATGGCTGAAATTGATGTGCCTCAACTTGTCGACAAAAAGGGTGGAGCTTATTACCTCGACTCGAAGTTGGTAAATTTAACAAATGAAAAAAGAGAATGCTTTGCTATTTGACTAGGATGGAACCTTACTACATAAAGTGTATTAATAAAGGTCCATTTATCCCAAAGACTATTGAAGGTTTACCTAAACCTAAAGCTCAGTGGACTCAGGATGAGAGGAGAGTGGTCAACCAGGATCAAAGACTCAAAATTATCATCAGATATTGTCTTCTTGATGATATTATGGAATCTGTTATAAGCTGTAGTACAACTAAAAAAACCTGGGATGACCTGGTCCACAGTCATGAAGGTCCATCTGATACCAAGGAAAACAGGATAATGGACCTGAAACTTGAGTATAACACCTTCAGGGCTAAGGACTTAGAAACTTTGTCTCAAACATACACCCATGTACAAAACTCTGTTAACTGATCGTGTAAAGTTGTCCAAGCATGAAATCAATGTTGGTTTTGTCAATAGTCTCCCTGAGTAGTGGTTGAATTTCTCTCAGGGACTCAGGAATGCTAACCATATCTAGAATCTTGAACTTCCTGAAATATATGGGAAATTTGTCTATGAGGAAAACCTCATCAACAGACGATACCCTGACTTAAAGAAGTCTCAGGAAGTCAAGAAGTCCCTGACCACTACTTCAACACCAATTTCTACTTCTTTTTATTCCAACAGTGTGGTTCAAGATTTTCAGGAAAATTCAGATGATGAGCCTGATGAGAGATCAAGTGAGGAATACCTAAATGACATGAACATTGAATTTCAGGAAAGGGCACTCCTTGCTAACTCTCGAAGGTTTATAAAAAGAAACAAAGGTTTTTCCAATCCTAAAGCTAATGAGGACACTGAGTGCTTTAAGTGTCACAAAAGAGGTCATTTTGCCAAAGACAATTTTTCAAAAACAATTTCTGAACCCTCTTACAAACCATCAGGGTCAAATCAGTCCTCAGGATTTAGCAAATTTCAACCAAAAATCTATCAGTCTCATCAAAATTTTCAAAACAAATCTGATCAAAATAAAACTGTTGATTTTGAAGCTAAGTACAGGAAAGTCAAAGCTAAGCTAGCACTGCTTGAGGCCACTCCCTCAGAAACAACAAACACTGTTAAATTTGTGCAGGGTAAAAACAAGGGTCTAGTTGCTGAAGTCTTCGACTGGGATGAAGAGCCAGTCTCCTCAGACGATGAAATGGTGCAAGTCAGTGCACTGATGGCTCTCTCAGAAGAGGACAAGCTAGATGTTGGAAAAATCATGTCAGGAATGGAGAATGGGTCAACATCACTATGAAGAAGGTAAATATTTTACTTTCTATGGATGATGACTCTGATTGGCAGTCTTTCATGAACTATATCAATGTTGACCTTAAGTTTGTAGAAGAGCAACGATTAAATCTTTTTTCAAAATACAACAAGTTACGTTTTGAATTGAACAAGTGTAGGGATGAACTACTACTTTTAAAACAAGCTAAGCTTGAGGCTGTCACGCTGCAAATTCAAAACACTGAACTAGTTAAAATAAATCAGGCTCTTCAAGATGAACTTAAAAAGGAAAAAATATATCATTGAAAGTTGGACTGCTAAGAATCCTAGGGTCTTTGATGTTGTGGGTGCCCCCAGTAGCAAAAAGAGAGTCATAGGTGAAGATCATCTCCCTGACTCTCACCACAAAGGCCAAATTCCAAAGCCATTTGTGTCTGGTGGCATGATTACCAATATGTTAATTCCCTAGCCCAGTGATTGGATTGAACGGGTTAACCCTGAGAGTAAGCTTCCAATTTCGATTCTGGAAGAATACCAGATCCTGAAAGCCAAGCTCTAAAGAGCATGCTTGGACTCCCTGATGTGCCTAGTGGTACTGAACACATCTCTGAGTCTGAATCAGAATCTCAAGCACCGCTTCCACCCCTGAAACCTCTTTAGGGTGCTGCATCAAGCTCTGAGCTTAATCCATTACAATTCAATCCCCACTCACCAAAAGAAAGGTCTGGACTTGGTAGAACCATCCTAAAAAGACCAACTAAACCAATCCAACAAGATTCTACTCCCACTGAGGCTTCCACATCTTCAGTTCCTACTGAAGCAGACCAAATTCAGCAACTGACTGAACCTGTGAGGAAGCTGACTGATAAGATGGAATCCATCGAAAAAGCTCCTGATTCAACCAAGGAAACTAAGTCAGCCTCCTCTAGTTCATCAAGGACAAAATCCACCAACAAGCCCAGGCAGAAGTGTGATCTGTGCCCTTATACCAGTCATACCAATGACAATTGCTACATAATCCTTTTTTGTATGATCTGCAAAAAGGATGATCACAGAACTTCTGATCACTTACAGTATGTAAGTTCATTCAGTGAAGCAAAACATACCAAAGTTGGTCATCAATATGCTTCAACCTCCAAACCAGCTCACATGAATAGAGCAAAACCTTTTCCTCCTTGCACACACTGTGGCTTCAATGATCATCATCCTGATGATTGTCTCATGAACACATGCTGTGATATTTTCGGTAATCCAGCTCATGAGACATCCCAACATGACAGTGTCATCCAAGCAAGGAGAAGTTCAAAGCAACCCCAAATCACTGAGTCATCCTCAGTCATCGAATGCAAAACCTGTGGTAGCACAATGCACTCAACCACTGACCATGAATCAATTGCCAAATTCAAACAGACCTTTAGACCCAAGCCCACTAGTATGTGGGTCAGCAAGAGAAACTAATTCAATTTACTATTTGTGCAGAGACACGCCAGGGAACCTATTTGGCATCTAGATAGTGGATGCTCAAGAAGCATGACTGGTGTTATGGAGTATCTGCACAAGTATGTAAAGGAACCAGGACCCAAGGTAGTATTTGGTGATAACTCGTCATGTCCCACTGAAGGTTATGGTTCAATATACTGCAATGGAATAGTTTTCTTCAGAATAGCTTATGTCATTGGTCTAAAATACAATCTCATCAGTGTCAGTAAATTATGTGATGCTAAGTACATTGTGCAATTCAATGACAAACAAGGCACCATTTTCAATGCCAACAAAGAAGTTGTTTTGATAGCTCCTAGGAGAGATGATGTTTATGTCTTAGACATGTCAACACTCTCTCAAGATGAAACTTGTCTCTTTGCCAAAGCCACTGAATCTATCAACTGGCTGTGGCACAAAAGACTCTCACACTTAAATTTCAAAAACATCAACAACTTGGCAAAACAAAATAAAGTCCTTGGCTTACCATCACTGGTTTTTGCAAAAGATAAACCATGCTCAGCCTGTGAAAAAGGCAAACACCACAGAGCATCATTCAAAACAAAACAAAATTTCTCCATCAAAACTTGCCTTCACCTCCTGTACATGGATCTCTTTGGACCAGTCAGCCCTAGATCAATCCAGCATGAGAAGTATACACTTGTCATTGTTGATGAGTTCTCAAGATACACTTGGGGTATACTTTTTTTCTAAAAAGAGTCAGGCAGATGATACAATAATGTCATTGATAAGGAAAATTGAAAACCAGAATGACATTACTGTTAAACAAATCAGAACTGACAATGGTACTAAGTTCAGAAATCAAGAGCTTGAGAATTTCTGTGATGAAAAGGAATCTCCCAAAACTTTTCATCTCCTTACACCCCAGAACAAAATGGGGTAGCTGAAAGGAAAAACAGAACTCTCATTGAGGCTGCCAGAACTATGTTAAATGGCTCAGCACTCTCAAAGCATTTCTGGACTGAAGCAGTCAAAACAGCCTATTATACTCAAAACAGGTCAATCATTGTCAAAAGACATAACAAAACCCCATATGAGATATTCAAAGGTAGACTTCCTGATATCAGCTACTTTCATGTGTTTGGGTGTCCTGTGTTCATTCACAACCACAAGGATCACCTAGGCAAGTTTGATGCTAAAGCTGATGATGGGTATTTCCTAGGTTACTCACTGATCTCTAAAGCCTTCAGGGTGTTTAACACCAGAAGACAACAAGTTGAGGAAACCTTTCATGTCACCTTTGATGAAAGTTCAGAAAGCATCAGATTTACCAATACCTCAGAAGAGGAAATAGGAATTGATAACTCATCAAGATATCCTCCTGATGAGTTCAACACTGAAATCAATTCCTCATATCAAGCTGATGCTAACATCTCATACTATGTCTTACCCCACAACCTTCCTCAACCAACCGTCAGTGATTACATTGATAATCAATCAGTCCCTACAAGGATAGGTAATACTGAACCAAATGTTCAGGAATATGTGATTCTTGAACCCCAACCTGAACAAAGCATCTCAACAGATGATCCTAATGATTTTGTGGCTCCTACACCTGAACTCACTCCTGAGTTTCCAGTGACCTCTTCAAGCTCAGATCCTAGACCACAAAGTAAGTGGACAAATTCTCAAGACATTGAGCTTGTAAATATCATTGGTGAACCCACTAAGGGCATGCTCACCAGAAGCATGGCTGCTAAGTTAACTGCAACTTTAGCCAATGAATGTCTATATGCTGATTTTCTATCAGAAATAGAACCCAAAAGTGTCACTGAGGCTCTAAAACATCCAAGCTGGGTTCAGGCTAAGCAAGAAGAACTTCAACAGTTTGATAAAAACAAGGTCATGACCTTGATCAAATGTCCTCAGGATGTCGTTGTCATAGGAATGAAGTGGGTTTTCATAAACAAAACTGATGAAAATGGCGCTGTCATTAAGAACAAAGCCAAACTAGTAGCCAAAGGTTACAGTCAACAAGAAGGCATTGACTATGATGAGACATTTGCTCCTGTTGCAAGAATGGAAGCCATCAGGATCTTCCTTGCATTTGAAACCTACATGAACTTCAAAGTTTACCAAAAGGATGTAAAAAGTGCATTCCTGAATGGTGAACTCAAGGAATATGTGTATGTTTAGCAACCTTCTGGTTTTGAGAGTAGTTGATAACATCAAATACTCCTGATTATTAAGTGTCAATTTCCCCCGTTAATGCTCGTTATTTATATCATTTATATGGATTTACGCTTGTTTTCCATTGTTTTACACTTTCAGGTAAATCGCGAGCATTTGAGCTAAAGAGACGCAGAAATGGAAACATTACTAAGGATTTATCACAGTATGCCTATTTTGAAGAGGTTACGGCGTAACTCGTCTCTCACATTACGCCGTAACTATTGCGTGACCCCGAAGTCCAACTCATCAAGAGGTTACGGCGTAACTCCTTCCAAAGATTACGACGTAACTTCATTAGGTCAAAAGAGGTTCCACGCCGCGGATACTTACGCCGTAACTACTGCATCACTTGCGACGTAACCAGGATTATTGAAGACTATGGCGTAACCACTTATAAGGTTACGCCGTAACTAGCATATATAGTGCATTTAATGAGGTTTCGGCGTAACTCATCTTTTGGTTACGCCGTAACCCAGACCTGGCCTATAAATACCCACGAATTCAAACATTTCTAATCATTCCATTCCACACACAATACTCTGAGAACGTGGGAAAATACTCAAGGAAGGTCTAGGGAAGCATACGGAGCTGTTTCCAAGGGAGAAGTCACACCATTACGATAAGCTTTATCATTTATTATTTCTTTTACTTTCAATTCATGTATTTCGTACCTTTGAATATTGAATTGATGTGCATGATTAATATGAGCGGCTAAGCACCCTTTGGTGCTAGCCTAGTTATGATTCATTAATTGTTTTGTTTATGTTTACCTTTACTTCCGTACAATTATTTCTACGTGTATGCATGCATAGTTCTTTGGTAGTCACCCCTGGTTCGGTAGTTTTGAATGGCGGTAGAGGCCAATTGCCTAGGAGATATGACCAACTGACCCTAGGTGAGCGGACTGAGATGGGAAGGGTAACATATGACTAACCGACGACCCTTTCTACTTGTGCGATTTGACCAACTGATCACCTATTGTTTGGATGAACTTAATAATTGGGGGGTGTAGTGTTTAAGTTCCTAACGGCCGGGCACTCACTATTTAGAATCTATCATGTAGCGGTACTTAATGACTCGGCTTAGGGGACCAGGAACAACAGGACTTATGACGGTGCGCCTGATTTCTCCTGTGGTGGCATCTTTGCTGATAGGTTAGGGCGAATTGACCAAATGTTGTCCTCTCGAATTTGACCCCACCTGAAGTAATTGGAAGTAGGTAGACGTAGACATAACTAGTTAGGAGGATTGACTAGATTAGCACCACTATTCCTCTATTGATTTCCTTTCTACCATTTAATTGCTTTTATATTCTGCATTCGTAGTTTAATTAATTAAAACCATATCAAACCATTTATATTATGTGACAATTAGACTTAGTAATCATCCGACACACGTAGCTCTTGGGACGACCTCGGCTTTACCATTTACTACACTACACACGACCGGGTACACTGCCCGTTAGTGCATTAGGGTAGACCATAGGTATAGCGAGACACTATAAATATTAAGACCTGGTCAGTAAAACCTGCATCAAGTTTTTGGCGCCGCTGCCAGGGAGCTATATTAGGATTAATATTAAGTCTTTCATTTCATATTTAAACTTTTCTCACGATCATATTTCAAGTTTTCAGGTACCATGGAAGTGGTTAACATCGATGACCTCACTCTTGAGGAATACTTGGCGTTGACTAGAGCTGATCAAGGGTCGGGTCTCGTAAGACCGGAAATCGGAGCGGATGTTCGTTTCGAGATTAAAGACCAATTTATGAGGGAGCTTCACGCTAACCATTTTTCAGGAAACAGGAACGAAGACGCATATGAGCACGTTAAAAATGTCCTATACATCGCTAGCCTTTTCAACATTCCGGGCGTGTCTCATGATGCTGTTATGCTCAGGGTCTTCCCTATGACTCTAACTGGAGCAGCAAGAAGATGGATCGAAAGATTGCCCGCCGGGGCAGTTAATACTTGGGCACTACTTAAGAAACACTTTATCCAAAGATATTGCCCACCATCAAAGATTTCTAATCAACTCTTGGAGATCCAAAATTTCAAACAAGAAGACGACGAAACTCTGTATCAAGCTTGGGACAGATACAACGGTCTTCTTTACAAGTGTCCTACCAATGATCTTAATAACCAGCAGAAGGTCAATATTTTCTACAAAGGAATAAACGTAACTACGAGACAGATGTTGGATTATCAAGGACCTATCCCAAATATGACTCCTACTATGGCAATTGAAGCCATTCAAAAAATGGCGGACCATTCTAAAAAATGGTACGACGGTGGAAGTAAAAGAAACCAAGGTGGAAATTTCGACGGAATTGCAGCAATCGCTAGTAAAATTGAAAGCCTCAGTCGAGATATGCTAAAAGTCAGGGAAACTGTTCATGCCATTCAAGTGGGATGTGAAAGCTGTGGAGGAGGACACCTTACGAAAAATTGTCCTCATATGGACGAAGAGAAATTCGAAGAAGCTAAGTATGGATAAAATCGACCCTTTTACGGTGACAATCGAAATGGGTATCGTAGTAATTACAATCTTGGGCCTTATGGAGAAAGAAAGCCCAGTCTTGAAGAAACAATTACTAAATTTCTGGAAAATTCAGCCCTTAACTCCAGTGGTGGAGATTTGTGTAACCGCCAAGCTTATGATAGAATACATGCTATGACTGTGCAATTGAGTGATCACCCCGAAATTGACACTTAGAATAGTTGAGAGATTTGAGTGTTTGTTCCCCTTTCGCGAGGTGTTCGGCTTTATTTTATTCTAGCATAAGGGATTTGTAAACTCATATTTTCTAGGTTTTGGGAGATATCTTTTTAGGAATCTATCTAATAAGGTCTACTTGAGGGCAAGTAGAGTTCAAGTGGGGGGATATTTGATAACATCAAATAGTCCTGATTATTAAGTGTCAATTTCCCCCGTAAATGCTCATTATTTATTCATTTTGTCACCCCAATATATTGTTTCATTACACCCTTACACCTTAGCCTAACCTGTAGTCTTTATTTGTAATTGGGAAGTTATCATTTGCCTAAGTTCAAGGTTTGAGTGGAAAGGTTTGGAAATCACGCTTTCATCGACAACAATTATGAAGATCATTGAAGACCCCCCGAATTCCCATCTCAAGTGGGGGGATGTTATGTTATCATGTATGTTTGAAATTTTTTTTTGATTCAGTTATGATTTTGTAAAGTGCAATGTTATAAGCACTATAGTATGAGCTTTATTGTTTAGTATCGAGGAGGCCACCTCGGTCACATTTGAAGATTGGAGTTGGAGTAATACCAACTGAAGAAGAAAAGGTTGTGTGCCCATCACGACGTCCTCTAATGACACATCTACCTTTCATTTCATGATCCGGTCTCTAGACTTCTAAACTTGAACTTTGGGCGGACGGTAAGTGGTGATGACTTAGTTATAGATATAGACTACCTGCTTGTTTTTCATTTTACACCAATTATACATCCCATGTCTTATCCTACCTTTTAGTCATGAAGTGTGTCTAGGTGATGTAGCGAGCAATCTTTGGTGTCTTGGCCATGGATTTAGTCATGTATCATTGATTTTTTCCACTTCGCCATGACATGTTAGTAATGACGAGTCACCCCTTAACCTTTGTCGTGTCTACCCATATTGCCTTCTAGAATTGTTTAGCCCTTAATTCCAGTGGTGGAGATTTGTGTAACCGCCAAGCTTATGATAGAATACATGCTATGACTGTGCAATTGAGTGATCACCCCGAAATTGACACTTAGAATAGTTGAGAGATTTGAGTGTTTGTTCCCCTTTCGCGAGGTGTTCGGCTTTGTTTTATTCTAGCATAAGGGATTTGTAAACTCATATTTTCCAGGTTTTGGGAGATATCTTTTTAGGAATCTATCTAATAAGGTCTACTTGAGGGCAAGTAGAGTTCAAGTGGGGGATATTTGATAACATCAAATAGTCTTGATTATTAAGTGTCAATTTCCCCCGTTAATGCTCGTTATTTATATCATTTATATGGATTTACGCTTGTTTTCCATTGTTTTACACTTTCAGGTAAATTGCGAGCATTGGAGCTAAAGAGACGCGGAAATGGAAACATTACTAAGGATTTATCACAGTATACCTATTTTGAAGAGGTTACGGCGTAACTCGTCTCTCACATTACGCCGTAACTATTGCGTGACCCCGAAGTCCAACTCATCAAGAGGTTACGGCGTAACTCCTTCCAAAGATTATGACGTAACTTCATTAGGTCAAAAGAGGTTCCACGCCGCGAATACTTACGCCGTAACTACTGCATCACTTGCGACGTAACCAGGATTATTGAAGACTACGGCGTAACCACTTATAAGGTTACGCCGTAACTAGCAAATCTAGTGCATTTACGGAGGTTACGGCGTAACTCATCTTTTGGTTACACCGTAACCCAGACCTGGCCTATAAATACCCACGAATTCCAGCATTTCTAATCATTCCATTCCACACACAATACTCTGAGAACATGGGAAAATACTCAAGGAAGGTCTAGGGAAGCATACGGAGCTGTTTCCAAGGGAGAAGTCACACCATTACGATAAGCTTTAGCGTTTATTATTTCTTTTACTTTCAATTCATGTATTTCGTACCTTTGAATATTGAATTGATGTGCATGATTAATATGAGCGGCTAAGAACCCTTTGGTGCTAGCCTAGTTATGATTCCTTAATTGTTTTGTTTACGTTTACCTTTACTTCCGTACAATTATTTCTAAGTGTATGCATGCATAGTTCTTTGGTAGTCACCCCTGGTTCGGTAGTTTTGAATGGCGGTAGAGGCCAATTGCCTAGGAGATATGACCAACTGACCCTAGGTGAGCGGACTGAGACGGGAAGGGCAAGATATGACCAACTGACGACCCTTTCTACTTGTGCGATTTGACCAACTGATCACCTATCGTTTGGATGAACTTAAGAATTGGGGGGTGTAGTGTCTAAGTTCCTAACGGCCGGGCACTCACTATTTAGAATCTAGCATGTAGCGGTACTTAATGACTCAAATTAGGGGACCAGGAACAACAAGACTTATGACGGTGCGCCCTATTTCTCCTGTGGTGGCATCTTTGCTGATAGGTTAGGGCGAATTGACCAAATGTTGTCCTCTCGAATTTGACCCCACCTGAAGTAATTGGAAGTAGGTAGACGTAGACATAACTAGTTAGGAGGATTGACTAGGTTAGCACCACTATTCCTCTATTGATTTCCTTTCTACCATTTAATTGCTTTTATATTCTGCATTCGTAGTTTAATTAATTAAAACCATATCAAACCATTTATATTTTGTGATAATTAGACTTAGTAATCATCCGACACACATAGCTCTTGGGACGACCTCGGCTTTACCATTTACTACACTACACACGACCGGGTACACTGCCCGTTAGTGCATTAGGGTAGACCATAGGTATAGCTAGACACTATAAATATTAAGACCTGGTCAGTAAAACCTGCATCAGTAGTGAATTCCATGACTATATCTGCAAGCTTGACAAAGCCCTTTATGGACTTAAACAAGATCCCAGAGCATGGTATGAAACTCTCTCAGCCTTCCTGATTTAAAACAAGTTTGTCAGAGGAAAGATAGACAACACATTGTTTATCTACAGGACAAAGCAAGATGTGATACTAGTCCAAGTATATGTTGATGACATCATCTTTGGCTCAACAAATTATACTCTTTGCAAACAGTTTGAAAAACTAATGACAAAGAAGTTTGAAATGATCATGATGGGTGACTCACATACTTCCTTGGACTACAAATTAGGAAAACTGATAAAGGAATCTCCATCAGTCAAGAGAAGTATACCATAAATCTCTTGAAGAAATATGAGATATCTGACTGTGCCTCAGTAAAGACACCAATGGTCCCTCTTAACAACCTTGGACCTGATCTCACTGGCAAATCAGTCAATCAAACTCATTTCATGGGGATTATAGGTTCACTGATGTATCTAACTGCTTCTAGACCAGACATACAGTTCTCAGCCTGTCTAATAGCAAGATATCAGTCCAATCCCAAAGAATCCCATCTCACTGCAGCCAAAAGAATCCTCAGATACCTGAAGGGAACTCCAAGCCTTGGACTTTACTATCCAAAGTGCTCAGGGTTTGACCTCAAAGGGTATTCTGACTCTGATTATGCAGGCTACAACATGGATAGGAAAAGTACCTCAGGGTCCTGTCAATTTCTTGGAGGAAAGCAGGTTTGTTGGAGTGCTAAAAAGCAACAATCAGTTGCTATGTCTTCAGCTGAAGTTGAGTATGTGGCTGCTGCAGGATGCTGTGCCAATGTTTTATGGATTAAAAGTCAACTCAGTGACTATGACACCCATTACAAAATGGTACCCATCTTTTTTGATAACACCAGTGCTATTGCAATCTCCAACAACCCTGTCCTTCACCAAAGAACCAAACACATTGATATCAGATATCATTTCATCAGGGACCACATAATGAAAGGAGACATAGAACTTCATTTCATCCATACTGAATATCAACTTGCTGATATTTTCACCAAACCCTTAGATGAACCTACCTTTAGGAGACTGAAAGCTGAATTAGGAATGCTTGACATTGAAAGTCAGCAACCTGAAAATCAATCCCAGTCTCAGTAAGTTCTTTCTGAAATGGTCCATGCTCCCTGAACAAAACCCCAAATCAACCTTCTCACTCAATGAGTAAGACTCATTCAGGAACCCTGACCTTGGATATTGAGCATTGAATGAGTAACTAAATGCACAAGTATCAGTTACTTAAATGTCCTAGGTTGGTAAGCATACCAATTTAATATAGGAATATATGTCTCTTTATCCTGCTGTCATCCAAGTCAAGGGTCCCTCAAACCTTACCTCATCCCACTTGGCATTAAATACCTCCTCTCACAAGAAATATCCTAAGGATATTTTATTACTGCAAAATGCACTTTTACTGTGCACTGCAACTGTTCTCTTGAAAACCGGGAAATTACTGCGGGTAGTGGAGTGGTGGCATTAAATGAGGTAAATGAAACATTTTCAAAAACTAACTTTACAAATCCTCATTTATGCAAAATTTACCCCTCTCACCACTCTATAAATACCCCCCTTCAAAACATCAAAAACACACACAAATTATTTCTGCAACAAAACGTTGTCAAAATTCTTTCTCAAACCCAGAAATACTTGTATGGTCTTCAAATCTTCAACATGTTTTAACAAAATATTCTCTGTAAACATTTACAAAAGATTTTTTCTCCACTAAAATCAAAAGGTTTTCAACTTGTTGATTGTTCTTGTCAAATATTTTCTAAAACCCTAAAAAATCTTTCAATGGAAATGGCAAGAACACAAAGCCTTCATTTTGCACCTCAGTGGGCGGGGGATCTTGAAAATGTGGAATTTAAAACTAATAATGTTATAGGCAATTTCGAATACCCCCTGATGTCCCAGCTTATAAGGGAATCATGAAATTCCTGTTAAACTGCCCACTCAAACAGGCCTTTACTCAGTCCCCCTCAATACCGTACCAAAACCTCCTCATGGAGTTTTGGGCAACAGATGTGGCCTATAACCCGACACCCTCTACTGATGAGACAGACCTAAAACCACTCAGGGAGTATCTCATCAAATTCAGTCTTTTTAACGGGGGAAAGTCAGTCACCCTGGAGTATAAAACATTTTGTACATCAACAGGGCATGACTATAATACTGGAAGTTATGTTGCTCATCCTGAACCTTCCACAGTTAAGGATGGGTTAAACCAAGTTGTTTTAGATCCAAAGTTTTTGGAAAGAACCCCTGTCACCAAGAACTCTTTTCCCGCTGCTTGGAAGATCCTGTTCACATTTGTGATTCAGGTTCTCGGCGGGAACCACTCATCCACTGAACAAGTTAACTCTACTCAGTTGATGACGGCATATAGCTTGATGATAGGGACTATTGTTGACATAGGGGAGATCATTTACAGTGATCTCGTAACCAAGCTACTGAGCAAAACTAGGACAAAATATGTTTCGTACCCTAGGTTTGTCTCATGCGCTTTACAAGTGTTACTGGGTTGCAATTATCCTCAGGAATACAAATACTGTGCTTTACCTGGTATCCTGAGTCAATCAAATTTTCAAAAAGACCCATCCCAAGTCACTGAAATCGAATTGACGGCCCATATGGTTGTTGTAAACAACCAAAGGGACTCAGTGTCTCCAAACCCTGCTCCTAAAAAGAGAAAGGGGAAGTCTCAGACTGGGACTAAAACCAAACCCAAGTCTTAGGGCCCTGAGGCTTCAGGAACATAGCCTAATAGGCAAAGAAAGCCCAAGATTGATCTGACACCCAAAGGAGACCAAACATCATCCACCCCGGTGGCAACGAAGGACACGGATACATCACAGTCAGTGCCCTTGGTCCCAACTACTACTCCCCAAGATCCAGAGGGAAACAAACAACCCGCTGGTAGGGGAGCGCCTTCCACACTGCCCAAGGAGGACATTCGCCAATCATAGCTTTTGTCTGAGGGCCAAAAGAACGATCCCAAAGACTCAGGGGGAAACACATAACCCACTGATAGGGATCTCACTGCCACCGCTTCTAGGGATAGCACTGGGTATCACCCACCAGTGCTTGAAGGAGCACAGGGGGACAAAGACTTAGAGGGACAAATACCACCCGCTGATAAGGAACCCATCACCACCACTGGCTTATTAACTGTTGTTGAGATCACTGATATATTATTCTCTGATGAAGAGTTTGCTGACAGTGAGGAAGAAATACTTTCAGCAAGAGAAGAAATGGACGTTGATGTTCAAACTCAAGAACAAGAGCATCATCCTGATCCACAAGAGACGGAATAGTCACCTGCTCAACCTGAAGAAAATGACTCTTATTCCTCTACTTCATCATGTCCTGAGGAATTTAAAATTTTTGACAACATTCTTCCTCTGACTGAAAGACAGCTGGTTATGTGGATTAAAAAGGCTTCAAGGAAGTTATATTCTGGGGTCACTGATACTTTATGGGATCATCATGTTGAAGCAGCTGCTAGCTATGTCGATCTGAAAGCTGAAGTAATTGTTGCCCATACAAACGCTGATGAGCACAGGGATTTCATGTATGATAATTTAGAAAGGCTGGATGACAACCTGAAGAAATTTCTCAACAACCTTCAGGAGTCTCACACCAAGCTGGATGAAATCAAGGATTCTGTGAAAGAAGACCCAGCACTTAACTCCAAAGTGTTGGAGGCTACTGAAGCTTACATGAAGAATTCCTCCAGCCTCGCTGAGCTGATCAACATGCTTAAATCTGCAAATTTTCAGGGTCTTTAGTCCTCCATTCAGTCTCTTCAAACAATATTGGGTTCTTTGGATGCTCAAGTTTCAAATCTGGCTAAGGCATCGTCTTCTATGGCCTGGAATCTTGGGCCTAGAATGACTGCCCTGGAATTATCTCAAGCCAATCTTGCTGACAAGGTCACCAGTCTTTAATAAGATACAACTGAAATCAATACCATGGTCACGGAGATATACCAAGCCTTCAAAGGTCAAGAAACTCCAACTCCCTCAGTATCTCAAGCAACTCTTGCTTTCACTGATGTTGCAGCAACAGTTGAGGGGGAGAGAGCCACTGAAGAGACTCCCTCTCACACTGAGGGGGAGCCAGCTCAACCAGTATCAGAAACTCCTATCTCATCAGTCCCACCATCAACAACAACAACAATGACAGTAACAACCCCACCACCAATCATCACAACAACACCTCCATTGGTAGCATCTACTTCATCAGGCCAGGTTAAAGGAAAAGCCATAATGAAAACACTAGAGCCTCAGAAGATTCCCTATGTCATCGGCAACACCAAGTATCTGCTCACTCCAGCACAGCTTGCTAACTACCTTGAAAAGGAAGATAAAAGAAAGAAACGGGCTGAGGAAGAAAAGAAAAGCAGAGAAGCCTTGGTTTAGGTAGTATCCGAGGAAGCTGAAAACATTGGAATTGATCCCAAGAAGCTTGAAAAGGGACAGGCTGGACAAAGGTTCAAAGATGCTCAGGCTGCTCAAATGGATACCATGAAAAAGAAGCTGGATGAAAAGAACAGGAAGGCTGCTACCATCAGGCAGGAAAGGATTGACCACTACAATTGGTCAATGACAAGCAGAAGGCTACCTGAAAAGATCACTGATGTGAGAATCATCCCCAAGTCCAAACCACTGGCAATGAATGTATACAGGGGGGATGATAAAAGGCACTTTGAGGTTCATGATCCCATGAAGTTCACTGACTTTGGGATAACTGATCTTGATGAGCTTGGTCCCATCATATCAAAGAAGCAGAATGCAGTAGTCAAGGAGCTGATGAAATCCCTAATCAAACGGTATGAAAGACTGAGGGAAGCACCAGCACAACTTGGGATTCATCCAGCTTTAATTGCACCTCAAGGATCTCAACCTCAATCATCTCAAGGCCAAAGAAAGAGGGTTGAATCTGAGCCTAAAATCAAAGTACCTGGCCTGGACTGCAACAGGGAGCTACCAGAAGGTGTGAAGTTTGAGAACTGCCTTTGCATAGAACAACCTGAAAAAGGACTCTTATTTATTGATGTCTATGGAAACCCAGCATTCCAAAGGTGGAGTGATATTGATCTTGTAGGGGTGGGTACAATGGAAAGCTACCTACCAGTGGCCTCTCAAATCTAAACTCTAGAGAATATCAGGTTCTGCACTGACCTGAATGCAAAGATAAGAGAGCACCCTGACAAAGAAACACTCCTCAAGAAGAAGCCAAAGCTAGAAGCATTGGGAATCCATCTTGATTGACATCTTATGCTTTATTACTTATCTTTTGTACTAGTGATAGGGACTATGTAACCTAATCAATAAACGATGTATATTTTGTTAAAATATTCAGTGTTCATTATTATGTTCATTAGTACATTCAGTGTAAGAAGAAGCCATTTGCTCACTTACACTGATCAAACACTTGGGCTACTTGTATATCCAAATAGGGGGAGACTGTTAGGTTCAGTAAATACCCAAACCACTTATGTCTAGGATTTGAATAGAAAATATCCCAAGTGTTTAATCCTTTAAACATTAACAAGTTACTGAGCGCATAGTCTCTCAGTGAGCTGTCTTCAGGATACTCAGTAAGAGATAAAGAAAAAGTCTCTCCACTCAGTAAGGCATAACTTAAGGGGTGAAGACTGAGTCAAGAAGAAGATGGTGGATTCAGTGAGTGATGACAATAGCTCACTGAATCCCGAAACTCCTCACCAACTACAAACACTGAAGATAAACTAAATACTGAAGACTGAAGGCTATGAAGACTGAAGAATGAGTGGGACAAGGCGGGATAAGTTTGAACAGATAAGACGAAGTCCTTATCAACCAAAGTCAACTTTCCCTGAATCGTTAACTATCAGGATCAGTGTCATCACTGAAAAGACAGCCTTGTCACTTACCCAATATAGCCAATGTAAACAGACAAAATACATCAGTATTTTGTCTTTTGTAACCTGTCAGTTTGTCTTCTAGGAAAGAGTTAAAAACCATACTTGTATAAATAGCATAAGAGTTGGAGTGGAAAATTTTAAGCTTGTGGATTAATTGTAAAACACACACACAAGCCATCTTTCACTCCTCCAAATACAACTATGTCCCTGAGATAGCTCAGTGGTTCCTTTGTAGTTGTGCTCAGACTTAGCCTGAGCTTAATGAGGAGATACCATACTTGTCATTTCAATCCCAAGTACTATTCCGCAAGTACTTGGGCAATGTATTCTTTTTTATTCGTTTCTAATAAAGAATATAAATGTTGAAAATTGATCAGTGTGTCTTTACTTATTTGATTTCAGTCATTATTCACAATTTGGTTGTTTATTATTTTTAATTGCTTTAATACGATTGTGAAATGGGTACAACAAGCTAAAAATGAGAAAAATTCTTACTTGATAGGAATCAAGCAAGGGAACCTAAACGAGATAAAGATCTAACTAGCTATTCTATTCCCTGGCAGCGGCGCCAAAAACTTGATGCGCGTACAACGCGTTCGGGGTCAAAGGAACTTCCTTTTCGTCGAGCTAGTTTTTCAACACCCTAGGCAGTGAACCTAATCGTTGTAGTGTAGTATTGGGTAAGCCTCAGGTATTGATATCGTTCTCTAGGGGAATAGGAATGCTAGTGAGAAGTGTACTACGCTAAGGTTGAGGTTGAGGAAGATTATTTTTTTTATCTTTTTTTTTATTTTTTTTAAAGCTAAGGATAAAATCTCGGGGTTTGGATTTGGGGGTTGGTACTTCTACCGATTACTTCTACTATTTAATTATCTAAACTAAGGGTAGTCTTATGTCTATTGATGTGTGCTCGTATGATGATTAAAAATGTGTCTACCTAGATACTATTACTCCTTAGTTATCCTTTATTGGTGGTTGAATTGTCACGTCCTTATTCTTAACGCGTTGTGTTTTCTAAGGTCATAGGGTATGCGTTTTTTCCTAACTCTTTGAGACTACCTTAAAGTTATTGCCTACAAAATCTCTAGGTCAATCATAAACTAACTCTAAGGTTATCTTTAGATGTTTAGCCTACAAAGCCGCTAAGTGACTCATAAACTAAGGTTCACAAAGATTACTCAAGCATTCAAACACAACGATAGCTTAGTGCATTCCTAAGCCAATTACAATTAAGATAAGAGACAACCAATCAATAATTATAACTAGGTTTCATAGATCTAAGCAAACACACAAGAAATTTAGCCCGACATGTTAAACACGCAAGCATACACACATACAATCGAAGACATAATGAAATCAATGAAGTAAAACACTTATCTTGATGTAAAATAGGGGGTTCATAAAATAGGGTGTGAGAACCCTAAGATACTGTCCAAACTGGACTACAATCGTTTTAGGTTTTTACTCCACAAGTCTACCTCCTAAAATTATGAAATTCTATTTCTATATATAAATTTACATTCGCGACGGCGTCGCCTTATTGGTGAGACGCCGTCAGATCGCCGTCATTAGGGTTTCGTCTTGGCCAAGTAATAGTTGGGACGGCGTCACGTTGGATTTCTGACGTCGTCGGGCTTCAGTAGTGACGTCGTCTGATTCTGGATCTAGGCCGTCTGGGATGAAAAGTCTTTGTGACGCCCTTCCTCTTCGTGACGCCCGTCCTCTTCAAAGCCTAACGCCGTCATATAACGTACTAGTTGTCTTCAAAGCCTGACGCCGCTTTTTCATTATTAAATACTTTTCAAATACTGGTTTTTTCAAATACAGGAATTTTGTTGCAAAAACGACATTAATGTTTCCTTTTTTTGCAAAATAGCCACAGAGAGGCACTGTACACTAACTCTCGTTTTTTTCTTGTTAAGTTGCATCGTCCCTGAGGGTAGTATTGTCATTTCACTGTTCCCACCTAAACCATCATAACACCCACAGATTATCACCAAACCCAACAAACCCTATTGTTCAAAGTTCAATTGCATTTTCTTCTCTAAACTTATCAAATACGAATCGAGATCAAATAAAAATTGAAGATGATGGCTCTTCCGTTTGGAAAAACCTAACGCGATCTTCCCCGATATGTGATACTGATAAATTATACGGTATGTTTGGTTATTGTTAATTGTACCAATTTTTTAGTTAAATATAATGTTAAATGCATGCACAATATGAATAGGAATAAGTTTACACATTAGGGTGATTTTTTATGTTTTTAGGGTGTGTGTTAATGTTTATTGTTTTTACACAAAATCAAACCAGAACTTGTTCTCTCTTAAAATCATTCACAATGGAAAATTTTCCTCATCACCATGAAGGGTGTATTTTGTTCGAGTTATAGATTGGTATGATTTGGTTGATTATGACATGTTTACGTTTGATGCATATGAATCGTTGTTAGATGACGTAGGTGTCAATAATGGTCGGATTTTATAGTCTCATTTTAGGATACCAGAGTCATTGGATGATGGGTTGTTACCTTTGATGGATGATGGCGATGTTGTTAACCTATTGAATTTGGTTCCTACACATAGAGATGTCGAGGTTTATATTCAGGCTAAAGGCAAAAAAAATCAAAATTATTGATGAAATACTGGATGAGACTACTGTAAATGTTGATGATTTTCATAATGCTACTCAAGCTTCAAAAAGCAAACCTGATGGAAGAATTGGTACCATGTTGTTAAAGGACATAGACACTCCTACTGTTGAACAACCTGTTAACGATAATGCTGGTGGAGAACAAGCTGAGCAACAATCATCAATTATGGATGATGACTTGTTCCAAGAATACAATCCTGTAAATGATGTTGTTGAAGAAGAAGAAGACTATACATACATGGTAAATGAACTTCAAAGAGGGAGTGAAGATGTTGTTTTAGAGCTTAACGATAGATTTGTTGATGAAGAGGTAGTTGATAGGGAAGAGTCTGTTGAGCAGGAGAATCAGCAACAACAAGAGCGGTATGTAAGTGATTTTGAAGAAGATGATGTGGGCACCCCTATTGAGCCACAGTTGGACATGACTGGTTTTCATTTTGAAATTGATGTCCACATTGACCATGTCACAAACTTAGCTGCTAGTGTGGCAGAGGATATGGATTCACATGCTGCCTGTGACTTTGATGATTTTGATAGTGGTGAAGATACCCATGCTCCTAGAATTATGAACATAAGAAAGAAAATGTGAAACAAATTAGGAGGGAGTATCAGGGTAAAGAAAATGTTAACAATGGTGAATTTTTTGTAACAGAAAAACTTATGTCACTGAAGGAACTCAAAAAAAAGGTAAGAATGTATTCCTTAGAGTGTAGAAGAGATGTTAGGATTGAAAAGTGTAATCAAGAAAGGGTTAGATCTTATTGTTATGGGACTATTGTGTGTTATAGTAAGGGGAAACATGCATATAGTGATGGCAGAAATGATTTTGCAAGTTGTCAAACTAGATATTTTTGTTCACAGTCAAAGGGAAAGTTTGGGACATCTAAAACCTATAAGAAAAAGGCCAAACTCATGTGCCTATGGTCCCTACATGTGTCAAAAGTCGGTGATGAACTATTGATTCGCCCCCAAACAGTCAGGTTTTATCACACAAGCTAACCAGTTGTGAATGGTTGATAACGCTACACGCGTCGTTCGGGGTCAAGGAAACTTCCTTTTCTTCGAGCAAGTTTTATAACACCCTAGGCAGTGAACCTAATCGTTGTAGTGTAGTAATTAGGGTAAGCCACGGGTATTGATATCGTTCTCTAGGGGAATAGTGTCGTTAGGCTGAATTGTATGCCGATTTAAGTCTAAAGGTGAGGGATGATTATTTTTGTATTTTTATATTTTATGGAATGGAAAGGTACGAATCTCGGGGTTTGGAGGGGAGGGTGGAATTAGTTGCTAGTCAACTATTCCAAAAGATACTAACTAACTAAGGGATCTACCAGTAACGTGAAGCGTATCTACTTATGATGTATTACTCCTTGCTAGCTATCCAATTCTACCTACTGAATTGTCACGTCCTATTGATGGTTGAATTGTCACGTCCTTATTCCTAGTTGCGTTGTGTGTCTAAGGTTGTAGGGTATGCGTTTCTCCCTAACTCTTTGAATTTACCAAAGGGTCTTGTCTACAAACCCACAAGTGATTTATAAACTCCTACTCTAAGGCGATCTTTGGATGGTTTAGCCTACAACTACTCAGATAATTATATTCTAAAGTTCACAAAGATGAATCAAGCATTAAGTACACAACGAATGACCTATCGCACTAATAGATCATTAATCAACTAAGATAAGAATCAACCAATCAAACAGGAGACAGTAGGATGCAAGAATTATAAACTAAACCAATTAGACTCATTGAAGTTGTCACACCCTAATGATGAAGATAGACATAAGCATCACTAAGAAATCAATAAGATCTAATTAATTGTATACAAGTTTCACACAATCATAAGCAAACACTAGATGAATTAGCCAAGCATAATTAATGAAGAGCAAGCAACAATTATGATAATTGAAGACATACCATAGGATTGGATTAACAAACAAACCAACACACAATGTTTATAGAGTGTTTGGAACCCTTTAAGTTGTTGGAAAAACACCTACCTAAACCCTGGAATCGGACTTAGGGTTTAGGGCTTACAAAAAGTGAAGTTATAATGTTATATTTATAGGCAGATTTTCTGTCGGCAAAGAGCGACGGCGTCACACTTATAGAGTGACGGCGTCACGACCATTTTTTCAGCAAATTGTAGATTTCCTCGTTCCGGTCGCATGGGCTTTTGAATCACCTAAATCCGAGTTCGTATGCAAAAGTTATGGCCAAAACAATATCAACTACTTAGCGCGCATGTTGTGACTTGATCAGCTTGTGACGGTGTCACCTTAAGGTTGTGACGCCGTCGCCTTCAGTCTCTGACGTCGTCACTTGAAAATAGGAGTTTTGGGTTCTGAACCGTCACAAAAATCTTCGGACGGCGTCGCAATTAGCACCTGACGCCGTCGCCTTCTATTTTCAGCAGCTGTGAGTGTCTCGATTTTGACTTTGGCCATTTTCTTCATATATTCGCGCCTTTTCGTCCAAATAAGTGCCATTCCAGCATTTTGCCTTCAAGAGACCTAAAAAGTGAAAAGGAACGATATTAAGCAATAACGGATACAAAAGTGATCAAATAAGGACTTAAACGACCCCTCAAAATGGTACCTTTTAAAACCTTATCAAATATCCCTACACTTGTTATTTGCTTGTCCTCAAGCAAATGTGCTTTTAGCCAATTAATTTATAAGTTAGGGGTCATGAAGCATTAATTTAAAACGGTCCACAACACATATAAGCCCCGCAAAAGTCATAACAAGCACGGAAATTACATACTAGCACCTCACATGGGGTGTTTGGATACTCACATCTCTCTCGGGTGTATAAATGAAATATAACAATATAGGAAATGGAAGATAAACACTCATTAACCGGTCCTAGTACATAGATTACCATAGGCTTGAGAATAGATCAAACCTCCATCGCTTTGGCGTAAGCACCTAGGAAAGACTATCAAAGAGGTCTTTTAAAGGGTTGTAATGTTAGGCTTACGGTAGGGAAACAAGGGTTTGGTGGGATAGGCTATTTAGTGGTGGTAAGTCAAAAATCTCTATGTTACAAGCATATGAAGAATGGCGTTGCTAAGCCAAGACTCGACACTCTAAACTCTAGATAACTGAAATAAATAAACATAAATTCAAAGATAGATGTAGGATGGTAGCCCGTTTTTTTTTTTTTTTTTTTTTTTTTTAATCATACACTTTTACTCTACCTTCCTCTATGATAACATCAAAATACTAGGGATTTACAGGCATATCCCTACACTTGAGTTTTTATTACTCTAACACTAAATTGACCCGAATTGAAAAGATCAAAACACTTGGGGTACATTATTACGCAAACAAAGGGAATTTGAATTTAACGTTCCCTTCCCGTCATTTCATAAACTTTAACTTTTCCCATGAATCCCAATCATCCCAAAACTGTATACAAAGGATATGACTCGACTTAGCAACTCATGCAAGCAACCAGATAATTGAACTAAGGGTTTTTTTGGTGATAACAAAAATTGCACTAAAAGTGAGTGCATAAAGGGTAGGCTAAGGCGATTTGGGTGTATATTTGGGGGTGGGGTGTAAACAATGCTCTTCATTGATATTCCGGAAAAACCAAAACATCACGAGAACCGCGAAAAGGATAGGCTCTAAGGGGTTAACTAGGGGTATCGTGTACTAAAGATGAGTACAACGCAAAGGGTGTGGGGGAATTACTCAACCGATGTGGAAGAAGTAATTATATTACAGGTATCAAACAAGGGTTATCCTAATGCCTCTTATCATTTAGTTATTCCTAACTACACAAGTGTAGCCTCACTTGCGATCTCGGAATGCATCACAAAACAAGTTCTAGAATCTAATATACTACCGGTTCACACTCTAAGCATTGAAAATGAATGCTTTAATTCCTACTAATCTAAGGGCGATCCTCACATTTTGGTGGAATTTGGGTAGTAAAGGGTTTTTGTGCTAGTCATGCAACTTCCTATCCATGAGACGCTTTTGTTAAGACTAATGGCCCACTCCTATATGTCATGAAAAATTTTAAATTTGGTGCCAAAATTACCCTAACCGACATTTTCTCATGGTTTATTACAAAAGTGCAATTGGACAAAGCAAATAGTCAAGGATAAGCATAGTTTCAAAGTTCCCGTTTTATTTTCCCTCCCTACACTTAAACTGAACATTGTCCCCAATGTTCCCCGAAAGTATCAAAGTTATGATAAAAGAAGGTAATTAAAAACGAAAGAAACTAGTACTCCCCTGATTAGCTCGGTAGGATCCATGTGTGACGTAGTGGTTAAATCCTTTCCAAGAAGAATTTATGCGTGAAAAGCTCTTCAATCTTATGTAACTTCTTCTTGATAAATTAAACCTGCACACTTGAAGAAAACAAACAACCCAATGCATCAAACTGAACAAAGAAAAATCACAACAAGATGTAATTCCAGACTTAAATAAGATATAATGCTTGTGGAATGGATGTTTGCAGATTTTCTAGAAAATTAAGACCTGGAAAATTCCAAAAAAATTATAAGTAGCACAGAAAACGAGAAAAAGTAATCAGTTGTTTCTGCTCCTTCCTGACGCCGTCAGGTTGCAATCCTGACGCCGTCAGGTTATCCTGACAAAAACTGGTCTGCGATTTTCTGAAAAAAATTCTGGAAAATTTACATCTTTAGAATCTGGAAAAATTTCTGCAAAAACATCCATTATGACTCGATACAAGCATTTGACTCGAACAAACAAACATAAATATCTTTTATTTAATTGTTATTCTCATGTTTACGTTTCTTTTGAAAACGTGTGTAATCCTCCCTACACTTATCCCTTATGTAAAATACCTTTATATGCAATTAAGACGAGGTTAAAAACAAAATAAAGCATTTTTACAAATTTAAACATGAGAATAAACAATCAATAAAAGATATACGACACACAAATGAAAATGAAAAACAAATACACATGGGTTGCCTCCCAAGAAGCGCTTGTTTTTGTTCGAGTCACGAGCCTGACTCTACCCTTATTTAACAGATAAAGGGGAAGTTTTCCCTACACTTAAGTTTAAGTGCGGGTGATAGTAGTGATACACACCCTTAAGGTGGAAATATGCCACGTGAGGTGAAGGGGGTGTGTGAATGGCTTCCTTCATCCTAAAACTACCCGGACTAAATTGGTTGATGGGTGGGTCGGTTCCTCGTTTATTTAAGGATAGAAGTAAATATTGAGGTTCCAGTTCATCAACACTATGAAATTCCCTAGAACTAAGAGTAAGACTGAGACTACAAGTATTCAAACCTATATTCTCCAGTTGCGTTTGGTTCAAATGTTCTACCTCCATTGGGATTCCTAAAGTCTCTTCTACTACTTCCGGGTAAGTCACGTGCGGTGTGTATGCTTTAAATGATGGTGGAACTTGTGGGATACCTTGTGGGTCTAGACTTTTCACCTCATCCTCAATCACATCTAAATCATCTATATGCTCGTCATGTATTATTTCCTTAGGTCGTGATGAAACCAACTCTAGTAATTGATCCAACTTATGGTTTAATGCTTGGTTGCTTACCATAAACTTTTCATAAGTTTGGTCGGTTCTCCTAAGGGCCTCACTAAAAATAGTTTCTAAACACGGAGGTTGTTCACGAAAGTCTATCCTAGGTGAAGGCTCAAACGAAGCATAGGTTTCACTAGATGAGGTATTTTGTGGGCTTGATTGAATGGTGAAATCCTCAAAAGGTTTATGGACTTGGTTACTTTCTTCCCACCATCTTGAATGATCCGCTTTAGGAATATCATAATTTTTTATGAAAAAACCTAATCGCGGATATAGTGGATTCGCGTTCTCCATAATGGTGAACGGAAGAGTCAATGGAAAAGTTTTACGAACAAAGGCACAAAGAAGGGGGATAGACTACAAGGAAGCTAATAAAAAGAAAAAAAAATCTCACTTGATAGGAATCTTGTGAGTAGACCTAAACGAGATATAAATCAAGCCTAAACAATAACTATTCCCCGGCAGCGGCGCCAAAAACTTGATAACGCTACACGCGTCGTTCGGGGTCAAGGAAACTTCCTTTTCTTCGAGCAAGTTTTATAACACCCTAGGCAGTGAACCTAATCGTTGTAGTGTAGTAATTAGGGTAAGCCACGGGTATTGATATCGTTCTCTAGGGGAATAGTGTCGTTAGGCTGAATTGTATGCCGATTTAAGTCTAAAGGTGAGGGATGATTATTTTTGTATTTTTATATTTTATGGAATGGAAAGGTACGAATCTCGGGGTTTGGAGGGGAGGGTGGAATTAGTTGCTAGTCAACTATTCCAAAAGATACTAACTAACTAAGGGATCTACCAGTAACGTGAAGCGTATCTACTTATGATGTATTACTCCTTGCTAGCTATCCAATTCTACCTACTGAATTGTCACGTCCTATTGATGGTTGAATTGTCACGTCCTTATTCCTAGTTGCGTTGTGTGTCTAAGGTTGTAGGGTATGCATTTCTCCCTAACTCTTTGAATTTACCAAAGGGTCTTGTCTACAAACCCACAAGTGATTTATAAACTCCTACTCTAAGGCGATCTTTGGATGGTTTAGCCTACAACTACTCAGATAATTATATTCTAAAGTTCACAAAGATGAATCAAGCATTAAGTACACAACGAATGACCTATCGCACTAATAGATCATTAATCAACTAAGATAAGAATCAACCAATCAAACAGGAGACAGTAGGATGCAAGAATTATAAACTAAACCAATTAGACTCATTGAAGTTGTCACACCCTAATGATGAAGATAGACACAAGCATCACTAAGAAATCAATAAGATCTAATTAATTGTATACAAGTTTCACACAATCATAAGCAAACACTAGATGAATTAGCCAAGCATAATTAATGAAGAGCAAGCAACAATTATGATAATTGAAGACATACCATAGGATTGGATTAACAAACAAACCAACACACAATGTTTATAGAGTGTTTGGAACCCTTTAAGTTGCTGGAAAAACACCTACCTAGACCCTGGAATCGGACTTAGGGTTTAGGGCTTACAAAAAGTGAAGTTATAATGTTATATTTATAGGCAGATTTTCTGTCGGCAAAGAGCGACGGCGTCACACTTATAGAGTGACGGCGTCACGACCATTTTTTCAGCAAATTGTAGATTTCCTCGTTCCGGTCGCGTGGGCTTTTGAATCACCTAAATCCGAGTTCGTATGCAAAAGTTATGGCCAAAACAATATCAACTACTTAGCGCGCATGTTGTGACTTGATCAGCTTGTGACGGTGTCACCTTAAGGTTGTGACGCCGTCGCCTTCAGTCTCTGACGTCGTCACTTGAAAATAGGAGTTTTGGGTTCTGAACCGTCACAAAAATCTTCGGACGGCGTCGCAATTAGCACCTGACGCCGTCGCCTTCTATTTTCAGCAGCTGTGAGTGTCTCGATTTTGACTTTGGCCATTTTCTTCATATATTCGCGCCTTTTCGTCCAAATAAGTGCCATTCCAGCATTTTGCCTTCAAGAGACCTAAAAAGTGAAAAGGAACGATATTAAGCAATAACGGATACAAAAGTGATCAAATAAGGACTTAAACGACCCCTCAAAATGGTACCTTTTAAAACCTTATCAAATATCCCTACACTTGTTATTTGCTTGTCCTCAAGCAAATGTGCTTTTAGCCAATTAATTTATAAGTTAGGGGTCATGAAGCATTAATTTAAAACGGTCCACAACACATATAAGCCCCGCAAAAGTCATAACAAGCACGGAAATTACATACTAGCACCTCACATGGGGTGTTTGGATACTCACATCTCTCTCGGGTGTATAAATGAAATATAACAATATAGGAAATGGAAGATAAACACTCATTAACCGGTCCTAGTACATAGATTACCATAGGCTTGAGAATAGATCAAACCTCCATCGCTTTGGCGTAAGCACCTAGGAAAGACTATCAAAGAGGTCTTTTAAAGGGTTGTAATGTTAGGCTTACGGTAGGGAAACAAGGGTTTGGTGGGATAGGCTATTTAGTGGTGGTAAGTCAAAAATCTCTATGTTACAAGCATATGAAGAATGGCGTTGCTAAGCCAAGACTCGACACTCTAAACTCTAGATAACTAAAATAAATAAACATAAATTCAAAGATAGATGTAGGATGGTAGCCCGTTTTTTTTTATTTTTTTTTTTTATTTTTTTTTTTTTAATCATACACTTTTACTCTACCATCCTCTATGATAACATCAAAATACTAGGGATTTACAGGCATATCCCTACACTTGAGTTTTTATTACTCTAACACTAAATTGACCCGAATTGAAAAGATCAAAACACTTGGGGTACATTATTACGCAAACAAAGGGAATTTGAATTTAACGTTCCCTTCCCGTCATTTCATAAACTTTAACTTTTCCCATGAATCCCAATCATCCCAAAACTGTATACAAAGGATATGACTCGACTTAGCAACTCATGCAAGCAACCAGATAATTGAACTAAGGGTTTTTTTGGTGATAACAAAAATTGCACTAAAAGTGAGTGCATAAAGGGTAGGCTAAGGCGATTTGGGTGTATATTTGGGGGTGGGGTGTAAACAATGCTCTTCATTGATATTCCGGAAAAACCAAAACATCACGAGAACCGCGAAAAGGATAGGCTCTGAGGGGTTAACTAGGGGTATCGTGTACTAAAGATGAGTACAACGCAAAGGGTGTGGGGGAATTACTCAACCGATGTGGAAGAAGTAATTATATTACAGGTATCAAACAAGGGTTATCCTAATGCCTCTTATCATTTAGTTATTCCTAACTACACAAGTGTAGCCTCACTTGCGATCTCGGAATGCATCACAAAACAAGTTCTAGAATCTAATATACTACCGGTTCACACTCTAAGCATTGAAAATGAATGCTTTAATTCCTACTAATCTAAGGGCGATCCTCACATTTTGGTGGAATTTGGGTAGTAAAGGGTTTTTGTGCTAGTCATGCAACTTCCTATCCATGAGACGCTTTTGTTAAGACTAATGGCCCACTCCTATATGTCATGAAAAATTTTAAATTTGGTGCCAAAATTACCCTAACCGACATTTTCTCATGGTTTATTACAAAAGTGCAATTGGACAAAGCAAATAGTCAAGGATAAGCATAGTTTCAAAGTTCCCGTTTTATTTTCCCTCCCTACACTTAAACTGAACATTGTCCCCAATGTTCCCCGAAAGTATCAAAGTTATGATAAAAGAAGGTAATTAAAAACGAAAGAAACTAGTACTCCCCTGATTAGCTCGGTAGGATCCATGTGTGACGTAGTGGTTAAATCCTTTCCAAGAAGAATTTATGCGTGAAAAGCTCTTCAATCTTATGTAACTTCTTCTTGATAAATTAAACCTGCACACTTGAAGAAAACAAACAACCCAATGCATCAAACTGAACAAAGAAAAATCACAACAAGATGTAATTCCAGACTTAAATAAGATATAATGCTTGTGGAATGGATGTTTGCAGATTTTCTAGAAAATTAAGACCTGGAAAATTCCAAAAAAATTATAAGTAGCACAGAAAACGAGAAAAAGTAATCAGTTGTTTCTGCTCCTTCCTGACGCCGTCAGGTTGCAATCCTGACGCCGTCAGGTTATCCTGACAAAAACTGGTCTGCGATTTTCTGAAAAAAATTCTGGAAAATTTACATCTTTAGAATCTGGAAAAATTTCTGCAAAAACATCCATTATGACTCGATACAAGCATTTGACTCGAACAAACAAACATAAATATCTTTTATTTAATTGTTATTCTCATGTTTACGTTTCTTTTGAAAACGTGTGTAATCCTCCCTACACTTATCCCTTATGTAAAATACCTTTATATGCAATTAAGACGAGGTTAAAAACAAAATAAAGCATTTTTACAAATTTAAACATGAGAATAAACAATCAATAAAAGATATACGACACACAAATGAAAATGAAAAACAAATACACATGGGTTGCCTCCCAAGAAGCGCTTGTTTTTGTTCGAGTCACGAGCCTGACTCTACCCTTATTTAACAGATAAAGGGGAAGTTTTCCCTACACTTAAGTTTAAGTGCGGGTGATAGTAGTGATACACACCCTTAAGGTGGAAATATGCCACGTGAGGTGAAGGGGGTGTGTGAATGGCTTCCTTCATCCTAAAACTACCCGGACTAAATTGGTTGATGGGTGGGTCGGTTCCTCGTTTATTTAAGGATAGAAGTAAATATTGAGGTTCCAGTTCATCAACACTATGAAATTCCCTAGAACTAAGAGTAAGACTGAGACTACAAGTATTCAAACCTATATTCTCCAGTTGCGTTTGGTTCAAATGTTCTACCTCCATTGGGATTCCTAAAGTCTCTTCTACTACTTCCGGGTAAGTCACGTGCGGTGTGTATGCTTTAAATGATGGTGGAACTTGTGGGATACCTTGTGGGTCTAGACTTTTCACCTCATCCTCAATCACATCTAAATCATCTATATGCTCGTCATGTATTATTTCCTTAGGTCGTGATGAAACCAACTCTAGTAATTGATCCAACTTATGGTTTAATGCTTGGTTGCTTACCATAAACTTTTCATAAGTTTGGTCGGTTCTCCTAAGGGCCTCACTAAAAATAGTTTCTAAACACGGAGGTTGTTCACGAAAGTCTATCCTAGGTGAAGGCTCAAACGAAGCATAGGTTTCACTAGATGAGGTATTTTGTGGGCTTGATTGAATGGTGAAATCCTCAAAAGGTTTATGGACTTGGTTACTTTCTTCCCACCATCTTGAATGATCCGCTTTAGGAATATCATAATTTTTTATGAAAAAACCTAATCGCGGATATAGTGGATTCGCGTTCTCCATATTGGTGAACGGAAGAGTCAATGGAAAAGTTTTACGAACAAAGGCACAAAGAAGGGGGATAGACTACAAGGAAGCTAATAAAAAGAAAAAAAAAATCTCACTTGATAGGAATCTTGTGAGTAGACCTAAACGAGATATAAATCAAGCCTAAACAATAACTATTCCCCGGCAGCGGCGCCAAAAACTTGATAACGCTACACGCGTCGTTCGGGGTCAAGGAAACTTCCTTTTCTTCGAGCAAGTTTTATAACACCCTAGGCAGTGAACCTAATCGTTGTAGTGTAGTAATTAGGGTAAGCCACGGGTATTGATATCGTTCTCTAGGGGAATAGTGTCGTTAGGCTGAATTGTATGCCGATTTAAGTCTAAAGGTGAGGGATGATTATTTTTGTATTTTTATATTTTATGGAATGGAAAGGTACGAATCTCGGGGTTTGGAGGGGAGGGTGGAATTAGTTGCTAGTCAACTATTCCAAAAGATACTAACTAACTAAGGGATCTACCAGTAACGTGAAGCGTATCTACTTATGATGTATTACTCCTTGCTAGCTATCCAATTCTACCTACTGAATTGTCACGTCCTATTGATGGTTGAATTGTCACGTCCTTATTCCTAGTTGCGTTGTGTGTCTAAGGTTGTAGGGTATGCATTTCTCCCTAACTCTTTGAATTTACCAAAGGGTCTTGTCTACAAACCCACAAGTGATTTATAAACTCCTACTCTAAGGCGATCTTTGGATGGTTTAGCCTACAACTACTCAGATAATTATATTCTAAAGTTCACAAAGATGAATCAAGAATTAAGTACACAACGAATGACCTATCGCACTAATAGATCATTAATCAACTAAGATAAGAATCAACCAATCAAACAGGAGACAGTAGGATGCAAGAATTATAAACTAAACCAATTAGACTCATTGAAGTTGTCACACCCTAATGATGAAGATAGACACAAGCATCACTAAGAAATCAATAAGATCTAATTAATTGTATACAAGTTTCACACAATCATAAGCAAACACTAGATGAATTAGCCAAGCATAATTAATGAAGAGCAAGCAACAATTATGATAATTGAAGACATACCATAGGATTGGATTAACAAACAAACCAACACACAATGTTTATAGAGTGTTTGGAACCCTTTAAGTTGCTGGAAAAACACCTACCTAAACCCTGGAATCGGACTTAGGGTTTAGGGCTTACAAAAAGTGAAGTTATAATGTTATATTTATAGGCAGATTTTCTGTCGGCAAAGAGCGACGGCGTCACACTTATAGAGTGACGGCGTCACGACCATTTTTTCAGCAAATTGTAGATTTCCTCGTTCCGGTCGCGTGGGCTTTTGAATCACCTAAATCCGAGTTCGTATGCAAAAGTTATGGCCAAAACAATATCAACTACTTAGCGCGCATGTTGTGACTTGATCAGCTTGTGACGGTGTCACCTTAAGGTTGTGACGCCGTCGCCTTCAGTCTCTGACGTCGTCACTTGAAAATAGGAGTTTTGGGTTCTGAACCGTCACAAAAATCTTCGGACGGCGTCGCAATTAGCACCTGACGCCGTCGCCTTCTATTTTCAGCAGCTGTGAGTGTCTCGATTTTGACTTTGGCCATTTTCTTCATATATTCGCGCCTTTTCGTCCAAATAAGTGCCATTCCAGCATTTTGCCTTCAAGAGACCTAAAAAGTGAAAAGGAACGATATTAAGCAATAACGGATACAAAAGTGATCAAATAAGGACTTAAACGACCCCTCAAAATGGTACCTTTTAAAACCTTATCAATGGTCAACCGTAATAAACTTCAAACAGCTCAGAAACAAATACAGTTAAGATCAGAGGAATATAGTGGATTCCTGGGTCGTTAAGTCCCACGGATACTTAATGGTGTTTAAACAAATTCAGATGTCGAATAATCACTAAGGATAGTGATCAGTAAGGATTTTGGAATATTTATACCTAAAGAAAAAGTTTTGTAAATTATAGGGGCTTAAATGCAAATTAAAGAAAATTAAAAAACTAAAATATATTAAATAAACGCTATCACTATTTTTACAATGATGTTTTTCTTGATTTATAAAACAAAATAACTTAAATAAACTATTTTAATTAAAACGTAAACTTAAATTATCTAAAAACGTGACTTAAAATGAAAACGTGCGTTATGTATAAAAATTACGCGAGTGCGCAAGCAAAAACGTAAACTTTGTAAACTAAAAGTCCTATGAGTGTAAAAATAATTTTCTTACTTCCTATATGACAAAAGAAAATTTTAGAAAAAAGATTTATATTTTTTTTACTTTTATATTTTTTATTATGAATTAAATACTATTTTAGACTAATTAAATGTTTAAAAATACTAAAACAATTCAGAAAAATCTGAAACTTTTTTATAAAATACTTTATACTAATACAAAGCTAAGAAAAATACAAAACATGTAAAAGCTTGTTTAAATAAGCTATAAATAAGCTGAAAAGTTCGTATAAGCTAAAAAGAAAAAACGGGTTAAGTATTAAAACGTGCAAACCATAACCAGTCAAAGACCCAAGGGCAGTTGGTATGGTGTGTGTGTGGTGAGCTGGGTGGCCAGTGTTCGAATCCCAGCAATGGCTTTTTGCAAATTTTTTTTTTTTTTTGATTTTTCTTTTACAAACTTAATAAGCACACTAAAATAAGCAAATTTCAAAACTACAACTTTTTACAAAAACAACTAATAAGCTCATATTTGAGATTATTATTTCAACAGTTGAGCTTAAGAGCTTATTTGGATAGATTAAGCTCAAACAAGCTTCTCAGTTGGAAACAAAGATAGAATAAGATGCAAATAAGCTAACTGAACTGAGATGAAGCTAAAAAGCACAAAGGTCTACACTGAAAAGCTAGAAATAAGCAAATAAGCACTTTGACTATCCTACTTAACCAAACAGACTTGTACACTTTTTGTAAGCTAAATTAAGCTAGGGGCAAAAGCTTCTAAGCTCAAAATAAGCACTTGAGTATCAAGCTGGGTTGGTGGTCTATCCAAAAAGTCCAAGTTCACAAACTAAGGTCCACTAATAAGCTTTTTACAAGCTTATGAAAAAGCTACCAGTTCACTGCTCATCTTAAGCTGAGTCAGTTGACACTGAGATTGGGACAAAAGTAAAAGCTGATTGCAGTCCTATCAAATAAGCTGCAAAGTGGAATATTAAGCTAGGATCTTCAAGTCAGCTAGGTTAGCTTTCCAAAGAACCAAATTTCACAAGCTAAAGCTAACTGAAGAGCTCTGTGTGAGCTTGTGAAAGTGACTAGCTCAACTGTGCACAGGACATCATTTCAGACAAGGTGCTCAAAAGAAGCTGAAAAATAAGCTATTAAACAAGCTATCTAGAAAATATAAAAAATACAGTGATGAAGATGAACAACTAGATTTTAATAACCCAAAAGCTCAAATCTTGAAAGCTAATAATAAGTCCTATAGAAAAGTTTCTAGTTTATTCAAAAACGACCAAACTGAAAATTTGACTTTTTAAGAAAACCAAATAAGTTGACTTATATGAATTTTGAATTGATTATACTAACTGATTATGTTATATTAAGGTGTATTAAGACTGATTTGATCTATATTAACAACTTATAAACATAAATACATGATTATGAAACATGAAATTCCAACAGTTAATGATTAAGGTGTGATCAAAGATTATTTTGACTTTCTATCAAGTGAGGACTGGTTTTTATGGTATGTTTGAGTTATTAGATGCTTATAGGACACAGAATAACAACAAACAACAACACAAATGGCTTCTAACCCAGATAACAAAGCAAATCCAAACAATCTTTTATGAGACTGTTCTTGTGATTTTCAAAGAGTTTCACAGATTTAAACCATGCATTTGATTACAGACCTTATATTATCATATAATAAGGCTAAATAAGTATGAAACAACAGTACTAACAACATAAAACTCAAGTATGGTGATTATGATATTATGACTGTTAAAATGAGATTCTTAATAACTACAAATTAAGGAAAACAAGTAACTGGTTTAAAGGCTTAATTATACTCAAATATGACTAATAAACATGAACATACAGATTTTTGAACTAATGAGCAACCCAAACAGTGAAATGCCAAAATGTATTAAAAGGCTTACAAATTGGATCCAAGCACAAGACTGAGAACTGAGGCACACAAACACAACCTAAAGCTTCCCAATAAGCACTAAACCCAAGGGCAATCCATTATCAACCCTGCTCCAGCTTTGAACTCCATTTCCATTGCTTTTTATATTTTTAACTAATTTTTTTGTATTTTTGGTAATTTTCTCTTTTTGCTTATAAACTGATTTTAAAAGTTTCTAATAGCTTTAATAAGCTATCTAGGAGCTTATGTGGCTTATCAGTCCTTAATAACAACCACTTAACAATATTCAAATATTTTTGAGAATTTGAACTTTGAAAATGCATAAACTGAAATTAAAACTTAACACTGAAATTGATTATCACAAAAGCTTTATTATACACTGAATACTTGAAATACAAAGTTCACAAGCTAAAACATACACTGGAATTTAAATTTAAGCTAAAACGACATAAGATAAACTAATTTTCACTAGATACTTCACTCCTCTGCATCTCCTCTCTCTTTATAGACTTTTTGGACTCTCCACATGCTTCTGATCATTTCCCATCAACAATCTTGGCCATTGATTCAGTCAAACTTATCCTAGCCTTTAAACTCACTTTTGGCGCCAAAAGTATACACGGTTGCTTGAGACAGTTTTAGAGCAATTAAAGAATCTTGGTGTGTTGTGGAGGTGGAGGGGACAATTTGGGAAGTAGTCATGGAGCTATAGGTGAGTTGGAAAGCAAAACCAAGTTTTGTGAGTATAACAATGAAACTGAATTGGTGGGGATGCATTAAATGCTTTGTGGGCTGGTATATAGGTGGAAAGGGGTGGTGATGAGTGGTTTAGATAGCTGGGGTGAGGTGGAGGGAACAGGTGGTGGTGAAAACCACCTGGTTTTGTGGTTGCAGGCGTGGGAGAGACAGGTGAACAGTGATGGTGGTATATTAGTTTTTAAAATGTGGGCCGGGTTGGATATTGGGCTTGGGTTTGAGTAAATAATACAAAGAGGGTCCGGTTTGGTTTGTTAATAACACAAGGACCATTTATGTAATTTGGTGAAAAGTAAGGGACTGAACCTGTAACATTTCCAAAGCTAATACAAGGGTTAAACTTGCCAAGTTTCATTTACCAAAGGACCATAAATGTTAATTTTCTAATTTTAACGTCCACGGGTCATTTTTGTCAATTTTGAAACTTGAGGGACCAAACATGTAAATTTTCCAAATTTCACCATAAGGACCAATTTTGTCATTTATGAATAGTACAAGGTTAATATTTGATAATTTTCACTTTTTAAATTAACCAAGGACCATTATTGACATTTTTCAAACTTGAGGGACCTTTTCTGCCATTTACCCAAAGATTCATTCAAGGATTATTTTTGACAACTTAGAATATTTCAGGGACCTTGAATAACATTTTTCTTTATTTTGAATTACCAGGGACTGAATTTGACAACTTTTGAAACTTGGGGGACTAAAACTGCCAATTATGCAAACTTGATACGTTTTTCATCTGATTTTGGAATTTTTGCATTTAAAACACATAAAACACTTGTTTGTGATATTTTTATCATTTTGATGCATTTCTGAGTGTTTTCAGATGTTTTTGGCATTCTAAATGGTACTAAAATTATGAGTATTTAGACACTCATCAATCCCCCACACTAAGATATTGCTAGTCCCTAGCAATGTTTTGAGAAAAAATAATGGATTTCATCTCTTTACCAAAAGCCATTACTTCTGGAGTAGCCAATTGTTTCAGTTCAAGTAAGAACCTTGGTACAATGATAACCAAATGATTTTGAGCAAATCACCAGCTGTAAACGGTTTTGATTTGTCTTTACCAGAAGCCGTTTGCTTCTGGACTAGCCAACTCTTAGATAAATTATCAATATTATCTTTGGTGAGCCGATTACCAATTATGGATTTCCAACTGCCTTTACCACAAGCCATAAACTTGCGGGCTAGCCAACTTTTCACTAATTAAAGATATGGTGAGTTGAACACCATACAATTTTGGGCAAATTGCAAGCCATAAACGGATTTGAGATATCTTTACCAAGAGCCGTTTGCTCCTGGATTAGCCAATCCTTATGTGGGTTAGACATGGCGGACTGATTACCATTTGCTGAGTAAGTGAAAAACACTTACTCCAAAAAAAAATTTTTGGCCAAAAACGGGGGAATTGGGTGGCATAATTACATGATAAAATTCGTGAGAATTCCTCCCCACACTTAGAAATGAATATTGCCCTCAATATTCAAAGTACCGGCGGTTATGCCGAAACATAGAACGTAAAAGGGAAATACTACGGCCATTATTTGATTTTGATATATATATATATATATATATATATATATATATATATATATTTTTAATTTTTTTTTAGAGAACTTATATACAATAGCGTGGGGCAACTCCCCCACACTAGGGTGGTACTCACGGGTGAAAACCCATGTGGTGTGCTACTGTTTTTGATTATCGAGTCGCTAGCTTGACTCGATCCCCGCATTCATTGGTTCATGGGGAAAGTTTGTAGATCCGGGATAACCACGGGTGGAATGTCCTCTCCAAAGTAATGCTTTAATCGATGACCATTCACTTTAAAATTTGGACCATCGGGTTGAGATAACTCAATAGTACCATAAGGATAAACCTTAGCAATAGTAAATGGACCAGACCAACGGGACTTGAGCTTTCCCGAGAATATCTTCAATCTTGAATTGAAAAGAAGGACTCGATCACCAACGTTGAAAACGCGGTTCTTGATTTTAGAGTCATGAATCTTCTTTGTCTTCTGTTTATAGATCAAATAGTTCTCGTATGCTTGATCACGGAGTTCATTTAGTTCATTCATTTGAACTTTCCTGTGATCACCAGCTGTCTGAATATCGAAGTTTGCATGTTTTAAGGCCCAGTATGCTTTGTGCTCGAGCTCAATCGGAAGATGACATGCCTTTCCGTACACTAGCTTGTATGGAGTACACCCAATTGGTGTTTTGTAAGCTATACGGAAGGCCCAGAGTGCGTCATCCAGTTTATCCGACCAGGATGCACGATTTTCGCCTACTGTCCTTTCCAAAATTCTTTTAATACCACGGTTGGAAACTTCCACTTGCCCACTTGTTTGGGGGTGGTATGCAGTAGATAGACGGTGAGTTACACCATACTTTTGCATGACATGATCAAATTGGTCATTGTAGAAATGTGTACCATGATCACTGATTATAGCACGTGGAGTTCCAAACCTAGCAAAAAGAGATTTCAAGAATTTTACAACAACTCGGGCATCATTAGTAGGTAAAGCTTTTGCTTCAACCCATTTTGACAAGTAGTCAACAGCCACAAGTATGTATTTGTTTCCTCGAGATGATTGAAATGGCCCCATAAAGTCAATGCCCCAGATGTCAAAGATCTCACAAACTTGAATGGCGTTTTGCGGCATTTCATTTCTTTGAGATATATTTCTGTGACGTTGACAAGCGTCACAGGCTTTGACAAATTTGTGGGCATCCTTGTAGATTGTGGGCCAATAAAACCCGGAATCAAACACCTTTTTGGCGGTGTAATTTGGACTATGATGGCCCCCGGTGGGTCCAGCATGGCAAGCTTTGAGAATGTCCATAGCTTCCTGTCCATAAACACACCGTCGGATGACTTGATCCGCACAAATTTTGAATAAGTAGGGGTCGTCCCAGAAGTAATGTTTAACATCCTTGAAGAATTTGTTCTTCTGTTGGGTCGACATCCCTTTCACTATGAAGTTACCCGCATGGTAATTTGCGAAGTCAACAAACCATGGGGTAGAAGAGTTTCCACGAAAAGAAACCGCATTGAGTGTCTCGAGAGGAAATGTTTCATTTATTTCCTTTTTCTCAAAAACATCTTGGTGAGGGTTTTCTAGACGGGACAAATGATCAGCAGCCAGGTTCTCAGCTCCTTTTTTTATCACGTATAATGATATCAAATTCTTGCAGGAGGAGAACCCAACGAAGCAATCTCGGCTTTGCATCTTGTTTTGCAAAGAGATATTTGAGAGCCGAGTGATCCGTATACACCACACATTTGGTCAAGATTAAGTACGGCCGAAACTTCTCAAACGCATATACCATAGCTAGTAGCTCTTTTTCTGTGGTGGTGTAATGGGTTTGAGCTTCAGTCATAGTCTTACTTGCGTAGTAGGTAGGCTGAAAATGCTTAGCTTTACGTTGCCCTAAGACTACACCGATAGCAAAATCACTTGCATTGCACATGAGATCAAAAGGCAAGTCCCAGTCGGGAGCAACGAGAATGGGTGATTCAGTAAGCTTTTTCTTTAATGTTTCAAAAGCTTCGATGCACTCGGGTGAGAAGATAAAAGGAGCATCTTTTTCAAGAAGATGGGTCATAGGCCGGGCGATTTTAGAAAAATCTTGTATGAATCTGCGATAGAAACCGGCATGACCTAAAAAACTCCTAATACCTTTGACGGTAGTAGGATGAGGTAATTTAGCAATAACATCGACTTTTGCTCTATCAACCTCAATCCCATTTTTGGAAATCTTATGGCCAAGGACTATGCCTTCTTTGACCATAAAGTGGCTCTTCTCCCAATTTAGACAAAGATTGGTGTCTTCACACCGTTTGAGCATTTTATCTAAATGGGAGAGACATGTTTGAAACGAGTCCCCAATGACCGAGAAGTCATCCATAAACACCTTCATTGTTTCCCCGATCATGTCGTGGAATATGGCCATCATACATCGTTGGAACGTGCCAGGAGCGTTACATAAGCCAAAAGGCATACGTCTGTAGGCAAAAGTTCCGTATGGGCAGGTGAATGTGGTCTTCTCTTGATCCTGTGGATCAATGGGAATCTGAAAATACCCCGAGAAACCATCAAGGAAACAATAGTACTCATTCCCTGCTAATCTCTCAAGCATTTGGTCCATGAAGGGTAGAGGAAAATGGTCTTTACGGGTGGCGTCATTCAACTTACGAGAGTCAATGCAAACACGCCATCCCGTTACCAGCCGAGTTGGAATTAACTCGTTATCTTCATTTGTGACAACAGTTATGCCACCCTTTTTAGGAACACAATGAATTGGGCTAACCCAAGGACTATCTGAGATCGGGTAAATTAATCCTGCATCAAGAAGTTTGATAACCTCCTGTTTGATAACATCATGGATCTTAGGATTCACCCTTCTCTGATGTTGGACTGCTGGTTTGAAGTCATCCTCCATCAAGATTTTGTGAGTACAAAACTCAGGGTTGATACCCTTAATGTCGGAGAGTTTCCAAGCAATTGCTTGCTTGTGTGACTTCAAGATCTTTATGAGAGCAGACTTTTCATCTTTACTCAAATCTCGAGCAATAATGACTGGTAATTTATCATCACCCTCAAGAAATGCATACTCGAGATGAGGTGGTAAGTCCTTAAGTTCGACTTCAGGAAAGTCTTCAGTTTTCTCAACTGACTTAACTTCCTTGTTATGAAGCTCGACGGGAGGGATTGGAGATGGATCATCATTAAGCAACTTCTCAATGAGAAGTATGTCCCCCTCGATGTCGATGGGAGCGTGATCAATTTCCCATGGAACAGAATCACTAGACAAGTAGGCTTCAATCTCTTCCAAGATGAAGTCACTTTCCTCAAATGGGGTAAGAGAAGGAGTAGAATTGGCAATGATGGGTTGAGATGAATGAGTGAGATTATCACTCGAAGAATTATGATCATAACCAAGAACTTCTTGAGAGTACTCTTCAGAAGCAACATCAATGATATCTATTCGGTTAACCGACTCAGAATCATAATTTGCGGAGTACCTCGAAGTTTGATCAAGGTTAAAGGTGACAGCTTCATTACCTACACGTAATGTGATTTCTTGCTCAAATACATCAATGAGAGCACGGCCCGTTCTCAGGAATCCTCGTCCAACAATGAGAGGAACCCGATGATCAGCATCAAAATCAACAACCACAAAGTCAGCTGGAAAATGGAACTTTCCTACTCTCACAAATACGTCCTCGGCAATGCCAAGAGGACGGGATATTGTACAATCTGCAAGCTCGAGAGTCATGCATGTAGGAGTAAGTTCAGGAAGAGAAAGTTTCTTCCATACTGAATAAGGCATCAGATTGATGCTTGCACCAAGATCGGCTAAGGAAAAGCATTCAACCATTCCTGGAAATACACAAGGTAAGAGAAATTTTCCAGGATCTCCAAGCTTTTCTGGAAGCTTCTTCAAGATAACTGCTGAGCAGTTCTCGTTCAGAGGAGTTTTTACCATTTCAAACAGCTTTTCCTTGTTGCTTAACATGTGTTTGAGAGTTGATGCAAACTTGGGCATCAGCATGATAGCATCCGCAAAGCTTATGTCAAAATGTAGTTCTTGGAAAATTTGAAAAGATTTGTCCATTTGATGACTGGCTTTTTCGCGAAGCTTTTGCTCATTCAAACGTGATGGGTAAGGAATAGAAGATTTGGATTTGGGATTTTCAACGGGAGCTACAGGAGGTTCAAAAACAACTCCTGGATTGGATTTGTGTTTCGGGACAACTTGAGGATGGACATCATTGGTACCTCTGTTATTAGTAGGAAGTTCCTTGTCCTTTGTTGCCTCAGGCTCACTTTCCACTACCTTCGGGAGAGAAGAAGAAGAGGTAGTAGGAATAGCGGGTCCATTGTATGAAACACCACTTCTGGTTGTGATCGCCTTTGCATCGCCCCTCGGGTTAGCGATCGTGCTGCTCGGAAGTTTTCCTGAGCCCGAGGGTTGATCATTTAAAGACTTCTTAAGATCAGTGATCTGACTGACCAACAACCTGTTCATTTCATCTTGGGATTTCATGAATTGCTTCAATAACTCATCAGATGATGGTACTGGAGGTACTGGAGGGAAATTTTGAGGTCGTATGTTTTGATTATGACCTTGTTGAAAATTCCCTTGGTTAGGATTCACATTTCCCTGAAATTGATTCCCTCGATTGAAATTGTTTTGATTAAGGTTTCCTTGATGTTGGAAACCTTGATTGGGTCCGGGATAGAAATTACCTTGGTTTTGGTAACCTTGGTTCATTCTAGGTTGGTTCTGATTCCGGTTTTGTATGTTAGGATTCTGGTTAAAACCGGGTGGTGCCTGATAAGTATTAGCTCGGTAGTTTGGTTCATTTTGAGGACGGTATTGATTACCTCCCTGATGTGAAGTACCGGCTATAGCATTGGCTTCAAACGGACTACCATCGGTGGCAGTACAGTTGTAGTATGCATGAGGACCACCACAAGTAACACAGACTTCAACTTTCTTCGCTTCACCATGTGATGGTGTCTATGTGAAAGTGACTTTCTTTTGGTTAGCAAGAACCAAAGCCTGAACAATATCCGTGAGTTTGTCAATCTTAGCATCGGTGCTAGATGTACTCACGGGAGATAAAGTAGAAGGTCCAGCATTAGACTGAGACTGATATGTCTTTGTGCGGAAAAGGCGGACCTGGGACTTGTTTTCAATGATTTGCAAGGCTTCTTTTATGGTCTTGCTCAAGAAATTACCTCCCGCGGAGGCATTCAAAGAGTCTTGGTCAGCTTGTCTCAGACCATTGTAGAAAGTATCCATTTGCATTAATTCGGTAAAACCATGATGCGGACACTTGCGGAGCAATTCTTTGTAACGATCCCATCCTTCCCCGAATGATTCATCAAATCTTTGAGAAAATTTCATTATCTCATTCTTAAGACTTGTAGTTCGGGATGGAGGATAGAATTCGTTAACGAACTTGGTGACTAGATCTTCCCATGTCTCAATGGAACGAGGGGGTTGTTTCTCAAGCCAATTCCGGGCTTGTCCCTCTAGAGAAAATAAGAACAGAAGAAGCTTAATTGCTTCATGTGGGACATTCTTGTATTTGATGGTAGATGCAATCTTGTTAAACCATCGAATATGTGCATAAGGATCATCCCGCTCAAAACCATAAAATTGGCTTTGGGTTACAAGATTAAGTAACCCGGTAGACGTTCATTCATAGGCTTATCTTCTGCCATTACGACAGGGGGTGGTGGTGGTAGACGTTCCTCAGTCACGGCTGAAGGAGCAGAACGTCCTCTACGTCTACGAGGAATATTTGCAAGCTCAGAAAGTGGACTTGTAGAACTGGAAGAACGAGTGCGCATGCACTAAGTATAAAAATCAGTTTTTAAAACAAATGCGAGGCAAAACAACAAGTGAACTTAAACCAATAATCACAAATGAAATGGCTTCTTTGAAAAAGGTACACCAAATCACAAGGACACAAAGGTAAGTTTTAAATCTTTTGTTCGGGAACTTATTAATGTTCACACCCCCAGTTGGTAGGTGTACTGCCTTGATTTGTGGGGGATTGATTTTTACGTATTTATTAAGTACCACTGAAAAGACGTAGGTATGGATATGTGCTGATGGTTTAAAAACTTTTGGACAATATTTTTGGTATCGTCTCGTTTAACCAAATCATATCTCTTTAAGAATCACCTTAAAGGAAACACAAGCTAGAAAACGTTACGATTGTTTTGTTGTTTTATATATTTTTGGTGTTGCTAACACTTTAGGAAAAGTGTTAATGAACTTTTTGAGTTTTTGATTAACTTTACAAAAAACTGTTTACAAAAGGTGGTATATGTGCAAGTACGGGTCTGAAAACTGCTTTAAAACACGCTTACAGCCTCCCCGGCAGCGGCGCCAAAATTTGATTCGCCCCCAAACAATCAGGTTTTATCACACAAGCTAACCACTTGTGAATGGTCAACCGTAATAAACTTCAAACAGCTCAGAAACAAATACAGTTAAGATCAGAGGAATATAGTGGATTCCTGGGTCGTTAAGTCCCACGGAGACTTAATGGTGTTTAAACAAATTCAGATGTCGAATAATCACTAAGGATAGTGATCAGTAAGGATTTTGGAATATTTATACCTAAAGAAAAAGTTTTGTAAATTACAGGGGCTTAAATGCAAATTAAAGAAAATTAAAAAACTAAAATATATTAAATAAACGCTATCACTATTTTTACAATGATGTTTTTCTTGATTTATAAAACAAAATAACTTAAATAAACTATTTTAATTAAAACGTAAACTTAAATTATCTAAAAACGTGACTTAAAATGAAAACGTGCGTTATGTATAAAAACTACGCGAGTGCGCAAGCAAAAACGTAAAATTTGTAAACTAAAAGTCCTATGAGTGTAAAAATAATTTTCTTACTTCCTATATGACAAAAGAAAATTTTAGAAAAAAGATTTATATTTTTTTTACTTTTATATTTTTTATTATGAATTAAATACTATTTTAGACTAATTAAATGTTTAAAAATACTAAAACAATTCAGAAAAATCTGAAACTTTTTTATAAAATACTTTATACTAATACAAAGCTAAGAAAAATACAAAACATGTAAAAGCTTGTTTAAATAAGCTATAAATAAGCTGAAAAGTTCGTATAAGCTAAAAAGAAAAAACGGGTTAAGTATTAAAACGTGCAAACCATAACCAGTCAAAGACCCAAGGGCAGTTGGTATGGTGTGTGTGTGGTGAGCTGGGTGGCCAGTGTTCGAATCCCAGCAATGGCTTTTTGCAAATTTTTTTTTTTTTTTTTTGATTTTTCTTTTACAAACTTAATAAGCACACTAAAATAAGCAAATTTCAAAACTACAACTTTTTACAAAAACAACTAATAAGCTCATATTTGAGATTATTATTTCAACAGTTGAGCTTAAGAGCTTATTTGGATAGATTAAGCTCAAACAAGCTTCTCAGTTGGAAACAAAGATAGAATAAGATGCAAATAAGCTAACTGAACTGAGATGAAGCTAAAAAGCACAAAGGTCTACACTGAAAAGCTAGAAATAAGCAAATAAGCACTTTGACTATCCTACTTAACCAAACAGACTTGTACACTTTTTGTAAGCCAAATTAAGCTAGGGGCAAAAGCTTCTAAGCTCAAAATAAGCACTTGAGTATCAAGCTAGGTTGGTGGTCTATCCAAAAAGTCCAAGTTCACAAACTAAGGTCCACTAATAAGCTTTTTACAAGCTTATGAGAAAGCTACCAGTTCACTGCTCAGCTTAAGCTGAGTCAGTTGACACTGAGATTGGGACAAAAGTAAAAGCTGATTGCAGTCCTATCAAATAAGCTGCAAAGTGGAATATTAAGCTAGGATCTTCAAGTCAGCTAGGTTAGCTTTCCAAAGAACCAAATTTCACAAGCTAAAGCTAACTGAAGAGCTCTGTGTGAGCTTGTGAAAGTGACTAGCTCAACTGTGCACAGGACATCATTTCAGACAAGGTGCTCAAAAGAAGCTGAAAAATAAGCTATTAAACAAGCTATCTAGAAAATATAAAAAATACAGTGATGAAGATGAACAACTAGATTTTAATAACCCAAAAGCTCAAATCTTGAAAGCTAATAATAAGTCCTATAGAAAAGTTTCTAGTTTATTCAAAAACGACCAAACTGAAAATTTGACTTTTTAAGAAAACCAAATAAGTTGACTTATATGAACTTTGAATTGATTATACTAACTGATTATGTTATATTAAGGTGTATTAAGACTGATTTGATCTATATTAACAACTTATAAACATAAATACATGATTATGAAACATGAAATTCCAACAGTTAATGATTAAGGTGTGATCAAAGATTATTTTGACTTTCTATCAAGTGAGGACTGGTTTTTATGGTATGTTTGAGTTATTAGATGCTTATAGGACACAGAATAACAACAAACAACAACACAAATGGCTTCTAACCCAGATAACAAAGCAAATCCAAACAATCTTTTATGAGACTGTTCTTGTGATTTTCAAAGAGTTTCACAGATTTAAACCATGCATTTGATTACAAACCTTATATTATCATATATTAAGGCTAAATAAGTATGAAACAACAGTACTAACAACATAAAACTCAAGTATGGTGATTATGATATTATGACTGTTAAAATGAGATTCTTAATAACTACAAATTAAGGAAAACAAGTAACTGGTTTAAATGCTTAATTATACTCAAATATGACTAATAAACATGAACATACAGATTTTTGAACTAATGAGCAACCCAAACAGTGAAATGCCAAAATGTATTAAAAGGCTTACAAATTGGATCCAAGCACAAGACTGAGAACTGAGGCACACAAACACAACCTAAAGCTTCCCAATAAGCACTAAACCCAAGGGCAATCCTTTATCAACCCTGCTCCAGCTTTGAACTCCATTTCCATTGCTTTTTATATTTTTAACTATTTTTTTTGTATTTTTGGTAATTTTCTCTTTTTGCTTATAAACTGATTTTAAAAGTTTCTAATAGCTTTAATAAGCTATCTAGGAGCTTATGTGGCTTATCAGTCCTTAATAACAACCACTTAACAATATTCAAATATTTTTGAGAATTTGAACTTTGAAAATGCATAAACTGAAATTAAAACTTAACACTGAAATTGATTATCACAAAAGCTTTATTATACACTGAATACTTGAAATACAAAGTTCACAAGCTAAAACATACACTGGAATTTAAATTTAAGCTAAAACGACATAAGATAAACTAATTTTCACTAGATACTTCACTCCTCTGCATCTCCTCTCTCTTTATAGACTTTTTGGACTCTCCACATGCTTCTGATCATTTCCCATCAACAATCTTGGCCATTGATTCAGTCAAACTTATCCTAGCCTTTAAACTCACTTTTGGCGCCAAAAGTATACACGGTTGCTTGAGACAGTTTTAGAGCAATTAAAGAATCTTGGTGTGTTGTGGAGGTGGAGGGGACAATTTGGGAAGTAGTCATGGAGCTATAGGTGAGTTGGAAAGCAAAACCAAGTTTTGTGAGTATAACAATGAAACTGAATTGGTGGGGATGCATTAAATGCTTTGTGGGCTGGTATATAGGTGGAAAGGGGTGGTGATGAGTGGTTTAGATAGCTGGGGTGAGGTGGAGGGAACAGGTGGTGGTGAAAACCACCTGGTTTTGTGGTTGCAGGCGTGGGAGAGACAGGTGAACAGTGATGGTGGTATATTAGTTTTTAAAATGTGGGTCGGGTTGGATATTGGGCTTGGGTTTGAGTAAATAATACAAAGAGGGTCCGGTTTGGTTTGTTAATAACACAAGGACCATTTATGTAATTTGGTGAAAAGTAAGGGACTGAACCTGTAACATTTCCAAAGCTAATACAAGGGTTAAACTTGCCAAGTTTCATTTACCAAAGGACCATAAATGTTAATTTTCTAATTTTAACGTCCAAGGGTCATTTTTGTCAATTTTGAAACTTGAGGGACCAAACATGTAAATTTTCCAAAGTTCACCATAAGGACCAATTTTGTCATTTATGAATAGTACAAGGTTAATATTTGATAATTTTCACTTTTTAAATTAACCAAGGACCATTATTGACATTTTTCAAACTTGAGGGACCTTTTCTGCCATTTACCCAAAGATTCATTCAAGGATTATTTTTGACAACTTAGAATATTTCAGGGACCTTGAATAACATTTTTCTTTATTTTGAATTACCAGGGACTGAATTTGACAACTTTTGAAACTTGGGGGACTAAAACTGCCAATTATGCAAACTTGATACGTTTTTCATCTGATTTTGGAATTTTTGCATTTAAAACACATAAAACACTTGTTTGTGATATTTTTATCATTTTGATGCATTTCTGAGTGTTTTCAGATGTTTTTGGCATTCTAAATGGTACTAGAATGATGAGTATTTAGACACTCATCAACTATCTTGGAGTGTCAAAACATTAAAAGATGAACATAAATGCCTCCAAACAAGAAAAATTAAATTGGTGACTGCAAGATTCATTTCATCCGAGGTTGCTAAAGGTATTCAGAGGTTGAATTAAATCAAAAAATTTCAGATCGACATCTTTGAGACAAAGGTATTCAGAGCAAGAAACCTTGCAATGAAATGGATTTTGGGTGACCATGAAGACCAATATGCCAATCTTAGGGATTACGCGCTAGAATTTAAGGAAAAAAATAAGGATACAACTGTGAAGATTCAAGTTGAAGCAAACACTGATTCAACCCTGGATTCAAGGGTTTTTAGACGGATCTATGTTTGTATTGGTGCCTTGAAAAAAGGTACAGAGCAGGAAGAAGGGAGATACTAAGTTTGGATGGGGCTTTTATCAAAGGACCATATACTGGTCAAACCTTAATTGTTGTTGGTGTGGATAGTAATAATGGGATGTATCCAGTTACTTACGGGGTAGTTGAAGCTGAGTGCAAGAGTTCATGGTTATGGTTCCTTACCAATCTAGCAGATGATCTTGATTTGCAACCCAATTCAAACTACACCTTCATCTAAGATAGAAAAATGGTATAAACATAGTTTGCCTCTTTTATTAGTTGTGTACATTATTCAATCCTGATTCATATATTATCTTATGTTTAATGTGACAGGGGATATTACTAGCCATTGCAGAACTATTTCCTGTTGTTGAACACAGATTCTGTGTGAGACACATATATGACAACATGAAATAGTTATTTAGGGGACAAGTTTACAAGGATCTTCTTTGGAAGTGTGCTACCGCATCAACAGCGGTTCAGTGTAATAGAATAATGGAGGAGCTCAAATAAGTGGACTCTAAAGCTTATGACTGGTTAAGAAAGATACCACCATCATCATGGTCAAGGTCACATTCTTGAGGTATAATATAAACATATTATGAGTTTCATCTGTAATATTAATAAGCTTAAAATTGATGACGACACTTCATGTAACATACAGGGAGAGCTAAATGTGGCATTATTCTTAACAAATTATGTAAATCTTTTAACAGCAAGTTGTTGGACGGCAGAGATCAACTAATCATTGGTTGTTTAATATAATCATTGGTAATAGACAAATCTGAAGGTCCCTTAAGCCCAACAGCAACTACAATAATTTTAAGAAACATCAAGCAAGAAGCAAATAATTATACAATTATATGGAATGGGGGACACATACCAGTGTAAGGGACCTTGGAATGACCAATGTGTTGTGAATATGACAACAAGGGTATGCACACTTAGGAGATAGGAGCTAACTGGTATTCCATGTAAACATGTTGTTGTTGCCATCTACGACATGTCATCAAATGGCAAAGAGGTTGGGATACTAGACGATTGGGTGACCCAATGTTATTGGTGAAACCCATGGGAGGAGATTTATTAGTACAAGATTGAAAGAAGTACTAGTCCCACCTTTTGGCCCAAATGCAATATCCCTAGCAACCTAAAGCCACCTAACCACCATGTTCCAATTTGTTGACCAAGGAAGAAGATAAGAGTGTCAAAGGATGAGATTGTTGAAGAAGCTTTAAAAAAGTCATTTGTGAAAAATGGGAAGCTGTCAAAGAGGGGCAGTACAATCAAATTTGGTGTATGTGGTCGGAAGGGTTACAATAAGAGAGCTTGTATAGGTCCAAGAGAAAACCAAAAGAAGGGTAGTGGATCAAGAAAGGAAGGAGTACCAGATGAGGTACTAGGAAGCACTACTCAGCCAGTCGGATCACAAACAACAGAGGTAGCAGCAGGCCCAAGTCAGCCATTTGGAACACAAGCAAGTGAGGTATCAGCAGGGACAACTCGGCCAGTGGGATCACAATCAATAATGGATGGTGGAGGTCAAAGGAAGAAGAGGATCAAGAAAATAGACAAGATCGCCAAGTGATTCAACACCATTGTGATGGTGTAATAAACTTATTTGGTTCTTTGTTTGTGTGTTTTAATACTGAGTGTATTGATTATGTGTGTTTGTGAGTTTCTGTCTTCTAGACAATAATTTGTACAATACTTGTTTTAAGACTTGGTTTGATTAAGAATGGTATTTGTTTTAATTTGGGTTTACCATGGTCTTCATGCAAATTTATTGACTATTTGATGCACAAGTCAAAGTTGTTGGATAACATTAAACAAAGGCCCAATTTGGTGTATATTGATTCTGCAACCAAAATAGTAATTTGCTGAATAATGATGCATAATTCAAAGACATTTTGCTTTGACATAATTATATACTTCATACAAGTTAAATATATTCATTGGCCCAAATTAGTTTTGACTATTGTAAGTAAAAGTTGCTAAGCAACCAAAAACCAAGTTTGTTGCATAGTGATTCCACTATAATCGATACCAACTACATTGGTCTTTTTAAAATAACAACAAGCAACTACAATGACCCCACTATAATGCCATAAAAATCAACTTTTAATTAACTTGATAATGTTCATACAAACCAGAGATGACCTTATTTCCTGTAATGATGCAACCCAGAAAGATAACACAAGACCTCCATACCAACCTAAACCAACTTAAAGACATGAAAAAAAAGACCCAACTTAAAAGAAGAAACTTGTTGAGCTTCTTCAATTGTTGATCCTTTCTCTCATCAACATCAACTGCTCCTCCAAGTCTTCTTCAAAGTCATTCCTTGCCGTCAAGAGACCAGAAATCACATCGACTGCTCGGCAATACATTGGAGGATATGTCCAACTAATAAACCCACATGTCGGACAACAGTAGAACCGTCGGCCTGGGTTCCTGTTTGTCCAGCTTGTTTTGATTGTTGCTTGTTTGCCATAGTCACAAATAACGACCATTCTTTTTAATGAAAAGTGGAAAGTGTATAAAAAAATTGTGTGAAATTGTGTGATGAAATGGTCATATTAGATTCAGGTAAAAACTTCGGTTTCAAATTTAGTCCTTATATCAACAGTGATATGACACATGGACATATCAACCGAAAACGGTAAATGACAATAATACCCTCAGTGACGAGGCACTTAATGATAGAAATAACAAAAGTTACCTTTCAGTGGCTATTTTGCAAACAAAAAAAATTAAAAAATTAATGTCGTTTCTGCAATGAAATTCTTCTCGGTGTGATTCCTACGCATTTGAGCTACTTTAAGGACAATTTTTGTAATTTACCACAAAAATTACCAAGGAAACAATTATTTTTGAATGGAAGAGTAATAACATGAATAATTATGTATAATTAAAGACACGAGAAAAAGAGAAACAACAATGAAGATAAAGTTATCATTTTCTGAGGATATGAATAGCCACCCAATAACTATATCATAACTGAATCATAACAATTACTCTAGTTTGTTTGTCCAATCATTTGCTAGGGTAAATTACAAATTTTTCCCATGTGGAATTTAATTTTTGAACTCCATATCATGATCGGTGTTACAAAATAGTGTGGCAATGGCATGCAATGTAACTAAACTTTGAGAGTGACATGAAAGTGCATTGAAAATCACAAAGTCGAAATTTGTAATTTACCTGAATTTTTATATTCACATATACCTAGGGATGGGTAACGGGGTGAGAAATGTCGGGGATTGTATTTCTCATCTCCATCCCCTTTTCCACTCTCCATCTCCATCTCCGTCCCCATCCCTATCGGGAAATTGCTTTACATCCCAATCTCCATCCCCAATGGGGATCGGGGATCCCCGTGAAGATTCGGGGATTTTCAATCCTTATGAAATAACATTAAAATTCCACCTACTCGCCGAATATATAAAGAATTTTAATTCATAAAGTGTCTCAATAAACGTGCGTACATCGCACATAGTTTAATTCTGTTGATACAAAAGTTGGGCGTTCCTGGTTTGGAGCTCCGGCTCTCGTACCAATTGAGAATTGCTGCTTGAGACCTGCGCACTAAGAGACAAAAGACACCGTTAGGCTTACCGTGGGATTGTCTCCCACGATTATCCTCCGGCGTGAGAGTAAGTAATCGGTTTTAAGGTTTAAAGAGAATTAGGGTTTTGAGATCGTACCTTAAACGAGGGATATGATTCCCTTTATATACGCACGGAATCCTTGTTGGTTCCGTGTTCCTCAACCTTCGGCGTATCCCGCCTAAGTCGGTTGGGAATGATAATCCTCTTATTTAGAAGATATCGGATATCTATTCCGTGAATAGCTTTGGGCTTGGGCCTTCGTGAGCCCAAACCTCTAATCAGTGTAGCCCGACTCATACCGGGCTAAGTTAGTGTTGGACTTTAGCCGGGTTCATGACCCGGATGTAGACTATACGTCATCATGACCCGGGTTCATTACCAATTTTGAGGTAAATTGCCGTTTGCTAGCGATTAACCCCACCATCCACTTATTCCGCGCCTTTTATCACACTACGTGGGCGCATGGGTGGGTGTCCTTTGCGTAGCTGCGGATGCTAGACTAATAACCGTAGTCAATGAAAATATACCAAACGTAACAAAGAAGCCAAAGAAATATACGCTTGATACATTGTATCCGGCCATAATATTAAAAAAAGGGCGCCTCGTAAATCGGGGGAAAATTACTGCACCTGTGTCCCATCGAGCAATCTCAACCACACAGTTAGGGTTAGTGGAGTCCACGTGTCGCTTATCATGTGGATGAGAAAAACTATATAACCTAGCGTTTCATTTTCACCAGATTTTTCACAGTAAAAACTTCATCCACCATTGTTAAAGCATTCTTGTAGTTGTGATCCGTGCAAAACCGTCAAGTTTTATCACTCAAGCCTACCACTTGTGAATGGCCGACCGTAACAAACTTAAAACAGTTTAAGCACAAATGCAATGAAGATCAGGAGAGTATAGTGTTTCCCCAGGTCGTTAAGTCCCAACGAGCTGTGCGAGAATAGCCAAACGTGTAGTGATCGAAAGGATTTGAACAGAAAAGAGGATTGTGGTTGATCTATACCTAAAGAGAAAGTACATAAACTACAGGGGCTTAAATGCAAATTAAAGGAAATTAAAAAGATAAAAAAAATATATTAAATAAACGCTATCACTATTTGCAAAATAATGTTTTTGGTCTTATGTTTTTATAAAAACTGAATTAAAAACTACGTAGCGTACAAAATAAAAAGTGAAACTTACACAATATTAATCCTAAAAATATGAAAATGATATTTTTACAATCCTAATGATAAAAGAAAATTTTTAGAAAAAGAAAATTATTTTTATAACTAATTATCTAATTATTATTAATTAAAAACTATTTTTTACTAATTAATAATAGCCTAAAATACAAGAAAATGGGAAATAAAGCTAGAAAAATAAAATTATAACTTGGAAAAATCTAAAATATCAAAAGAGAATTTTCAAAACTATTTTTGTATTTTTCTGATTATTTTTCTATTTTATATGAATTTTAAACTATTAAAAACTAATTAAATTACTTAAAAATACAAATTTAACTAAGAAAAATCTAGAAAAATATTTTTTTGACTTTTTATATTTATCTTAACTTAAGAAAATTGAAAAATTATTTTTTTGAAACTTTTCTTAATTAATTGTATTTAATGCTAATTAAAAATGCTTAAAAACTAATTTAAATTAAGAAAAATAGCAAACAAGACAGGAAAAATATGAAAAATTCAAGATAAGCTTAAAATAATATTAGGAATTTAGGAAAAATAGAAAAACAGAGGCTTGAGTGGAGGAAAATGAGGCTGCAATTGAAACTGCTTATAAATAAGCACTTGTGAAAAGCAAATGGTACTAAATAAGAACTACACTGATACAGAAGCAATATTATGCTAAAAGAACTCAAATGAAACAAGAAACAACAAGCCTAAACCTCTGAGTTTCAAGCTACCAAGATTTGAGGTTTTGAGCATATGTGCTAAATCAGCTTTTGGGGTACTACTTTGAGCTTAAGCATAAGCTACATAATAAGCTGAAAAGGAAAAACAGAAGTGGGAACCTCAAGAAGACCTTGGTGGCTATCTATAAGCCAAAGAACAGCTACTCACAAGCTCTTATGAGCTTTTCCCAAGCCCTGCAAGTCCCTGTGCAGACTCAGTGTTAACTGAGTCAGTGCACAGGGCACATAAGCCCATATTGACAAGCTTTTTTGAAGCTTTTGAAAAATTTCTAAAAATCAACTAAAATCCTAATAAGAAACTAGACCTACTGAACTTCTAAAACCCAGAGTTTCATTTGATTTGGTTCAGAAATGAGCCCAAGAAAAATCCTTCTAGTTGGGCCAAAACTGATTTTTGCAAGAATTTGATTTTTTGACAAAATATGAAAAGTTGACTAAACTGAGTTTTGAACTTAATTTGAGGACTGAAAGTGATGTTATAAGACAAAATGAAGCTAAAGAAACCTATACCTGTGATTTTTACACACAGAACAAGCTTTGGATTTTCAAAAGTACTAACAGTTAAAACACTAGGACAGTTTGAAGTGAAATTTGACTTGAGAGTATGCAGGCACAAATGAAAGACTCAAATGAGTGTATTAGAGCTTATCCAACCTAAACCAACATTGCTCAACTCTTGAGCACACCTTTAATACAATTTAAGCAGCAATTCCAAACACCATTTAAGATACTATTTTGCAAATTCACATGAGCTAATCTCTGAACTAGCATGTACACTGGATTAAACTGAGTTTACTTGATCTAAGTACAACTTAATAAACACATTTCAACTATTTAAAACTACAAATACAAGTACAAGCCAAATATGCAAACTGATGTGTAAATAAGACAGATACTCACAAATGTCAAGCATGTGTTGCAGGCTCAAACCAAACCACAAGACCACTATACTAAGCCATATCCAACCCAATACCAAGTCCTGCATCAACCCATTCCATTTCAATGCCTGTTTTAACCCAATCTTCTTCTCAGTTGACTTTCATTGACCATACATCAATATTGCTTAAAACTGAATTGTGAGCTTATCAGAGCTTATAATAAGCTTGAATAAGCTTATTTGGATGAGAAATTAAGCTATTGAAAGCTTGAACATAGGAAATGGAAACTGAGTTTTGCAACAGTAACTTGAAATTTTGAAATATAACTGAAACCTTGAATTGATACTCAAAAGTGAATTACAATGATAAAGTGATTAAAGTTTAATACATTAAAGCTTAGAATTACATTTTTGAACACTTAATTAAGATAACTAAAAAAACGACATAAAAGAAAAATTTTAAAAACTAACTACTCCTGGTTATTGCTTCTTCTTCCCTCTTTTATACCCAAAAATCTTCCACGTGCCCTCTTGATCAAATCCCACCACTTTATTGAGCCAATGGATGAGTTTTGTGGACTTTGGCCATTCACTTGGTTTTGGCGGGAAAAGGGGTAATTTGACCTCTGTGGACTTTTAGACTGCAACTAGGGGGTGGCTAGGTATGATGATGAGGAGGGTTGAGGATAAGGGTTGCAGGTGATGGGAGAGGAAAAGGTGAGGTTGCAGGGCTAGACAAGTGGGGAAGGAGGAGTACAGTGGTGAGAGGGAAAAGTCTGTTTGTTTGACTTGGGTTGACCAAGGGTTCAAAAACAGGAAGGGTCAAGGGTCCAAAATGTATAAGTGACAGGGGGTCAAAAGGATTTTGACAAGGCTTGTAAGGTAAATGACAAGGACTTGTATTGCAAATCTGATTTTTGAAGGACCAAACCTGCCATTTTCCAAAGTTCACACAAGGGATCAAATTTGACAAGCTTCAATAGTACAAGGACTAGTTTTGACATTTTCAAATTTCCAGGGACCAAACTTGACATTTTTGAAAGTTGAGGGGCCTTTTCTGCCATTTAATAAAAGATCTATTCAAGGACCATTTTTGACAATTTAAAATATTTCAGGGACCTTGAATAACATTTTTCTTTATTTTGTTTTACCAGGGACTGTTTTTGACAACTTTTGAAACTTGGGGGACTAAAACTGCCAATTATGCAAACTTTATACGTTTTTCACCAGATTTTGATATTTTTGCATTTAAAACACATAAAACACTTATTTGTGATATTTTTATCATTTTGATACATTTCTGAGTGTTTTCAGATGTTTTTGCAGTTTAAATGGTACAAAAATGATGAGTATTTACACACTCATCAAGTTGCAATCCAGAAATTAGCCAACCACAAACGTAACCGCGCGTGCGCTTTAGCAAAAATAATAACACTATGGTTAAACAGTTATCTGACTTCACCTCCGACCTCACCGTGAGCGATCTGATGGAATTCACCTCGGAGTACTTTATACCCCTGGATGTGCATCCGGTTGTTCCGGGTGTACGAGCCACGATTGCGGATTTCCCCGAAGGGAAAGTGGGTGTATATACACGATTATTCAAATTCACGAATCAACGTGTACCCCTATCTCGCTTTCTATGCGACGTGTTAAACTATTATAGTCTGCACATATCGCAGTTCCACTGTATTGGTGCAGCCAAAATTACCAATTTTGAGGTAAATTGCCGTTTGCTAGCGATTAACCCCACCATCCACTTATTCTGCGCATTTTATCACACTACGTGGGCGCATGGGTGGGTGTCCTTTGTGAAGCGCGCTGGTAGACTGCAGTGTTACACGGATAAATTAGATTCACTTAGGAACTGGAGGGAGTATTTCTTCTGGGTAGATGTTACATGCTTTCCCTGGAATTATGATTTTTATACCCGGGGTACATTAGAGAGGGATGAGTGCCCGTTGCCTGGGTCTTATGTCGCCGAGGATGCGGAACTGATAAATGCTAACCGTATCCCCATTAGTGCCTATCCTGAGGGATTTTTGGTGCACATGGGAATCAGCCGTAATTATTTTGGTCCCGAAGATGAGATCCCTATCTTCTTAGACGCCAATGGCCAGGGTGGGTACTTATTCCTCCGTACCTCTGTGTGTAAATAATGTAAGAGCATTCTTCCTTATATTTCGCGCATTATATAACCTGTGTGTATATGTGTCTTGTTTTGCGCAGAGATGGATCTATTTACCGTAGTACAGCTAGCAAAGCCCGTAGAGGTAAAGACGGGAGTACGGCCCTTGAAGAATGATGAGGAGCCGATTCTAGCTGCTACCGCAGGGCGTACCATGGAGCTGAATGTAGGAGAGACAGGAACTAGCTCCTCGGTTGCAGTGGAGGCGACACCACTGCAAAGCCTTCCTAATCCCAGAGTACCTTCCCCTGTGGCGCAGCCACCGCCCGTAGCTGTGTCTCACCCTATGGAGGAAGAAGAACAAGAATCTGGGCTTAATCGCAAAAGGACACGAGGAGATGATGGTGCAGGCACTTCAAGGAAAAAACGCCCCGTGATCCACACTGTGGAATTATCATCCACTGATGAAGCGTCTTCGCACCCCTCGGCTAATATCGCGGGACTGCAGTAAGTGATGCCTTATATGTATTGTTTCCTTTATTGGTTGATGTGCCAGTTGTGAATCTAACATTTCTCTGGTGAACGTACGCAGGGTGGAGCAGGTTATAGAGTCGCCCCCCAAGGCTAGTCTTGCACGTTCAGCGCATTCTGAGCCACATGGTCGGAACAATGAAGACCTGTCTGATGTAGATGCACCCATGGAGCAATTGGTCGAAGAGTTGGTGCAGGTTTCCGCACATCAGGCTTCGCTAATCGTGAAGCTGAAAGACCGAGTTTCTGGTGGGGAGAATCAAGATTCGCAAAAGGACCAGACAATAGCGTTGCTGGAGGCGCAACTGGCGAGCACCCGGGCGCAGCTGGATAGCGCCCAAGCTGAGGCAAAGGATCTGGGTGCGTACGCTCAGAAGCAAGCTGAAGAAAAAATGGCGCTGATGTGCCAAATAAATCAAGAGCGTGCGGATGTTGCCGGGTACAAGTCTGCGTGCCACTGGGTCCTTAAATACCTTGAGAAGGGCAAAGATGCGATGACATCCCAACTTGAAGGATTTTGTGCCATTGTGAAAGAAGCACTGGAGGTGCAAGAGGCAAAACTGCGCAAACTTAACATTGAGTATGACGAGGAGTTGTATCCTCAACTGATGTCTACTATAGCTGAGCGCAGGTGGCTCGTAGGTCATGGTCTTCGTCTTGCTGCACTTAATACCCTGGAGTCACCAGAAGTGGTTAATGCCTTCGGGGAAGTAGTTCAGTGCGCTCTGGAGCGCGGCAAGGCAGAAGCTGTAGAGAATCTGCATGAATCGGAACTGCTAAAGGTACCCGTTAATGAGGTACCCAATTATGATGCTGAGGCGTATGAGCACCTGGTTGCTGCAATGAAAAGGATGAAAGAGTTAGAGATCCCCATGATTGCTGATCTTGAGCGTGATCAAGATTATCCTATAGACGTCATCATGGCAGGGTTGACTCTTGCGCGTCATCGTGCCGAGGGTGCGGAAGCCCAGCCGGATTACTTCTTGAAACCCCATGACTCACAACTTCAGGTACCTGTTTTCACGCGTCCAAAGGATATGTTGAATCCGTTTGCTTTAGAGAAAGAAGTGCCTTTGAAGAAGGTACTAGAAGCGCATGCGACCAGACTTGCCCAAAAGAAAGGTATCAAGGGGAAAGCAATCTTGTGCGGGGTTGGTGCAGCGCACCAGCAAAGGTCTGATGGGGTGCGGGTAAGTGTTGCCACTGTGTCTCAGCGGGATTCAGATATGTTGAAGAGGCTTGACGAGGCCAAAGATACCTCGAACCGTGTGGGTGGCTCATCTATTGAGCGTTGTAATAGTTGGTAGGTTTATGTGTTACAAAATAACAATCTTTTTGTAATAACTCGTGGTTATTTAATAAAATCATCTCTTGGTGAGTTCACGTGGATATTGTTGCAGTTTGTGATGCGGTACTTGTCTGTTTGTCTTTACGTAAAAGACGTATTCATTTTTACATGTATATGCACGTGTGAATAATGCAGGAAAGTCATAATCATGTATGAAGATCCTAAAAAATTTCAAGTATTATCATAGTCGTGTATGCTAATAATATTCAGCGTACTGTAAATATAAAATTAAGGAAGCAAGTATCTTGGTTCCAAAGTTGTTAAACGTGCACGTGTGCAATGTTGTGCACCCGTCGTGGGATGCGCACAGACTTTATTCCAATGTCTTGAGAACAAGGTGTTTAACAAGGATGCGTGATCCGGTGTTGATGGGTTTGCAACCCTCTTACTCAACAAGTTGTTTAGTAGGTTAACTTATCCTTTTACCATCGTGGGTTTATTATGGTGCATGCACACCATCGTGGGCAATAAAGAATTGTTCAGACATACAGTATATGGAAATAACAAGTTAAAATATGTCGCGGAGTTAGCTAGAAACCGCGACGTTTTATTGATACTTGCAAGTTTTGATGATAAGTAAATAAGACAATTATACTAAGTAAAAGAAAGAGTGACTACATAGATGTTTATTGGGCACTGAAAGTGCGAGAGCGTCTGTGCGCTGGGCCGTAGCCATTCCTATAGGTAGCACCTCTTGAGGTTGCAGATGTTCCATGTGCGTGGTAGTTCACGACCATCCAAGCCTCGTAACTTGTACGAGCCCGTTCCTGATGCTTCAGTAACCTCGTAGGGTCCTTCCCATTTTGGTCCGAGCTTGCCCATGTCTTCTGCGTGGCTCGCATCATTAGCACGATAGACGAAATCACCTGGTCTGAAGGAGACACTGCGTGCTTTGGCGTCATAGTGTCCTTTCATCCTTGATTTTGATTTTTCCTCCCTTATAGATGCGCGTTCGCGCCTTTCTTCCAGCAGGTCCAAATCAAGACGGCGTTTGTCGTCATTAGTTGCCATGTTAACCTCAGCGGTGCGAATAGTTGGCATTCCAATTTCGGCCGGTATGACGGCTTCTGTCCCATAGACTAATGAAAAGGGAGTGTCTCCTGTGCTAGTTTTTATTGAGGTGCGGTGCGCCCACAAAACATGCGAGAGCTCTTCCACCCATCTTCCTTTGTGTCTGTCTAGGCGCGCTTTAATTCCTTCGCCCAGGCTGCGATTTGCGCGCTCTACTAATCCGTTGGTTTGTGGGTGTTTAACTGATGCGAAGTGCTGTGTGATATTCAACTTCTCGCACCAATCCTTGAAAGGATTTTCGCAGAATTGTTTCCCGTTATCCAAGATGATTTCGCCAGGTAAACCGAAGCGGCATACAATGTTTTCCCAGACGAATCGTTTTACCTGGTTGCCAGTGATTGTTACCACTGCTTTTGCTTCGATCCACTTAGTGAAATAGTCTATGGCGACTATGAGGAATTTTAATCCTCCCGCAGCGACTGGAAAAGGTCCTGCAATGTCAATACCCCACTTATAAAATGGCCATGGGGATGTGATAGGTGTTAGCTCATGTTGTGGTTTGCGCGGGACGGGTCGATGAACTTGGCAGTCGTTGCACTTCCTTATTAAGTCCCGCGCATCGCGGTGCATGGTTGGCCAGTAGTACCCTGATCTCATGGCGCGCGCTACAACGGAAAGTGGTCCTGAGTGCATGCTGCATGAACCTTCATGGATTTCTCGCAGCACGTAATTTGCTTGTAGTGGGCCTACACAGCGGAGCCATGGTTGAAGGAAAGAGCGTCGGTACAGTATGTTGTCTCGAAGTTCAAATCTTTGTGCCGTGCGCCGTATCCTGCGAGCTTCTTTCTGCTCTTGGGGTAACATTCCTTTTTTTAGGAAGTCCGTAATCGGTGTCATCCATGTAGGACCTTCCTCCTCTATTATAGTGGAGACTTCCATCTCCGATATGGATTTGCTTTTCAGTGTTTCCACCAGCACTTGCTTTGACAGATGTGCGAAGCTTGTCGAGGCGATCTTGCTTAGTGCGTCTGCCTTGCGGTTTTCTCCTCTAGGGACTTGCTTGATGGTAAATCTATCAAAGCCTTTGATCAATGTCTTGGTCTTGTCGAGATACTGAATCATATTTTCTTCTTTAGCCACGTATTCGCCCAACACGTGGTTAGCCACTAGCCGGGAATCTACATTTGCTTCCAGGTTACGTACACCCATTCGAGCTGCAATGCGTAGTCCGGCGATTAGAGCTTCATATTCTGCCTCATTATTTGTTGCTGTAAATTCAAAATGCAGTGCGTAAGTGAATTCCATTCCTTCTGGATTTGTGAGAATGAGGCCAGCTCCTGACCCGTCCACGCACGAGGATCCATCTGTAAACAAGATCCATGGATCTAGTAGTACCTTCTTACTTGGTGCGGGGACCTCGTCGGTATCTGGCTTCTCGATGATGAAGTCTGCCAGAATTTGTCCTTTGATTGCGGTACGCGGTCTGTAAGAGATGTTGTGTTCACCTAGCAATACACTCCACTTTTGGAGTCGGCCTGATGCATCAGGTTTGGAGATGATCTGTTTGATCGGTTGGTCTGTGATTACTGCTATCGGGTGCGCTTGGAAGTACCTGCGCAGTCGTTTGGCAGCAAACACCAATGCTAGAACTAACTTTTCCATTGCACTATAATTCATCTCCGTCTTCTTGAGCGCTTTGCTTACAAAGTAGATGGGGGTTTGTACTGAATCCATATCTGTTAGTAGCACTGCGCTGACTGCTCCATCAGTTGCAGACAAGTACATGATCAGCTCTTCCCCTGGTCGGGGTGCAACAAGTGTTGGGAGTGTTGCCAGATGCTGTTTGAGCTGAGTGAAGGCTACTTCTGCCTCCGTAGTCCACCTGAAATCACCCTTCTTTATGCACTTCTTGAGTGTCTTGAAAAGGGGTAGCGATTTTTCTGCTGACTTGGATAGGAACCTGTTTAGGCCGGCCAGCTTTCCATTGAGAGATTGGACTTCCTTCAACGTGCGTGGTGAGGGAAGATCGATGATCGCCTTTGTTTTTTCTGGGCATGGTTTTATACCGTCAGGTTCGATAAGGTATCCAAGGAACATACCTTCAGTAGCTCCGAATGTACACTTTTTCGGATTCAGCTTCATGTTGATCCCTCGTAGGGTTTTGAATGTTTCCTCAATGTCGCGTACTAACTCACCTTCAGTATGGCTCTTTATGACTAGGTCATCAACGTAGACCTCTAGGTTGCGGCCCACCTGCTTTTCGAAAGCATTATCTACTAACCGCTGGTAGGTGGCGCCCGCGTTCTTCAAGCCAAAGGGCATTTTTGTGTAACAATAAACGCCTTGGCTTGTGTGGAAGGCCGTTTTTTCCTCATCCTCCTTAGCCATCTGTATTTGATGATATCCTTTGTATGCATCGAGGAAACACTTTAATGGGTATCCGCATAAGGACTCTATTTTCCAGTCTATCTTTGGTAATGGATAGCAGTCTTGTGGACATGCTTTGTTAAGGTCAGTGTAGTCTACACACATACGCCAGCTGTCGTCGCTCTTCTTTACCATGACTGGATTGGAAAGCCAGTCATGGTAATAAACTTCCCGCATGATTCCTGCATCCACAAGTTTGTGTACCTCCGCCAGGATTGCTTGCGCGCGCTCTGGAGCCTGCCCGCGCTTCTTCTGGCGTATTGGTGAGTACCCTTGTCGGATTCTCAGTCTATGCTCTGTTATGGAGCGTGGTACTCCGGTCATGTGTTTTGGTTCCCATGCGAAAATGTCCAAGTTATTTTGTAAGAGCGCGCACACAGCCGCTTTGCCGTTGTCCGACAGTGACCCTCCGATGGATATTTCCTGGTCTGGGTATTCAGGGTGAATTGCAACCTTCATATTTGGAATTCTGGTCGCACGTTGTTCTGGGATCTGTGTCATTTCACATGTAATCGTGTTACATTCTCTATGTGGGATAGTGGCACTGTAGAGAGTAACAATGCCTCCTTCCACTGGGAATTTAAGCATCCCGTGCGCTGTTGATGGCACTGCGCGCATAGTTGATATCCCAGGTCTCCCGATAATGCCATTATATGGCGATGGAGATTTGATCACCATGAATTCCATCCAGGCCGTCGCGGAATGTTGTTCGTTTCCGATGCTGACTAGTAGTCTTATTTGCCCCATCGGCCATATTTTTTCACCTGTAAAACCAGTCAACGCCGTGCTGGCTGGGCTTAACTGACTGCGTATTTCAGGGCGCAGTCGCTTGAAGCAATGCTCATACATGATGTTTGCAGAAGCTCCACCGTCCACGTACATGCGGTGGATGTCGTGACCCCCCGCGCTTATCTCTATAGTGAGTGGTTCCACCTCTGCGTTGTCCGCAGTTAAGGTGGGGAAAGAGATTTCTTTTCCACGTGAAAATTCTTGGCTGACCTTCTGCCTAGTGATTCGCTGCCATGATTGTATCATGTAGATCGTGTCAGCCTTGTCTTTGGGTGTCTCCTTCTTGTTTCCACTTTTTTTGTCTATCCTTACCCTCTTTAATGTTTTTGACCAAGTGGTCCAATCTACCTTCTTTAACCATCTTGTCGATGAGCTGGCGTAGTTGGACGCATTCGTTGGTGGTATGGCCCTTCTGTGCATGGTAATCACAGTATCCGTTCCCAGTGCGCCGATCCTCTGGAGTGCGCATCTGCGTCGGTCTTGGAAAATTCGCACCTTCTGTTGCGAGTATTTCCTTCGGGGTCTTGGTTAGCGGGGTGTATCTGTCATTATCCCTCCCGCTTCCCTGGCTGCGATAGCTCCTATTACGGTTACTACCTCGGTCATTGGATTGTCTCCCAGGTTGTTCCTGTGACCGGTAGTTCGAGTAGTTCCTTTTGCTATCCGCCGCAGCGGCTTCTCCCTGGACAAAGGACCGAGAGCGTTTCATGAGTTCATCAAAGGTTTCAGGAATCTTGTCGTTTAACCTCTTGATGAGTTCTGGATTGTTAATCCCGTTCATGAAACCAGAGATCTTCAATACTTCCGGGCATGCTTTAACTTGCATGCATTCGTCTTTGAAGCGTTCCATGAATGCGCTTGTAGACTCTCCTTGGCGCTGCTTTACCCTGGCGAATTCGACAGGATTTTTGGCGCACTTCTTCCTCTGAGTAAAGTTTAGGCGAAACGCCTTTCTCAATTCCTCAAATCCGTTAATGCTTCTGCGTGGAAGCTTGCTGAACCAGTTCCGCGCGTTTTCCACTAGTGTGGAGTTGAACATGTGGCACCACACAGGCTGTGGCCAATTTTCAATTATCGCGGCTGATTCAAAAATTTTGAGGTGATCATCAGGGTCACCTGTTCCATCGTAGGTATTTACGTTGGCGCGCATGCGCCTTCTTTTGCTTTCTGAGAAGTCACTGATGCGCCGAGTGAACGCATCCACCTTTTGGCGGCGCCAAGGGAGGGATATATCTTCATCCTCCTGGTCATCATATCTGTTTCTGGACTTCCAGTGTCCGGTTTCACTATCCTCGTTGTCCGAGGAATTTTTAGAGGACGAATTTTTCCTCTTTCGGCGCTTGCGCCGACTGTCCTCTGAGTTTGTACTCGGAGGGCTTTCGCTTGGGGAGTGATGTCGTCCCAATCTGTCTTGGATTCTGCGGCTACCAAGTCTGGTGTGGACATTGGTACGCTTTTCATCTTCGTCATTCTCACTCAGATGATGAGAGTGAGATGTCTCATCTTCCTCGATTCTCCTCCCGATTCGGTTGAATACTGGGGGTCGGCGGCTGTCTCTCCCGCGCTTCTCTTTCTGACAGCGCAGTGGGGAAGTCTCGTATTCATAATCGAAATTGAGTCAGGCTTTCAAGTTTCGACCTGATCTCTTCTTCTCTTCCTCTTGCATGAGGGCAGTTAATGTTTCGTAGTTTTGGGATACAAAAACTTCTGGTGCTAGCTCTGGTGCGACCCCCTCAAGAGCGAGTGTGTTTGTTTCTATCATTACACCCTTATTTCGGTCAGGTGCATCTGGTGCCTTTGTCAGGTCTGTTTCTAGCACCGATTGGAAGGGAGTAGTAAAGACGGTGCGCAGTGGGTCTACTCCACTCGTGGTGGTTGTAGTGGCTTGGTTTGTTCCTGAGCGCGGTTCCACCAGAGGGAAGATCAAGTCTTGGCATGATCCCTTATTTTTAGCAGCGCTGGTTGTCCTAGAGGTCTGCTTAGGAGTTAGTCCGCTTTGTGACTTCTTTCCCATAAGATCTGACTGCGATCGCTGATTTCCATGCTTTGTCATTCTAGTGTTGGTTCTTAGTGTAGGGTCCCACGGATGGCGCCACTTGTTGATACAAAAATTGGGCGTTCCTGGTTTGGAGCTCCGGCTCTCGTACCAATTGAGAATTGCTGCTTGAGACCTGCGCACTAAGAGACAAAAGACACCGTTAGGCTTACCGTGGGATTGTCTCCCACGATTATCCTCCGGCGTGAGAGTGAGTAATCGGTTTTAGGGTTTAAGGAGAATTAGGGTTTGAGATCGTACCTTAAACGAGGGATATGATTCCCTTTATATACGCACGGAATCCTTGTTGGTTCCGTGTTCCTCAACCTTCGGCGTATCCCGCCTAAGTCGGTTGGGAATGATAATCCTCTTAATTAGAAGATATCGGATATCTATTCCATGAATAGCTTTGGGCTTGGGCCTTCGTGAGCCCAAACCTCTAATCGGTGTAGCCCGACTCATACCGGGCTAAGTTAGTGTTTGACTTTAGTCGGGTTCATGACCCGGATGTAGACTATACGTCTTCAAATTCGTTACAATTTCAATTGAACTTTAAAGCATCCTCAGCATTGTAACATCGATCATATATAATATAAAAATAATATGTACCATATGTGTGTATTCGAACAAAATAGTTAAGTAATATGTAGTTTGTGCTTATACTTCTAATTATAAAAGTGTTTGATTCTATAAATATCACATATGCTTATAAATATACATGTCGATACTCATAAACATATATATATATATATATATACATATACAAGTTAAGTGAGTATGGATATAGAATGAGGTTCATATAAGATAGTTGTTAATGTAGGAAGAATAATAAACCAATTAATAGATGACATGTGGAAATTAAGGGTAGAATTTTAAATTAGATTATTTTTAATGCTAAAAGGGTATTTTAGGTATTTTAGCTTGTTATCTATTGATCCTATTTACTCGCTCTCCCTCTAAAACATTCGATGTCATCTCCCCATCTCACAAAAGCGAATCTGCTATGCTAAACCACTTTCTATCTTCCCTTTCTTACATGTCGACAATCTCTTGTGGGGGACGACTGAATAAAAAACGGTGATGTTCTTTTGACGACCACATGCGACTGACATATCTTCATCGCCACATGACAGGTCTCCATCTCGATCTCCGTTACCGACAAAAAAAAAAAGATATCCACTGCAATTTAAACGGTTCATTGTCCAAATCGAAACCGTAGATATTCCCATGTCACTGTGAAAACAACTCGTGTATCAGTTGGTAAACATGGCTGGCAGTTGCTATATAGCTTGATTTTTTGTTGACGACGACATCGTCATTTTTGTCGAAATCAAAGTCGGCCTTTTGTGGTGTATCAATTCTAGATATTTCAATACATATTAGTGATGTATGAATTCCTTATTAGTCATGTATCATGCTTCATTTACTCGACATACACATAATATATACATTGATGTTTGTAACTTTGTGTGTATACTTGTCACTGTGTGTCGAAGTAGCAAGTTTGTGTCTCAAACAAATACAAAATGCCATAAAGCTGCATGTGTATCAAAACAAAACGTCATTAAAATTTTGTATGACTTAAATTTAAATAACTAAACAGATGGTTGACATAGAAGACGAAGATCATCCTTGGGTGCATGGTTTACTATTTAAAATTAATAATAGTAAGAAAGAAAGTCATTGCCGCGTGGGTTATAGTTGCAAACCGTGTTTTAAAGCTATCCATCAATTTCAAGTTATTAACCAACCATATTGCCATCACATTTAATTTGATTTAATGACATAATTATTGATACATCCAACGGTCCATATTGCTTCCTACGCTTCCTACTTTAAGCTACTATACAAGTTAAGTGAGTATGGATATCTATATCTATATCTATATATATAATAAAAGAAAGTTTTTTTGAAACTTGACACCTCATTTAATCCATGCTGGCACCTCTGCCACATCACTAAAGCCACGTCAATAATTCCACGTGTAAATCCAGTCCTGCCTTCTTTTATGGTTTGTTTGACCTGCTACTAAATTTTCAAGGTTCTCATCTCCAATTTTCATCAATCAGACTATTTAATAATCTGTTTCTTTCATATAATTTGAAAATCTCCTTCATCTCAATTCCTATAAGGTATGTTAACTTGACAATTTTTGTTTTCCCATTTGTGTTAATTGGTTTTATCAGAAGTGCAACAAATTAAGGGTTGTAATTCATATCGTTAGGGCTATAATTGGTATTCTGTTGAGTAGTATAACTCGGATTTTATCTTTCAAAATCCTATTTTTTCTTCAAATTTTGAGGTTCTAATTGATTTTTAATCTCAAAATTAGAATAAATTAAATTTTGGTGTTTTCGAATAGATGGTGTGGAGTTTTTAGGTTGATATATCAAATCAGTTAAGTTTAACAAGGTGTCATAAATTGATTCAGTCTTGTAGGTTGATATACTAGATCTCATGAGTCCAAAAAATGTTGAAAACGGATTAACAAAGTGGTTGTTTGGGATAGCCTATTAAAACTACTTAATTGCTACAAATTGGGCTGTTTGGGATTGCTTATCAACAAGGATGTCACTATAGAGTTTTATTCATCAGCATATATTTGGGATTGACATTGCTTGTGACAATTCTCTCTTAGGTTACTTTTATTTATTATTACTTGCACTTGTCATTTAGTGCTAAAATGTGGCAAATACAAGGCTGTTCTTTTGGTACTCATGTTTGTTGCGCTATTGTCGCTTTGGCCATTTAACTTGCTGCAATTATGCATGAAGTTTATTGTGTAACTGTAGGTGCATGCGAGATCTTTTCCAGTGGAAGCAAATGTTCTAAGGTCACTAGGAAATTGAAAACTAGAAGGTATTCCAATTTAAAACTACTCCAGTAATTATTTGATCCCATTGAATTTGTGTGTATGATCACCCCCGTGTTATGATTTATGTTTATCGTTGCTCCTATATGAAAAGGACATAACTAAGTTTGCTTGATAATGCGGTACTTTCCAATAGAAAGGTTGGGCCAACAAGCATAAATTCCAAAAGTTCAAGATCGCATATTGTGCTTACATGTGTTATCGAGTCTTGGTGCAAGGTAATATGATTTTTCAAGTTCGTTACTGCTTCTGTTTGCTGTTAAAACATAAAGGGATACTGGAGTCTTTTGTCTCAAATAGCATATGGCAATAACAACTGAATTTATGTCTAATAAATTGATGATGACATTGAGTGATTTCAAATATCAATTTCATATTATTGTACAACTCTCTATGTTGAGTTGCTGACTATTGAGCACTTGGTTTATATGTAAACACAATAGCGAATGCTTTCCAATCTCATGAACTTAAACACAAAGTCAATCCATCACAATCAATAATGAAGGGATCGTGACCATGTAACTTATGCTACAATCTCAATCCACCTCAATCAGTCCAGCTTATGTCACAGCATTTTACTTACAATTATAAATACTTGCACATTGTAAGTAAAATTTTTGACCCGTTTTTAATTTTGTTTAATATATAAGGTTTTTGACCCGTTTTTAACCAAGTCATATTATCCAAAATTTACATGTTTGAACTTGTATAGAAAAAAGATAATAACCTGAATTGACATTCCTATATAAATGGGTCATTGTAGCCTCTTTTTAATTTGATCGAGCAATCTTAAAATGTTTAGTGAGGTCAAACTTGATGTTGGCCATATTGGGACTTGGTTAATGCGTTAAACGGAACTTACAACTCTAAGTTTTAGCGTGGTGGAGGCATTATTGCTAAAAAAATGCTTCATTTTCTACACCATGTAAGTTCATTGAAGACTCTATGCATCTCTATTGTAGCAAGAAAGAGGCTGGATTCAAATTTGGAGGGTCATCAACAGAGTCATGAAAATTTACTAAGTTCAAAATTGTACAGAAAAGCTTTGTTCGATTGTCCTTGATCAGCTTTATAATATGCAATCTTAGAATCTTGGCATATCTCATACCTTTCTTGAGGAATTCCTCTTGAAGGTTTTTAACTCATTATAATACATCTGAATACGTAAATAATGATAGTCATATGGATTGCGGATGTAGGTCAAAATGGAGCACAATTTGAAGAATGTTAAACGGGTGGGGTTGAACTCACTCTCTTTCTGCTTACAAAAACTATTATTTGGTCTTTCAACCTGCACTTGCAAGCATGTATTGTAGGATTATCCATGTAAACATGTACCAATGAATATGTAAGGTATGCATACTATAATATCTAATTAGTTTTGTATATGTTTTCCTTCATATATATTTTGGTACACAAAATGAATTGACATACATGTTGTGATATCTAAACAGAAAGGCTTAAAAGGTTTGATATGTGAAAATGACAATAAAGAATCAAATAGTACGTTGAACGTTATTTATCATGAAGTGCTACATAAACTTTGAACATACCAACATTGTTTATTTCTACTGTCTAATGAAAACTTTAGTTTTATGTTGGATTTTTTTATATGTCACACTTATTTGTGTAGAGATACCCTTTGTTGTTGTGCACATTTTCACCTATTGTTTAAAAATTAAGATTATTTGCTTCAATTATCTGAACAAAGATTGTAAACGTCATCCTCTTTTGTTCTTTAACTATTCAGGTGAACCTTTATTGGTTCTTTTAATTATTTCATACATTCTATATAGATAAGCATAGATGCACTATTAATCACGTTAAAAAGAATTGGAAGATGGGTTCTTGTGGAATGTGTGTGAAAAATTATGAACAATGTCTATTTCATACTTTTTATAAGCCACCCGTGATTTATCACGGGTTTATAGGCTAGTAATATATAACTCTAAATACTTATACACTAGAAAGGATGGGGCCGGGGCCGGATTCGGAGATTTATGTTATCCCCATCCCCGGTTATATATTTCGGGGATTCCCCATCCCCATCCCCGGTCAAATCAAGGATTCCCCAGTCAAATCGAGTTAAGGATCGAGTCCCATCGGGTACAGATTTTTTTCCATCCCGTACATTTTCTTCTTTTGAAAGGCTCGCATATACCAAATAATCATTTTTTCTCACAAAACAGTCAGTGATAAGTTTCTAAATAGTAATAAGTTTCCAAAATATGTTTAAAAAATACATGCGCTATGGTGTGAGCTAGTGTCGTCCATTCACTCAAAGTAAAGCCTATTTTATACTCATTGGTTAAACATGTGTCTGTTTAGGTCTCTTTATATATGATAGATGGATGGCTCTAATTGATTATTAGATCGAAAGTGCAATTATATATGAACAATTACCCAACGGGTCTAGCATGTATAAAAAATTTACTTCTTTTCACTTATTTCATATTTTACTAGAAAAAAATGAAAATGACCAGAAGCCATATAGACTCGGGCCCAACTAGACACGTTTCTAGAATACCCATCTAGATCCCGACTCGTTTAGACCAAAACCCGTCTAAATTCGTGACCCTAATCGACCCACCTATTTTACCACCTCTAGCTTACACATAAGAATATTTCTTTTACTGAAAACAAAGTTTTAAGAGTTTGGAGAACATGGACTAGTATAAAAGTTTTAAATGGTTTATAGTGTTAATCAAAGAGTTAAAAGCATGATGCGTGAGTTCAGGGTCGAAAGGCTTCCTTTTCAACGAGCAAGCTTTATAACCATTAGGCAGTGTACTTAATCGTTGCAGTGTAGTATGGGTAAGCCCATGGGGTTGATCGTTCTCTATGGGAATAGAGATGCTAGGAAGAGATGTATGACGAGAAGGTAAGGTTGAGGGAGATTCTTTTTAGTCTTTTATGGTTTTTTGAAAGCAAGGTAAATATCTCGGGGTATAGGAGTGGGGGGTGATACTTCTACCAATTTTAACTACTAATTAATTAAACTAATGAAAATAAAATATAGGCTATGTATTGTAAAGTGTGTTCTTATGATGATTAAAAGTGTGTTTACTTAGATGTTCTTACTCCCTAGTTATCTCCTATTGGTCGGTTGAATTTGTTGGAATTATATAATATGACTAATATATATAAAACACATAAAACATCAAAGAAACATGCGGAAGCGTATAGGAACGAATAATGAATAATTAACTAACATAAACATAAAATATGCGTACATTTTTTATTCTAGCCAAACAAGAATCAATTCCACAAAACTAGCAATTTAAATGAACCCTAATTAGGGTTTATAGGATTATAAGAATTACCCTTTACCTTTTTTTAATTCAATCCAAGATATAATCAATAGTGTGATTATATCACGTTCTTGTACACACGTACTAATACTAAGTTAACGTTATGCTAGTAATTAAAACACAAAACAATTTGTTAATTGGAAAACAAGTCCAATCGACCCTAAAAGGGTTTTGGTCGATCGAATCACCAAAGAAAAGACAAGAGAAAAGATTAGGGTATTGTGTGTGCACAAAAGGTGAAAAACAAATAACCCTTAGCCTTGTATTTATACTAAAAGAAACTTAGAGCTCAAGTTTGATTAGGATTAGGAAACCTAATCCTAACCCACGACCGGCCATACACCCTTATGGGTTTCCGGAACCTTCTTTACTTCTAATTTCAATTTTAGTCCTTTCCTTTAACACATAACGACCATTAGTCCATTACGTTTAATTACTTAACGTTCGTTATTAATTTCGTGTAATTAATAATTAAATATAACGTTTTATATATTAATTATTATTCGTTAACTCTTCATACGTAAAGTGTACAATCCCGTGATCTCGAGTTCGATTCTAACTCACGACTACTAATTTATATTCATAAAACTAACAGCTCCCACTTGGATATATCTTAATAGAGTGATCACATCGGTTAGCGTCTAGCAACACTTCGATGCCTCTAGTACAACTCGAGCAAGGCTCCTGGAAAACCTTTTAATGATTTCTCATTATTATTATCCTTTTGTTTCTAATATCATGTTAAATAAAGATATGAAATTAAGACATTGTTTATTCAACCATTATGTTTCTCGTTTTAAGTGATTGACCAAGATTATCAAATCTTCTGAACATATTCAGGGGAGATCTTTGGGCGTGGCCACGCAAACATCTTGTCAACCCTACGAGGGGCCCAACAGTATTAAACTCCAAATAAATTTGAAGGAACAAATTCTATCTTAACTACGAGACTAACCCACAAACTTTCAACACTTCTGGAAACAACCCTTATGACTACCAGTTACGTATAGCGTTAAGTTGTTCCACAGAAATGCACTACATTTATGACACTTATCTGGTATCTCAAGTCTGAAGATAACTATTCATAATTTACTTAACAACAATATCCATAAAGTAATTATGTAGTTGGGATAAGTCCTATATTCAATTCATTGAATATCATTTGAAATTGGTATGCTTTCTCATCAATATACTTTTAAGTATATTCTACCAAATCACTCAGATTTATCTTAATTTCACGATACTCCCATATCATTAATTGACAATGGACGATTTAGAATAAATAAATTTAATCACGGATTATACATGCAAATATAGGATACAGTATATTATAAAATCAAACATACCAATTATTTGATTTATTATAATAATTGTTTAACATCCCTTATCCAAATACTAAATAGATCAATGCATGAAAATTTCAGTTGATGAATTATGCCTCAAGTAATGACAATCATACTTGTTGACAATGCATAAATCAACCAACTTGATCTATCGTAATTTTGAGAATAATTATTTCAAGAATTCAATTAGTGAAGTCCTTGTATGTGTGCATTTACCAATCCACATAATAATTCATAAAGTGTGTGACATCCTCTATCACCAATTTATGACAATTTAAACTTTCAAACATTTTAAAGTTTAAATTATTCTTATTCTTTTAATGTATAATGCAACTGCACTTTTAGTAGCACAACTAGTTCACATGGCCATTAACAAGGATGAAATCCTACCATGACTAGTATTGAGTGTCATCTCAATTAAACCAGCATCATTGTATACGAACAACAATATGCTCATTAAAACTCCCTAAACTTTAATATCTTATTGTGTAATGTTTGATGTTTTCCAAACTTTCAAGCTTGTAGCTGATGAAAATTTGCACAACAATTGACATATTGTTCATCCATAAAATCTAGGAGCAATTCCAGGCTGAGGATGTAATTCTATTAGAATATTCATTACACAAGTTATCTAATAACTTTTTGTTAGATATCAATGTTGTCAAATCACTTCTTATTCAAGAATGATATAACAATTTTAATACACAACATGATGTACATGACGAATCTACATGTTAAACTTAGATTTCATTCATGTTCTATCTTGTCAAAAGATATTTATCCATTTCCCAAATGATATATCATGTTTTATTAGAATCATTTATTTTACTGCACATGTTTATTAATAATAAACATATATTCCAAGGTTGTATGTTTTAATTCTTAAGTCTTACAAGTGAAGTTTCATTCCAATCTAAGACGTAACATTTAGCTTACAAGGAATGTTACTTCCTATATGTTATACAACATATAAGATTTAAAACCTTAACATAATACTCCTACTAGCTTTCAGGAATACTTAAAATTTATCTTATTTCAATTATAAATCAAAACTAGAATTTAATAATTAAACATAAAAATAATTTCATAGATGCATGCATTTATCCATTCATGAATTATTGCACTTCGTACACTTCAAAGATTATATGAAATCAAAAAACCTTTCGATTACTTACCGTCCTCGCTCAAGTAATTTCTCAAGAAAGAGTTTTGATATTCCATTGTCATATTTCATATTAATGAAAACAAGTATGACGATTATCATCTTTATATATTTAATGTATCTAGGAAAGAATATTTAATCACAATTAATTGCTTAAGTATGATTAATAATCTTGTCATAAAACATGCATTAAATATGTGTACAACTTTGTCCATATGATTTCTACACAGAGATTCAAAACACTAGAGTTTTCCATCTCTTTGAAGAAATTCATCTTCATTCTCTAGTCTAACTATTAAGATAAACCAAATTTTCAAAATTGATTATCTTTATGGACAACATCTTTAACATTCATAGTATGAGTAATTGATCGGTGCTAAACAGTCAAGTCTAATCACGCAAGTCTGCCACTTGTGAATGACAGACTGTAACAGACTTAAAACTGCTCAAAAACCAATGCAATGAAGATCTGAGGAGTATAGTGTTTCCCCGGGTCGTTATGTCCCAGCGAGTTGTACAATGGATTATCAAACGTTTAGTGATCGAGGAATCTGAACGGGAAAAGGATTTGTGAATATGATATTAACTACGGAAAAAGCCAACAAATAAAGACGGCTTAAATGCAAATTAAAGGAAATTAAAAAAGATTAAAAATATTAAATAAACGCTATCACTATTTTTAAAGTGATGAACGTTTAAAACCTAAAACTTACGTTTAAATAAAAATAACGTAAACGTACAAAATAAAACGTGAAAATTATTCAATATAAATCCTAAAAATATGAAAAATACATTTTTACAATCCTAATGATAAAAGAAAATTTATAGAAAAAGAAAATTATTTTTAAAACTATTTATATAATTATTATTAATTAAAAACTATTTTAAACTATTTAATAATACTCTAAAATAAAAGAAAATATGAAATAAGACTAGAAAAATAAAATTAAGACTTAGAAAAATCTAAAATATGATAAAACTAATTTAAAAACTGAAAATATATTTTTTAGACTTTTTATGTATTTATTATTAATTTAAAACTATTTAAAACTAATTTAAGTTATTAAAAATACCAAATAAGAGGAGAAAAATTTGGAAAAATCTTTTTTAAGCTTTTTATATTTATTTTAAACTAAGAAAAGTGAAAAATTATTTTTTTGGAACTTTTTCTCAATTAATTGCTATAAAAGGCTATTTAAAATTGATTAAAATCTAATTAAAATGAGAAAAATAGCAAATAAAGACCAAAAATTATGAAATTTTCAGGAAAAATCTAAAATGAGATTATGAATCTATGAAAATTGATAAAATAGCAGGTTATGTGTAAAATAATGAAGCTAGAGTGTAACAGCTAGTGGAAATAAGCTACAAGAATAAACTAATAAGCTACTTATGAAACCAAACAGATACAGAAGCTAGAGAATACCAAAATAAGCTATAAGCAACTATTTCTAACTAATCCAAACAAGTAACAAGCTCAGAACCTTGATCTAAATCCAACTGCCAAACTAGCCAAACAGTGGTTCTGACCCACTGTTTGAGCTTATCCAACAGCTTATAGAATAAGCTAAATAGAAAACTACTTATGCAATCCTACACTAGACCTGGGTGAGAGTATTTGTACCAAAAATCAGGCTATGGGGAGCTCTAATAAGCTTTGTACACTTGCTGCAAGAACTGAGGAAAACTCAGTACCAACTGTGACAGTGGAGCAGGGGAGATAGGACCAAGAAGAGGAGCTTATTTGAAGCTTATAGAAATATGACAAAAATCAGCAAAAATGCAGATAAGCAAGAGAACCAGCTGAAGTTTATAGAACAACAAGTTTCAAAGAATAAGACCTAAAAATGAATCCTAGAGAAATCCTTGAATTTGGCTCAAAAACAGATTTTCAGTTTTTGACTTTTGAACATGAACTCAAACTTTGACTTTTCTCAACTTTGGATTCAATTTTTACCACTGATATTAATGTTATATGATGTTGTAAGTGTAATGCAAGCTGTATTTAGTGATTCTAAACACAAAACCATGGATTGCTAATCCTAAAATCCAGCAGTGAGCATATTAGACAGGTTTAAGTTAAATATTGACTTCTGAGGTGTTGCAGTCCAAGTTGTTGACTCAAGTGAGTTTACTTCTACTTAACAGACATGAACCAAGAGAGATTAACCATTGTAAATGCTTCTGAGACAGATAACTAAGCAGAACCAAACACCCCTTTAAAAATGATTTGCAAACTAAAACTGAGATAAACACTTATCCAACTTGTAATGAGGATTAAATTAAGCTTACATGATCAGATTACAACTATATAAACACATATAAAACACTTGTGACCACAGATATAAAGATAAGCAAAAAATGCAAAAACTAACTTGAACATGAAAAATGAAAAAGTTACTCACAATCCTCCAACTGATGTAGGCCAATACCAAACCAAAATTCCACTATACTAAACCATTTTGAACCCACATCCAAGCCTGCAACAACCCTGTACCATTTCCATAGCCATTTGATCACCTGTTTGACTTTTGTTGACCAAATGTCAAAATGAATGAGAACTTGAATGAAAGCTTGTACAAAGCTATGCTAAGCTTATTTAAGCTTATTTATACTGAGAAATGAGCTTGATAAAGCTTTTGAATGATAATTTGACTTTGACAATTTCAACAGTAAGCTTTAAAAGATAAAAATGAACATTAACTTGAAATAAAACTTAAACAAAGTTGCAAATCACTTGAATGCTATTGTTTGATACACATAAACTGAAAAATACAAATGAAAACTAGTTAATACATGTTAAGCTTAAAAACGACATTAAGAAGATTTTTTTATAAAACTAACTACCCTTTTGGCCTGCTTCTCTTCCTTCTTTATATACCCATTTCCTTTGTCTCTCTCCTCTGAGTGAATCCCATCAAAAATCTAGACCCTTGGATGACTAGGTTGCTTTTTAGCCATAGGATCAAAAATGGCGGGAAAAGCCCATTTGACTTGAGGGTTCTGTTTGTAGCTACTAGGGGGGGGATGATGTGTGGGTGTGATGATTATTGAGGAGGGGGGAAAAGAGATAAGGCATGGGGAGGTTGAGTGTGCAGAGCTGGTTGCAGAGATCAAGTGGAGAGGATGAGCAGTTGGCGCCAAGGGTCTTGTTTGACCTGTGGGTTGACCAGGGAAGTATTATAATGGGGGGGTTCACAATTCCAATTGACAGGGGTCCAGAATAGATAGGGGGTCCAAAATAGGTTTAGAAGGGTTTTAAACTTCAAGGACTAAAAGTGTAAAGTCTGAAATTCCAGGGACCAGAACTGCCAATTCATCAAACTTGTTCCAAGGGCTGAAAATGACAAACTTCAAAAGTATAGGGACCAAAATTGCCATTTTGCAATTTTCCAGGGGCTAATTTTGCCAATTTTCAAACTTGGAGGACCATTTTTGTAATTTTCTCAAACTTTTCATATTTTTCACCAAAGGACTAAATTTGACAACTTATGATTTTAAAAGGACCTTTGGTGAGTTTACTTTTGAAATTATGTGCTCAGGGACTGTTTTTGACAACTTTTGAAACTTGGGGGACTGAAACTGCAATTTTTGCAAATTTGATATGTTTTTCATCTGATTTTGATATTTTTGCATTTAAAACACATAAAACACTGATTTGTGATATTTTAATCATTTTGATGTGTTTCTGAGCGTTTTCAGATGATTTTGCAGTTTATATTGTACAAAAATGATGAGTATTTACACACTCATCAGTAATTTACCCAATTTTATATTTGGTAATCGATCATAATGATTATCAGGTTTACTATAATCCTGTAACTCATGTTCTTCTCAGCATATAAATCAAATATCTGAGATATCCTTGCAGATCTATGAATGAAAATTCCATCATCTTGAGGTTAACATTTCATATCTAGCCTCATCATGATATTTACTAGTGTATTTAAGAAGATTATGTATCATGTAATTTTATCTTTCACGATAAAAAAAACTCCCATTTGCCTTTTGTAATATATAGACTATCTATATATACTTAGCAATTAGAGCAAAACTACATTGTTCTCTTTTTGGGACATTACAAATACACATTGATAATTCCTGACTTAAGTTTGTTAATAACCTATTCATAAGTAGTTTAACAAATTCAGAATCTTCAATTTTAAAACTTAATGTGATTCATCACATTCTATAATAAAATGGTGTTTTGTTAATCTTCTAGGTTGGAGTCATATTGAGTATATTCAATCCATACTCAATTTTCTAACCTTGTTACTTTTTAAGAAAGAAGTTATGGTTATCTTGAATCAAACAGATCAAATAGAGTTTGATCCTCCTAACTGAACATACCATTAACTTATGGTATTTCATTAGAATTAATATTGTAAGGCAATCTAACAATATATAAGATAAACATATTCCTTTTGGCTTACCTATTTACAAACTAATTCAACTTAATGGTATAATAGACTTTCCAAGCCAATTGCATGCTTTATAACACAAGTACTCTTTAACCAAGTCACTTCATATACATGTCTCATCAAGAAAACATAAATTGTTATAATCTCATTATACGTTGTAAATCATTGATCAACTCAATGACTTCTTGTATATGTCTTAATTAAAAAACATAACAAGTTAACGTCTGATACACTTACACAGCGTGTTCGGGGTCAAAGGAACTTCCTTTTCGTCGAGCAAGTTTTTCAACACCCTAGGTAGTGAACCTAATCGTTGTAGTGTAGTATTAGGGTAAGCCACGGGAATTGATATCGTTCTCTAGGGGAATAGGAATGCTAGTGAGAAGTTACTACGCTAAGGTTGGGGTTGAGGAAGATTATTTTTTATCTTTTTATATTTTTTATGAAATGGAAAGGTACGAATCTCGGGGTTTGGATTTGGGGGTTGGTATTTCTACCGATTACTTCTACTTATCTAATTATCTAAAATAAGGTATATGTAGTCTATGTCTATTGTTGTGTGCTCGTATGATAGTTAAAAATGTATTTGCTTAGGCTTTATTACTTCATAGTTATCTCCTATTGATGGTTGAATTGCACGTCCTTATTCTTAATCGCGTTGTGTTTCTAAGGTCGTAGGTTATGCGCTTATCCCTAACTCTTTGAAGCTACCAAAGGTTAATGACTACAAAATCTCTAGGATTTATAAACTTTAACTCTAAGGTATTATTTGGATGTATAGCCTACAATTACTCTAGGTGATTATAAACTAAGGTTCAACAAAGATTAATCAAGCATTATTAGCACAACGAATGACCTATCGCAATACTAGGTCAACCACAATTAATATAAGAGACAACCAATCAATATTCAATAACTAAGTTTCATATTACCTAAGCAAACACACAAATAAATTAGCCGGACATGGGGAACATGCAAGCATACACACAATCAATGAAAGACATAATTGAATTAATGAAGTAAAACACTTATCTTGATGTAAGATAGGGTATGGAACCCTAAAATACTGTACAAGACAGCCTTGGTTCGGTTTAGGTTTTTACTCCAAAAGACTACACACTGAAAACTGAAAAAATCGGATTCTATATATAAGATTACAAATGCGACGGCGTCACTCTTTAGCTTGTGACGCCGTCGGGTCGCAGTTATTAGGGTTTCGTCTTGGCCACGTTAGTCTTGTGACGGCGTCACCGTATGCTTGTGACGCCGTCCCCTTCAGTCTCTAACGTCATCTGGATCAAATCTAGGCCGTCTGAGTTGCGACGCCCTACTCTTTTAAAACCTGAAGCCGTCACTTGTAAATGAGTAATTTGGCTATTGAGTTGTCACAAAATTTGTCCGGCGGCGTCTTTAGTAGTGCCTGACGCCGTCACTTGTAAATCCTGACGCCGTCCCCTTAAGTTCCAGCAGTCTGAGTGTCTCGATTCTTGACTTTGGCCATTTTCTTCGTATATTCGCGCCTTTTCGTCCGAATAAGTGTCATTCCAGCATTTTGCCTTCAGGATACCTAAAAAGTAAAAAGGAATGATATTAAGTAATAACGGATACAAAAGTGATCAAATAAGGGCTTAAACGACCCCTCAAAAAGGTACATTTTAAAACCTTATCAAATATCCCTATACTTGGTATTTGCTTGTCCTCAAGCAAATGTGCTTTTAGCCAATTGATTAATAAATTAGGGATCATGAAGCATTAGTTTAGAACGATCCACAACAGATATAAGCCCCGCAAAAGTCATAACAAGCATGGAAATTAAATACTAGCACCTAACATGGGGTGTTTGGATACTCACATATCTCGGGTGTATATGAAATATAACAAGTTAGAAATGGAAGATAAACACTCATTAACCGGTCCTAGTACATAGATTACCATAGGCTTGAAACTAGATCAAACCTCCATCGCTTTGGCGTAAGCACCTAGGAAAGACTATCCAATAGGTCTTTTAAAGGGTTGTAACGTTAGGCTTACGGTAGGGAAACAAAGGGTTTGGTGGGATAGGCTATTTAGTGGTGGCAAGTCAAAAATCTTTATGTTACAAGCATGCGAAGAATGGCATTGCTAAGCCAAGACTCGACCTCTAAACTCTAGATAACTGAAATAAACAAACATAAATTTAAAGATAGATGTAGGATGGTAGCCCGTATGTTTTTTTGTTTCTTTTTTTTTGAACACTCTATTTTTTTTCTTTTTCTCTTTTTCTATTTTTTCGATTTTTTTTTCATACACTTTTACTCTACCATCCTCTAACATCAAAATGATAGGGATTTATAGGCACATCCCTACACTTGAGTTTTATTACTATAACACTAATTTGACCCGAATTGAAAAGATCAAAACACTTGGAGTACATTATTACGCAAATAAAGGGAATTTGAATTTAACGTTCCCTTCCCGTCATTCCATAAAATTTAACTTTTCCCATGAGTCCCAATCGTCCCAAAACTGTGTACAAAGGATATGACTCGACTTAGCAACTTATGCAAGTAACAAGATAATTGAACTAAGGGTTTAGTGTGATAACAATAATGCACTAAAAGTGAGTGCATACAAGGTAGGCTAAGGCGATTTGGGTGTACATTTGGGGGTGGGTTGTAAACAATGCTCTTCATTGATATTCCGGAAAACCGAAACATCACGAGAACCGTGAAAAGGATAGGCTCTGAGGGGTTAACTAGGGGTATCGTGTACTAAAGATGAGTACAACGTAAGGGTGTGAGGGAATTACTCAACCGATGTGGAAGAAGTAACTATATTACGGGTATCAAACAAGGGTTATCCTAATGCCTCTTATCATTTAGTTATTCCTAACTACACAAGTGTAGTCTTACTAGCCATCTCGGGATGCATCACAAAACAAGTTCTAGAATCTATTATACTACCGGTTCACACTCTAAGCATTAAAGATGAATGCTTTAATTCCTATAAATCTAAGGGCGATCCTCACATTTTGGGTGGAATTTAAGTGGTAAAGGGTTTTTGTGCTAGTCATATAATTTCCTATCCATGAGACGCTTTATTAAGACTAATGGCCCACTCCTACATGTTATGAAAACTTTTAAATTTGGTGCCAAAATTACCCTAACCGATATTTCTCATGGTTTATTACACAAATGCAATTGGACAAAGCAAATAATCAAGGATGAGCATAGTTTCAAAGTTCCCGTTTTATTTTCCCTACCTACACTTTAACTGAACATTGTCCCCAATGTTCTCCGAAAGTATCAAAGTTATGATGATGGAAGGTAATAAAAGATGAAAGAAACTAATACTCCCCTGATTAGCTCGGTAGGATCCGTGTAAAGTGGTGGTTACATCTTTATTCAAGAAGAACGTTTGCGTTAAAAGCTCCTTCTCATCTTATGTATTTTCTTCTTGGTAAATTAAACCTGCACACTTCAAGAAAACAAACGAAACCTTCGTGTAAAATCGGCGGTAACAATATATATAGGACTCTACTAAACTAGGATATAATGCTTGTGGAATGGATGTTTACAGATTTTCTGAAAAATTAAGACATGGAAAATTCCAAAAATTTACAAGTAGCTCAGAAAACGAGAAAAAGTAATCAGTTGTTTCTGCTCCTTCTTGACGCCGTCAGGTTGCGATCCTGACGCCGTCAGGTTATCCTGACAGAAACTGGTCTGCGATTTTCTGGAAAAAATTCTGGAAAACTTACATCTTTAGAATCTGGAAAAATTTCCTGCAAAACATCCATTATGACTCGATACAAGCATTTGACTTGAACAAATACACATGTATATCTTTTAATTAATTGAAATTCTCAGGTTTTGGGCAGCTCACGGGGGTCATTCCAACTTTCGTTGTCATAGAGAGCAAGGTCCTCTATTATACCCCATGATTCTTCCGCGGTGAGATCACTAAGTTTTCCACCGGCTGCTTGGTCAATGGATCGCTTGGTGGGAAAGTTGACATGATCATAGAAGAGTTGGACTTGAAGCCAAAGATCAATACCATGATGAGGGACTTATGGAGTAATTCTTTGAATCGAGTCCATGCTCTGTAGAGAGATTCGCCTTGAATTTGTTGAAACGTCAAGATGTCTCGTCTAAGTTTAGTAGTTCTCCCCGGTGGGAAAATTGAGCAAGGAAGTGAGAGGTGAGATCATCCCAACTTGAGATGGAGCGGGCGGGAAGTCGCTTAAGCCAATTACTAGCTTGGTCCCGTAGAGAGAATTGGAAGAGACGCAGACGCGTGGTCTCCCGAGTAGTAGCATCGAGGTCGATGGAATCGACAATTTTAAGGAAATCCTTAAGATGCTGATTAGGATCTTCGGAACGAAGTCCATGGAATGCACATTCGTTTTGCACCAACCGGATGGTGTCGGATCGCAGGGCCGTAGTTTGGGCTTGGTCGGGAAGCTCAATGGTGTTCCTATAGCCTAGGTGGCTTGGTCTCGAGTATTCACCAAGAGTACGGCCTCTTGGCGGGTCATTTGGTGGTGGGTTGATGAGTGGTGGTTTGTTATCACCTTCCATGATGAAAAGTGATACGGTTACTAAAAAAGGTCACGAAGAAGGGGGATAGACTACGAGGAAGCTAAAAATAGGAAAAAAAGCTTACTTGATAGGAATCAATCAAGGAAACCTAAACGAGGTGGACTCCTAACTAGCTATTCTATTCCCCGGCAGCGGCGCCAAAAACTTGATATGCTTACACAGCGCGTTCGGGGTCAAAGGAACTTCCTTTTCGTCGAGCAAGTTTTTCAACACCTTAGGCAGTGAACCTAATCGTTGTAGTGTAGTATTAGGGTAAGCCACGGGAATTGATATCGTTCTCAAAGGGAATAGGAATGCTAGTGAGAAGTTACTACGCTAAGGTTGGGGTTGGGGGAGATTATTTTTTATCTTTTTATATTTTTTATGAAATAGAAAGGCACGAATCTCGGGGTTTGGATTTGGTGGTTGGTATTTCTACCGATTACTTCTACTTATCTAACTATCTAAACTAATGTGTATGTAGTCTATGTCTATTGTTGTGTGCTCGTATGATAGTTAAAAATGTATTTGCTTAGGCTTTACTACTCCTTAGTTATCTCCTATTGATGGTTGAATTGTCACGTCCTTATTATTAATCGTGTTGTGTTTCTAAGGTCGTAGGGTATGCGTTTATCCCTAACTCTTTGAAGCTACCAAAGGTTAATGACTACAAAATCTCTAGGATTTATAAACTTTAACTCTAAGGTATTCTTTGGATGTATAGCCTACAATTACTCTAGGTGATTATAAACTAAGGTTCAACAAAGATTAATCAAGCATTATTAGCACAACGAATGACCTATCTCAATACTAGGTCAACCACAATTAAGATAAGAGACAACCAATCAATATTCAATAACTAAGTTTCATATTACCTAAGCAAACACAGAAATAAATTAGCCGGGCATGGGGAACATGCAAGCATACACATAATCAATGAAAGACATAATTGAATTAATGAAGTAAAACACTTATCTTGATGTAAGATAGGGTATGGAACCCTAAAATACTGTACAAGACAGCCTTGGTTCTTTTTAGGTTTTTACTCCAAAAGACTACACACTGAAAAACTGAAAAATTCGGATTCTATATATAAGATTACAAATGCGACGGCGTCACCCTTTAGTTTGTGACGCCGTCGGGTCGCCGTTATTAGGGTTTCGTCTTGGCCACGTTAGTCTTGCGACGACGTCACCTTATGCTTGTGACGCCGTCCCCTTCAGTCTCTGACGTCGTTTGGATCAAATCTAGGCCGTCTGAGTTGCGACGCCCTACTCTTTTAAAATCTGAAGCCGTCACTTGTAAATGAGCAATTTGGCTACTGATTCGTCACAAATTTTGTCCGACGGCGTCTTTAGTAGTGCCTGACGCCGTCACTTGTAAATCCTGACACCGTCCCCTTAAGTTCCAGCTGCCTGAGTGTCTCGATTCTTGACTTTGGTCATTTTCTTCGTATATTCGCGCCTTTTCGTCCGAATAAGTGTCATTCCAGCATTTTGCCTTCAAGATACCTGAAAAGTGAAAAGGAACGATATTAAGTAATAACGGATACAAAAGTGATCAAATAAGGGCTTAAACGACCCCTCAAAAAGGTACATTTTAAAACCTTATCAACGTGTTACTTTATTATATGTCTTAAAAGACTTTATGTTTATGTCTTTAATTTGAATCATAAACATGTTTAACTAAAGTAATTATGAACCAACTCTTTGTTTAATAGTAATTTCAAGTTAATTTATTTACTTCACAATAATGTAGGACTACATTATTTTTCATTTATGTCATTCCAAAATACATAAATAAACAAATTGAAGTAGTATTATATTACTTCATTTATGTCATTCTAATAATAAATAAATATCTAATTTGAAGTAGTCTTATATATCATTTTGACACATGTTCTAAATACTTGTCTAATTTAGAAACTATAAATTTATTCCAGATACGATCCCACGTAACATGGAGATTTACTTTGTTGTTACAATCTCGCCAAGTTCTCACATGACGTAAATTGCAACACCAAGTGTTTCTTGAATTAGATATGTACAAGTCATATTAGAACGTTAGTCTCTTACCTTGCAGTCAAGAGAATCCGTTAAATCATATACTTATATGTTGTACCTAGCACACAATATAGACTTCTCTCACTTTTGCATGGAACAACATCATGTAGCAGATAAACAACATGACATATGTTTGTCTATGTGACCAATATAATTGTGTCATTGATATTAGCATAACTAGTAGATGTAGAACCACTTCATTGTCTAACAAGGAAACGTACATGACTATCCTTGAAAACATAAGTGTCTACAAGTGGAAACTAATTATCTTAAGACATTCTAGAGATAATCTGGGTTACTACCAAGATGACAAAGGTTGTAACTCCCACTGAATTAGAGATCATTACATTAATTCCTTATTTAGTAATAAGAACACAATACTTCCACTGGATTTGACAACATTGTAAGTGTTTCATTAACTAGTGAAAGAAAATAGTGTTCTATTTCCCTACACTTTTGAGAAGGTCCATACATAACAATTACTTATGAACTAAAAGAGTGTATTCTACTGTGTAGATGATGAATTATCCATCAATGCTATTAACTTGAAAAATTGGGCATGCAATTTCTTTCTTAATAGTTCTACCATTTCAATAATTGTAAGTATTACTTTTAAATGGTCAAAGCACAACAACTAGATAAAAAATGCTAGTTTGTATTTTACCAATTTTGCAGTAAATTAGTCTAGCTTCTAATTTAATAGCTCAGAAAATATGCAATTTTCTTAACTATTAAAATTTGCTTACGAGTTATGTATTTAGAATTTAGAAAATTCTAATTTTTCCTATCATACCTTTCTCATTCATGAAAAGGAATAGGATTGAATCTCACTTTTTATTATGAAAAGAGGACTAGGTTTATTCTTTTAGCAAAGCTGACTCTACCAAAAAACCCTTACAGGTGTAGATCAATTTACTAATATAGGAATAACCTACGTTTACGGTTTAATGTTGCATTAATACATTTAAAGAACTTTTAAAATTCAATTTTAGTATTTTCGATAATTAAACTTTTCAAGAAAATAAAATACCCAAGGTAATATTCATATAACCATAGAATTTTCTCGAAAACTATGATCCAAATTATCATAGTTCCATTACATCAGTTGATCTGCTAGTAACGAAAGCACATAATAAGGTAATCTGTCGAACAATAATTGGCAAACATTTTCCAATTCCTATATCATTATGGGATTTACATTTTCCAACGCTATTGCAAATGTAAACATGTTCTATCCCATCTTGTGTCTTGAGTACAGGTCTCACTTACTACTCAATTTAAGTCGTCTAACTTAAAGAATTGCAAATATGTCCATGCAAGGTCTGACTTCACATGAAGATTTACCTTTCCATCACAATCTCGCCAAGTTCCCACATGACGTAAATTGCAACTTCGAGTGTTCCTTTAACTAGATGGCACTTAACTTAATTTTAAAAGGGTACTAGTTTTGATTTATGGTGTCAAATCAAATATGTACGAAGAAGCATGCATACAACTTCGTATCAATAGTTAAAAAAAATCTTTTATTTAACCAATTCGTAAAGATAAAATTATCAAAGTTTTGATTGAGGTATTGGTTTCGCCAATCAAGGAATTTACCTTTAATTATCGTCCATTATATCATACGTTTGCATAAGTCTAAAGACTTAGTATTTCGGATAATTACCACAAAAGTAGCGCATGGAATTAAAGCTAATTCGCCCTTAAGATGATTTTGTACATTTATAGCCTACTTGGTAACTCCAATTTGAATCGCACAAAGAAGCGGAGAATTTGGTCAGCGCTGAAGCAATAACCTCCTTCTTTCGGGTCACAATTTAATGCACTCCCCTCCTTGTACCCATCTTATAGTTTGTCAAAATTGGATGAGCCGTTCTCACTATTTGTACCAAAACCATCAATCAATTAAACTTATTGAAAATTTAACTCTTCAAAAACAAATCAAATTTCACAATTTTTTAGTCCAATTTATTTTTCTATTCAAAATTACCCTTTGCTTAAAACTTGTCGCACATAATAAACAAACAAGTAACAATAAAAAATAAACAACTAAAACAATGCCGACATAACTAACAATTAATACGTGTAAACAAGTAACCACATGCAACTTATTTGATAAAACATATTGATAATCAATATCTAGGTTAATTAATGTATATATTAACCAGGGCTTTCACTCACACAATTGAAAGTGAGCCACATACATCGACGAATCGATTGCGTACGCCTTAATTAAAATATACCAAATTGCACATAATTAATTCATTAATATTATTGAGGTATTCCCCAATTCAAGATTTATCAAAACAACAAACATGTGTATAAGACTTAACAATTAATTTCTTGCATAACCAATCTTAACAATTAAATATATATCGACAATAATCCATGCCAAACATGCACGTTTTCATGGATTTAACATAACAATTTGTTCACGTTGTCACAAGATCGCATATAATTCCATGTCACATAACACTTTATTCATGAATTTATCACTTAACAAATATATTAATTCTAGGTTTCGATATAGATAACATAACAATTAATATAAACCATAAAAAAATTAAAGAAATCGACTAAAAAAATTTAGGTATCGACCCATAAAAAAATTTTGGTCGATTAAAAAAAATTAAAAACAATCAGGGCAAAAGCCCTAACCCTAAAATTATGGTTTACATAATCATGACCAAAACCCTAGAATAATCATATCAAACAACATACAATATTCGTTTTTTACGTGTTTAATCATTAATTACTCATTAAACAAGGCTCGTGAAGCCGCTGTTGGAATTATATAACATGACTATCATATATAAAACACATAAAACATCATAGAAACATGCGGAAGCGTATAGGAACGAATAACATAAACATAAAATATGCGTACCTTTTTTATTCTAGCCGAACAAGAATCAATTCCACAAAACTAGCAATTTAGATGAACCTTAATTAGGGTTTATAGGATTACAAGAATTACCCCTTACCTTTTTGTAATTCAATCCAAGATATAATCAATAGTGTGATTATATCATGTTCTTGTACACACGTACTAATACCAAGTTAATGTTATGCTAGTAATTAAAACACAAAACAATTTGTTAATTGGAAAACAAGTCCAATCGACCCTAAAATGGTTTTGGTCGATCGAATCACCAAAGAAAAGACAAGAGAAAAGATTAGGGTATTGTGTGTGCACAAAAGGTGAAAAACAAATTACCCTTAGCCTTGTATTTATACTAAAAGAAACTTAGAGCTCAAGTTTGATTAGGATTAGGAAACCTAATCCTAACCCACGACCGGCCATACACCCTTATGGGTTTCCGGAACCTTCTTGACTTCTAATTTCAATTTTAGTCATTTCCTTTAACACATAACGACCATTAGTCCATTACGTTTAATTATTTAACATTCGTTATTCATTTCATGTAATTAATAATTAAATATAACGTTTTATATATTAATTATTATTCGTTAACTCTTCATACGTAAAGTGTGCAATCTCGTGATCTCGAGTTCGATCCTAACTCACGACTACTAATTTATATCCATAAAACTAACAGATTATCATATCCTCTTCTTAATTAGTGCGTTGTATTTCGTGTGGTCATAGGGGGTACCTAATTCCCTATTCTATGAATTGTAACTCTCCTCTAGACTGTCCAGGGATCGCCATGTACCGTAGTATCTCCCCCGAATACTCTATTATCCTAAAGCTACAACTTACGCAATAAACACAACGATGGCTCAAGTGCACTCTCAAGCTTTATGCTATTTAGGACGTTCAAGCTCGCAACAATTAAAGAAGAAGCCAATTTTCCTTACTCTAGCATCTACCAATCAAGAATGGAGACAACCTAACAATAATTAACAACTAGGTTTCATAGATCTAAGCAAACACAATAGTAATTTAGCTACTCATGTTAAATAAGCATGCATACACACAAACAATTAAACATAGGGTAGACATGATGATATGATGGATTAACAAACTTATCTTATGATGTAAATAAGGGTTTGGAACCCTAAAATACTTTCCAAGTCGGACTACACACGAGTCAGGGTTTGCTCTCCAAAATTCTGCCTCTTTAAATGAAGAAAAATCAAATTCTATATATAGATTTACAAGTGCGACGACATCTCCTTTTGCTGATGACGCCGTGTGGTCGCCGTCTTTAGGGTTTCGTTTAGGCCAAGTCATCGTTGGGACGGCGTCAGTTGATGAGTGTGACGCTGTCTGTCTTCATGAAGGACGTCGTCTTGAGAGGTTTCTTGGACGTCTGGTGTAGAAAATAAGGGAGACGCCTTCCAGATTTTAGGCGTGACGTCGTCATGCTTTAGAACCTCTTTTTCACCTAAGTCGTCGCTTGCATTCTAATTAGAAAACTTCCTGAGGGACGGCGTCGCCCTTTGGTTGGGACGTTATCAGGCTTGCAGAATTGCCTTGGATCTTGACTTTGCCTTTTTCTTCATGTTTTCGTTCCTTTTCGTTCAAATATGCTTCATTCCAGCATTTTGCTTCCAAAAGACCTAAAATGTGAAAAGGAACGATTTTAAGTAGTAACAGGTATAAAATGTGTCGATTTAAGGCTTAAATGAGCCCGTATATTTTAAATCATTATCAAAGCACTTGTTAAATTTATCCACATCAAACTATCAAAGTTATACAGTAGTTAATTCAAGCCCATATTATGTTGTTTTGTGGCAATGAGAGCTGTTGTAATTTGTAAAAGATGATTAGACAAAGAAAAGAAATAATGAAAGAAATAAAAACATGTATTAGGTTTTTTAAAATGTGTAGTGCTATTTAGACTCACAACATATACGTGAATACATGCCTAATGCATAAATCACTTGTACAATTGTATTATGTACTTAAACACGAAAACATTGATATTCTATCCAATCAAATTGCATGATTAAAGTCAAAGTTATTAACATAATTTCTTGCATATAATCTTCATTTTGAGTTAGACTTGATTAATCATTGACGATTATTTCAAATCAAAGTAGGTTATATTATGATGATCGCTCTCTTTTATATAAGACAATGTAACTAGTCATGTTGAAATTAACTTAAAAAACTTAATCCATGTTGAGAATGTTATCGAGTAAGTTATGCATCGACTTTCATACTTGTTATTGATCCTAACACTAATATATTTTTTTTGTAAGGCAATAATTTATAATGTATAAGATTCCATAAAAGAGAAAAACAAAATACAATACAAGACATCATTACTCAATTAAACAAGCTAATTAAAAGAGAAACTTACATAAAGAAAATACAAGGACAATCTAAATAAACAAATCAAACTTTTACATATCACGACAAAACTAGCTTTTTGTTTTGAACAAAACTAAACTCACAAGGGGCTTCAATCCCCTTCATTTTCACTGCAACGTTAGCTTTCTCTCTCCAGCGACCTTAAGGCGATTGGGTGCCCCAGTAAGGGCGACCATGATCATTTTTTTTAAACATTTTTAACACAAAATAAAAGTTCATTAATAATTAGAATGTTACATAACAATTCTAATAAAATAAAAACATTAAGAAACTTATTAAAACATTACAACACTTATTAAAAATCTAGGTTGTGGCGTGCCTTGATCGAGTCTTTGATTTCCTGCATTTTTTGTTGTTGTAGTGCGGGCAAAGATGGGTCGATTGGCGTGCAATAGAATATGATGTCTTTATCATATTTCTTTTGTCGCTCAAATTCAAGTTTTTCTTGTTCTAGTGCCAATCTTTTGTCTTCCATTTCTGATTTCTTTTGCTCCAGCTCTAACTCCTTTTGCCTTTGATCCAGCTCTTTCTTCTTCAAGTCATAGTATCCGTCTGCCAGCTCCTTCTTATGTCTGAATGCCTTGGACTTAATGCTTTTCCATTTCTCGGCAACACCTTGCATATAGCTAGCTTTGGAACATTTCGAAGATTTCTTTTTATTCTTCTTAGCGGTATCACGACCAATTGGTCGCTCAGGCACAGGAACAGGCACATCCGAGTGCACATCCGAGTCGGTTTCAGAAGTCCTTGCTTTTTTTCGACTCTCATCTTGGCTTAAAAAAGCCGGCATCTCATTATCCTTCCAAACCGAATGGTCCCTCAAAATTTCCCAACAATGCTCCAATACAAATGCATGATTACACACTAGTTGGTATTCATCACACGCTCGTCTATAAACAGTGAGGTCATTCTCACCACTTCCGTAATTCTTGTAAGCATTGTTGTAAATGGCACAAAGTTGACCAACTCTAGGACGAATCCTATTTTCCCACTTGGTAATGATAGAGTTGTACGTTCTTTCTGCACCGACCTCCTTTTCAAAGTAAGCAATGACTTTCTGCCAAAATCCCTTAGCATTTTGGTTGTTTCCCGTTATACTATTCTCGGATACATCACACCAAGTATTGCACAACGCGATCTCTTCTTCTTTTGTCCAAAGCGACGAATCATTCTTGGTTTCTTTCTCGACAACCTTCTTCTTCGCCTTTGTAGCTCGTTTCTTCGGTTTGACCGGTGACGCCTCTTCCGAAATAGTCTTCTCCTCATCATTCGTAACCGAATTGTGATACGATCCATGTGCCGAACCTTGACCTGAACCGTGATATTCTTGAGTCGGATAACCCGAACCGGTTCCAACATAAAAATCAGGATTGGTGTATAATTGTTCTTCGAAATCAAAAGCATCAAGATTGATACGGTTAACCGGAGAATATTGTTGATAATTTGAATATGAAGACATTGATGAATCCATTGTTGGATGATACACCGATTCGGGTGAACCATATATAGATTGTTGGCTTCGACAGGGAGTGGCTTTATTGTTGTTGTTGTTGGATGTTTTGATACGGTGGAACAAATGGACGATTTATAAGATGGTTTATAAAAAATGGATTGTTAGTTTGTTGTTGTGGAGCGTGTTGGGATTGATAATCGAAAGAAGCGGGTCGGAAATTAAGGCATGGTGAGACACCGGTTAACCGGAAATTCGGATCCGGTGTTAAAATATGCGGGACGTTTTGTTGGGTTTATTGATTTGATGAAATAAAACAAGAAGAATGAAACAAGAAGGACTCAAAGTGACACAGATGAAACCTACAAAAAGATGGAAGGACTTGCTTGCAAAAGAAGATATATTATTTAGTCATTCGTAGAGATTTGTAAACCCTAATCCTCTAGTATATAAAGAGGACATGGGTGTAGGTTTTATATACAAGTCTTCCAATATGTAGTCGACTAAAGGTGTGTGTGTGTAACCTAAGGCGTGTAGTTTATTGTAAACGCCTAGGTTATTTGTTTACCTCCAAGATCTAAGGTGTCTTAGATCCCTGTTACAGTTAGGTAACACGTATTATTCTGATCAAATAATATTTGGAGGAGATTGGGTGAAAGTAAAACCTTGTGTCAATAATAATGATGTTTTGATTTATTCTGCTGTACATCTTATCGTTATCATTGTTATTGTTAAACCCTAATGCTCTAAATGATCCAAGGAGTCCTATCAAACTCCACACGTTTTGTGCCAATCGGGATTTTCGGCCTTTTTGTTGTGGTATTTTCTTAGACATTTTGATAGAGATGATTATGAGATTTTTGATAGAGAGGATTGTGAGATTTGTGAATTTAGTGTGTATTTATAGGGTAGTTTTTTTTTTTTTTTTCTTTTTCTTTTTTTTTGAACCAATATTTTCAACGGTAGGATTATTAATTCCTCACCGACATTTTTTGCATATTAAATGTCCACACAATTCGATCGCCTATACGACCGAGATGGGTAAATATTGTTGTTCGATCGATTTCCCACACTAATGTGAACGACAGGTGATCGATCGTCTTGATCGATCGAACCACCTTACTGCGTCCAGCCTAATATAACTTGTATTATTTGAAATCAACTTAAAAAAGATCACCATGTTTTACTGGAGTGGACCAATAAGTCAATGGGAACTTTTTATTTTTTATTTTTTATTTTTTATTTTTTATTTTTTTTTCAAAATTATAGAAGCATTCTGAAAAGCTTTTAATAGGTTTTCTCTAAAATAATATAGAATATTATACGCATGATAGGTTATTATAAATAAACGCACTTTCATTAGTTATCTAGATTATTAAGTGTTGGAAACAAGGCTAACATAACTGACGCCAAGACCGCACAATACGCTTGTAGAAACAAGTTCTTGACGACAAGAAACTCACTTCCTCTACGATCTCGATCTCAAACACAATGCATTCTAAGACAACACAATATATCAAGTCTACAATGTATAACCAGTGATCAACTTCAAATCAGAAGGATCATGAAAATGTTGGAGTGAATAATTTTGTTTGACTTGCATTCCATTAATGATAGATGGAGGCAGATTCATATCTCACTTTCTTTTAGTCGAAAATTTCATATATATCCAAACATGCATTAAAACATTGTATATATATATATTTAATACATGCACTTTGGGTATATACGAAATTAATCATTAAAGTAAGGTGATATATCAAATTATTCCATGATAATTTACAATATATAATGACTAAAAAATATTCTAGAAGTGGGTTAAGCCTAAACAATAACTAAGCCCATAATACAATATAGATATCGACTAGCACACCCCTGCAGTTGGAGCGGGAGGAGACCGAATGCTCAAGCTGGTACGAAACTTCTTAAACAAATCTGAAGTCAAGCCTTTGGTGAATATATCCGCATACTGATAACAAGAAGGTAGAAAGAAGAGCACTTTAAAAAGGGGTGTTCGTCTGGATGAAGGCTTTAATGATAATAATCTTCAGTTTCTATTCCCCATTCAAGTTTCTCTATCTTTTCCAAGCAAGCACTAATATCATTTACTTTGAGGTAGCAAGAATTGTAGAGCCACTTTAAAAAAGTGTGTTCTTCTGGAGGGAGACTATCATGATAATTTACTTCAATCGAAAGAGTCGCACTATAAGGGAATGGTTTTTTATGACCAATGATATCACATTGAGTACGAATCACATCTAGATTGAGAACTTTAATGATCGGGGTGACGTTGTCTACACTCAACATAAGCTTCATGAAAATATAAACCATCCGATAACAGAAGTTTGTATTTGTGCCTTCCATCTTTTTAACTTATATCATTTGAACCGCCGGGAGGAATTAGTCATTGTGTTGTCGTAGGTTTTCAGCTTCCTTATTGGTGTAAGGGTAACATCTAAAGCCATGATATCAGGGATCGCGTCTAGATCGAGAATTTTTTGGCCATGGTGTTGCCTACTCTCACACGTAGATATTCCTCCAATTAAACAATGGAACCCTCCTCTAACTGATTGATTTTTTCAACGTACAATCAATGTTGGATCGATATACTTTAATCAAACTAAACTAGCTTGTTAAGGTTTAATAACCTCGGATAAATCCTAAGTTATTAACAAAGAAACACTGAGCAATCTTTATTAAGTACGCGGAATTTACTTAACAAAGCTAAGAAGAAAACTTTATTAACAAACTCTAAATCTGCTTATTATGCAGATACTCTAATACAACTCTAAGATATTCGAACTTTTCTCTAAACTCTTAATTCGTAAACTCTAAAACTCTTTTTCTGAAATCGTACCTCTAATGCCAATCTAGGAGTCCTTTTATAGGCTCAAGGATATCCTAGTCGGTTTACAATTGATAACCTTGTACGACAAGTAATCTAAACATGGAATACAATGCTTTCCATAAACGAATATAACAGTTCTTCTGTCCTAGCAGCACTTTGACTTCACCTTGCAGTACTTTGACTTTATCTTTAGCAGTACTTTGACTCTTTGACTTCTTCCAGCACTTTGCAGTTTCCAGTACTTTCATATCTGCAGTACTTTGATGTCTTCAGCACTTTCATATCCCAACAATCCTCCCCTAACTTGAATTCTACTTGCTTGACTTCAAGTTCCTTTGTGAATATATCTTTAATAGCTTCATCTTTAAAATGGATTGTTCTTTAGTCTTTAGATTATATCTCTGTAGAATCTGTGCTTTTGTCAAAGTATCTCTTAGAATTGTTTTCTTCACAGCAGCATTCAGCAATCTCCATCTTTTCAGCAACACAGCAACATATGACAATGTGTACAATAATTCAAGTTTAAGTTGCATACTATTCTCATCACATCTAAGTGAATCATTGAAAATTCAATGGATTTAGAACTCTTTACCAAAGCCATTATCTTTGGAGTAGCCAAATGTTTTGGTGTGTAAGACCATGGTACATTGATAACCATATGATTTTTAGCAAACCATCAGCTATCAACAGATTTGTTTTGTCTTTACCAAAAGCTGTACCCTTCTGGACTAGTTAGTTCTTTTATCTAATGGTGAACTAATTACCAAAAATGGTTTTTCCACTGCCTTTACCACAAGCCATTTCTTGTGGGCTAGCCAACTCTTCACATTACTGATATGGTGAGTTGATGACCATCCAACTTATTAGCAAGTTGTCAACTAAAAACGGATTTGATATATCTTTACCAGAGCCGTTTGCTCATGGATTAGTCAATCCTTTTGTAACCATGGTGGATTGATAACCTATTGATGTTATCATCACAAAAACCATTTATTCAACCTTTACTTCAAAAATATTTATTATTTAGCAAAAAGGTTCATCTAAAAATTTCTTAACTGGTTTAGTTCAGCAGACAGTACTTTGATGAAAGTACTGTCTGACTAGCAGTACTTTGAATAAAAGTACTGATATATCAAAAAGTAATTATTCAAATATCATTCATACCAGTTAAAGATCATTCTCAGCAATGGTAGTCCAGTCTATAAACAAATTGATCACCATGCAAGCAGTTTCATCATCCTCTTCTACTTCCATCCCATGCTCTAGCATTCTTCTCATTAGATCAACTGTAAGAGGGTATCTTCTTTCTGCAAACATGTGAATCATTGTTCCATTTTCTAGCTCCAAGACATGAACTCCAGATTCTTCAAAAAATCTCCAGCAAACTATTTCCCAGTTTCCTTGATCCTTCCAAATATCATCAGTACTTTCTTCATCAGTTTCCCACATAGTTATGAGATCCCCTTGCAAAACCAATCCAATCCCTTCTAATGGATTTTCTTCAAAATAAGTCTTCACAGCATGATATAAGTAGAATAGATCTACTCTGTCTATGATATGCAGCAAGTCCCATAGCCTTTTAAAAACTCTGAAACTTTTATCTTCTTTGTGAAAAACCATGTAATCTCCATTCTTAGATTTCTCAACTTTGAAAGCACTGATCTTTGATCTGTTCATCTTCATGTCATTATCTTCCTTGGTATAATCAAAATCTACTATTCTGAGATAATTCTTCAATTCATCAACAGTCTCAGATCTTAATTCAACCTTCTCTTTCTTTGAAAACTGAACATCTGTAGCTTCAGTTTTTCTTTTTCTCTTTAAGCTTTTCTTCCTTTCAGCTTCAGTCCAATAAGCTTCTTCTCTAAAATCTTTAATGCCTGCAACATCTTTCTTATAAGCTTCTCTCTCAGCATCATATAATCTCTTCATATCCACATAATTTAGCTTTTGCAATCCTTTAAATCCTCTGCCTTTTAAGTATGCCATCATTGCATTCCTTTCTTTAGCCAAATTAGGTCTTCTTGACATGAATCTAACAGGTGTTGGAGACTGTAAAGGTTCAACAGCTTCAGCATCCAATTCATCTTGTACTTTTTGAGTTGCTTCTCTATTTAGAGCTTCTTGAGCTTCTTGTTCTTCTCTATCTTTAGCATCTAACTCTTCTTGAACTTTTCTAGCAGCAGCTTCATTCCTAGCCACTTCAAATTCTCTAAGTTCTGCCAAAGTGAGTTTCTTTTTCTTAACTTCAACCAAAATACCTTTCTCCTTGTCTTTTGGATCAATTGTAGGTTGATCAGTTCTTGGTTGTTCTTCTTCTTGTGCTTCTCTAATAGTAACTCCTCCTCTTGGTTGTGACAGATCAAGAATTGTAGCAACTAATTCATCATCACTTGGTGAATAAATAGGTTTAAATCTAGGTTCCTCCTCTTCCTCTATAACAACAGTAGAAGGACCAGCTTCTTCTTCAAAATTCAAAACCCTTGGAGTTATTGGTGTTATAACATCTGGCCTAGATGTATCATAAAGCTCAGTACTTTGATGTTCAGTACTTTGTTCATCAGTACCTTGAACTTGTACTTCTTCTTCTTGTTCCTCAGAAAAATCTTCTTTCTTCTTCAAAACATCTTCTTCGGATTCTTTTGTCTTCATAGCATCTTCTTTCAAATTTTCTTTGTCTAAATTCCTCCCCAAGTTGACAGAAGATGATTTAGGAACCTTCTTCCTTTTAAATTCCTTACGAAGTGCCTTACGACGTTTATTCTCCTCCTTTACCCATAAGTTGAAACCTTGAATATAGGGTTTAACAAAATTTCTTAACCAGAAGTAGTTTCGCTTCAACTTCCTAATAGTTTTAGCTTGACGCTCAACAGTCTTGTTCAATCTAGCAAGCGCCCTTGTTAAAGCATAGTTATCCATTGTTAGACCTTCACGAGGAATCGTAGTAGCAGCACCTTGAACCTCTGAAACAGAACGTTGTGGAGAGGGAGTAGGTGTGCGCTCAATATCAACTTGAACCTCATGATCTGAAGAATCAGCACCTTGTAATGATGCAACACCTTCACCAGATGCAGTACCTTGTGAAGCAGTACTTGCAGATGCAGTACTTTTTGAAGCAGTACTTGCAGATGCAGTACTTTGTGAAGCAGCACTGTGTGAAGCAGTACCTTCACTTTCTTCATCCTCTTCAGCACGTACAGCTTGAACAACTTCCATCATGGAAGTAGTTAAGGGAATATCGCCACCTCTGAATAAATCACTGGGCCTAGCCATGAATGTATAGATTTTGGCTTGTTGCACAATAACAGGTAGTAAAGCAGTAGGTTTAGGAATATCAGCCAATTGCTTGTTTAGAAAAACCTGTATAAATCTTGGGTACATCAACCAAGTAGCCCCAGAGGATATATGAGAGAGCATTCCATCCAAAATAAGCCGTGAAAAGTTAAAGACTCTATCCGTAGCTAAGCCAACCACTGCAGATGCAATATTTGAACCAAACTGCTCCCAAGAAGTGCTTTTAGAACTTATGCAATGAAGCAAGACATGGATCAAAAACTTCCATTGAGGACAGAATAAGGCCTTCTTAAAAGTTTGTTCAGTCAAAGAACCTTCATAACCCAGATTACTAAAAGTATCCCAAATCAGTTGCTTGTCAAATCTAATAGCCCCATCTTCATCTTCAAATAATAAATCTGCGCGAATAGAAGCTTCAGTAATCTTAATAGTCTTTCCAGCAACTGAGGATCTAATATAATATTCATCCTCCTCCATATTCTCTCTAGCATTAGCCCAAAATTCTTGAATCCATGGTTCAATAACATCCGGCTCCACTAAAAGAGCATAACTAATAGGCGACCCAGTAAGGTAATCAATGATATCATAAAATGCCACATTTGCCTCAGTCTTATCCAAATTAGCCACCATATTGTGCTTCGAAATAGTTAAACGATTCACCATTGTTGAAAGAGTGAGCACAATAGAAAGATTGTATTGAATAATATGGTAATTGGAAGATAAGTATGGAAAAGATGTGAAGTAATAATATGAGAGGGAAAATCGGAAAGAAGTTATTTATAGGTGAGATTTGAAAAATCACAGCCTAAATAACAAAGTTACCGTTATTACCAATTACCCTTCAATATTACCGTTGGAACAGTACTTTAATACGACAAACAGTACTTTCCACATAAGCAGTACTTTCCCAAGCAGTACTTTCTCAAGCAGTACTTTCAGGAAATACAGTACTTTGCCAAATGCCTTTATAGAAACTAAGTATAAACTAACATCCTCCCCTCAAACAATACATAGGACTATATCTAACACCTTATAGTCCTCCCCTTAAACATAGCTTAGTAGTTAATCATTCCAATGCTCACGACCAAGTGATTGAATCGTGACACATCAAAACCTTTGGTGAGTAGATCAGCTACATTATCATCCGTGTGAACTTTAACCACATTAATGAGCCTATGCTCATAACAGTCTCTGATAAAATGATGCCTAATCTTAATATGCTTTGTTTTGGAATGATACACAGGATTCTTCACAATACAAATAGTACTCTCATTATCAATATTGATAGGAGTATTCTTAAAGTTGAACCCATAATCCAAGAGTTGATTCTGCATCCATAAAACTTGACCACAACAACTTGCAGCAGCTACATATTCAGCTTCAGTAGATGATGTTGCTGCAATTGTCTGCTTTTTGCATTGCCATGAGACTAACCTTCTGCCAAGATATTGGCATCCACCAGTTGTGGATCTTCTATCATAGTTATCACCTGCATAGTCACTATCTGAAAAAGCTTCTAAGTGAAAAGGTGACTCTTTAGGATACCACAACCCCAACTTAGGTTGTTGTTTCAAATAACAGAATATTCTCTTGACAGCATTCAGGTGAGAGATCTTTGGTGAAACTTGATATCTGGCACATAAACAAACTGCAAACATGATATCAGGCCTTGATGCAGTAAGATACATAAGAGAGCCAATCATAGATCTATATAACTTGACTTCAACAGGTTGTCCATCTTCATCTTTTCCCAATGAATTGATAGATTTAATTGGTGTAGTAACAGCCTTCATATCATCAAAATTAAACTTCTTAAGTATGTCTGTAACATACTTTTCTTGGCTAATAAAAATTCCTTCCTTGGACTGCTTAACCTGAAGTCCTAAAAAGAATGTTAACTCCCCCATTGAACTCATTTGAAATTCCTTCTGCATCAGCTGTGGTCCATAGCAATACTAAACTCCCTTTTTGCTGTGGTCCTTAACAAGCTAGTTTAGTTTAGTTTGATTAAAGTATATCGAATCAAGACAATGAACAAGGTAAAGGTCTTGATTGGATGTTTGATCTTGAGATTTTATCTCCTTCAATGAATTATGTACCTGTTAGAGAAGAAAATCAACCTTTGCATAATGAAGAAGATATTCAGTATGTTGTTCATGATATTCATCTTAGACCTGATGCTATTCCTGATAAAGATCCTATGAGTCCAAAACAAAGTACTGATGTTCCTAAGCAAAGTACTGATTCGCCAAAACAAAGTACTGTTGCTCCACAATCCTCATTATCTGCTGAGGATCAATCTATTCAAGAGGAACTTAATCAGATGCTTCTTCAAGATGTATTAGCACATTCTTACACAGATGAACAAAGGAGAGCTTATGAAGAGGCAAAGAAGAAGAACAAGACTGCAGAGTTCTCTTACAGTACTGCAGAGTTCTTTAATCGATCCATCTATATAACTTGTTGGATCGATATACTTTAATCAAACTAAACTAGCTTGTTAAGGTTTAATAACCTCGGATAAATCCTAAGTTATTAACAAAGAAACACTGAGCAATCTTTATTAAGTACGCGGAATTTACTTAACAAAGCTAAGAAGAAAACTTTATTAACAAACTCTAAATCTGCTTATTATGCAGATACTCTAATACAACTCTAAGATATTCGAACTTTTCTCTAAACTCTTAATTCGTAAACTCTAAAACTCTTTTTCTGAAATCGTACCTCTAATGCCAATCTAGGAGTCCTTTTATAGGCTCAAGGATATCCTAGTCGGTTTACAATTGATAACCTTGTACGACAAGTAATCTAAACATGGAATACAATGCTTTCCATAAACGAATATAACAGTTCTTCTGTCCTAGCAGCACTTTGACTTCACCTTGCAGTACTTTGACTTTATCTTTAGCAGTACTTTGACTCTTTGACTTCTTCCAGCACTTTGCAGTTTCCAGTACTTTCATATCTGCAGTACTTTGATGTCTTCAGCACTTTCATATCCCAACAATCCTCCCCTAACTTGAATTCTACTTGCTTGACTTCAAGTTCCTTTGTGAATATATCTTTAATAGCTTCATCTTTAAAATGGATTGTTCTTTAGTCTTTAGATTATATCTCTGTAGAATCTGTGCTTTTGTCAAAGTATCTCTTAGAATTGTTTTCTTCACAGCAGCATTCAGCAATCTCCATCTTTTCAGCAACACAGCAACATATGACAATGTGTACAATAATTCAAGTTTAAGTTGCATACTATTCTCATCACATCTAAGTGAATCATTGAAAATTCAATGGATTTAGAACTCTTTACCAAAGCCATTATCTTTGGAGTAGCCAAATGTTTTGGTGTGTAAGACCATGGTACATTGATAACCATATGATTTTTAGCAAACCATCAGCTATCAACAGATTTGTTTTGTCTTTACCAAAAGCTGTACCCTTCTGGACTAGTTAGTTCTTTTATCTAATGGTGAACTAATTACCAAAAATGGTTTTTCCACTGCCTTTACCACAAGCCATTTCTTGTGGGCTAGCCAACTCTTCACATTACTGATATGGTGAGTTGATGACCATCCAACTTATTAGCAAGTTGTCAACTAAAAACGGATTTGATATATCTTTACCAGAGCCGTTTGCTCATGGATTAGTCAATCCTTTTGTAACCATGGTGGATTGATAACCTATTGATGTTATCATCACAAAAACCATTTATTCAACCTTTACTTCAAAAATATTTATTATTTAGCAAAAAGGTTCATCTAAAAATTTCTTAACTGGTTTAGTTCAGCAGACAGTACTTTGATGAAAGTACTGTCTGACTAGCAGTACTTTGAATAAAAGTACTGATATATCAAAAAGTAATTATTCAAATATCATTCATACCAGTTAAAGATCATTCTCAGCAATGGTAGTCCAGTCTATAAACAAATTGATCACCATGCAAGCAGTTTCATCATCCTCTTCTACTTCCATCCCATGCTCTAGCATTCTTCTCATTAGATCAACTGTAAGAGGGTATCTTCTTTCTGCAAACATGTGAATCATTGTTCCATTTTCTAGCTCCAAGACATGAACTCCAGATTCTTCAAAGAATCTCCAGCAAACTATTTCCCAGTTTCCTTGATCCTTCCAAATATCATCAGTACTTCTTTCATCAGTTTCCCACATGGTTATGAGATCCCCTTGTAAAACCAATCCAATCCCTTCTAATGGATTATCTTCAAAATAAGTCTTACTAGCATGATACAAGTAGAATAGATCTACTCTGTCTATGATATGCAGCAAAGTCCCATAGCCGTTTAAAAACTCTGAAACTTTTATCTTCTTTGTGAAAAACCATGTAATCTCCATTCTTAGATTTCTCAACTTTAAAAGCACTGATCTTTGATCTGTTCATCTTCATGTCATTATCTTCATCTGTATAATCAAAATCTACCACTCTGAGATAATTCTTCAATTCATCACTAGTCTCAGATCTTAATTCAACCTTCTCTTTCTTTGAAAACTGAACATCTGTAGCTTCAGTTTTTCTTTTTCTCTTTAAGCTTTTCTTCCTTTCAGCTTCAGTCCAATAAGCTTCTTCTCTAAAATCTTTAATGCCTGCAACATCTTTCTTATAAGCTTCTCTCTCAGCATCATATAATCTCTTCATATCCACATAATTTAGCTTTTGCAATCCTTTAAATCCTCTGCCTTTTAAGTATGCCATCATTGCATTCCTTTCTTTAGCCAAATTAGGTCTTCTTGACATGAATCTAACAGGTGTTGGAGACTGTAAAGGTTCAACAGCTTCAGCATCCAATTCATCTTGTACTTTTTGAGCTGCTTCTCTATTTAGAGCTTCTTGAGCTTCTTGTTCTTCTCTATCTTTAGCATCTAACTCTTCTTGAACTTTTCTAGCAGCAGCTTCATTCCTAGCCACTTCAAATGCTCTAAGTTCTGCCAAAGTGAGTTTCTTCTTCTTAACTTCAACCAAAATACCTTTTCCCTTGTCTTTTGGATCAATTGCAGGTTGATCAGTTCTTGGTTGTTCTTCTTCTTGTGCTTCTCTAATAGTAAGTCCTCCTCTTGGTTGTGACAGATCAAGAATTGTAGCAACTAATTCATCATCACTTGGTGAATAAATAGGTTTAAATCTAGGTTCCTCCTCTTCCTCTATAACAACAGTAGAAGGACCAGCTTCTTCTTCAAAATTCAAAACCCTTGGAGTTATTGGTGTTATAACATCTGGCCTAGATGTATCATGAAGCTCAGTACTTTGATGTTCAGTACTTTGTTCATCAGTACCTTGAACTTGTACTTCTTCTTCTTGTTCCTCAGAAAAATCTTCTTTCTTCTTCAAAACATCTTCTTCAGATTCTTTTGTCTTCATAGCATCTTCTTTCAAATTTTCTTTGTCTAAATTCCTCCCCAAGTTGACAGAAGATGATTTAGGAACCTTCTTCCTTTTCAATTCCTTACGAAGTGCCTTACGACGTCTATTCTCCTCCTTTACCCATAAGTTGAAACCTTGAATATAGGGTTTAACAAAATTTCTTAACCAGAAGTAGTTTCGCTTCAACTTCCTAATAGTTTTAGCTTGACGCTCAACAGTCTTGTTCAATCTAGCAAGCGCCCTTGTTAAAGCATAGTTATCCATTGTTAGACCTTCACGAGGAATTGTAGTAGCAACACCTTGAACCTCTGAAACAGAACGTTGTGGAGAGGGAGTAGGTGTGCGCTCAATATCAACTTGAACCTCATGATCTGAAGAATCAGCACCTTGTAATGATGCAACACCTTCACCAGATGCAGTACCTTGTGAAGCAGTACTTGCAGATGCAGTACTTTTTGAAGTAGTACTTGCAGATGCAGGACTTTGTGAAGCAGCACTGTGTGAAGCAGTACCCTGTGAAGAAGCAGTACCTTCACTTTCTTCATCCTCTTCAGCACGTACAGCTTGAACAACTTCCATCATGGAAGTAGTTAAGGGAATATCGCCACCTCTGAATAAATCACTGCGCCTAGCCATGAATGTATAGATTTTGGCTTGTTGCACAATAACAGGTAGTAAAGCAGTAGGTTTAGGAATATCAGCCAATTGCTTGTTTAGAAAAACTTGTATAAATCTTGGGTACATCAACCAAGTAGCCCCAGAGGATATATGAGAGAGCATTCCATCCAAAATAAGCTGTGAAAAGTTAAAGACTCTATCCGTAGCTAAGCCAACCACTGCAGATGCAATATTTGAACCAAACTGCTCCCAAGAAGTGCTTTTAGAACTTATGCAATGAAGCAAGACATGGATCAAAAACTTCCATTGAGGACAGAATAAGGCCTTCTTAAAAGTTTGTTCAGTCAAAGAACCTTCATAACCCAGATTACTAAAAGTATCCCAAATCAGTTGCTTGTCAAATCTAATAGCCCCATCTTCATCTTCAAATAATAAATCTGCGCGAATAGAAGCTTCAGTAATCTTAATAGTCTTTCCAGCAACTGAGGATCTAATATAATATTCATCCTCCTCCATATTCTCTCTAGCATTAGCCCAAAATTCTTGAATCCATGGTTCAATAACATCCGGCTCCACTAAAAGAGCATAACTAATAGGCGACCCAGTAAGATAATCAATGATATCATAAAATGCCACATTTGCCTCAGTCTTATCCAAATTAGCCACCATATTGTGCTTCGAAATAGTTAAACGATTCACCATTGTTGAAAGAGTGAGCACAATTAGAAAGATTATATCGAATAATGAAGAGATGGTAATTAGAAGATAAGTATGGAAAAGATGTGAAGTAATAATATGAGAGGGAAAATCGGAAAGAAGTTATTTATAGGTGAGATTTGAAAAATCACAGCCTAAATAACAAAGTTACCGTTATTACCAATTACCCTTCAATATTACCGTTGGAACAGTACTTTAATACGACAAACAGTACTTTCCACATAAGCAGTACTTTCCCAAGCAGTACTTTCTCAAGCAGTACTTTCAGGAAATACAGTACTTTGCCAAATGCCTTTATAGAAACTAAGTATAAACTAACATCCTCCCCTCAAACAATACACAGGACTATATCTAACACCTTATAGTCCTCCCCTTAAACATAGCTTAGTAGTTAATCATTCCAATGCTCACGACCAAGTGATTGAATCGTGACACATCAAAACCTTTGGTGAGTAGATCAGCTACATTATCATCCGTGTGAACTTTAACCACATTAATGAGCCTATGCTCATAACAGTCTCTGATAAAATGATGCCTAATCTGAATATGCTTTGTTTTGGAATGATACACAGGATTATTCACAATACAAATAGTACTCTCATTATCAATATTGATAGGAGTATTCTTAAAGTTGAACCCATAATCCAAGAGTTGATTCTGCATCCATAAAACTTGACCACAACAACTTGCAGCAGCTACATATTCAGCTTCAGTAGATGATGTTGCTGCAATTGTCTGCTTTTTGCATTGCCATGAGACTAACCTTCTGCCAAGATATTGGCATCCACCAGTTGTGGATCTTCTATCATAGTTATCACCTGCATAGTCACTATCTGAAAAAGCTTCTAAGTGAAAAGGTGACTCTTTAGGATACCACAACCCCAACTTAGGTTGTTGTTTCAAATAACAGAATATTCTTTTGACAGCATTCAGGTGAGAGATCTTTGGTGAAACTTGATATCTGGCACATAAACAAACTGCAAACATGATATCAGGCCTTGATGCAGTAAGATACATAAGAGAGCCAATCATAGATCTATATAACTTGACTTCAACAGGCTGTCCATCTTCATCTTTTCCCAATGAATTGATAGATTTAATTGGTGTAGTAACAGCCTTCATATCATCAAAATTAAACTTCTTAAGTATGTCTGTAACATACTTGTCTTGGCTAATAAAAATTCCTTCCTTGGACTGCTTAACCTGAAGTCCTAAAAAGAATGTTAACTCCCCCATTGAACTCATTTGAAATTCCTTCTGCATCAGCTGCTCAAACTCCTTAACCATGGACTGTTTGGTAGCCCCAAAGATAATATCATCAACATACACCTGAACTAACATGATATCCTTCTTGTCTCTCTTGATAAACAAAGTCTTGTCTATAGCTCCCCTCCTGTATCCATGTTGTAATAAAAATGTAGAGAGCCTCTCATACCAAGCTCTAGGTGCCTGATGAAGACCATATAAAGCCTTAACCACCTTATAGACTTTGTTAGGATGCTTAGGATCTTCAAAACCTGGAGGTTGTTTCACATACACCTCTTCTGTAATAGTACCATAAAGAAAGGCACTCTTGACATCCATCTAGTATACCTGAAAACCCATATAAGAAGCAAAAGCAAGAAAGATTCTAATTGCTTCAATCCTTGCCACAGGAGCAAATACCTCATCATAATCTACCCCTTCTTCCTGTCTATAACCCTGAGCAACTAACCTTGCCTTGTTCTTGATAACATTGCCTCTTTCATCTCTTTTAACTCTAAAGACCCATCTTGTTCCAATAACTCTCTTCCCATCTGGAAGGTCACATAAAACCCAAACCTCTTGAAGTTTAAATTGAAGAAGTTCTTCCTGCATAGCTTCAACCCAGCTTTCTTTAGTCAAAGCTTGAGAAATATTCTTGGGTTCTTCTTGAGAGATGAAACAAGTGAATAAGCAGGTTTGATGGTCCTTATGATTTAGCCTGTTTTGTTTATACACAAAGCTAAGTAAAGCATTATGAGGTTTTGTGAAACCCTTAGCTTTGTGTCTTGTCATAACTCCAGAGGTAGAAGGACCAATGATTTGATCAGTTGGATGATTCTTATGAATTCGTAAGATTGGAGACTGTGGAACTTCATATGTATCATCTAAGTTAGTATAATCAGCACCTTCATTGGAATTTGTGAAAATACCTTCTTCTTCAAGCTCATCATCAGTTTCTTCTAGCTCAGGCATGGTAGGATCATCCAAATCATCTAAAGTACTGTCAAGATGTGCAGCAGTACTTTGGTTGAAAGTACTGTCCAAAGTACTGTAAGAGAACTCTGCAGTCTTGTTCTTCTTCTTTGCCTCTTCATAAGCTCTCCTTTGTTCATCTGTGTAAGAATGTGCTAATACATCTTGAAGAAGCATCTGATTAAGTTCCTCTTGAATAGATTGATCCTCAGCAGATAATGAGGATTGTGGAGCAACAGTACTTTGTTTTGGCGAATCAGTACTTTGCTTAGGAACATCAGTACTTTGTTTTGGACTCATAGGATCTTTATCAGGAATAGCATCAGGTCTAAGATGAATATCATGAACAACATACTGAATATCTTCTTCATTATGCAAAGGTTGATTTTCTTCTCTAACAGGTACATAATTCATTGAAGGAGATAAAATCTCAAGATCAAACATCCAATCAGGACCTTTACCTTGTTCATTGTCTTAATCTTCTAAGAACTCAACATGAAGACAGTCTTGAATCTTCTTAGTAACTCTGTTGTAGACTCTAAATCCTTTACTGTTAGTGCAATATCCCAATAAGTAACCTTCTTCAGACTTGCCATCAAACTTCCCTAGATTATCAATGGTGTTCAAAATAGTAAGAGGGCATCCAAAAGGCTTCATAAAACGAATGTTGGGTTTATTGCCCATCAGCAATTCATAAGGTGTCTTCATCTGTGGTTTTGTGACAGAAACCCTGTTGAGTACATAACATGCAGTACTTACAGCTTCTGCCCAAAATTGAATAGGAAGATGAGAATCAGCTAACATGGTCCTTGCAGCCTCAATCAAGGTTCTATTTTTCCTCTCTGCAACACCATTTTGCTGTGGTGTTCTAGCAATACTAAACTCCCTTTTTATGCCTTTGTTTGCACAAAAATCATCCATAGGCTTGTTCTTGAATTCAGTTCCATTATCACATCTAATACCTCTAACCTTGAGTCTTAATTGATTTTCAAGTGCTATTATAAGAGTTTGAATAGCATCAAAGGTATCATCTTTAAAGCCCAAAAAGAAAACCCAACTGAATCTACTGCAGTCATCAGTAACAACCAAACAGTACTTCTTTTTATTTAAACTTGCCACAGAGACAGGTCCAAATAAATCCATGTGTAATAGCTCCAATGGTTCTCTAATATTCCTTTCATCAAGCTTCTTGCAGGAAGCTTTGTGTTGTTTACCCTTCTTGCATGCCAAACATGATTGATCATTCTTGTAAGTCTTTGAAGGTAAACCTCTAACTAAATTTCCTTTGACCAGTTTGTTGATGTTCTTGAAATTCACATGGCCCAATCTTCTATGCCATTGATGTGCCTCTTCAGATGTTGCTTTAGCCACCAAACATGTGGCTCTACCATAAGAATGTAGACTCTTCATGTCTAAACTATACACATCATTTGTCCTTGGTACTCTAAGTACTACCAAGTCATCATCAACAGGTTTGAAGTCAGAAGAAAGGATAAGACATTCTGTGTCCGTGAATAACACAGGATGCTTTTTATCACAAATTTGAGAGACTGACAACAAGTTGAACTTCAGCTCCTTCACATATCTGACATTCTCAAAATCAATTCTCCCAGCTTTAATTGTTCCTTTCCCTGTAATCCTTCCTCCATTGGGATCATTCCCAAATGCAACTTTTCCTCCACTAAGGCTTCTAAAATCAGACAGGATCTCTTTATCACCTGTCATACTTCTAGAGCAACCACTATCCATAATAAGATGATCTTTAAGCTCCTCTTCTGGGTTGCCCTGCACATAAAGAAAAGGGTTAGAAACTTTTAGGAACCCAAGCCATTACTGACTTGTGTTCCCCTTGAGAAGTTACAAACTCAAATTCTTTGAGGATGTAATTCTCACTATCTCTCAACTGATGATCCAAAATTGTCTTTTGATTTTTAGCATGTGGATTTTCAAAACTCTCTGGTTTTTCAACATAAATTCCTTTCACCAGATTGTTAACATTTTCTTTTGACACAAAAACATCTGATTCACTTTTTGTTGAACGTACTGTATGTCTCCCAGCAGTTCTTTCCCTTTTAACCCATTCAGTTTTAACAGGAGGTTCTTGTGATCTAGATCCCCTATATGAACTGTGATAACTTCTAGGTTGATAATGAGTTCTCCTAGAATTTCTATCCCAAGTATGGTTTTCAGTACCTTGTCTCTGAGCAGTACTTTGGAAAGTACTGTGAGATACTGAAGTTCTTTTCTGATGTGGGAATCTATGATCTGGTGTGAAGTTTCTGTGATTAACCCTATTTGAATTAGTCCACACTGGTTTGTGCTCTCTAGGTCTCTGATTGTTAGACTTATTCTTTGGAAACTTGCTTAGATATTCTGAGTGTCTGTCACAATCTTTGATTAAATGAGTAGGACTATAACACACAAAACACAGTTTTTGACCCATATGACCAAAGTGATTTCTTCTATGTCTATGCCCAAAATTATTTTGCCTTCTTGAGGACTGATAAAATTTCTTTTGACCAAAATTATCCCAAAAAGGTTTAGCAGTACTGTTTTGAAAAGGTTTTGCAGAAGGTACTGCTTGTTGAGCAGTACTTTGATTTAAAGGTACTGCTGGATTTTGAACATTGTTTTCAACAGTTTCTTTGGGTTTCTCAGATCTAGATTTAGCAATTAGCTTATTCCTAAATTCTAGACTATCAACACCATAACGAGAAACATCAGGCCTAGAGGGGTGATGACTTATGGGATGAGGAACAGCATGATAACCATTGTCTTTCTTATATTCAGGAGGTGGTTCACTTACTGAGCCATCATTACTAGATGAATCTACATAGTTAATGAGCTCATCATCACTAGTGGTTATATCCTCAAAAACACCATCATCCTGATTACTAGGTTGGTTTTCATCTACACTGCTAAAGTCCATTCCAAATCCTAAGTCTGTTCTAATGTAAGCCCTTCTCTGTTTTTCAACATAAGCAACATGGGACAAACCAGACTCTCCCCAAGCAGCAAACTTAGCTAACAAATCATCTCTTTCCTTAGTTAATTTCTCAATTTCAGCAATTTTACAATTTAGTTTCCATTCACTGAGTTTTAACTGGTAATCCTGTTGTTCATACTTTTCAGCCCAAGCCATTTCATTATTTTCATGTGTTATGATTTTAGCTTCTACAGACTCTAAAGTGATTTGGTAACCTGCTACCTCAGACCTAGCCCTAATGCAATTATCTCTTTCAGTTACATAACTGTTAAGTAATTTTTGATAAAACTCATAACAGTTTGAGCATACCTCAGAGATAGAAGACTGAGTTGATGAAGTAGCCACCATAGCAAGAAGAACAGAATCATCTTCATTTTCTTTACTCCAATCAAATCCTCCAAAGCCATCATCAGATTCCAAAGCAGCATGTTCAGATTCTTCATCAAAAGCAGTGCTCCAGTCTAATGCTTCCATAGTGTCTTCAACTGCATCTTCCACTGCTACCATACAGTAAGTCACTGGTTCATCATCAAACTCTTCACTCCAGTCCACTTCTGATAACTTCTCTTGAGCAACCAAGGCCTTACTTTCAGTTATTGGAATCTCCTTGAGCTCAAGTTTAGGCTTCTCAGGTGCTCTGTTTGCTTGATACTTAGCAAACCTGCACTCCCTTGCAAAGTGACCAGTCTTTTGACAATTGAAGCATTCAATTTTAGATTTGTCAAAAGTTATTCCTTGTTTTGGTTTGAAATCAATATTTTTGCCTGTCTTCTTCATGTACTTTTTGATTCTTGCAGTGATCAAAGCAACTTGCCACCTGATATCAATTTCCTCAAGTGCATCTTCTTCAATCTGTGCTAGATCCTCTTCATAAGTGACAGGTAAGCTTGCTTGTTGTGCAAAGAAAGAGCACACAACTTCATCTGAGTTTAAAGTAGTAGATGGTGGGGCCTGCTGAGCATATGATGGGGGATTGTAGACAGCAGTACTTTGAGAAACAGTACTTTGAGGAGAAGCAGTACTTTTGGAAGTACTGCTCTTCTTTTCAGATGATAGAAAAGCAATACTGTGAGATTTAGAATTTGGTTGACCACTCATCTCATGTTCATACACCTTCAATTGATGATAAAGATCATCAAAGTCCATAACATCCAGTCCTTGCTGTCCTCTGATCATAGTAGCAATCACATGCCATGAAGATGGCAAACTCCTTAGAAACTTCAAATTAGCATCCTCAACTGATACTTCTGCCTTGTATAACTCTAACATGTTGAGGAGATTCTGAAACCTATCATATGCAGCATCAAGACTCTCTCTTTCTCCTACAGTGAATGTTTCAAACTATTGTTTTAGCAAGTTTCTGTGCATCTTCTTAGAGGCTTCATTCCCTCCAAATCTGGTCTTGAGAGCAGCCCAGAGCTGCTTAGCATCTTTAGCATCGTGAAATTTTAGAAGATGACCATCTGGAATGGCAGACAGGAGAATGTTAAGAGCCTTCTCTTGATTCCTTAGAGTTGCTTGAGGTAAAACTGCCTTTGGTGCTAAAGGTTGTCCAGCAACTTGAATGGGTTCTTGAGGAACTTCATTCCCATTCACAATTACATTCCACAGAGCATGGTCTGTAATGGCAATATACTGCCTCATCTTCATGCACCAGAGATCATATTCTCCCTTCTTGATAATTGGAATTCTGAGTGAGGTGATTGAGGGTTGTGAAACAGCTTCAGTCGACATCTTGAAAATTGTAGGGTTTCTTCCTAGTCAGAGTTTCCACACAAGCTCTGATACCACTTGTAGGATCGATATACTTTAATCAAACTAAACTAGCTTGTTAAGGTTTAATAACCTCGGATAAATCCTAAGTTATTAACAAAGAAACACTGAGCAATCTTTATTAAGTACGCGGAATTTACTTAACAAAGCTAAGAAGAAAACTTTATTAACAAACTCTAAATCTGCTTATTATGCAGATACTCTAATACAACTCTAAGATATTCGAACTTTTCTCTAAACTCTTAATTCGTAAACTCTAAAACTCTTTTTCTGAAATCGTACCTCTAATGCCAATCTAGGAGTCCTTTTATAGGCTCAAGGATATCCTAGTCGGTTTACAATTGATAACCTTGTACGACAAGTAATCTAAACATGGAATACAATGCTTTCCATAAACGAATATAACAGTTCTTCTGTCCTAGCAGTACTTTGACTTCACCTTGCAGTACTTTGACTTTATCTTTAGCAGTACTTTGACTTTTTGACTTCTTCCAGCACTTTGCAGTTTCCAGTACTTTCATATCTGCAGTACTTTGATGTCTTCAGCACTTTCATATCCCAACAATCCAGTCATTGCTTTTTAGTTCTAGCTTATTTTGTGTTCTGTGCTTAAGCTCAAACTTGGTATCTAAAATCTGTTTTGACTCAAAAAGCTCAACACCTCAAATCTGTGATAACTTGAAATCCAGAGGTTCAAGCTTGTTGAAACCTATTCCATTTGAGTCATTTTAGCTTAATATAGCTTTTGTGAAGGTTTGGTGGTCTTTGGTTAACAATTGGCTTATTCAAGTGCTTATTATTAAGCAGTTGCCACTGCAGTTGTTTATTTCTCCACACAAGCCCATGTTTTTATATTTTTCTTAGATTCTACATATTAAAATAGACTTTTCCTGAAATTTTCATAATTTTTCATAACTGTTTGCTATTTTTCTTAATTAAAAACAGTTTTTAGGCATTTTTAAATAGCTTTTAATACTAAAAAATTATAAAAAGTTCAAAAAAATGATTTTTCAATTTTATTAGGTTAAAATAAATATAAAAGTAATAAAAAGTATTTTTCCATAATTTTCTTAGTTTAAAAAGTATTTTTTAGCATTTTTATTAGTTTTAAATAGTTTTAAATTAATAATAAATACATAAAAAGTCTAAAAAATATATTTTTAGTTTTAAAATAAGTTTTATCATATTTTAGATTTTTCCAAGTTATAATTTCATTTTTCTAGGTTAATTTTGTATTTTCTTGCATTTAAGTGTATTTTAAATACTTAATAAATAGTTTTTAATTAATAATAATTAAATAAATAGTTGTAAAAATAATTTTCTTTTTCTAATAATTTTCTTTTATATTTAGGATTGTAAAAATATCATTTTCATATTTATAGGTCTTTTATTTCTTTAAAACTCACATTTTATTTTGTACGTAGACGTAATTTTATTTTAAACATAAGTTTTAAGTTGTAGGTTTTAAACGTTCATCGACTTTAAAAATAGTGATAGCGTTTATTTAATAGATTTTATCTTTTATTTCTTTTAATTTGCATTTAAGTCGCTTTAATTTGTAGATTTTCTCTTTAGGTATAATTTTCCATCCAAAACCTTACTGATTGCTATCCTTAGTGATCATTCTACTATCTGATCAAGTGTTTATTACACCAATTCATCCTCCGTGGGACTTAACGACCCAGGAATTCCCTATATTCCTCTGATCTTAATTGCATTTGTGTTTAAGCTGTTTTAAGTCTATTTGACTTGACGGTTTTGCGCAGATCAAATTTTGGCGCCGCTGCCGGGGAGGCTGTAAGCGTGTTTCTAGCATTTTCAGACCCGTACTTGCACATATACCACAGTTTGTAAAAAGTTTTCTGTAAAGTTAATATAAATCAAAAAGTTCATTAACACTTTTCCTAAAGTGTTAAAAGCCCAAAAACAATATAAAACAACAAAACAATCGTAACGTTTTCTAGCTTGTGTTTCTTTTAAGGTGATTCTTAAAGAGATACGATTTGGTTAAACGGGACGATACCAAAAATATTTTTCAAAAGTTTTTAAACCCCTCAGCACAAATCATACCTACGTCTTTTCACTGGTACTTAATATACATAAAAATCAACCACCGCAAATCAAGGCAGTGCACTACCTAACTGGGGGTGCGACCATTAATAAGTTCCCGAACATCAGATTTAAAACTTGCCTTTGTGTCACTTGTGATTTGGTGTACCTTTTTCAAAGAAGCCATTTCATCTGTGATTATTGGTTAAGTTCACTTGTGTTTTGCCTCATTTGTTTTGAAAATTGATTTTTGTACTTAGTGCATGCGCACTCGTTCTTCCAGTTCTACAAGTCCACTTTCCGAACTTGGAAACATTCCTCGCAGACGTAGAGGACGTTCAGCTCCTTCAGCCGTGACTGAGGAACGTCTACCACCTCCACCACCTGTCGAAATGGCAGAAGACAAACCCATGAATGAGCTTCTCCAAGCACCCATCGAGGGTTACGGAGATGCCATTGTTGTCCCAGCCATTGTGGCTGATACCTTCGAGCTCAAAACCTGGTTGCTTAATCTGGTAACCCAAAGCCAATTCTATGGTTTTGAGCGGGATGATCCTCATGCACACATTCGATGGTTTAACAAGATTGCATCAACCATCAAGTACAAGAATGTCCCACACGAAGCTATCAAGCTTCTTCTGTTCCCATTTTCTCTAGAGGGACAAGCCCGAAATTGGCTTGAGAAACAACCCCCTCGTTCCATTGAGACATGGGAAGATCTAGTTACCAAGTTTGTTAACGAATTCTATCCTCCATCCAGAACCACAAGTCTTAAGAATGAGATAATGAAATTTTCTCAGAGATTTGATGAATCATTCGGGGAGGCATGGGATCGTTACAAAGAATTGCTCCGCAAGTGTCCACATCATGGTTTTACCGATTTAATGCAAATGGATACTTTCTATAATGGTCTGAGACAAGCTGACCAAGACTCTCTGAATGCCTCCGCGGGAGGTAATTTCCTTAGCAAAACCACCAAAGAAGCCTTACAAATCATTGAAAACAAGTCCCAGGTCCGTCCTTTTCGCACTAAGACATATCAAACTCAGTCTAATGCTGGACCTTCTACTTCATCTCCTGTGAGTACATCTAGCACCGATGCTAAGATTGATAAACTCACAGATATTGTTCAGGCTTTGGTTCTTGCTAACCAAAAGAAAGTCACATTCACTCAAACACCATCACATGGTGAAGTGAAGAAAGTTGAAGTTTGTGTTACTTGTGGTGGTCCTCATGCATACTACAACTGTACTGCCACCGATGGTAGTCCGTTTGAAGCAAATGCTATAGCCGGTACTTCAAATCAAGGAGGTAATCAATACCGTCCTCAAAATGATCCAAGTTACCGTGCTAATACTTATCAGGCACCACCCGGTTTTAACCAGAATCCTAACCGGAATCAGAATCAACCTAGAATGAACCAAGGTTATCAAAACCAAGGTAATTTCTATCCTGGACCCAATCAAGGTTTCCAACAACAAGGGAACCTTCATCAAAACAATTTTAATCGTGGGAATCAGTTTCATGGGAATGTGAATCCTAATCAAGGGAATTTTCAACAACAAGGTCATAATCAAAACATCCGACCTCAAAATTTCCCTCCTAATCCACCTCCCGTCATTACTCCTCCAGGACCATCATCTGATGAGTTACTGAAGCAGTTCATGAAGTCCCAAGATGAAATGAACAGGTTGTTGGTCAGTCAGATTGCTGATCTCAAAAAGTCTTTAAATGATCAACCCTCGGGCTCAGGAAAACTTCCGAGCAACATGATCGCTAACCCGAGGGGCGATGCTAAGGCGATCACGACCAGAAGTGGTGTTTCATACAATGGACCCGCTGTTCCTACTACCTCTTCTTCTTCTTCTCTCCCAAAGGTAGTAGAAAGTGAACCTCTAACTCATAATGGACCTACGACTCCAATGCCCCCTCCTCC
>BPTQ01000003.1:227039945-227225969 GCA_019973895.1 Chrysanthemum seticuspe
ACGCGCGGTTACCTTTGTGGTTGGTTACTTTCGGGATTACAACTCTTAAAACGCTTTAGAAATGGTGGATGGAGTTTTTTACTGTGAGGAATCCGGTGAAAATGAATCGACAAGTTATATACCTTTTCTCTTCCACACGATTGGCGACACGTGGATCCCACTAGTCCTCACTGTGTGGTTGAGATGGCTTGATGTGACAACGGGGCAGTAACTTTCCCCCGATTAACGAGGCATTGACTATTCACTTGGATGTCTCGATACATTGCACCTACGGGTAGGTGTATGGTTTCTTTCATACGTTTCGTAAGTTCTTTATTTTATGATTACGGTCATTAGTCTAGCACCCGCAGTTACGCACTGCGCATACTAGACTGGGGGGACATGATGACGTATAGTCTGGAGTCGGGTCATGAACCCGACCACAGTCCACTACTTTCAAGCCTGGTACGAACTGGGCCAATATCAATACGTGTTTGGGCTCACGAAAGCCCAAGCCCATATCTATTTACGGAATAGATATCCGATATCTTCTAAAATAAGAAGATAATCATTCCCAACCGACTTAGGCGGGATACGCCGAAGGTTGGGGAACACGGAACCAACAAGGATTCCGTGCGTATATAAAGGGAATCATATCACTCGTTTAAGGTACGATCTCATAACCCTAAAACTCCTTAAACCCTAAACCGATTACTCACTCTCACGCCGGAGGATAATCGTGGGAGACAATCCCACGGTAAGCCTAACGGTGTTTCTTGTCTCTTAGTGCGCAGGTCTCAAGCAGCAATTCTCAATTGGTACGAGAACCGGAGCTCCAAATCAGGAACGTCCAACTTTTGTACCAACATAGTAATTCTCTATAGGTGTTCATTGTGATACTTCACCAAAGGAGACAATATTCCTTTGGCACTTACACACATAATGGGTATTGTTGAAGCATTATAATAGTGTTGTAAACCTTTCCTACCCTATATATACAACATCAACTTCCATCAATAAGACACTTCAGATTCAATAGATTCAAGGTTTTATTCTTGTATTGATTGTTGTATCTTCAAAACAGTTGCACCAAGTCGGTCAAACTTTTGTTTTAAGACACTGCGAATTGCATGCCTCAATCACGTTTCATACGTCAACTTATTTCTTTAAACGACAAATAGGAGTAAAAAAAATGGTTTTTGGTTGCAGGGTTTACACGAGCGATTAGGAGTCAAAAAAGACAAGAGTTTGATTAAGCGCTGAAGATGCTAGATATCATGGCACCACTCACCCCTTTCACTTACTTGGGTTAGTACTGTGAAAAAGCTAGGGTCCATTAAGAATGGTGCTTGAGAAGTTATCTAGTATCTTGAAGACACTTCCAGGTTAATTTTTCGGTTTCAAATGTTATGTTACATGCATTATAGTAACAATCTGTTTCTAGCCTCTTTCTTTTCTTTTCTTTTTTGTAACTGATTATATCTATATGCGATGGTTTAATTACAGATGCACGATTTCTTGGATAAAAAGCGTGGGAAGTATGATTAGCCTTTATTCTGTCAGATGCTTTTTAAGAGAGTGATGGTTGGAATGATTCTTAGGAAGATTTGTTCTACAAAGCGGATAAAGTAACAATTAATAAAAAGTTTGCTAGCCCGTATGTATTTATTCGAAATATTGGAATTGGCTTGTTAATTGATTGATGGCCAAGTGTATTTTGATACCTCAAACTCAGTTAACCGGGTTTTTTACTACCTTGAATTTTTAATGGTGTGGATTGAACTTTTAAACTCGTTTATAGTTAGGCCTTGAGTTAGTCACTTGTTGTCACATGACTAACTATCGTTAGTTTTTTAACGATAAATATGTGATTCAACCGAATTATATAACTAATATTATTCAGCAAAGAGTCCAATTGTTTTGGCTTTAATTTATGTAATGGCAAAATGGTTTAACATATTTTACCGAAAAAACGTGGTCATATTGATGGTTTGAATGGTAGTTATAGTGCTTTTACATGAGATTATTTGTTATTTTTATGAAAAATATGATTTATAAAATAGGGTTAAGTCTAAAGATACGCAACAAACTTTTTGAAAAAAACGAAATACGTAACCAACTAAATCTATTACAGTTATCGCTAAAATACTTTCAAAATTTGAACAATATAACTAACCGGAAGGTAACCTGTTTGACCGGTCATCATTTAGAAAATTTACAGTAATGGTCCTTGTGGTATGCGTTGACTTTCACCGGTCGTCCTTTGACTTTTTTTCAATTATAAAAGTTACAGTAATGGTTCTTGTGGTTTGCGTTGACTTTCAACTTTAGTCCCTTGACTTTTTGCACATTTTCGTCTATTTTTATACGTTTTTGTCCGTTTTTATACGATTTAATACGTTTTAGTAATTTTTAAAACGTTTTCATACGTTTTTGTCCGTTTTTATATGTTTTCGTCTGTTTTTATACGTTTTCGTCCTTTTGTATACGCTTTCGTTCGTTTTTGTCCATTTTTATATGTTTTCGTCTGTTTTTATACGTTTTCGTCTGTTTTTATATGTTTTCATACGTTTTTGTCTGTTTTTATATGTTTTCTTTCGTTTTTATACGTTTTTTTTCTGTTTCCAAAAACTAACCATTGGTTTTTATTAAATAGATAAAACAAAAATTACACTACCTTTTTGTCCGTTTTTATACATTTTTGTCCGTTTTTATAATTTTTCGTCTATTTTTATACGCTTTCATATGTTTTCGTCCGTTTTCATACGTTTTCATCCGTTTTCATACGTTTCCGTCCGTTTTCATACGTTTCCGTCCGTTTTCATACGTTTACGTCCGCTTTTATACGTTTTCGTCCGTATTGATACGTTTTATACGTTTTGTTCGTTTTTATACACTTTCGTCTGTTTTTATACGTTTTCGTCTGTTTTAACACGTTTTCGTCCATTTTTATACGTTTTCCTCCATTATTATAATGGATTGGTTGAATATCAATCCAGTTTAGGCAAATTTCAGTCTCTATAAACTTGATGGAATATCTCTTTTTTGATATATTTTTAAACGTTTTTGTACGTTTTCGTTTGTTTTTATTCGTTTTCGTCCGTTTTGATTCGTTTTCATTCATTTTTATACGTTTTTGTCCGTTTTTATACGTTTTTGTCCGTTTTGATAAGTTTTCGTCCGTTTTTGTACATTTTTCTCAAAAAATGTAATAAAAAATCGTTTAGAAAGAATTATTTTTATTTTTTTTAACAGAATGTTTTTGTTCTTATTTTTACTTTTGTTAACGCAATGTTTAAAAAAAATATTTTTAACGCGAAAGTAGAAGAAAAAATTTTATTTTTTTGTAAAGTGATAATTTTGTTTCTAAACGTTGTGTTAAAAAAAGTAAAAATAATTTTTTCTAAATGATTTTTTTCTAACTTGTTATTTAAAAGCAAAAAGAAGTACAAAAACATACAAAAATGGACGGAAAGGTATAAAAACGGACGTAAACGTATAGAAATGGAGGAAAACATATAAAAGTGGACAAAAACTTATAAAAAAAGTACGAAACAGAAAAAATGTATGAAAACGTATCAAAACGGACGAAAGCGTATAAAAACGTATGAAAACAGGAAAAAAAAAGAAAAAGAAAAAACGTATGAAAACGTATCAAAATATGGGCGAAAACATATAAAAATGTACGAAAACGTATTAAAAGAGACAAAAACGTATAAAAACGGACGGAAATGTATAAAAACGGAAATAAACGTATGAAAACGAAAAAAAAGACGAAAACGTATAAAAACGGATGAAACGTTTAAAAATGGACAAAAACCATATAGAAACGGACGAAAACGTAAAAAAATAGACAAAAACGTATAAAAGCGGACAAAAACGTATTAAAACGGACGAAAACGTACAAAAAGTCAAGAGACTAAAGGTGAAAGTCGACGAAAACCACAAGGACCATTACTGTAACTTTGATAACTGAAAAAAAAAATTCAAGCGACGATCGGTGAAGGTCAACGCATACCACAGGGACTTACTGTAAATTTTCTAAGTGATAACCGGTCAAACAGGTCACCTTCCAGTCAAATATTGCGTATATTGTTCAAAATTTGAAAGTATTTTAGCGATACCTGTAATAGATTTAGTTGGTTACGTATTTCGTTCTTTTTATTAAAAAAATATATTATTACGTATCTTTAGACTTCACCCTATATATAATAAGATAAGAACTAAAGCAAATATCCTTACAAATAAGTGTTATCAATATATGAGACTAAGTTAGTTGTATTTTGACATTTTTCATGTAGCGAAAGGCATTCCCAATTATGATTCAAAAGAAATTGGCCGCTTGGTTCGTATTGAGTAATGGAAAAAGAATTGATAATGGGAATATAAAGTAGTATAATGAGTTTTATCATTATAATAGATGATGCTTGGTTCAAGACTAAGGAATAGTGGCGAGAAAAAATAGGAAGACATAGAAATATTTTAAAGCATAATAGTGTCATTACCCTCAAAATAGTGGGGAATGGTGGATTGTATAGTATTTAGGTAATGATCCATTACATTATAACAAACCAATCTATCTTATCTTTGTCATTCCTTATCTCCTAATACGTCTAACCAAGCACAGCCTAAATGCCATCCTATATATGACTTCACAAGAAACGGAAATAACAAAGTTATTAATATGTTGAGCCAAGCAGAGAGCACATATATACTAACGACGTTTAGTCACGTGACAACATGTAACTGAGTCAAGGCCCATTTATAAACAAGTTTACAAGTTCAAGATACTATACCGCACCGTTAAAAGATTAAGGTAGTAAAAAACTCGGTTAACAAAATTTAAGGTGTCAAAATACACTATGCCTTGATTGATTGTCTTTTTATTTTGTTTGCTTTTAAGAAAAAGTGGAACTTTGTTTTAAAAATCTTAAGTCAGATTGAGCGTTGTTGGTCATGGTTGTATGTAGGGGTGAGCATCGGTCTCGGACTGAACCGGACCGACTAAGACCGAGACCAAATTAGTTCAAAAACCGAGACTGAGGACTGGACTGTATGTGGTCGGTCCGGTTCGGTCTCGGTCGGTCCGGTCTAACAAGGCAAAATAGTCGGTTTGTGGTCCGCACAAGACCGGACCAACCAAGACTGAGACCGAATTAGCCTAAAAGCCGAGACCGAGGACCGGACCGAATGTGGTCGGTCCGGTCCGGTCTCAATCGTTCCATCGGTCGGTCTGGTCCGTTCGAGTGGTTTGCTCAGCCCTAGTTGTATGTGTAGCGTATAATCGTGGTGCGGTGGTGGCACATTGGGATCGATATATTTCTTTTAAGTGTGATTCCCTAGTACTTAGGGTGTGTTTGGTACATGGGTATAGGAATCAAAGAATCACAATCAAACTCTTTGCAAGTGTTTTGTTGTTAATAAATTCATAATCAAATCATGTATTGATACTCATAATTAGGGATGGCAAAAAAACCCGAACCCGACGGGGAAACCCGAAACCCGAACTTATTGGGGCGGGGTGGGGCATGCTTATCGGGTTTCGTGGCCTTAACGGGGATTCTTATCGGGTTTGGGGCGGGGACGGGGCACACTATCCCCGGCCCGCCCCGAAACATATACATATACATTTACATATATCTATATACCTTAAATATTGTGCTAGTATTTATGTACCAAATATAATTCTCTAATATTTGTTAATTTTAATCTTTGTAATATCTTAAAGTGTGATCATAAAATTTTGTTTTGTGTCATAATATTCTAAAAAAGTTGTGATTTATTCCAATGCCTAATGTATTATTAATGTGTTCTCAATTCTTTAAGTTATTTCGCAAAATCATATTGTTAATAGCGTAAAAATAAGAATAAACGGGGAAAGGCATGAGTATGATGGAGGATCGCGTTCAAAAAAGAAAACCCGAAGACCCCAATGAGGAATGGGGCGGGTTTGGGGGAGCATCTCGCCCCAATGGGGCGCCCTGATAAAATCCCCAATGGGGATTGGGGCGGGTTTGAACGATTTTTGTAATCGGGTTTGGGGATGGGGATGGCCGCCCCGCCCCGAACCCGCCCAATTGCCATTCCTACTCATAATCTCATAGCAGAGTGAAGATGTTACTTTTTTTCAAACCACTCTCGCGGACCCATTGGACTTTCTTTTTCAGCCACAAAATATATCCCTTTTTTTATTTATATACAATTAAATTTGAGAGAATTTCTTAAACGAACTTTTTCTACTGTTACTTTACAGATATAAACCTCGCCTATAGATTTTTCTAAAATGAACTTTTCAAATATTATACGTTAGATTCGTATCATAATAGTTTTTAAACCGTACACGTGTATAAGGAATTCCTGGGCGAGAGACTAGCCAGTAACATGTTTAGGCGTGGCCTGGGCGTGGGAGAGGCGAGGGTCAGGGCGAGATTGCTCTGCCAGGTGTGGGCCTGGGCGTGGAGGAAAGGTGAGCTAGGTGTGGGCGTGTGTCTGGGCGTGTGGAGGAAATGAGAGGCGAGGGCCTGGGCGTGTGAAGGTGAGCTAGGCGTGTGGAGGAAAGGAGAGGCGAGGGCCTGGGCGTGTGAAGGTGAGCTAGGCGTGGGTCATTTTTGGCTTGCACGTTGAAGGAAGAAGACGATATGTAGTATGCATACATGTATTGTTGAAACATTTTTTTTGCAGGTGGCCATGGTGGCTGGTAAAATATTACAACGAAAGTTTACTGGGTAGCCTTAGAAACCTTGTGGTTTGGCTTGTAAGTTTGGGAAGACAAAGTTGGAAGTGAGTTGCAAGTTGCGTATAGTATCATGATTTTGTAAGTGGTCTACAATAATATTGCATACTAAATGAACTGATCCTATTTATTAGAGGTGGCAATCACAATCCATTTAGAGAAAAATGGGTTGCTATGGGTCAAAAATAACAAGTTATGGGTTGGATTGGGTTACCCCATTTGCAAAAAACAGGTCAAATGGGTCAACAATTGGACTTATGTGAATCAACAAATGGGTCGAATGGGTAAACAAATGGGTCGAATTAGTCACTAAAGGGTCGGATGATAAATCAACCACCACATATGTGTTTTTTATATTTTTATACGTTTTTATATTTTTTTTCGTCAGTTTTAACGTTTTCGTCCGTTTTTGCGAGTTTTCGTCGTTTTTGCGCTTTAGCGTTTTCATCCGTTTTTGCGCGTTAACGTTTTCATCCGTTTTTGCGCTTTTTTTACGTTTTCGTCCGTTTTTTACGTTTTCGTCCGTTTTTTTACGTTTTCATCCTTTTTTTAGGTTTTCATCCGTTTTTGCGCGTTTTCTTCCGTTTTTAACGTTTTCGTCCGTTTTGCGCGTTTTCGTCTATTTTTTTTACGTTTTCGTCCGTTTTTTACGTTTTCATCCGTTTTTGCGCGTTTTCGTCCGTTTTTTTACGTTTTCATCTGTTTTTGCGCTTTTTCGTCCGTTTTTTACGTTTTCATCCGTTTTTGCCCGTTTTTGTCCGCTTTTTTTATGTTTTTTTACGTTTTTGTCTGTTTTTTTCGTTTTTGCGCTTTTTCGTCCGTTTTTTTACGTTGTCGTCTGTATTTTTACGTTTTCATCCGTTTTTGCGCGTTTTCCTCCGTTTTTTACGTTTTTCATCCGTTTTTGCGCGTTTTCGTTCGTTTTTTACATTTTCATTCGTTTTTTTACGTAAGAAAACGGGCGAAAACGTAAAAAAAGGGCGAAAAGTTATGAAAACGAAGGAAAACGTAAAAAACGGACGTAAACGTAAAAAAAATGGAGGAAAACATAAAATAACATAGTACAACGTTAAAAAACGGAAGAAAACGTAAAAAGACTGACGAAAACGTAAAAAACACACGAAAACGTGCAAAAATCATATGAAAACGTAAAAAAACAGACGAAAACGCGCAAAAACGGATGAAAAAGTAAAAAAACCGTACAACAACGTAAAAAAACAGACGAAAACGCGCAAAAACGGATGAAAACGTAAATAAAATGACGAAAACGTAAAAAAACAAACGAAAACGTAAAAAAACGGACGAAAACGCGCAAAAACGAACGAAAATGCGCAAAAACAGACGAAAACGTAAAAAAAAAGACGAAAACGCGCAAAAACGGACGAAAACGTAAAAAAACGGAGGAAAAGGCGCAAAAACGGACGAAAACATAAAAATAGACACGAAAACGCGCAAAAACGGATGAAAACGTAAAAAAACGGACGAAAACGCGCAAAAACGGACGAAAACGTAAAAAAACAGACGAAAACGTAAAAATACAGACGAAAAGTAAAAAAGGACGAAAACGCGCAAAAACGGATGAAAACGTAAAAAAACATACGAAAATGGGCAAAAACGGATGAAAACGTAAAAAAACGGAAAAAACGAAAAAAAAAACGGACAAAAACGGACGAAACGTAAAAAAACAGATGTAAACATAAAAAAACGGACGAAACATATTATAGTAGCATGATTACAGGTGGAAATGTAACGAGTCGACCCGACCCAACCCGTTTGACCCATGACCCATTCAACCCATTCTTAAAGTATGACCCGTTTGACCCATGACCCAAACCGACCCGACCCGACCCATTTGGCACCCCCACTATTTATGTTACAATATTTGTTTCCCATGCAACTTAGTAGGGCACGTGTGTTTAATATGGCACGTTGCATGGATAATTTTGATCTTTGCATAATTACGTGTGAAGAGAAAATGGTAACACGTTTATAGATATCTCATATGGAAAGCTTATCATGTGAGTATTCAAGATTTGTTACATTTATCCGTATATTGGTCCATTTTATGTGACAAATAGATCCAAGAAGTATCATAATTATCAGTTTAAATTTTTAATCGTATCTAGTAGTCGCTTCTTTTTTTCTTTTTCTTTTTTTTTTTCTTTTTTTTTTTCGTTTTTATGTATTGTAATTTTTTTATGTTTAATAAAATGTGTTTGTTTTTAAATAAAATAAAATGAAAAAAGGTGGGACTTGTTAGTGGTGTGTTATGAGATAGGGGTGTTTGAGTTATTGGTGTGTTATTTGAAGGTGTATGATGTGACGCTGAGGTGACATACCAATAACGTGTTATTGGTATCTTGCATACCTTGTGCTCTTACGTGTATAAGTTATGCATGATTCATATTTCACAGTGGCTTTGAAGCTTGCATTTGCCATTTTTGGTCTTGTTTTGCTAAAAGAAATCAAAGACAATGGAAAGTGACAAGTTTGCAACTAGTTTGGTATATATTATGATTGTGACATCTCATATGTTTATAAATTGTGGTATGTGGGGTAATGGAAAGTGACATATTTCGGTCATTCTTGTAACTATAAAAAAATTGTTCAGTTTAGTAATATAAGTATCTATACGGTTCATTTTGGTAATTTGCTTATTAAATTTTGTCGATGTGATAAGAGTGTTTTCAAGAGTTTTATAAAATATTTTAATATTTTTGTAACACATAGTAGGCCTACTTTTATTTGATAATCATCATGTCTTAAAATTTATATCAAACAAAATAAATGACATTGATATATTTGATTTCATATCATCTTCGTATTAAAATCATACCAATAGTGATTCCTAGTTGGAAACCAAACACACCCTTAGTTGCATACTTGCATGCAGTACTGTTTAGAACCGAATTCTAAAGGTAACTACTGCACCTAAAAAATTGTTTTGACCATTTATGCTAACAAATCTGGAGTCACCATTCCTCATTTTAATTGAACCACTGCAAAGTTTCAACTGAGTACTAACATTTATCACCAGCATAACTATGATTATCTTATCAAACCGATCCCTTTGGCCAATCACTGCGAGCAATCCTTCAAATGTTCCTCAACATTGACTCAATGAGCCAATTCCGATCCTTCCAACAGGCTGGGCCCGGCCAGCACATATTCATCTTGTTGGTGTCTGTCTATTAGCACCTGAAATTATGTCTCATATAATAAAATAAACCTACAAAAATTTAGGATCAAATTATCAGTTACTAATTCCTGATCCAAATGCTTAGAACAATAAATATGATACAAGGCAAGATAAGAATATATGTACTGTCATTATATTGTCTACATTGATATACCGTGAGTGAGATAATTGTCAAGTTAGCACTTGAAGAATTATCTTGCAAATAGTTTGTTGTGTGTTTGACGTGAGCCTTGTTCGTTCTGATATTAGTATTCTTCTGCTCTAGAAACTCAAGCAATTCACACATAAGGTTATGTGATGATTTGTAATACATCTCTCTTCTAATATCCTGCCATATATCATCAAAACAGTATTTAATGTTTTTCAATATAAATGATATATATATTCCAAGCTAGATCATGACAAGCACATGGAAAAAACAAGAGTTTAAATGAGATTAAAAAAACTAGTGGACTTAAAACTGCAAAATCTTATTGTTAGGAGGAGATGTCACTGTAAAGATTAACCTTAGTGTAAAAATTTATAATGCTAATAAATAGTTAAATACCTTGTTGGAGATAACAGTAAAGGTGGTACTTGGAGAACTATCAGGCTACCCCCAGTAATAACCTTCAACAACCCTCATTTTTTCTGCCACATCAGCTTTCTCTCTCCTACAACCTATAGACGACCTTTTAGACACAGTAAGACGACCGACATCTATTTTTTTAACAATAAAATTAAAGTTTTGTTAATAATAAAAAAAACATTACATAATAATTTAAATAAATCAAAACAAACTTTCAGGGCTTAACATGGTTCTTAATGTAACTTATTAGTTATTACTCCGTAATATAAATTATTAGTTAAGTATAAATAAAATGACAATTAAATCAAACTCTAAGGGCCAAAATTGTAAATTAGCTATTTATAAAAATTACTGTAAAAAAGAAAAAAGGAGAAAGAACTAGTCGTCGTCTTCTTCGTCTACCTGCATCTACACTTACTTTTTTATTTCTAAACTAATTAAATTAAAAAAAGAGAGAAGGGAGAGTTTATTTTTTTTGTTTGAATGTGACATGTGACCGAGTGTGAATAACGGTTGAGTACTCAACCCTCATCTCATCCGACCCACTCCAACCCCCATCTCCACAATAAGGGCAACCTCCTCCAACCCACTCCAACCCTCACCCAACCTATCTTATTGTGGGTAGCCTCAAGAAAATAGTTTATGACTTGAGTCGACATAGTTACTTTATTCTTTGGGTCTTTGAACCAATATGCATCTCGCGGGTAAATCTTTAAGCTCTTTAAGTTAGCAAAAGGACAAGGTTGATGTGAGATCAATTCCACGCAAGAAGAAAGACACTACAGAAAATATTACAAAAGGAAATTATAATGACGTCAAAAATGTATGCAACGTATCTTTGTGGGGTGCTAGTTAGCTAGAAAAATTTGTGGATGCATTTTATAAATATTAAAGACTAAAACCAATGACTGATACCTGAATGATTTCCAAGTTAAGTGTAAGGAATTTGACATTGTGGAGCAGTTGAATTTGAACAAGAATTTTTGAAGCATTTGATTTACATGGATAAAACATGTCCATATCCGCCTTATCTAAAGCAGGGAAACCATCATTAGACATTAACTCACAACTATGACCATATTGTTGTATGATCAATGAAGCAAGGCCAGGAGCAGAGATCTGAGGATTCATCACACTGTAGTTTTTGAGAGTGAGATTCTTAAGTTGAGGTGCAACCACAGTATAACAATTATTCCATTTACATTCGAGATTTACAAGTGTAAGATCAGAGAGTTGAGAATGACAAATTCTTAACCCACGTCCCCACACATAGCAGTCACGTAAGGTGAGATTCTTCAAGTTCACACACTTAGAGAAAAGAGAAGTTTCATGTCCGGTCTCGTTACCACAAAATTCGACATTACTAAGATGCAATGTTGTTAAAGCTGGGAGCTCCCACATTAATGTGAGTCTATCATGAGTATGGAAATAATTACGTCCATATAAGGTGAGATGTTTGAGAGACTTGGAATTAAATAGAGAAAGACGTAAATCTGTAATAATATTAACAGCCAATTGTTGGACATTGTGGGAGAATCCATAATCCATAATGCTTTTGACAAGCTCCTCACTAACCATTTCACTATATGCGAGTTTGACTGAGAACACTGGCAACTGATTATTACGCTGAGACAAAACATGATTTACAAATTTGGAAAATTCAGGCAAATTAGGGAACTCCTCAGTTGAGAAATTGAGATATGGCGTCGACGCCCATAAAAACCTCCACCTAGTTGACAAAACACTAGTTGCCATAACATGTTTAATGCTAGCATCATAGAGTATTTTGTGGATTAGATCATCTGGCAAGTTGCTTAGTCTATCGTCTTCTACATTTCTCAGTACTTTATAACGTCCAGAGTCATCCATTCTGTTGCCTTATTTTTGTTGGCTCCAAAAAGCTGCAATTTATATAATGCAAGAATCAAGAGATACTAAAAACGACAAAAATAAGACGTTGGATCTCTATTACTTTTTCTTTCTATTGGAATACATAAATGGCACCACAGCTATTCTTACAGAAGGCGGGATCTTAACTAATCCAATGAAACCATTTATTAAGATCATGCTGAATTGCTGAGTTTTAGTTTCCTATCATAAAAAAAAACTATTACATTATCCTCACACTTTATCGATCCTCGTTAATTTATGCTAAAGCTTACATGTTCTATAACAAAAATAATCCTAATCGACTTACCGGGTGCACCTCTATGAAACTATTGTGTGATCTTTTTGTTAGTTGCATTGGTGAGTTCTGATCCAAAGTTTATTCTAAACACATCATCAGGTTATATTATATTGTCATATTATAGCAAAAGTTTATGTTTAATTTATTTGAAAACAGTATGAACATGTTGTATTAGTTTCAAACACATTGATTGGATTAAGGCTTGTATTATAACAAATATATATCAGCAAATACATCACGAACAAACATTATTAGAGAACACTCAAATAGAATAAGACTTTCATTAGAATACTTACAATTGTGTTCTGGACGAGACCTTGGAATGTCGAAGGGATTATGGTTTCAAGGCGATAGGTAATATGAACATTGTAAACTGGGCTAGGCCCAATATGGTGCTTGTACCATCAAAATTCAAAACCATAGCGTATTCCAGATTTGAGCCGAACTAGATTTATATTGCTCGTGCCTTGCGCCGGGAATCCGGGATGACGTTTTTATTTAGATATGATTTGATATTTTAACTTGTTATCGGGAAAGTCATTAGTTGCCCATATTGTTCATGTGTATAGTGTGTGTCTCTCTAAGTCAGTCCTAAAACTTGAAAGATCTAGGGGAGTGTTTGGTTTCTTTAGGGAGTGACTATCGGTATTGGTATGGGAATGGGTTTGGAAACCCACTAGTCTTGGTGGGTTTTGATAATATCTAGTTTTGAGAGTTTGATTCCTAATTTTGAATACCAAACCCACAAACCAAACAACTACAAGGGTAATGAAAGTGATTCCTACATACCCAAACCCTCAAACCAAGCGCTCTTTAGGACATGTTTGGCGCTAGGGATTGTTGAAGATTATGAAGGCTTAAGATTATTTTATTGAAAAATAAAGTTTGGTAAAAAAATAATCATTGTCTTGGTGACAAAAATTGTGGATGGTTTTAGAGAAATAAGTTCCCAAAAAATAAGTTACCAAAACTAGTTTTAAAAGATTTTGTAGATTATTTTTCACAAATTATGTCATTTAACACTTTTAATCTAAAAATATAGCTAGTTCACTAAAAAATAAAAAATAAAAGCCTTCTACAATTTTAACCTTTTTAGCAACAGCAGCAACAATTTTTGCTAACCATACCCCTAATAAAATTCGAGACACCATTATACTTTTGTTGGAGTAAATGGTTTACTATTTAGAAGAACATTTCACTTTCATAACTTTTTAAAATCAATAATCTTAATTTTCAATACTACAACAAAGAGATGTGATATATAGACCTAACTAATTGGACCTAAAAAGAGACCTAACTTTTTTATTGGAACACTTGTCATTCATTTAACAACTCAGCCCCACTTATAATATAATTCCTGATATATCCTCATAACTACTTTCCAGGACCCAACTTCTATTATTAAATCAATAAATTTGATTTATAAGTGGACCCAAGAAATATATACTGTAATAAACAACATTGATGACAAACATACCAACTAAACTAATGCTAAAACTAGTATGATAAATTAAGAACAAAAATGAGCACATGAATCCCCACGAAAATGAAGCAGATGAAGACGAAATCAAGCCAATGCTGGGCCCACGAGCCATCCAAGACCAACACCAAAACCACTTGAAAAATGCATCATAAAACTGAGCAGCAAGCCAAAAAACAGCAACATAACTCGACGGAACACGAAACCAATTTTGCCCAAAAATATATATATTCTCTTCATGATCTGAAATTTTATTAAACACAATATAGTTAACAACAAAAGTATGTTCCAAAGGAAAGGAGAAAAAAATGTTAGTATTTGATACCTTACGCCTCACTTGCGCTTAGATTAAGATCAAAGCCTTCATTACGGCTATTTTCATTAACAGATATGGCTCGATGTTTATCACTTGTATTGTTTGCCATGTCAACCGAATTAACATTAATCTGCATTATACAACGTATAAGATTATACGACATATAATTTTCTTATAATATTAGTTAAGTTAATTACCTTATAAGCCATATTTGACATAGATCCTCTTTTAGCGGGTAGTTTGTCTTTCTTTCCTTGAGATGCCTACAATATGTTAGTCAATTAATCACAAACAACAAGAAACAACTATAGATTAAAAATAACATAGATAAAGATAATGTAACAAACATTCTTCTTATTCTTCTTTTTCAGTTTCTCTGTTACTTTTTCTACTATCGATTTCTTTCTCTTCGGTGGACGCCCTTTACCACGTACTTGCCATGGTGGTAACAACTCTTCAGTTGAATCCGGATCATGATTAGCACCCTAACTAGAAGCATCAATTAACTTTTCTTTTGCCTCATTTAAGCATTTCATCAAATATTCGCACTTTTCCGTAGAATCAACAATATTTGCAACTTCATAAAAGTTGGTACACAAGTGATCAAATTGTTTTACTTGTTCTCCACTCTTCAAATCGTCATAGCAATTTGTTACAAAGTTGTATCTATGCTTCACATCTTTCCTCCATCGAGACAAAATATAACGTGAAGGAAGCTCTTTAACATATTTCTCAATCAAAAATTTTACCATGTGCCTACAAACAATCCCTCTAAATTCAAAAAAATGACAAGAGCATTTGAGGTCACATTCGACAACATTATAACTCACATTATACACGACTCTCTTTTTGAACCCATGTTTCCCTTCCACGATATCTATGACATGATATATACATATTGTGAACAAAGAAGAATTGCAAAACAACATACCTCTCAACTCGTCTTGAAACAACTTAAACATGGCATTTGTGTAGCATTCATGAAACTGTCTTTCAAAATAAAATCCAGTTATTAACTTATATGAAGAATTGAGCGAATCAAAATCAGCCTTGTTTTCTTTCTCGATCTTGTTTTTTAATGCATTGTCATATTGTTCAACAAATTGTCATAACGAGGTTTTTGAATTAACATACCCATCAAAGAAAGCATTCATGCTTTCACTCCTTTGAGTTGTAGACATTCATGCCCAAAAAAATACTTTTACATATATTGGCACCCAACGCCTTCGATCAGCAAACAAGGAGAATAACCACTCATTGTTTTCAAGGCTATAATCTTTAATCATTTTCGTCCACCCGTCTTCAAACTCTTGAGGATCGAGAGACTCATAGACAAGGGTTTTTAAAGTCTTCTTTATGGATTTATATTGCTTAAAGGCTCCTAATTTTTCAGGGATCTTTTTCATTATATGCCAAAGACAAAGACGGTGATAAGATTCAGGGAATACTTGTGCCACAGCTGCTTGCATTGATCGACATTGGTCTGTTATTATTGATTTAGGTGGACGTCCATCCATGCATGCTAACCAAGACTTGAATAACCAGACATATGTTTCTGCATCCTCTCCTGATATTAATCCACATCCGAATAATATAGATTGTCCATGGTGATTCACTCCAACAAAAGGAGCAAAAGACATACTATATTTGTTAGTTAAATATGTGCTGTCAAATGTAACAACATCACCAAATGACTCGTAAGCTGCTCTAGATCTTGCATCTGCCCAAAATACAAGTTGCAAACGACCATCATCATCGATTTTAATATCGTAGAAAAAGTTTGGACTTCGTCTTTGCATTTTAACAAAATAATCACGAAGTGCTTCTGCATCCCCGACTCCAAGTCTTAGCCGTCTTACTTTTGCAATGTAGTTTCTACAGTCTCTCTCACCAAATGGCAAATTTTCATACCCATTAGCTTCAACTACTAACGAATGAAAATTTTGTTTGATGAAATCCCGGCATGATCATTTAGCTCAAGTCTTCTTTTGGAGTATGAATCCAATTTTCTATGAGATCGGTGAAATCAAGATTTTTTTGGACTTAACATATGATTATGCTCCAAAGAAACACTTGAGATAGTGCATTTTCCATTAAGATTAACAATCACATTAACTTTTGCCATACAACCAGTTTTGATGGATAATCGTGTTCTGCTAGATTCACTTTTAGACTTATTGACACCTCGTTTAGAACATGCAAGGGCGTAGTACCTTTTGTTACCTTTTTTTGATACACTTGTTTTTGAGACTCCGAATCCAACTTTGTATGCATATTCTTGAAAATAAAGCTGAAGTTCCTCTTCAGAATCAAATTTTTAGGAATTTTAGTAGTAAAAACTTGTTGGGTTGTATCAGGAGAAGATGGGATACTAAGAGGGTGCTGAGAAGATTGAGCATTAGAAGGTTCAACTTGTTGAGGATCAAGATCACTTACATTAACTTCCATAGAAGATTGAGCATTAGAAGGTTCAACTTGTTGAGGATCAAGATCAGTTACATTAACTTCCATTGTCTGGGTGGTAACAAAGTAATATCTTCAAATACTAGCCTGCAACATCATACAAAGTAATTAAAATCAATAAGCATTATACACAAAAATCGAATTCGCAACATGCCTCATGCTTGTTACTACATTAGAAAATTTAAAATTACTTATGGCAGTAGCCAAATTCAATCCTAAGATCTAAGTTGTACAGGGACGGAAACGGGGACGGGGACGGAAACGGGTACGGGTACCGGGAAACGGCAACATCCTAAAATTCAAGAAACGGGTACGGCGAAGAAACGTCTATGTGTTTAATAATATTTTAGTATATTGCAAATTGTCTTCCAAAAAAATATTACACATAATTCAAAAATCCAAACAAATATTACTTATAATCAATAATTAAAAACTTTTAACCATCAAATTGTCTTCCCAAAAAATATTTAAATAAAAAAATCAATTAATTATACTCTGGAAAAAAACATCAAATGTATACACAATTGTTCTTTTCAAGTCTCATTTTCTAAAGTTTTATTGACTGCCTTACAAGCTAGCAAACAAAAATTCAAAAGACTTTTAGTTAAGAAAAAAGAAAAAAAAAGTATAAATAAAATCGCTTGGAATCTTGGACAACTTCAACTGATTATAGTTGATCAAAGTAATAAAACATGAAAATAAAATTATTTATAAGTAAAAAAAAGCATAAATAAAAACGCTTGGATCCATAACTTTTTTTAAAAGACATATTTAAAACTGGATATACTAAAATCAAAGAATTGAAAACTTTAGAAAGAAAGAAAATGAATTTATTGTTTTACATATTTCAAGACATGCCACTGCATATGCTACACATCACTCAAAAAGTAAAACCCACTTGTTATCTCTCATCTCCTTCATCTTCTTCTTAAACTTTACCAAAAACTAAAAATACCTTCACAGCATTTTCCGACCACAATCTTGTACTTGCATCCGCCCCTAGAAACGTGAATTTTTGGGCCAGAAACGTTTCCCCAAACGTTTCCTAGTTAAGGATCGGCGTACCCCAATAGAAGAAACGTTTCCAATTTTTCCGGGGACGTTTCCCTGGCGTTTCCCGTTTCCAGAACGTTTCGGGTACGTGATACGGCATTCCGGCGGCGTTTCCGTGTATCCTAGCCTAAGATAAATAAAAACATGTCATATTACATGACAGTAAGCTTTAAAAGACAATATGCTAATATGATAGCAAGCTTAAAGAAACAATAAACATTTTAATACAAAAACAATACAATCCATTTCAAGGAGTAAGCTGATGCAAGAAAAGTGCAGTAAGCTTATACAATAAAATTTGTTAATGGATTATTATATCTTATCGGGTTTATCGGGTCAACCCGATAACACGATAACAAACTAAATAAAACCCTAACCCGACCCTATTAGGCTATCGGGTTTATCGAGTCAACCCGATAAGCTAATTTAGACCCGATTCAACCCGACCGTATAAGGCAAATAGCCTCATTAAATATCCAAACAATTGTGCCAAATCTAAATATTATTTTTTCTTGTTGCTACAACATACACCTCCTCAAATTTTAAGTAAGAGAAAAAGGAATAATAACACTAACATGTTGTGTTTCGTATAGCCACAAGAAATGGGTCAATTTCAATTGTGTTCATCTCTAATGGGTCGTATCAATATATCAACTGAAGAGGAAAATATCAAAAATAAACTAGTAGCAGGGAAGTATTGTTAAACTATTAATACCACCAATTTGCCTAACAAAATAAATCCCAAATACATTGTGTAGAAAACTAGAAGGGGGTTGAATAGTTTACCGATTAAAAACTTTGTTTTGAAACTTAATGAAAGATCAATTGATATTGATCTTAAGTATGTTAATGAAATATGCAAGCAATATGTAATAAGTAAATAAGGAAAGAAATGATCAAACCACAACAAGTTGTTTATAGTGGTTCGGCCTACAAGGACTCTTTTTCCTTGCCCTACTCCACTCCCCGAGTCTCACACTCGAGAGTTTAATTTCACTAGTCAACAAGCTCCTTTCACCGGCGGAGAAAACCTTTACACTTCGCTTACACTATTTCCGACACTAAGCTAGATGTCGAGTTCTTTCCAAGGGTACAACTACTCCCACACACAATGTATTTTGAGGACTAAAATACTAACCACCCACACTCACAAGATTATGATGGTATGATACAACAATGAAGTATGGATCAACACTAGATCATACAACACTAAACAAACAAGACTTCCAACTTCTCGTTGAAGCTTGAATATGACTTGATCTTCTTTGCTACAAAAGAGATCACTAATATGATATGAAACTGAGTTAGAAAGGTTAGAGAGAAGATATGTATGAGAGTATGTTAGAAAGGGATGTTGAACTACTTGGCTTGGCATTGCTATTTATAGCCAAATTGGACAGGAGCGTCCACGGACCGCGGACCCCTTAAAAGGGTTCCGCCCGTGTACCAAATTGGTACCGCCAGTCTGACAGTCAAGATATCAAATCTTGCCTAAAGTCAACTCTATCTAAGTAAGATTGTGCAAGATATGAAGAGTACAAATCTTCACAAAATATCTAATGGAATCTTCCAATGATCTCCATGATGTAATGCATGATGTCAAATGTTGTATTACTATTAATAGAAATATGCACATGCTTAAGTAGTGTTTGGTTTTAAGAACCTAACACATTCTACAAACTACTATCATACATAATGATTAGAGTCATATCAAGATGTTACTAATCATAAATGTAAATGCTTGAATGATGAATATATTGTTTGAGAAAGCTTGTTTTAATATCTAATAAACTTGACAAGCTTTAAGCTTTTATAAATTAAATTTACTTTTGTCGTTAACAAAACTTAGGCAAAGATCAAAAATATAAATAACGTTTAATGACGATATTTGTATTAACAATCTCCCCCTTTTTGTTGAGGACAAAATATAAATTTTATTTTTATAAAAGAAACAAGTTTGTACAAGAGTTATAAAAATATTAGTTTTAGAACTTGAAAAGGAAATGATAATGCAAGTGTATGAGATTTGACTTTTTATGAAAGTCAAAGAATTCACTAGTTGATGCATGATGTTTGACTTTTTCAGAAAGTCAAAGTATGCAGTTTTGACTTTTTTAAGAAAAGTCAAGTATTATCAATGAGAGTTCCTGTTTGACTTTTAGAAAGTCAAATGTATGCAGTTTGACTTTTTCAGAAAAGTAAAATATAAATAATTTCAAAGTTCTATATTTTCTCCCCCTTTTTGTCTCAACAAAAAGAAGAGGCTATGCGGAATGTAATGAGCCCGAGCTATTATCTCCCCTTGTTCAAAGCTCCCCCTAAATTGGGTGCTTTAATGGGAAGATACATGGATTGTGAAAATAAAGCTACAAAAAAAATGTTAGTAATAATGATCATTCACAAGCATTTCCAAACACTATGTAATGACACCAACAACATAGTAAACAACATTCATTAGTTAAAATTTTTCATGAGTAAAGATCATGAAAAGAGAACACAATGATGTGTTTCTAGTACAAGAAAATGAAAATTATCCTAAAAAAAAATAAAAGACTATTCTAAAAACCATCCTAAAGTGATGGTGGATGGGAAAGAGCGTTGAGACGCTCAAGAATGTGGTTGAGGATGAACCTCATTTCTTCGTGGAAGTCATGGACCATAATCCGGGTCCGTTCCACGGTTTGACCCGTTTGCTCACAAGTTGAGCAACCATGCCTTGGAGGGTAGAAAGTTTGCGGAGGTTGTGGTGGTGGAATGGTGGATGTGTTGGTGGTGTTGGGGATGTTTGGAGTGGTCATGATGGATGCAAGCAAAGCACTTTGCATTTGAATTGTCTCACTTAAGTGAGAATCCACCATGCCTTTGAATTGGTGGAGGTTGTGGAGTTCGGCTTGAATCTCCTCTCTAGTGGGATTGTCATCCCACATGCTCTCCGGAATGTCCTCAATATGAGGGGACATTGATGATGGAAGTGGATGATCCCCGTATAAAGGACCATGAATGTCCTTGTGAATGGGGTGGAAAAGGAGAGGTCTTGGCCCTAATGGGGCGTTTGGGTCAATTGATGACCGAGGTGATTCATGAGCGATTCGCTCAATGGTGCCAAAGGATGGCAATGGTGGTGGATGACTTGGCCTAGGAGGCAAGTCTTCCAAGTCCTCTAGGAAAGGATTTGGTGATGTTGGTGGAGTTGAAAATAACTCCATGGGAGTGAGAGTGGGAGACCTTGGTGAAGGTGGTGAGGGTGTTTTGGATGTTTAGATGGGTGCCGGTGGAGGTGAAGTAGGTGTTTTTATTGGTGGTGGAGTGGTGATCACAATGTGTGATGAAGTGGGTGTAGCTAAGGTAAGATGTGTATCATCTCTAATGGGAGATGAGATGGTGAGTGGTGAAGATTCGGATGATGAGCTAAGATGAACAAAACAACAAGGCCTTACGCTCATTCTAGCGGTTTTCTTGCAAGGTTTTGGTGATGATTTAGTCATTTTTAACTTGGGTTTTGATTTGCTAGATAGAATGAAGAAGGTGTGAGGATGATCATGGTAAAGCCTTTCAATTTATAGAGGTAAGAAATTGTTGAGAAAAGGCTTGATTTGATGTTGAACCATTGAAGAGATGAGGTTCCTAATGATTTGGAAGTGGGTTGAATGCTAGTCATATCACCCAAGTCAATCCATACAAAGAAGATGGAGTGAAGAAGAAAAGATATGCAATAAATGTGTTCTAGTGAGTGGAATTTCCTAATATTCAGATTACCCACGGATTTGAAGGTACCAAAAATTTGGTTCCTTCCTTTATGCCAAAGGGCTCCTTGGGTGGATTTTTCAAATTTTTGAATTTTGGTGGGAAATGGATTTCTTACATCCCTTAGTGAATAATACTAGTTCTAATAACAGTATAAACTAGTTAAGATTGATTTATAAGTGATGGAAGATAATTTGGAATCACGAAAGAGTCGAAATTCATAAAATTACCTGGAGGATCCACGGCACCAAAATCATACACGGACGGAACCCAAAAAACGGTGTCGTCTGGTCCGCCTGTACAGGTATGGCGGTACCAAATTACATAAAGGACGGTACCAAAATAATGGTGCCGTCTGATCCGTGGAGTGCTGAAATATGGACAGAGTTCGTTTTTAGGTGTCGGGGAAATTTCCGAAACCTGAAATTTTTCTCAAAACCTGTTATACTAAACATTTCTAGTTAGGAAAAGTAAATAACACATATGTAAACATAGTGGAGCATAGATTTTGAGCAAGGCTTATTGATTTTCACAATATAGTGAAAATGGGTAAAATTTGATAGCATACTTGTGCTATCCCCCTGCATGAGATTGTTAGCATACACCATTGTTTCAAGTTATATTATCATCCTACATAATAAAAGCAACTAAATAGTATCAAACATTAACGATAATGCATTGTTCCAAACATTCCTTAAAGTACCCTTATTTGTCCAACTTCTTGTAAATCTTGTTCATCATCCTACCAAGGCACTTGAACATTCCCTTAGTTTGCTTGAATTCTGCTGATTCATTCTCAATCTCGGGAAGAGATGCGTAATACTCTTGAGGTGGAAGATGAGAGTTTGGAAGACCATCCTCAGAGCTATTTGATGATGATGATGAAGGAGTTGGAGGTTTAGCTCTCTTGCCTTTAGTCTTAGCAACTCGAGCATTACTCAAAGGCACAAAGATGTGAGGAATGAGATCATAGTGAAGGTGCATCCCTTTTGGGGTTGGTGGAATTGGAGCAAAGTTTCTATAGAGACGGGTGAGAAGCATCCCGTATGGTAGAGCAACGGATCCTTGAGTTGGAATATCAATCATTCTCCTAGCTATGTAGTAGGCTAAGTTAAATGGTTGTCGGGTGGACAAGTTGTAAAGCATATAGCAAAGACAAGCGTTTATGTGATCCCTATTCCCTATGGTGCTAATGACGTTTGCTCTAAGTAACTCCTCCCATTTCTTAAATTCGTGCTTAAGTTCATTGAGCTCCATTCCATATGGATCTCGGTCTACCTCTTTTCCCTTTCGGGTAACTCGGGTTGTATCCGTTTTTGGGTTAAAAAGGTGTTCACGGATGACATCCTTATCGGCTAAACGGGTTATGTAGGGAAGAGAGCGGTCATTGATTGCATCAAGGGCGGTGAGTGACCACTTATCCGTGTAGACACAAGTTCCTCGGTTGGGAATTCCTAGTACTTTAGCAAATTCACTTAGGGTGATGGTGTAGTCATTTTGGTTGATTCTAAAGCTAAGACAAAATTCATCATCATCTTCATCACTAAAACCGGTCACACTAGCATAGAATTCTAACACGAATCTAGGACAAATTGGTTCATCAATGTCAAGAAGACAATCGAATTGAATGGCGGCTAGTTCTTCACGAAGATTGGTATGCTCAAGGAAGGATGGGTGAATGGTTCTACCCTCGTGGAAATACCTAGATTCTAGACCCCTAAATATTTCTACTTGTTCCTTGGTGAGTCCTTTGGTTTTGTGGTGTTTGGGAATGTAGTTAAGAGTGTCTTTGTGATCATAGAATCTTGCGGCTACCATGGTTATTCCTAAGGACAAGAATTAACATGTTAAAAAAAATTAAGATAAATTTTAACGTTTTTGATTCTAGTGTGTGCCTATATGAAAACAATTTGGAGTTGCGGTTATCTCGACTCATTTTATGCACAAAATGGTTTTAGTGGAGTGTTTGGCAAAAACCATGAGATAACCCAAATGCTCCTAATTCAATGTGGCTACATTTGAATATACCCGGGAGTGCATATTAGTTATGCAATACCTTTAGTATTCAAGAGCATGCAAGTGATGAAAATTCTAACGTTTCTATTTGTATTAGCAATGAAAAATGTTTTCCTACAAGTGAGAAGCTTTTCAAAACTTTTGACATGGGGTATTTGGTTGTTTGAATAAGGCCTTATATTTATTATCTATCAATTAGTGGGAAACATGATTTGTTTATGCAATATGATAATGTAGTACCTAATTTCAATGACTAGTTATGCAATTTGCCAATTGAATTCATATTTGGTATAAAAGCATACATAAAACCCCATGTAATGATTTGTGCATAAATAAGAATCCTAGACTCAGAATTAAGAGATGAAATGTAGTTAGGATACTTACAATGATGTTATCTTCAGTGATTAGTGAGTGGGAAGATGACAATAATGAGCTTGGTTTAAGTTTTACACGTTTTGGTAAAGTGGATTGTGAGGAAGAAGATGTTATGTATAAAGCTGTTTTGCTTCTGTAGACACCACGGACCAGACGGCACCAAATTTTTGGTTCCGTCCGTGTTGTCGTTTGGTGTCGTGGCTACAGTAGCAGAAACAAGACAAAATTGTTTTGGTTTGACTATTCTAATGTTTTAGGCTATGTTTATCCTACATGTTTGGTTCCATTAACCCTAAACCAAGTCTAAGAAGATTAAAAGGTTCTCGTTTAAGAGGTTTAGTAAAGATGTCGGCAATGTTGTCTTCGGAGGATACTTTCTCGATTGAAATGTTTCCTTTTTGAACATTGTCGCGAAGAAAGTGATGACGGATTTCAATGTGCTTTGTACGAGCATGTTGAACGGGATTCTTGCTGAGATCGATGGCTCCTTTGTTGTCGCAAAGTATCACAATGTCGTTGAGATGAATTCCGTAGTCTACGAGAGCTTGCTTCATCCAAAGAGCTTGTTGACATGCTTTTCCGGCTGAGACGTATTCGGCTTCAGTAGTAGAGAGGGCTAAAGCCGTTTGCTTCTTTGCAAACCATGAGGTGAGACAATGTCCAACAAAAGTGCAAATACCACTTGTACTTTTTCTATCGACATAATCACCGGCATGATCCGAGTCGGCATACACTATGGTTTCTATACCCGTTCCTTTGGGATACCATAATCCTAAACACGTTGTTCCCTTAATATATCTAAAAATCCTTTTTAATGCTTCTAAGTGTGATGCCTTTGGGTTTTCTTGAAAGCGAGCACATAGACAAACACTAAACATAATGTCGGGTCTACTAGCCGTAAGATAGAGTAGGCTACCAATCATTCCTCTATATTTAGTGTTATCTACGGATTCACCTTCTTCGTCCTTGGTGAGTTTAGTGTCCGAGGACATGGGTGTTTTAGTTGGTTTGGAATCTTCAAGACCAAATTTCTTAAGCATGTCTTTTATATATTTAGATTGGTTAAAGAAAATACCATCATCTAGTTGTTTGATTTGAAGTCCTAGAAATAAGTTTAACTCACCCATCATACTCATTTCAAACTCGTCATGCATGATTTTAGAGAAATCATCACATAGCTCTTGACAAGTTGATCCGAATATAATGTCATCAACGTATATTTGAACAATAATAATTTGGGATTCCTTTTTCTTAGTAAAAAGAGTATTATCTACTAATCCCATAGTATATTTGTTATCAATAAGAAAAGTCTTAAGACGGTCGTACCAAGCTTTAGGTGCTTGTTTAAGGCCGTATAATGCTTTCTTGAGTTTGAAGACATAATGTGGTTTCTCAAAGTCGGTAAAACCGGGAGGTTGAGCAACATACACTTCTTCGTTAATAAACCCATTAAGGAAAGCACTTTTAACATCCATTTGAAATAATTTAAAATCATAAGCACATGCATAAGCAAGTAATATTCTAATAGATTCAAGTCTAGCTACCGGTGCATAAGTTTCATCATAGTCAATTCCTTCTTGTTGATTATAACCTTGTGCAACAAGCCTAGCTTTGTTTCTAGATACTACACCATTTTCGTCCATTTTGTTTCGAAAGACCCATTTTGTTCCAATTATAGTTTGATCTTTGGGTTTTGGAACTAGTTTCCAAACATCATTTCTAACGAATTGGTTTAATTCTTCTTGCATGGCAATTACCCATGATTCATCTTTTATTGCTTCATTTATGGTTTTTGGTTCAATGGTGGATACAAAACAAAAATGATTATTTTGATTTTGAGCTTGTGATCTTAAGGTTCTTTGATTAAGTTTTCCTATGACCTTTTCTAATGGATGACTTTTAGATTCTTTTATATTGACAATTTCCTTATTTAATGGTTCATCTTCCTTGTTATTATTAATTTGACTTTCAATTATTTGACTTTCAACTAAGTCATCATCTACCAAAGGTGATGTCTTAGAGGGAGGTGGACTTTCGTCAAATGTTATGTTCAACGATTCCTCGACTATCATTGTTTCTTTATTTAGGACAATGTAAGCTTTACTAGTTTGAGAGTAACCAAGAAATACACCTTCATAAGACTTTGGGTCAAACTTGGTGAGATAATCCTTAGTATTAAGAATAAAACATTTACAACCAAAGACTTTAAAATATCCTAATGTTGGCTTTTTAACTTTATAAAGTTCGTATGGTGTTTTGTTTAGGAAAGGACGTATTAGGACTCTATTTAAAATATATGTAGAAGTGTCAACGGCGTTACACCAAAACTTTTGAGGAATGTTTTGTTCATTAAGCATTGTTCTACTCATTTCTTGAATTGTTCTATTTTTACGTTCTACTACTCCATTTGATTGAGGTGTTCGTGGAGCCGAAAAGTTATGTGTTATACCATTTGTATCACAAAAGTTTCCAAATTGAGTTTCGTTGTCAAATTCACGACCATGATCCGTTCGGATCGACACAATTTTGACACCTAGAAGATTTTGAATTTTCTTGCTAAGTATTTCAAATTTATCAAAAGCTTCATTTTTGGTTTTCAAAAATAATGTCCAAGTAAACCTTGAGTAATCATCTACTATGACCAAAGTGTATAAGTTGCCTCCATAGCTTCTTATAGCGGATGGTCCAAACAAGTCCATATGTAATAATTCTAGACACTTAGATGTGGACACCATATTTTTAGATTTGTGACTACTATGTGTTTGTTTACCAATTTTGCAAGCGTCGCAAAAGTGTTGGTCATATTTTAGTTTTGGTAAATTCCTAACCAACACTTTTGAAGATAGGTTTTGTATAAGTCTCATATTAGCGTGACCTAAGCGTCTATGCCAAAGAGATGAGCTATCGTCTAATGTTGTTAGGCAAAGTTTGTCATTATATGTTTTATCTATTTTCATGACGTATATGTTATTTTTCCTAACTCCTTTAGCTATGGTGATACCATCTTTTAGTATTTTACTACCATTTTCATCGAATAGTACTTTATACTTTTTATCACATAGTTGGCTAATACTAAGTAGATTAAATCCTAACCTATCCACATGAGCAACATTTTCAATAGTTAGAGAGTTATGAGCAATCGTACCTTTGCCAATGATTTTGCTTTTGAGATTGCTACCGAAAGTGACATTACCTCTGTCATACTCTTGGTATGATGAGAAGAGACTTTTGTTGCCCGTCATGTGTCGTGAGCATCCACTATCTTTTATCCATTCATCAGGTTCCAATCCAACTTTCAAACATACCTAAGAAGCAAATAACTCAAACATTTGGTCCCCAATATCTCATGGGTCCGTTTGGGTTAAACATACCATTTATTTGATTCATGTATGGAAATGATGGGTAAGGGTTCCATGGCATGTAATCTGGAGTTTGATATGGTCTAGGAAAGTTTTGATTCCAACCGTTGTGTTGGTAGTTAGGTTGAATGTTGTGGTTGCTCTTAGGAAATGGGCGTTTGGCAAAAGAAGTTTTATATCGTTGTTGAGTAGTTTTTGATCTAAATTCATTTTTAACAAGTCCTACTCTTGATATAATGGCTGGTTTTAGTTTAACATTATCATTAGTTTTCTTTGTTATTTTAACAAATTCAGTACGGTCCGTATTGCGAACATTCTGTTCTGCTGAAGTACCCGCGGTACCCTTTTGCACAACGGACGGAACCCTTATTTTGGTTCCGTCTGGTCCGTGTTGTACTGCAGCAGTTTTGACAGAATGTTCGTCCTTTTCGGCCGTTTTGTTTTGACTCTTTGGAATTAATACTTCATTAAAACCTAGCCCATTCATGTCTCCTGGTGTTTTATGGATTTTAACTATTTCATCGGCAAGAGCGATGTTTTTGTTAAACCTTTTAAACTTAGAATTATTTTCTATTAAAACTTCTTGTGTGAGCTTTAGTTTTTCTATTTCAAGATTAAGCTCTTGACATGATTTACAATCATCGTCATTTGCTTTTCCTTTTTCAAGACGTTTTGCTTTTTCTTTTAACTCATATACCTCATTTTCCAAAAACTCCTTTTTGGTTTTTAGAAACTTATTTTTAGTTATGATTTTTAGACTTAGCTCACACAATTGATTATATTGTTTTTGCAAGGTGTCATCATCTATAGAAGAATAAGAAGAGTCGGAAAGTACCTCATTTGACTCATGTGCCATTAGAGCTATCTCTTCCTTGCTAGATTCCTCATCGTCTTCACTATCACTCCAAGCACCACTTACAAAAGCTCGTTGAGTTTTGCTTTTAGGTGGCTTGGGACATTCTCCTATGAGATGACTTGCATCACCACATCTAAAACACTTTCTTTCACCTTTAATCTTCTTATCATCCCGATCTTTTCGGAATGGCTTCTTTTCTTCTCGAGGTTGTCTTACAAACTTTCCTCTTCTTCTAAAGAACTTCTTGAAATCTCTAACGGCCATGGCATACTCCTCATCTTCACTATCGGAACAAGATTCACCATCATCGCTTGATTCCGCCTTTGCTTTAAGAGCAACGGATTTGATCTTCTCCTTTCTTCCTTTGATGATCTCCGAATCTTTCTCCATTACCATTTCGTGAACTTTGAGGTTGCCAATTAGCTCGTCTAGTGACATTATTGAGAGATCTTTTGATTCTTCAATAGCGGTCACTTTAGCTCTCCATTTGGGATGGAGTGCTCTAAGAAATTTCCTGACAAAGTTCTTACTACGAAAAGATTCATCAAGTGCTTTAAGTGATGTAATGATAGTGTTAAAACGGGCAAAGCCACAATCAATGGTTTCATCTTCAGGGATAACAAATTGCTCATATTGTTGAACAAGAAGATCAATTTTGTTATCCTTGACTTGTGAATTACCTTGATGTGTAACAATTAAAGATTCCCAAATATCTTTGGCGGTTTCACACATAAAAATTCTTTCATATTCTTTTCTAGGTAAAGCATTATAAAGCATCATTTTAGCTTTATTATTTTTAGCAACTAATTTCTTTTGTTCATCAACGGAAATATCCTTTGTTGTAGAACTAAAATCTCCTTTAACAATAATAAACCAAAGATCTATATCTTTTGATTTTACATATGTTTCAAAACGGTTTTTCCAATAGATAAATCCATTGGTTTCAAAGAGTGGTGGTCTTTGCATAGATTGCCCTTCTTTAAAGTTTTCAGAATCCATGGATCGTTTCAAGTTTATAAAATACAAGTTATTTTAGAAATTCTTGAGCAACGAGGCTCTGGTACCAATTGTAGAAAACTAGAAGGGGGGTTGAATAGTTTACCGATTAAAAACTTTGTTTTGAAACTTAATGAAAGATCAATTGATATTGATCTTAAGTATGTTAATGAAATATGCAAGCAATATGTAATAAGCAAATAAGGAAAGAAATGATCAAACCACAACAAGTTGTTTATAGTGGTTCAGCCTACAAGGACTCTTTTTCCTTGCCCTACTCCACTCCCCGAGTCTCACACTCGAGAGTTTAACTTCACTAGTCAACAAGCTCCTTTCACCGGCGGAGAAAACCTTTACACTTCGCTTACACTATTTCCGACACTAAGCTAGATGTCGAGTTCTTTCCAAGGGTACAACTACTCCCACACACAATGTATTTTGAGGACTAAAATACTAACCACTCACACTCACAAGATTATGATGGTATGATACAACAATGAAGTATGGATCAACACTAGATCATACAACACTAAACAAACAAGACTTCCAACTTCTCGTTGAAGCTTGAATATGACTTGATCTTCTTTGCTACAAAAGAGATCACTAATATGATATGAAACTGAGTTAGAAAGGTTAGAGAGAAGATATGTATGAGAGTATGTTAGAAAGGGATGTTGAACTACTTGGCTTGGCATTGCTATTTATAGCCAAATTGGACAGGAGCGTCCACGGACCGCGGACCCCTTAAAAGGGTTCCGCCCGTGTACCAAATTGGTACCGCCAGTCTGACAGTCAAGATATCAAATCTTGCCTAAAGTCAACTCTATCTAAGTAAGATTGTGCAAGATATGAAGAGTACAAATCTTCACAAAATATCTAATGGAATCTTCCAATGATCTCCATGATGTAATACATGATGTCAAATGTTGTATTACTATTAATAGAAATATGCACATGCTTAAGTAGTGTTTGGTTTTAGAACCTAACACATTCTACAAACTACTATCATACATAATGATTAGAGTCATATCAAGATGTTACTAATCATAAATGTAAATGCTTGAATGATGAATATATTGTTTGAGAAAGCTTGTTTTAATATCTAATAAACTTGACAAGCTTTAAGCTTTTATAAATTAAATTTACTTTTGTCGTTAACAAAACTTAGGCAAAGATCAAAAATATAAATAACGTTTAATGACGATATTTGTATTAACACATTGTGTTCATCATCTAAATAATACCACAAATCATATAAATAATAACACGATTGTTTCAAAACAGGGTATATGCTTTTTAGTTTAGAGTCTTACTATACTCGAGCTCAACAACGAGGGCAAAAAAAATGGCAACACATGTGGGATCACCGATCAGATGTAGGGTTGGGATGTATGGCGCCAAGATGAAAGTGATAGCGGGAGAAGTTACTGAGAGAAAAAATAATTATTCAGATATTTAATTAGGTATAAAGGGCATAATAGGAATAACATAATATTGATTATGAATATATGAGCCACATGCCAGGTGTCTTCACAATATTGTTCGGTCTTTTTTTAGGTCCAATTATTTCGGCTCATATATCAAATCTCTACAACAAAATTAGTAAGAACACAAATAGAAGTAAAAATATGATCAACATAAAGTTAATCTCATAACATAAGTTAAGATAAGAATAGGTAACCAATGACAAAAAGACAAAGATGAAAATAATTGTTTGAAAAAATAAGTGAAATTGTCGGCAAATATAGGTGTATAGTTGGTAATCAACTTAACTTTGTGATTATTGTTCATTTCTAACTTCTCTTTTCAAAAGCTAGAATGAGGTATATGTATATGCAAATGTAATTTATATAAATATATATTAGTTGGTTAATAAACTAGAAAGAAATAAGTAGAAAGGCAAAACAAGAGAAAATAAAAGCAAATTCATTTGCAAAATCAAAAGAATATAAGAAGATGCTCCTACTCGAATAAAAGAAGAAAATAAGCTTGTTACAATGCTCCATCTTCTTAATACAAATTTACAAACAAATAAGCCAATATATCAAAATTTTCCTCATGATATTGATTTACTCCCGCCGCAAAACGAAAGCAATAAATCCTTGTTTATATAGTTATCCAAACCATTTTTCGAAATTTGGTCAAATGAATAGTTAACGAAACACGCCTTTCAGGATTTTATGTAGATTAAATAAAACGAGTCAATCTCACACTTACAATTTGCCGATGATACATTGATATATGTGGAACGGAAGATGTCAAGTGCATAAAAAATATTAGAATCATGGAATGCATTCAACAATCTTCTGATATGAAGACAATAACAGTGTCACGCCAACCTTCCAAAAAATAGGAAAGATTAATCTGGTTTAAATTTGTGTGGTGGTGTCTCAAATCACGTGGATTAGTCAACCAAAAAGTTAAAAACCATGGTTATCTAAAAAGAAAAAAACACAACAGCAAGACCAATAACATAATCATTATCGTAATGGTTGCGGTTTTCTGCTAAAGTTAAGAAAAAATTTCTATTTACTGTCAATAATGTAAAAGGAAAAACTAGAAACTTGTTATTCGATCCACATAAAATAATTAATTAGAAATATCTATACACATATAGAGCGTCTAAGCCCTAATCTTAAAATAAAATAAAAAATGTAAGAATTTTTTATTTATTAAACACCCTTTACACATAGCTAAATCAGTTTTGAATGTTATTGACGTAATTTCAAATTTTGTAAGAATACTAATGTATTTTTTGCTTTTGTAAGGATATGAGGATATTTCCTTCTTCTTAATAGATAGGTTTTAGGCATGTGTCGCATTTACAAATTTAACGAAACTGAAACTATGAAGATATTGATGGCTCTTGTTTTCTCTAATACGATTAACATAAATAAAACCATATAGTCTAAATTATATATGGTCATTTGTTCAATCAGATAGGTACTTACACAATACCTCACGTGTTTGCATCTTAAACGTTTGAGCCTTAGGCTATGTTTAGCGCGGAGCTTTTTGGAGCTTTTTGGGGCGATGAGCGATGAGCTTTTTAATTTTGATTGTTCGTTTGACAAAAAAGCGGTGAGCTTTGCTATTTTAAGAAGCTGTGAGCTGTGGCTACTGCTCACAGCTTACTGCTAATTTTACCAAAGACACCCTTAAACTTAAACTCATAACTTGTGGTAGGTTGATGGACTAGTCATGTATCACTATAAAAATCGCAAAACCAGTTCCAATATTCTGTTTTTCTTTCACTTTTTCTTGGCAAAACAAACATTATATTGATTTGCAAAAGAGAAAAATTATGAATGCGGACTTGTAGACATTGAACTTGCGAAAATGAACAAAGATTCAATGGATTACGATTGCGCCGTTTTGTCCTATTTCTCCAAAATCGAAGTTGTAGATATCTCTTTGTCCTAGTCTCGTGACATCTCAAATCGTCAAAATCCGAGTTCGTATGAATAAGTTATGACCATAACAATATAACTTAGTCAACATATGGTGAACGTTTCTAAAAGAGGTATGAATATCGAGTCGATCTTATGTCCTATATGTGATAAGGAAGCGGAATCGACTAGCCATATTTTTTTACCTGTCATATAGCTAGAGAGATTTTCCGTAAGATTTTGTTTTGGTGAGATATAAACGTTACGGAGGTTTCTTCTAATGAGGAATGGCTAGAGTGGCTCTTGAATATCCGTCTTCATTTTAAACACAAAAATCTGCTTGAAGAAGTTTGTTATGTCATGTGGTGGTACATTTGGAACTTTCGTAACAAGAGAATCTTTGGTTTTGTTCGTCCCTCAAAGGCGTTTATTTTCGATGAGGTGGTGGATCGTTCTTTTCTTTGGTTTAAGCATAGATGTAAGGTTTCTTTTAGTTGGGTAGATTGGCTTAAAAACCCTCATCTTGTAACTTTGTAATTTCTAGCTCTTATCTAGTTTTCTTCAATAATATCCGCCGTTCAGAAAAAACTTATGGTGAACATAGTATTTTTTTTGTCATAAGTCCTTCATATGAACTCCGATTTTAATGATTCAAACGACTATGAAACCGGGAGAAAGAGATCAACAACTTTGATTTTGAAGAAATAAAACAAAACGGCGCACCGACACGCCAAACCATGCACCATTTATTTATTTATAGGCCAGTTTGTATTGGCAACACGTCATCAGCACACGACGTACATTCTCCAATTGTATGCCGATCGGTCTATTTTCGTTAATTTATATTTTTTTCCATTCTGGTAAGTTTAATCCCATGTAATTTTAAAGTACATAAAATTACTTATTTACTTATGCTTTATTCTCGGGTTTTTTTTAAAAAAAAGTAATGAAAGAAAATGATAGGAAACTGAAAATTTTGTGTTCTTGATGTGGCAACTGCCACATCTAAGTTTTACTATCTCATAGGCAATGTATCTAGCTATTGTAGTATAGTATAGGCAAGACAAGAGGGTGATGGTTCTCTAGGGGAATAGTGAGGTAGGCTCGAAGTGTATGTCGAATTGATCTAAGGGTTGACGGACGATTCTTTTTGGTATTTTATTTTTATTAGAAAGCAAGTAAACAATCGGGTTTGAGGGAGTTTTGTTTTTAAATTAATACTAACCCGAAATGCATAAAACTAAATGACAAGAAAAAGTAAATTGATGGAAACTCTTATGCGGGAAAGATGTATTTACCTAGGGTGCATTACTCTCTAGTAATGAACTACTTAACATATTGAATTGACACGTCCTTGTTAGTATAACATGGGATATTCATAATTATCTATTGTGGGTTTGTCACTCAAACGCCTATGCAATAGCCTAAGTGAGTGGCACCTAAGAACGCCCAAAATACCCAATAACTAATGCACGCAATAAATATCCGTACTAGTCAAATACCTAAGACATAAGTACCAAATTAGCCGTTTCTATTTAACGTTTAAGCTAGGACCGATTCCCTAACCAGTTTTTAACTCCTAACGCGCACATTTATTAACACGAGACAATAGATTAAGCATTACACCACTAGGTTTCATGCAATCCTAGGAAAATACTATTAAGCTTAGTCGACATAGCAATAGAGAAGAAAACACAAGAATAAATCAAACAATAAAGGGCAAACATCAATGAATGATTAATTAAAATGCTTATCTTCTTAATACAGGGTTTCTGCAAGCAAAAAAGGCTCAAATTCTGTTAAAAGTCGACTAGGGTTTGTATCCGAAAAGCTTCACACGAATTAATGAAAATAATGCGAAAATACATATAGATATCGGTGTGTGACGGCGTCACTAAGGGGTTGTGACGCCGTCTCCTCACCATCGATCTAGGGTTTTCTTCCACCGATTTAGTTGTGACGCCATCGGGAGCATGTGATGTCGTCCCTTTGGTCGTGTGACGCCGTCATTCATGTCATCTCCACACACTGAGCCGGACAGTGCACATTTATTTTGCACTTAATGGGCATTTCTGGGGACCACATCACAGATGTCGGTCACGAGTCTGAATTATGTCTTTTTCTTATGTTATTCATCCAATCAAGCTCAAAACGTGCACACATCCATCATTTGCATTCTAAAATACATAAACTCAAAAAAAAAAAAAAAAAAAAAAAAAAAAAAAAAAAAAAAAAAAAAACATTTTGGGAAAAACAATTCAAAGTGTATTAATTTAGAGGCAAAATGACTCTTAAAAAGTATACAAATTTACAGCTCATCAGTGTATTTTATTATTATTATTTTTTTTAAAGGAAAGGAGAAAAAGAGATAAATGACAAATAAAATTTTAACATTTTTCTTAAGAAATCTCCCACTTAAATATGGTCGGAAACAAAACTACACTCAATATATCGAGTATATAATGACCAATATAATTATTAGTATTTAATAATATTCGACTCTTGTGACAAATGAACATGTTTAAAAGGGCATAAATATAATTATGTCTATTTTCTTTTCTTTTCTTCGCAACATGAGAAAAAAACATTATTCTTTTCATTTCATTTCATTTCATTTGTTTTCAACTCGAGAATATGAAGTAAAAAAAAAAGCTCCTTTCCTTTCCTTTACCTATCATTTCTATTCTTAAAAGAAAGAGAATTACATGTATATCCTTTTAAAAATGCAATATTACGGGTGTGTTTGGCAAAAGTAGTTGTGAGCAGTAGTTGTGCAGCTCACAGCTTCTTAAAGAAGCATTGGAAAATTGAGCATTCCTAAAAAAAGAGGAAAGCTCACCACTCCTTTACCAAACGACTACTAAAAATCAAAACGCTCATTGTTCACCGCTCATCGCTCCAAAAAGCTTCACATCGCTTCGTGCCAAACATACCCTACGTAAATATCCGACTCATTTACATAGATATTTTTCTCACTTTTATAACTACATCAATGTCCTTTTCAAACTTTTATAATTACATCAATATCTTTTTCAAACTTTTAAATTCTCATATATATCCAAAAATCAATTAAATTATAATTATATTGATTTTAAATTCAAAAGCTATTATTTATCTCTGATACTCATCATAATTATATTTTATATATATATTTTTTGGCCTCGATTGATGAAAGAACATGATGACATAGTTACAAAGTTTGGATATATACAAGAGAGAACATATTATTCATATTTATTCTTGGGAGAATTATATACATCCCCATTTAAACTCAACTAATTACATATTTCCCCAACCAAATATGAAAATAACAAATATACCCATTCTTATAAAACTTTATTGAAAGACATATATGATCATTCAAGTCTCCTTCATCTGGGTGCCAAACAACATTAACTAGTGCAATACCCGTGCGTTGCCCGGGTCTAACGATCAAATAATTTACAAAGAGTATTGAGAAACTTGTTGTATAAACAAAAAAAAAAAAAAAAAAACATATATCAACACAGTAGATATTAAACTTGGTTTCTGTTTTTCATCTTGATATAAGTCATTGACAAAATAACATCCATCTCCGTTTCCTACATATAAATAAGAAATTTTAAATCAGATACATATTAAGTTCTATTCGATTTCGGAGTAATAACACGTACATTATTTGTCAATTGTGTATCTCCATCCATAGCATCATTAAGAGTACCATCATCAGGGATGGATCCATGGTATAACTATGGGGGGCCGATGCCCCCATGGCTTGTCGAAAAATTGAGATTTTTTTTTTTTTTTTTTTAATTTTAACCTTTCTTCGAATGCGTGATTCACCTCTTCAAGCAACGAATGGGTATCGTTGCAGCATGATCATGTTTAAAGAAGGGAAACAATATTAGGCCCTCATACAAATATACGTATATGAGGTCCTTTTGTTAAAAATTGAAACCGAACTAAATGTAAAACTGAATGTTACCTCATGAGTTTCGACATTGACATTGTTCCCAATTTGCTATTCAAAGAGGAAAAAAATATCAAATCTTAAGAAAAAGTATAAAAATTTACATAAATTGTTGAAGTGTATCCGAAAAGTATTGACATGAACTTTACCTTGATTTTTTCATCGACAGTCATTTTGGCGATGATGGTTAACACGTTTTTTATTGCCTTGACTTGTTCATATGTGTAAATGGAAGAGCCAAAAGTTAAGTTTAAAATTTCAAAATAGAAAGTACTGTATATGATTTATACCTCCATTTTGGTTGCTTAAATGTGTTTACTGTATTTTAGTTATGAATTGAAAATGGTTTTGTATATAAACGTGTGCATGGTTGACATGCCCGCCCAAATTCATTTTATTTGAAAATTCAATTTGCAAAACTGTTAAGATAACATTGGTACGTTGTTGCAGCCTACATTTCAGTCATCGATAAGATCTAAATAGTATTTTAAGGTTATCTTATTATACGTTATTTGAATATGTATTTTTAGTCCACTTTTCACTCTAGTTAGTTAATAAAGATAATTGATGAATTACGGTGGTCAAGATTAAAAGTTCTTTGATCCAACGAACATAATAAATTTGTGCATAAGTGCACCGTCGGCAATAGAATAGTAATATGGAGTCACTTTCCTCTTAATCTTATCGCATTCTTCTTGCTAAATGTATATTAATGACTTTTGAAATAAATAATCATTTGGTTATTATCTATACTACTTTATAATGCATTTAGGCCTTCTAAAATTATAATGCTTAAAAATTCAGACTTTTTTACTTACTTATTATGGAAAGAATAAAAAAAAATAAGATAAGGAGCTCCAATCATTGAGTGACATGTGTCACTTCTCTAACTAAAAAATAACAAAAAGGGATGAGCTATAACAAACTAAAATAAATAGCTCCAATAATAGGGTGACACATGTCACTTCCTAACTAATTAATCACCTTTGTTTTTAAATTTAAATATCTTTTAATCCGTTTAATTTTTTATGATCTAATTTCACCATATTTTTTAAAATTTTGTGCTCTTTAATTCAACATCCATTTTGATATATTTTATGAGTTTTCTTTAATAGTCGGGAAGAAGCGGAGTTGAAAAGAGAGAAACTTACTTGAATTAGACGTAAAAATGAAAAACATTTGTTCGCTACAAAATAGTCATCGGGTACCCGCCGCCGCATTGCGCGGGTACCCTTCTAGTCTATGGAAATGAATACAACATCATTGTAAAAAATGGCTACGCATAACACTTTGAAACTTATAGATATAAGCACTAGCGGGAATAAATTGATTTATGTTTACTATATGTTTTACTTCATTCGTTGGTTTTAGTTTTTTGGATTAAAACCTTTTTGTTGGCCTGGATAAAATATTGGGTATGTTTATTTAAGACTAAAATACACCGTTGGTGCTTAAACTTGGCTGGACGGATCGCGATGGGACGAACTTCGCCCTTTTCATCGCCACAGGTCCAAACCTTGGCCATTAAATGCCAGATTCGTCCCTTGACCAATAATGTCATTGTCAACGTTATGTTGGTGAGGGCAAAACCGTCTTTCACTGTAGCTTACTAAATAAAACCATTGTACAGTGTATGTAGCTAGTATATGTGTGTAACAAGGTTTGGTCTACATTTATCACCCATCCCTAAACTATCCTTCAAAACCCGTCTTCTTCAAAACGATAATTGTTTGAAGATGGTATGTTGCTGGTGTGGTAAGCAAGCTATTATTCGCACTTCGTGGACCTCTGCCAACCCAGGGCGTCGATTCTTTGGTTGTCCTGTTCAAGTAAGTGCGTCTTAATATTTCTTGTGTAAGTTTGTAACAATGGTGGTTGTTTAATGACTTGTCATAATCATCAATAGGGGTCTTCTTGTCGGTGGATAAGATGGTATGATCCTGAAATCTGTGCTCGTTCAAGAATGATCATACCAGGACTTTTGAGGGGGAGAAATGAGCTTGAGGCAAGATTAGTAGCTGCTCAAGGTGATGTGTGGAAGTGGAAGATTTACCTGGTGCTAAGTTGGATGTTGTTCTTAATTGTTTATGCATTGGGATAACTTTTTAACCTTTTATGTAATGAGGCTACTTGGTTAATGTTATGTATCTTGAATTGTAGTAACCTTGTTATGAAGTATTCAGTTTTGTTTGTTTCTGATTTTGTATGCCTTATGGGTATGCAGATGGTTAGCAATTTGTTTAGGGTCGACTTTTAAATGTCAACATTCTTATGAGGTTCTATTTAGCTTTGGTTACTTTTGATGCAAATTATTCACACATCAAGCTTAGTCAATCTAAAAAAATACACAATAATGACATGGTTCCATAGTTAATGCAAATGGATATAATTCCAACTGCATAAAATTGCATACTTTTCAAAGCATGAGAGCTACAGTTAGACACACACACATACACATATGTTTTTAGAGTACATAACTTGTCCATCGGAAATAACATAGATGAAACATCGTCTAGATAATTAGCATAACAAATTTGACCTATGGAGAGGCCATCATTCTTTCCAGTGCAGCCTGCTGCCTAGTCATTCTTCGTGTAACAGGCAGGGTTGAAGCAGAAAGTGCTTGAGCATCAGTTGACTGCATCTGAGAATCAGACTGGGATTGATCATGTTGCTGGGATTGACACTGGGCTTGCTCATGCATGATGGGATCGGCAATTGCTTCAGCTTGATGTTGCTGGGATTGTGACAGGGATGCATCACGTATGATGGGATCTTCAGTTGCTGGCTCTTGATTTTTAGATTGAACACCACTTCCTTGAACTGCACTAACTTGGCTTTCAACAACAACACCTGTACCTTCAGCTTCTTTATCTTCTGCTACCTTGAACTGCCTGCTTTGTGTAAATGCTTCTCCCGTGTCAATTGAAACAGATTAACCTCAAAATTTTCAGGCTCCTCAAAGGTGTTATTGACATCAACTAGGGCTGTTCCACCTTTGTCAAAGTCCTTCCCCTGAATCACTCTAAACAGATTAACCTCAACATTATCAGGCTCCTTTATAGCATTCTCTTCATCAATAACTACTAAAGCAAGCTCACTGTTTTCAACAGGTTGGCTAGCAAATGATCAGTCTAAGGTGGAAAAGAGTGGCTCAATGTTTGGCAAATTGCTAGATTCACCAATATCATTGACGTCCACAGGAAATTGTGTAAGTTGGATAAACGGATCTAGGGAAGATTCATTATCTATATCATCTAACACCAACCGTCTACAACAGGATTGAATAGCCGCAGTAGCAACTTTTCTCCTATCTTCATCCATCTCCCAAAACACAGTCTTAATTGATTGTGGGGACATTTCAGAAAGTTCTAATCTAGTCTTCCCTATTTCAACATACACGTCTATCAGCTTATGTTGTATGACAACATCTTTCAACAAGTCTAGATTAGCAGGTTCACGCAAAGAAAACAAACTGTCGTCTAATGTACAACCAGGCTTAAGAAAGTAGAAATAATTGGTTTGTCCAGACTCATAACCGATTTGGGTCATGAGAGCATCCATTTCATCAACAGATACCTCTTTTATTTCCACAAGATCAACAAGGCATTTCTTGCCTCCTTGATATATCCTACCTGGAAAGTATTTGAATGTACCTTCATAATGGAACATCATGCTAAACGATCCAGGTTCACCCGCTGTATAAAAAAATGTACAAAAACATTGTTAAGCTAAAGTTACCTAAAAGGGGAATAACTTAATCAGTCGTACTAACATATGATTATAATAGGCTCTAACCGAAAAAGACTTACAATATCTCATGACTGCAGCTCTTTCCTCCGTTTCACGATCATCATATAAAGGATATTCCCTTACTCGCCACAGAGTAAATCCAAGGTGGTTGTTTGTTATTTTCTTACTCAGATTATTTGATTTGATGATAGACATTGCATTAGGGTTTTCTAGGTAGGCTTCCAAAACAAGTTTAGGGATGAGCAATGAGTACACGGTTTTGTTATATTGTACAAAATGGCGGGAAATTGGACAAGACAGGTGCTACAGTATATAAAACAAAATGACTATTGTACCCTCAACAGTAACTTGATTACGGGTTTTTTTTGCGTATAACGGAACGTTAACAACGCCGTTATTGGTCAAGGGACGAATCTGGCATTTAATGGCCAAGGTTTGGACCTGTGGCGATGAAAAGGGCGAGGTTCGTCCCATCGCGATCCGTCCAGCCAAGTTTAGGGACCAACGGTGTATTTTAGTCTTTATTTAATCTTATTAAAGTTTAATTGAAAATGGATAGGAAAAGGGTATAATTGTCTTACTTTTAATTGTTTATTGTAAAATATAAAAAATGGGTAAATATGATAATTAAGTAGACAAAATTGGGTATATTTGTTATTTAAAAGTTTGGTTGGGGAAATATGTAATTAGTTATGTTTAAGTGGGGATGTAAGTAATTGTCCCTTTATTCTTTTGTTCATGTATACTTTTTAGTCTCGAGTAATGAAAGAACATTTTGATTTTGGATATATACGAGAATTTAAAAGTTTGAGAAGGATATTGATGTAATTACAAGAATTTGAGAAGGGTATTGACGTAATTACAAAAGTGAGAAAGACATTGATGTAATATTGAACTTTAGTAAGGATATAGATATAATTGCCCCTAAAAATTTTAAAAAATGAAGAACTTGGCGTTAGAGAAATTATCCAAGCGAGTATTTGTTTCGGCTTATAAAGTCGGCTTATATATATGACTTACTTAGTTTTTTGCTTATATTTCATAAGCTCATTTCTTGTGAATTATTTTCAGATGAGTTTATTATAACATAAAAAACTTATATAAGCCAGAAAGTTTGAAAACAAGCCACAAAAAATAAGCTTATAAAACATAAGTTCAAAACCAAATAAACCATAAGCCGATTTTATAAGCCAAAACAAACAACTACTAATTCCACGACTATTTATGAACGTGTTATACATAATGAGCCACGTTTATCCTCACAAATTCTCATTAATATCTTCCCAAGAAATTAGGAAGATAATTTGTATCTATCATTGACACTTGTTTAGTTGTAAGGTCGAAAGAGAGATAAGGTGAATGTGAAACAAAATGTGCCAACCCATTAACAATCTTTAAAATTTACACATCCACTTAAACCCAATCCTCAATCTATCCAATGCATGCCACAAGTTAGACCATTTGCCTAAGTGAGCCTATGCTTTAGAGTTGGTGAGATAACGAACCATTGGCCTTGAATGATCCTAGATAAAAGTACACATATTGCCACGTGTTCCAATTGCATGTCTTTTTCTATCAAATTGTTGGTGAGTAGCCTGTCACTCACCCCTAGATCTGGAATCTTTTTTTTCTTTTCTTTTTGGGGTTTTAACTATCACATACTCATATTTGGTCCTTTTTATTAGATTCTATATTTTTACTACTTATACCCGAAAATATTAGCAGTACTTATTTGATTTATGAAAGCGTTTGATGACGTGTATGTTTGGCAAAACTAGTAGTTAGCTGTAGCGGAAATAGTTGGTTGTGAGCAATGGTAGCGGTAGCTGTTTGTTTAATAAAAATGTTTGGCTACGTAGCTGTGATTATAAAGTGTAAAATGATGTTTAAGTTAAATGCTAAATATTTGATTAGTAGTGTTTTAAGAAAAAACGAAATGCTAAACGCTCCTGCCGAATGAGCTTGTAATACTAAATGCTAAACGCTAAGTGCTCATTACCAAACAAGCATTATATTCTTAACGCTAAAAGCTAAACCCTCATAATCATTCAAAAAGCTCCACAGCCCAAATATATGGTCGCCTAATGACAAATACTAATTATGGACAGAATCATATGTTTTCTAATAATAATACCTTGCATAAACTATGATGGTTTATTGGATCTTTCTGTATTGGACATGTTTGGCAGATGTAGTTGTTTTAATGTTTGCCATGTAGCTGTAGTCAGGGGCGGACCTTTATGAGGGCAGGGGAGGGTCCCGGCCCCCCCAAAATTTACGACACCTAATGTAAATATTGTACGTTTTAGGGGTAATTTAGTTGAGGTTATAAATAAATCTCCAATTCGGCCCCCCAAAATAAATGGCCAAGTTCCGCCACTGGCTGTAGTCTAAAACAAAGTCTTTCTATATTGGGTATGTTTGGTAAATGCAGTTGTATTAATGTTTGCTATGTTGTTGTAGTCTAACTAAAACTATAGAATGAGACATATAAAGTAGCAAAACGTAATTGCCTTTCGAAATTAAAGTTAAAGTTTTCGTCTAAAAAAGCATATGTTCTATTGACATTTTTAGTATAATACTGCATCTAAATTGCTTTAGAGAATCTTACCATTGTCATCATCAAATATAGTTCAGATGGTTTCCTACTAGTCTTTCCGTAAATGGAAGTTTGGAAACCAAAAGGTGAAAACTTTACAAGAATAAGAATAAGCCGAAAATGGTTAGAAAACTTTGGAATCAGTTATGAAAGTGAATATATAGTATAGGACCAAAAGCATAAATATTTATCGTTTGTTTGTTGATGACATGTGACTAGGTGAGCATATGAGGCCACTGTCTTCCCAGTAACCCCTTTATCAACTCCCCCACCATCAAAAAAATATAACCTTCTTTCACTTATCCTTCACCTGAGCTTGGTTGTTCAAGTTCATCAGACAAAATGGAACGTGCAAGAAGACTAGCTAACAAAGCCATCATTGGACGCTTAGTTTCGCAAACTAAGCAGAACCCTTCATCACCTGCACTTTATTCGCCTTCAAGGTATGTTTCTTCATTGTCTCCTTATGTATGCAGTGGTAGGAACGTAAGACCAGAAAGAAACATTAGTGGGTTTGGTTCACATGTTCGATCTATCTCAGTTGATGCATTAAAACCAAGTGACACTTTCCCACGTAGACATAATTCTGCCACCCCTGAAGAACAATCCAAAATGGCTGAATTTGTTGGTTTTAATAGTCTTGATTCACTTATAGATGCTACTGTACCTAAGTCTATCCGTCTTGAATCAATGAAGTATTCTAAGTTTGATGAAGGTTTAACCGAGTCACAAATGATTGCACATATGCAAGATTTAGCTTCTAAGAATAAGTTATATAAGTCGTTTATTGGTATGGGGTATTATAATACCTCTGTTCCTCCTGTTATATTGAGGAACATTATGGAAAATCCGGGGTGGTATACTCAGTATACTCCGTACCAGGCTGAGATTGCGCAGGGACGTCTTGAGTCTCTGCTCAATTTCCAGACTATGGTTACGGATCTTACTGGTTTACCTATGTCGAATGCTTCGTTACTTGATGAAGGAACTGCGGCTGCTGAAGCTATGGCTATGTGTAATAATATTCTAAAGGGTAAGAAGAAAACTTTTATTATTGCAAGTAACTGTCACCCACAAACTATTGATATCTGTAAGACTAGAGCTGACGGGTTTGATTTGAAAGTGGTGACTGCTGATCTTAAGGATTTTGATTACTCGTCTGGTGATGTGTGTGGGGTTTTGGTTCAGTATCCTGGTACTGAGGGAGAGGTGTTGGACTACGGTGAGTTTATTAAGAATGCTCATGCAAATGGGGTGAAAGTAGTCATGGCTAGTGATTTGTTGGCTTTGACTGTCTTGAAGACGCCTGGTGAACTTGGGGCTGATATTGTGGTGGGTTCAGCGCAAAGGTTTGGTGTTCCAATGGGGTATGGAGGTCCTCATGCAGCTTTTCTTGCAACGTCACAAGAGTACAAAAGAATGATGCCCGGAAGAATCATTGGTGTTAGTGTCGATTCTTCTGGCAAGCCTGCTTTACGTATGGCTATGCAGACAAGAGAGCAACACATCAGAAGGGACAAAGCAACCAGTAACATCTGCACAGCTCAGGTATCTTGAGTACTTTTAAGTACATGTAAGGCTTATAGCTGTATGCAGGATTTATAAATCATATTCTAAGGTATCTGTTTTGTTTAATCGTTTAGGCTTTGCTTGCAAACATGGCTGCTATGTTTGGTGTTTACCATGGACCAGAAGGGCTTAAGACGATAGCCCAAAGAGTCCATGGTCTTGCTGGCACATTTGCTGCTGGGTTGAAGAAGCTTGGAACTGTACAAGTCCAGGATCTTCCCTTTTTTGACACTGTGAAGATAACATGTGCTGATTCGAGTGTGATAGCTGAAGAAGCTAACAAGCATCAGATCAATCTTCGAATTGTGGACAAAAACACTGTAAGTACTTTTCCAAGTTTTTATATACATTATATATGTACGCAAACTGTATCTCTGCTCATCTTATTATCAAATACATCTATCTCAGATCACCGTTGCTTTTGATGAGACAACAACAATTGAAGATGTTGATACTTTGTTCAAAGTTTTTGCATTGGGAAAACCTGTAAGTTTGCCCCTTTTATTGCAATCACAAATACTTGTATACATCTTTTATCGACAGAAAGTTGAAGCTTATTCTTGATTGTAGGTGCCATTCACTGCTGCATCTATCGCACCAGAGGTTCAGGATGCTATTCCTTCCAGTCTTGTGAGGGAGACTCCGTATTTGACTCATCCAGTTTTCAACTCGTATGATTCTTTCCTACTGAACCCAACTCCACTTGTATAATTTTCTTTCAAACTTGAATTTTGAATATGAAAAGTTATATCTTTGTAGTCTAACAGGTAGAAAACCGAGTACTTATTATCTCCAGAAATGCCTTCTACATGATGTTAACTTAAATTAAAAGAGTATTAAAGAATAACTTTTCATATATAAACACATATCTCAAAGATCATAAGGATTACGCTGATTGTCTTTTGATGTTAGATATCACACTGAGCACGAGCTGCTGAGATACCTCAGCAAGTTGCAATCGAGGGATCTTTCACTATGCCACAGTATGATTCCCCTAGGGTCTTGTACTATGAAGCTTAACGCAACTACAGAAATGATGCCTGTGACATGGCCAGCCTTTGCTGATATGCATCCTTTTGCTCCTACCGAACAGGCAAAGGGTTATCAAGTATGGATTATTTCACTTCAAATTTTTAAAATATGCATTTTTAATGTTTTTAGATATTTAAAAGCAACGTATCCGTGGCGGTCATTTTCAGGAAATGTTTGAAAATTTGGGTGACTTGCTATGTACCATTACTGGATTTGATTCATTCTCTTTGCAACCCAATGCTGGTGCTGCTGGAGAATACGCTGGGCTGATGGTTATCCGAGCTTATCACATGGTATGGTTAAATAGTAGTCAAATAGTCAATCATGATTGCACATGTTTCAGTTCAATTTGGTTAAGTTATGTTAGTACCAGTTTGTCTTATGTACACTTGCCAAGTTAAATAATTGAGTCGTGAACTTTGGTCAACTGTAGGCAAGAGGAGATCATCAGAGGAATGTATGCATCATCCCTGTATCAGCACATGGAACAAATCCTGCTAGTGCTGCTATGTGTGGAATGAAAATCATTACTGTGGGAACTGACTCCAAAGGTAACATTAACATTGAAGAGGTACGAAAGGCTGCTGAGGCGAACAAAGAGAACCTATCTGCTCTTATGGTAAGTAGTTGTAAGTATAAAACTGGTTATCTTAGTGTGATGAAATTTACAAGAAATTAATTGGATTCTCTTGTTTTGTTCAGGTTACCTATCCTTCAACCCATGGAGTTTATGAGGAGGGTATTGATGAGATTTGCAAAATTATTCATGACAATGGTGGTCAAGTATACATGGATGGAGCAAACATGAATGCACAGGTATATTGAAATTTTCGACTGGACTCTTTTCTTCGTATTTGGCGTATATACTTGGTTGAAGACATCTGAGGCTTGTTGCTTTGTTGTTATTATGATCATATATGTCTAAAAGTATACGAGGAAAATAAAAAGAGCAACATATAATTCTTGATTTTCAAGCATACAACTTGATTATGGCTCTGGATGTTAATAAGTCCATTGCTTCTTACAGGTTGGTTTGACCAGCCCAGGCTGGATCGGTGCTGACGTTTGTCATCTCAACTTGCACAAGACATTTTGCATTCCACACGGAGGAGGTGGTCCTGGAATGGGTCCAATTGGTGTGAAGAAACACTTAGCACCATACTTGCCTTCACACCCTGTGGTAAGCACCATAATCCGAAGCTCAACTTTCTCAATTATTGCCAGTCTATGTATATATATCGAGTATCTGACTCAATAAATTTCATACAAGTAGAATTGAAATGTTGCAAAGAATGGGCATTGTAATAATTTTTTAGTTTAAATGTAATGTGCCCACTTTCTAATCTAACTGTGCACTTTGATTTGAAGGTGGCGACAGGAGGCATACCGGCCCCTGAACACAGTAAGCCACTTGGTACCATTTCTGCAGCCCCATGGGGTTCAGCGCTTATCTTGCCTATATCATACACATACATTGCCATGATGGGATCTCAAGGAATAACAGATGCATCAAAGATAGCCATCCTGAATGCGAACTATATGGCAAAACGTCTCGAGGTCTCAATTATTTTCCATTATTTTTCTTGCATTAGAGAAAAAGTTTATAGTCGCTAGTAAATTATAATATGACTCGACTTTGGGTTTACATTGCAGAGTCACTATCCCATTCTTTTCCGTGGTGTGAATGGAACCGTTGCCCATGAATTCATTGTTGATTTGAGACCCTTGAAGGTAATTGTTATGTGCAATTAGCTTAATCTTGTTCGTTTGCTTAAGATGTTTGGCTAACTTTAGTCACATTCAGACTACTGCTGGAATAGAACCAGAAGATGTTGCCAAACGTCTTATTGATTACGGGTTTCATGGTCCAACAATGTCCTGGCCAGTTCCTGGAACACTCATGATTGAACCCACTGAAAGTGAAAGCAAGGTATGCTTCACAGAACTTTTTACTAAAATTATGACTATATGATGTTACATTTTACTTAAAAATGGAACTTTTGATTTGTAGGCGGAGATGGACAGGTTTTGTGATGCTTTAATCTCCATTAGACAAGAAATCGCAGAGATTGAGAAAGGAAATGTGGATATCAACAACAATGTCATTAAGGTATATTAGAAATCGGTTTGGCTGTTTCTAAATCATTTCTTTATGAGTTCTGTTACTGATTCTTGAGAAATTACATTTGTAGGGAGCACCTCATCCACCACAAGTACTCATGGCCGATAAGTGGACAAAACCATACTCTCGAGAATACGCAGCTTACCCTGCTCCTTGGCTTCGTCAAGCAAAGTTCTGGCCAACTACATGTTCGTACCCCTCTTTCTATCTCTCATGGATACTAACCATTGATAATCCTTTAGATAAATGTGGCAATTTAAATCCATTTAACAATTATATGGAAACGGGTCAATTCGGGTTGTCTTCTATTGGTAATGGGTTAATGGTTTCTATATAATAGTTAGCTAAAATGATATAAGTCAAATGGGTTAAACAGGTTAAACCCGACAAATAGGTAATATATAAAGTTATTTTATTATATCAAGTTTATGGTTTTTTTAATTTCAAAAAATTGTTGGTGGGTCGTCCAACCCGCCCCGACCCAAAAAAAGAGACCACGTTTTGTTGTTTTTTTCTGAAGAAATTTGATTTTCTGTTGTGTATTCATGTAAATAACAATTACATATCGATGACTTCTGGTGACAGGTCGTGTAGACAATGTGTATGGTGACCGTAACCTCATCTGCACCCTTCAACCACCACAAGAATACGAAGAGAAAGCTGAAGCAACTGCCTAATTAAGCTATAAACTGTAACATGTGCTTCAAGGTTCTTTTCAGATTTATACTTCAGTCTGTTCTTGTATATACATGTTTCGTGTTCCTCCTACGCCTTATGGCTGCTGGATTTTATGATATTACTGTACGTAATGATATAATGACCAGCTCATGCTCTTATAGCAATTCCTTTTTAATGTACAGCTTTCACTTGTCGTGAAAGACACTGTATACACCAGCAGCATGTTTTTATCAAACACACAGCCAAAAGTGAACTTTCAGGAAATCAATAGCGATTTGGCAATTTACGGCTCAGGGTGACACATCTGTTGATGCCTTCTACATATCTATATTTCTACATTTCGATGATAATAATAAAATGGTTCAGTTGGTTTTATATGCAATCAAAATACACTTTCCGCAACGTTTGACATGTCGCTTGTTACTTAGTCTCCATGGTCGCGCATATAAATGACCAAGCTGCATTTGCTCCATCGAATTTGGTCATTTGTGACTAAAATTCCATGAGTCACGCGCCGTCTTTATTTGATGCCATGGTTCAAATCTCACTACTCATGACATATGATAATCTAAGCAACAAGAAATCCTATACATGTCGACGTATTTACTAAACTGGACGCAACATAGATGAAGTGTAATTGTCAAAAGTATCAAGTCATCTTAATGCTATTACTTATTACCATTAGAAAGTCAAGACATGTGGACCACTAACTTTGAATTTTTCATGTGGACCCCCCTTTTTCTACAAACTGCACCCTCTTTTTTTGTGATTTTTTTTTTTTTTTATTATTTTTTTTATTTTTATAATTTTGTTTATATCAAAAAAAACTATAAACGTGAAAGTATAGAACATAAAATATAAAGTTTAATAAATTAATCGCTTAAAATTGTCAGAAATACAGAAAAGAAACTAACAAAAAACTGTGTTGTATTGAAAAAAATAAAATAAAAAAAATAAAAGTACAAAACCTCCCTGATTTGACGCCCGACATTGCCGACATTTCATCATAATTCATTTATGATACCATATATTATTAGCACGCCTCACCTATTATTAGCAAAAGAACATAGACACATGTACGACAAAAGAACTAGCACAAAGAAAAAATGAGTGCTCTACTTAAAAGTCACGGAAAGTAGATAGATACAAATAAGCAATTGGGTCAAAGTCAATTGCTACTTTTTTTAGTATAATTAACTGTACTACTACTATTATTATGGAAGTTAAAGTATGTGAGTGATATTTTTTTTTATGGGTTGTACTGTATAAACCCTCTTTATGGGGTCACGGGAATATTTTTTTTGTCCTCCCATTTTTTTAGTATAACGTAGTTTTTTGTCAGTTTCTGTTTCGTATTTCTGACAGTTTTAAGCGTTTGGCTTATTAAACTTTATATTTACAGTTCTGCATTTTCAGGTTTATAGCTTTTTGATATAAACAAAATTATAAAAATAAAAAAAAATAATAAAAAAAAAAAAAAAAAAACAAACAAAAAAACTAAGGGGGGTCAATCTAAAAAAACTAGGTACCGTCCAAATAACTCACCCATTTTTTATGCATTTATAGGTCATTAAAATTGCTATAATTATATAGTGTTGTGCTTATCTACTATATTTTGAGAACTTATCCTATTAAAGTACTTGTTAACAAAGATTGACTTTTTTTGCCAAAAGAAATTTAATCCAAATGTTGAAAACTATAGCCAACAAATGGAAAATTTATCATTTTATTACATTAAAATTAACATTTTTTTGAACGAATTGACATTTTGATATTCACATTAAAAGTAGTTAGACTATCCGGAGTAGATGGTTAGAACTGTTGGGATTTTAGATTTAGTTAACCAAGTAACACTATGAGTACGCAGCGGAATTTAGATCTAGTTTATGCAATTAGGTTAACACATAATTAATAAACAATAATAAATAAAATGGGTCAATAAAACTAACCGTCACCCGCAAGTAATTAACGAACAAGAAACCAAGTATTCAAAACGAATACCTTTACGAGTCCACACACAAATACTTAACCACGAATACGTTCGATAAAGCTAGTCGCGAACGTTTACCCAATCAACCCTTGAATACTTGAACAAACCACAAACAAAGAAACCATAGAAAACCTTTTCCTTCTTGTCCGAGATCAACAACAACAACCCGAGAACACTTTGTGTTCTACCCGATATCGGACAATGCTTGTCCGAGAACCTTTTGTCACTTCTGTCCGAGAACCAACCAAACAGAAAACAACCTCGTTCTTGCAATCAGAATCGACCAGGAAACATGCAAGAAACTATCAAACAAAAACCTAAACCAACTTGGATCAAAGATAATGCAAGTTTATGGTTTTACAATAAACCAAACAAACCCTAATCGGATATTCAAGGAATTTGATCGGGTCTTAGGGATTTGGGGATGATAGATCGATTGAACTTTGATGAGAGTTTAGGGATAGAAATTGTATGAATGAATGGCTAGGTTGTGGGGTATATATACCCTCCAAAACCTAGTGTACATGGGCTCAAACTTGAGCTCCAAGTTACTTCACTTTCCTAATACAAACACAACTCTTATAAGCCCATTGTGCACGATCCAAACACCCCTATTGACCGGTCAATGATATTAGATCCAATGGGTAATCAAGTCAAGTTATTAGAACAAAAGACGGGTCAAATAAAGTCCAAGTAGTAAACGTATATAACGTACTCTCGTGTTTAACGTGTGTGCCCCCACAGGCTCACACACTTCTAGTCGTTTTCGTACGTATCAACTCCCACAATCCAACAAGAACCACATCGTGAGAGGTATGCTCACGCACGAGCATCAAAATAGACAACCATGGTCACGCGCGAGTGTGTGCAAAAAATGTAGCCAAAGGTGACTCGGTCACCACTCGAGTTGCGTGAAATTTGGGGCCACTCACATTATTCGGCCGTTTGCAATGTAAAAAATATATATAATAATAATAATAATAATAATAATAATAATAATAATAATAATAATAATAATAATATCTCACTACCCAATTTTTTACTTATAAATGCCCACTAACTTATATTTTTAAACTCAACTTCAATATTTTTATACTCTCAACACTTTACTTCTCATTTTAGCTACAAACACGTCTCAAGAAAACACTCCCCGAAACACCAACCATCAACAACGAAAAACTACCCAAAACACTCCCTCAACACCCGAAGGAACATTTATTCTCGGAAATACTCCACCATCAAACCAACAAATGAACTTCCGACCACAACCATACTATTATAACCAACTTTACCCAAACCAACCATACGGAAACCCACTCCCACAACAAAACTTTACCCAATACTTACAAACAAACGCGTTTAGCTAATTCTCCTCACAACTAAACGCGTTCCCATTCGATAACCCTAACTACGCCTCACAACCCATATGGGTGGTTCGTCATCACAATCACTCATGTCTCCCATTTCTTTATTTGCAAATGAAGATATGTATGAACTTACATTTTCAAGTCTTTTTATGAAAACACCGCTCGTGAAGAGTCTCCTGGCGACATGGTCGTGTGTTGCATACGCTTCTCGTGATGGTCCTCTTGTAAATTTTCTAGTTGACTGATGAGGATCATTTTGCAGCACTTGTTGACCCTCCTCAGTGAGAGTTAGATCTTCCACCTAGACTGATCCGAGGTGATTGTTGTTCATTTCTGAAACCAAGGGTTGTGGGGCTTGTTCACAAGACATGGTAGGCTAAAAACTTGTTAAAAAGGATTTTATTTTTTTTATTTTTTTTTTTATGCTTTTTCAAGTGAGAAAATGAATGAAAATAGGCTAAAGTTTGTTGATGTTCTGTATCATGTCCCCACGCATGGTGTCATGTTTACGTATGATATGTAAAATGTTATCACGATTGGGTTGAGATGGTTGTGTTGTTCGATTTCCCATGTTGAACAGTAATGACCCAAAGTTATGATTAAGAATCAAGAGTTTGAGTAACACTCAAACAAACCATGTAAAGGGTGTGTTTTACTATGCGAAATAGTGTAAGAGTGTTGAGAGAATGATCCCTCATTTTGTATATGATACCTTCTTTTTATAGAGAGGCATTTAGGTTTTAAGGATAAACCCATGTAGATGATCAACAACTGTAAACAGGCTAGGCGTTGATCATCCAACGAGTAGACAAGAATGACAGGTGACAACTTCTCCTTGGCTCGTACCAGGTTGTGCCCGTCCTCAATATTCCTGCTCGTGTGTCTCCCATTGTCATATGTTAGATACTACATCTTAACCGTTAATGTCAGTTGTCTCATGCATATAGGGGTGTTATTCGGGTTGACCCGGTCGGGTTCGGGTCAAGTCGGGTCAAGCCTTAAAAAAACATACCCGAACCCGACCTTGTTTAGAACTCGGGTCAGCTCGGGTCGGGTCAATTCGGGTTCGGGTCAACTCGGGTCGGGTCAATCGGGTCGGGTCAATTCTGGTTTGGGGTCAACCCGAGTTTTTTACATTGTAGAAGTGTTGTTGAGTCGGGTTAGACGGGTTCGGGTCGGGTCAAGGCTAAAAATATATACCCGAACCCGACCTTGTTTAGAACTCGGGTCAATTCGGGTTGACCCGATTGACCCGAATATAATTTTGAACCCGATTGACCCGACCCGAATTGACTCGGGTCGGGTCGGGTCAGCCCGAATGACACCCCTACATGCATATCTGTTCCACGGCTTAAGATGCTTTACATGCTATGTGTAGCCTGGAAATGTAACCGGGCTTATCAAGTGTTGTTAATGAGACTTGTTAAGTATTGATAACAGGCTTATTTTTTATGTATAACTAAATGAGCTTGGACCTTTAATATTGATACACTATCTATTCTGATTAACCAAGTTGTATATCTTTTGTATTAATCAATCAACTAAAAACACATTCAATGTAAAAAAGAAAAGAAAATGAATTCATTGAAAAAGAATACCTAGCTTTAGGGCCCGTTTGGTTGGGTGTATGGATATGAATCTATGACTTTGAAAGTCATTAATGTTGTTTGGTTGGTTATGGAGCCCACCACAATGGATTAAGGATACCAAAATGTGAAGGTTTTTCATATTTTATATGTGTGAGTGGTTTCATCATATCTTCCACTACCATTCCACCCTATACAAACACTCATACCCATTGTAATTCATAGCAACAAACCAAACACATCCTTAATCCTTTTTTCCCAAACAATAGGTCAAGCCAAGTAAATAAACAACCAAAATTTAAAAAAAAAAAAAAAAAAAAAAAAAAAAAAGCACCACCACTACCAAAACCAAAACCATTTCCCTGCCGGTAGAGAGAGAAACAAAACAAAAACAAAAACCAACTGTGTGTAAATTACACCTTCAACTGCGTGTGTTTTGATGCAAATCAAAAGATGACGAAAATGAAACACTTATTACGCAAGCTCCACATCGGCAGCAACGATCAACGATTAACCACCACCACCACCACCGACACCCCAACCACCTCCTCTCCGATCCTTCACACACCACCTCCTGCTGACGTCATCACCGATGCTGATTCCACCGCTCCTGAGGACACCAGCTTCTTCGAGGAGGAGTTTCAGATGCAGTTGGCGTTGGCGATTAGTGTCTCTTCTGCTGCTGGATCGGTCGGGTCGGGTCAACCCGATGCTGAATCCGAGCAGATTCGGGCTGCGAAGCAACGGAGTTTGGGGTGTTCGCCTTCCGAGGGGTCGTTTGTTGAGTTTTTGTCGTTGCGATATTGGGTAATGCTTGTTTGTTTGTTTGTTTAGGGTTTTGTTTTTGATTTAGTTAGTCGCGTTGTTATGTGTAGAATTGTAGATGCCCGAGCTCATGGCTAATGGTATCACTCCCTGACTGCGAACGTCCAATTGACCGGTCAATGATGGCTTTTTGGAGAAATAGGTCTTAGGGTTTGATCCGAGGTCATGACTAATGGTCACTTGAACATTGCGGGGCTAGGTCCTTGGGGAAGGGGTGCACAGGGTCTGGATTTTTCTGCCGATTTAAACCTTTTGGAGAAGGTTTGATCTACCAAGGGTATTGTAACATAAGCAACATCCGAGAGGGCTTTTTAAGAACGGCATTCTTTTCACACACTTATACCACCTATCTCACAAATGTATCTAACTAGACTTGAACCCACAACGTCATTTAGGAGGGTGTTTGGGAGTACTTATTTTTTCAGCTTATGCTTATAAGCAGCTAAAACAAGATAGTTTAGTTTTGGATTTGCGTATTTCACGTTTATCTTTAGTTATTTTTCTTAGGATTAGAGAGAATAATGTTTGTGGGATGCGAATCTGTTTCAGGGGTTTTTAGGGTAGGTATAAAGGTAATTCTAGTTTAAACGCAAGTAAGCACTTTGAAATAAGCAGGGTCCCAAGTTGCTTATTGGAAATTGCTTATTTTACCAAATATAAGCAGAAGCATTTTGGATTATCCTAACTGCTTATCTGCTTAAAAATAAGCAATTTAAACACCCTCTAGCTGTAAACTATTGTTGCTGTTAGTGTAAGGGATGTTGGAAGTATGGTAGTCATCATTGTTGGTTTACAGGCAGTTGGATTTGTAGTAGCTTTATGTGGTAAGTAACAAAATTAGGAATATATTAGCATCATACACATTACTATTACATCATAGCTGCCTTTATGACAACTTTAACAAAAGGAACTGAGCGACATATATTTAGTGAACTGCCTGACTTTATAGAACTTCTTAATCCATTTCTTTATGATAAAACCAAACAGTATGCATGATTAAGCGTATATAACATACTTGGGTACATAGAATTGAAACTGGCATGTGACTTTTTCATGTATACTAGCCAATTTCATCATTTGTTAATGCTTTTCATCCCGTGTAGGGTTACCTTTATGCATCTGATGGCAACATGCTTTTTAAAGACTAGCTTGTAGATTGTAATTGATTTAGAGAGTTTGCTATGTGCAGAGCAATAATGTTGTAAATTATGATGAGAAAGTGATGGATGGTTTTTATGATGTATATGGGCTCACTTCAAATTCCGTCACACAAGGGAAGATGCCGTTGTTAGCGGATCTTCAGGCTATACGTGTTTCAGATAATGTTGACTATGAAGTAATTTTAGTCAACAGAATGGCTGATAAGGACTTGCGATACCTTGAGGAAAGAGTGTCTACTATATCATTGGAATGCAAGGCTGCTGGGACGAGGGAGCTCATGAGTACATTAATCCAGAGGATTGCTAAAATTGTAGTTGCTCAAATGGGTGGTCCTGTTAGTGATGCAGACGAAATGTTAAGACGGTGGACTCTCAGAAGTTCTGAGTTGCGCAACTTAATGAACACTATCATTCTTCCTCTTGGTTGTCTTGACGTTGGACTTTCCCGCCACAGGGCCTTGCTCTTTAAGGTTTACACTCTCTACCTCCTTTCGATTAAATTTTATGTTTCTTGAATATTTTACCCTCCTTAAGCTTCTGCTACCTTATTTTCTTTGTTTTAGAATTCACCTCTTTGCCTTAATGTCTACTCATGTGTTTATTTGGTTTTATAATTAAAGTGAATGAGCTGTCTGTTCTTGGAAAATTCACCACCAGTCTTTACCTCTACTAGCAACTCAGTTTAGTGGCATCCTCGTGCAATTGAAAGTTGTCGCTACATATTATTTTAGGTCCCTTATAGGATCTGATTTTACAGATTGTATATAAATGTCAATGCGTATGAATCCTACTTAGTCGCTTGTTTAGTGCAGAATAGTTGGCAATGGTGTTAATGTTTTATGTTACTTGTTTAGTGCAGAATAGTTGGTAATGGCTTTATACTTGTTTAGTGCGGAATAGTTGGTTATGGCTTTATGTTACTCCAGAGCTCCTCATTTGTATTATCATCATGCTTTAATTTAAGGAGACTAGGCTGTCTAGTTTCACTTGTACATGGGCTGCTGTTAGCAACTTTGTTATTTAAAGTCAATATTTCATTACAAACATTGTATTACCAACTCGACTTCGTTTCATGTACTTGGACTATAGCAGGTCACTTCTTTTAGCAATTTGTTGATAAAATGGTAAAACAATTTTAATATGTTCTTCAGAATTCAAGCCTGGGCGTAAATTTAGCATAAAAATTTGTAATGCCTTTACTTATCTTTCTCTTTGAGCACATTGTCAATTATGCATTCGCTGCTAGGTACTCGCTGATAAGATCAACCTTCCGTGTAGCCTGGTCAAAGGGAGCTACTATACTGGTACTGATGACGGAGCTGTAAACTTGATCAAGATTGATAATGGAAGGTAAGTTGATCATGTTTTCTGTTGCACTAACTCATATGCATGTAAATGGGTGTATATGACTTCCATATATGTGCACGTGTTTTTTTTTTTTTTTTTTTTTTTTTTTTTTTTTTTTTTAATTTATTATTATTATTATTATTATTATTATTATTATTATTATTATTATTATTATTATTATTATTATTATTATTATTATTATTATTATTATATGTATGTATGTGACACATATATTTGGCGCACTGGCTGTCTTGTGGCCTTGTTTTTCAATATTTTTGGTCTGTTCTATATTTGTATGTTGTTTGGACATTTAGAAGTGAGGATTATGGCATGTCATATCCTTATGGCAAGATTGTAGTAGTGTCTCAATATCTTAATGTGGACTCTCCACATTAACATGTGAATACTGCTCATATTTGTAAAAGTTCACCGACGTAGAACCGCTTATACCTCAATTCTGTCATGTTTGATGTCTTTATCTCTAACTTCCTTATCTTTACTTAACCACTGAGGTTAGCATTATGAACATGCATTCACCAACAGTAAATTGTAAGTAATGATCAAAGTGGCTTGCCTCTCCTGTAATCAACTCATCAAATTGAGCCATAGGCTCATTTGTGAGAAAGACATGTAGCATGGGATCTCAAAACATTGCATGGATAGTCTGTTATGGCAGTATAGTGACTAGTGTAAGGGTTACATCTGGTTGCTGTTACCCTTAGTACTTTCTTTGATACAGTATATGTATTGATTACTGTTTAATAATCACATTTATCACTGCGGAATAGTAATATATGGGCTAGGATTGAGATGATTTTGACACTTACTTTCAGTTGTCTTGCCCTTTTACTTTATTAGGTAGGTATAGAACTCTACGATCTATTTTATAATTTATACTGTACAATCTAATCTAATTTATAGCAGTTTTAAGCTTCTAGTGCCTGTATTTGCTGTGTGGATTTCAAAAGCTTAAATCTGGATGTCATCTAGTAACACTCGTTTCTTGAATCAAAGTTTAAGGTTGAACCACAGTATTGATATATTACAAGCCATAGCACGTACGTCCATTGTTCCATATGTTTAGAAAATGCAATTAATAAAGGATCTGGTTTCATTGATGCAGTGAATACATTATTGATTTAATGGGTGCCCCAGGCACCTTGATCCCTTCAGAAGTGCAAAGCTTTAATCTCCCCAGTTTTGGCTTAGATGTGAGGAATTTTGGATATCCATCTTCATTAATTGAAGTAGCGACAGATTCGGTGTCAGTTACACCTCAACCTAACAATGTTGTTGGGACTTCTGGTTCTGAAGTAGATGCATCTATGGGTACAAAATCAAAAGTGCAGGCTGGAAAAGTTTTAAAAAAGAATCAAACTGAGAGGTTTGAGTATGATTTCGGCCAGCTTCTTCCGTCTCTCAGCAGGTCAAACGAAGGTCCATCAGGTGTCGGTGGAAGAGGAGTCGGTGGAAAAACATCCCCAGCGCAACAATTACAAATAACAGATGTATCTAATTGTGTCATAAATGCTGCAAAAAACCCAGAATTTGCTCAAAAGCTTCATGCGGTTCTTTTAACTAGTGGTGGAACAACTTCTGATTCACTTTTTAGTGGAAATAACCAGGGCGAGGGAGAAACACAAGTACGTGAAACACTTCATTTGTTAGATGCCGACATGTTAATCATGCCTAAAAATGAGGAGTGCGGTGTTCATCAAGAAATAATGTCCGAAACAAATAATATCAAATTCAGTTTACCTTCTGAATATACAAGTGAAAGCCATAATGAGGATTTCATGGCTGATAACTCAGTTGGTAGGTTTTTTTATCAGATCACTTATATAGTTGTTCCATGTACTGCAGATGTGAAGCATACTCACGAGTTTTTGTTTCTCTTCAGTGAATCCATTTACAAGACAAGAGGGAGAAGGGGTTCATAAAGATGATGAAAAATCTAAAAAGCTAAATATGAATGTGACGGAGACATCATCTACATACCACCCGACATCTTATACCAATCACAAGAAGGGGATTAGCCTTACTGCAGTTGAGTGGGAAATTCGTTGGGAGGATCTTCAAATTGGAGAACGCATTGGTATAGGTAAGACAGTAAGATAGACTTGTATTTTATATCGGTGCTTAATGTTGATCTGTTGATTTTTAATTTATTTTGTTGTTTCTTGTACAATGCCAATGTTTCTATCTATTTGCTAATTAAACCATATACCAAGAACTTAGAAAATAATTGCCAAAGTTTTATTATATATATATTTTTGTGTTATTTTTGTCATTACTGTGTTTCAAGAAGATGATAGTTGAACATTGTTTACTTAAATAATGGTAAAAAGCTTCTTTTCAGTTTTATTATGCATCAATTACAAAATCACATGCTCTTTTTCCTTCTTGTCAATTGTATGTATTGTGTGATCCAAAACTTGATAGGGTGATGCTGTGAATGGATTCATAGTTTACTTAACAATTTTACATTGTTTCTTTCATTCAGGTTCTTATGGCGAAGTTTATCGTTCAGAATGGAACGGAACCGTAAGTTGCTTTCCTATCAGTTGCTATCTTATTTACATTAAAATTTCTTGCAAGCTTTGTTATGAGTTTAAACCACAGCAGTGTTTTATTTATATAAGATATTTTTAAAATTATTCATCGTTGCTCTATTAGTCTCCACTTAAGTAAGTCTATCCTGTACATCTTTGCTATTGAAATAAAAACGTGAATGTTTTGTTTCAAGTATCTGCATCATCGGCCTTGAAGAATAGTCTTCGTTTGGTTTCTATTTTAGATGGTATAAGATTTACATGACTGCTGGAATTAGCTGGTTACTTCCGATTTTTGATATGATGATATATGCTGACAGGAGGTGGCTGTGAAGAAGTTTATGAACCAGGATATCTCAGGCGATGCGCTAACTCAGTTTAAAAGCGAAGTTAGTGCTAGAATCTCTAGCTTGTGTCATTTATTGGAGTTATAATGGCATTAATATTTCATTTTAAAACAATAATTTGCTGGTCTTGTAGGTTGAGATCATGTTGAGGTTGAGACATCCGAATGTTGTTCTTTTCATGGGAGCAGTTACTCGTCCGCCAAACCTTTCCATACTGACGGAATTTCTACCAAGGTAGGGTTTTCTGATTTCTATGTTTACATGAATTAAATATCTTTCTTTTGTGGAGCAAAATTGGGAGTATTTAATATCTAGGAGACTAAGTTAAAAGGGATCTGGGTGATCACACACAATGAATAGTGATTGTGGAAGCAAACGGAGAACATGCAATATTTGGAAGAAATATGGTCTGTGGAATTAGACTACCAGGTCTTTTGTGCTCTTTCTCAGCTTCTCAAACACCAATTCATTGTGTGTGGTAATGGGTCAAAACTGGTTCTTCTTGAAGCAGGTCTTTATTGTACTTGTCTCAACGGCAAGGCTGGTTTGACTTGCTCACATTTTTTTCATTAATTAGTCTTATGTGAATAGTTAATCTGTTAAAATGTTAATTATGATTATAAAAGCTATGATCTCATATTGTTGTTGTTATTTATGTTATCCAGGGGTAGCTTATATAAGCTGCTTCATCGTCCAAATGTCCAACTTGATGAAAAGAGGCGAATGCGTATGGCTCTTGATGTGGTAAAAATCTCAAATAGTTCCACTTATATTTTCGTGTTTTTACCATATATAACTATATGATATGATTCAGGCCAAAGGAATGAATTATTTGCACACTAGCAATCCAGTTATTGTACATCGGGATTTGAAGACTCCAAATCTTCTTGTTGATAAAAATTGGGTTGTTAAGGTTTGTATGCTTCATTTTGATCTGAGAAAAGCTTAGTTCTTTGACAATTGACTAATTACTATTGCTAATGTATGCAGGTGTGTGATTTTGGGATGTCGCGTATGAAACACCACACTTTTCTGTCTTCAAAATCTACTGCTGGAACTGTATGTTCTTTACTATGGATGTCCTTTTATTTACTATGCGTATGTGCGTGTGTATCGGTTGTCACATGAAGTATTGATGGTTCCTGTTGTATTGCAGCCTGAATGGATGGCACCAGAGGTATTGAGGAATGAACCTTCCAATGAGAAGTAAGTGGTCATATATTCGAATTTGAATTATTATATATTCAAATGTATATATAATAATTTAGCTTTTGAATATCTTGCTAAAGAAACAGACGGGGTTGATTTTGCAGGTGTGATGTATTTAGCTTTGGAGTAATTTTATGGGAACTAGCAACTTTGCGGGTACCTTGGACAGAGATGAATTCAATGCAAGTTGTTGGTGCTGTTGGCTTTCAATACAGACACCTTGACATTCCAGAAACTGTTGATCCTGCTGTTGCAAGGATCATCACTGATTGTTGGCACCCGTAAGTCAATGCTCTTATGATAAACCTTTCATGCTCAGTCTTTTCGTTAACTATTTGTCACTGCTTTAATCTAAAAACGACTACAGATAGATGTATCATATAAAAAATCAAGCTAGGTCGTTTCTTTTAGAAGTATGAAGTTCAATTTGGACCTCTATTGAGTTAGTTCTATTAACCGCGAATAAATCGTGCAGAATAGCTGACTATAATTTTTGACAGTTCCAGGTAGGAAATTAGGAATAGTTTGTCTTAGTACCCCAATACAAGTAATAATGCTGTAACTCTGTTGATCTTGATTTTCCTTGATTGGGAAACATAGTAGATACTTGGTGATCAATATGAGAAGCACCAAATTCACCAAGTTGTGTCTTAGAAGTTGGTAGTGTTAAGGAACCAAAAGTTGGACAATAGGTGGAAATATTCATCAAAACAAACTAATAGTATTGACAAGAAACTCCAAGATACTTGAGGCAATTAAGTAGCGGTAGCTTTTTAATGTTGATATCACCTTACCAGTGTCTATTGGAAGTAGACAGCTTTCCATGGTCGTACTGTGGGATACTGTTTTACTCGTATCAACATCAATTAAACGAAAACAACTTTTAGGTATATGAAATGCAGACATTATACTTTATTTACATTGTTTTTGTGCAGAGATCCACAGGCCAGGCCATCATTCAAAGAGATCATTGCCCGACTAAAGAGTCTTGGACGCCTTTCAGCGGAAAGAGTAGAAACTCGTATAAATCAATAATAGAAAAGCATTGGGAAACCATTGTATGTATCTATATCTATAGGGGATAGAGCTCGTTCCTGGAGGAAGCATGAGATTGTTGTAGCACAGAATTAAAGAGAAAAAAAAAAGAAAAAAGAAAAGCAAAAAAAGAGTGGTGGGTTGGGAAGTGTTGATTCACTCCAAAAGACGGGGGACGGAGCACAGCCAAGCCAGATTGAGTGGTTAATTTCACTGCTAAGTTAGTTCATGTAATAATAATATTGTCTATAAAATTGTTAACAAAGAAAGAAGAAAAGAAAAAAAGAACGGGTTTTGGTTGGAGAGGTCATAAAGGGGGCAATTGCAGCTTCCAAAATTGTATAAACATGGTGGTCTCTGCAAAAGTTCTATCTTTCTTTCATTCTTTTGGCCTCTAAACAGCCTGTAATTTGTACATTTTGTCACATTTTTATACCAATGATTTGAAAACCATTACATTCACACATTTAACTTTACTGTTTGCTAAAAAGGGTCCTTTTTTTGTTGACTAGGTGGGTATGTAACGATTTGTTATCAAGTATTGAACTTTTTAATCATAGTTGCAGACAACTACAGTAAAAGAAAACACAAATGAAAGTCATTGTGTTAAAGATTCATCGGATATATGATGTACTTTAGTTGGTGTTTTGTTTTATCTAAAGTCTTTGTTTGGACTTTGGACATCATAAGTTATTGAAATTGCAAAATGTGTCACCTTCTGAAGTTTCAACAAATACTAACGGTTGTGTTAAAGCGAGTTACAGTTTTGGAAGTACTTTGTTAAGACTTATTTAACTTATTTGAGTAATGGGTCAAGCGAGTTACAGTTTTGGAAGTACTTTGTTAAGACTTATTTAACTTGTTTGAGTAATGGGTCAAATATCTTGTAGATAAGTTTTGGAAAGTGACTTTTTAGTTTTGCTACTAAACTACAGAAAACTGAAATTTGTACTATCGTCGTGTTTGGCGCAAAGCATTTAGAAGCGGTGAGCATCAACCTGTAGAGATTTTAATGTTCGCTTTACAAGCATCAAGTAGTTTTATCTTTTTTTTAAATGCTCTTTTTCCAACGCTTCATGAGGTAGCATTTAGGAGCGTTGATACAAATTTGTGTCACTTAACACATTAAGATTACAACTACGTTGCCAACCGTTTTTATAGAAAAAACATTTACTCCTCACAGATACTACTCATTGTTTACTGTTACTGCTCACTGCTACTTTTCCCAAACATACCTTATCTATCATGAGATTCATATAGATCATATTTTCTTAAAGATCAAATCCTCATCCTTCATTTCATTTTCATCCAATGACTCCAATTAAATATGCTATTTACCAAGGTTGTCACACCAGGATCGTACATAGGATCATTTTGTCGTTGCAAGATCAGGATTATAGGATCGGAAATGCGACCAACTTTTTTTTCTTTTTCTATTAAGAGTTATACATTTTTAGAGAGTATAATATTGTTGAAGCAAATTCTTGTCGATCGGCTTGACTTGGAAGTTCGACTTCTATCAACTTGTCCGGAGGAAAAAGCTAATTCCTTCCTGCACAATGACGACACGCGTTAGCCTCGCCCTGGGTGGTATCTCAGGACCAAGCTCCGACGTGAGAGTAAGAGAATGTAATAAATCTGGTAATTAATGTGGTGAGTAATGTGTGTGTATCATTAATGCAAAACATTAAATGTGTTGGGGTATTTATACTACCCCAAACATGTACATGTGTTACTGTTACGATACTGTTCACGCAGACCTATATTACCTGCTTGCAGGTCTACAACCACCCCACTTGGTAGGCCACGTGGTAAGGATCTCGTAAAACCTGCTGACATGGTCGGTCATTAGCGACTTCCGTCCGGATGGTAAGGTATGCCGTCCGGCCAATGATCTTGCCGGACACCAGGACGTCCGGACACATACGCCAACAAATATCAAACACAACTTTATGAGACTTTTTTCATTAAATGTTTAAGTTCGTGAAACAAATAATGTAATACATCCATTTAGTTTAAGTAGAGGTGGCAAAACGGGAGGGTCGGGCATGGGCACGGGCACAGGCTAAAATGGGCACGGACTAGAATGGGCACGGGCTTAAACGGGCACGGGCCAAACGGGCACATGTTATACAAATCGCTTAATAAAAGACCTAAAACAACGAAATAAATTCTTTAAACGTAATATCTTATTCATATTAAAAAACTTAAATATATTATATATAAAAAAAAACTTTAAAACGACTACAATTGAGAAATTAAAATGTGCCCGTTAGGGTCCACTTTTCTCAGCTAGTTCCCTTAGGCTTGAACCGGGTGATCCTTTTTGAGATCAGGTGTTATAGTTTAGGCATCTAACCTAGGGTATCCTTGTTCCGGGTGTTTTACCGTTTGTGCAAGCAGGGGCATTGGTTTTCCTTCGAGAATAGGACGGGTAAGAAGGCCTACAAGTGTTTTAAAGAGGTGCTCACCGGTCTTAAGCACTGGAAAGAAATTTTTTTTTCTGATTGACCGTAGGGCGATCCCATACGCCATGGCATGGAGGCACAAAGATTCCAAGATCACCGATCCTTTTCCGGACGGTTTTTCCGAGGAGGATGCCAAGAAGCTGAGCAGTACCCCGATTTTGCTAAGGAAGCCCACCATTAGCTTGTTGTGGATGTGTCACCTTTCCTCGGTTTTCAGGAATCCGGGATTCGAGCCTCTTCTAAAGGATGCCAAGGGTCATGGTAATTATTTGTCTTGTGCCATAGGATTTGTTGTGTTTATTACTTTATGTTTTCCTTAAATAATCTCTTTTGTTGCAGTTATCGACATGTCTGAATATATTGAGCTCCCTGAATGGGATGATACCGTGGTGAGCAAAGGTACCCCTGTTGACCCCAACCGGGAGAAGCCTAAGAGGACAACAGATCCTCTCCCGGTGGGGGGGGGGGGGCATTCCTCAGAAGGATGCTATGACTAGGAGAGCCGAGGAGGCGAATCCGGAGGTTGTGGCTGCTAGGGAAAAGAAAGAGAAGGAAGCCGCCGCTCGCCTCGTGGCTAAAAGAAAGGGTGAGGGAACATCCAAAGCCCAAAGTAAGAAAAAGAAGAAAAAGAAAACGGGTTTTGTTGAACACTTCTCCTCCGGTTCCCCCGTGTTTAACGCAGATCCTTTGAACCAAGCCCATCCGGATGATCAAGAGGTGAACTTAAACCTCAATGCTGAACAGGAGACTCCCCTTGTTGCTGCCGGAGGGGATAAAGAGAATGTGGCCCATGAGGGGATGGGTGATAATGGGGCCGGAGGTGGTGGGCATCTGCAACAGGCGCCCCTTTCCCAACAAGGAGGCAGCCAATCTCCTCCGATCAACTCCCCACTTCACAATTCTGAAGGTATGCGCTAACTCCCGTGCGACTCCCTCGTTCATTTCGTCACTTCCAATTACTCACTTTGTTTTCTGGCTGTCTTCCAGGTCAATCGGCCCCTCACAGTCATGGTCCCCATCATATTAAAATGGTTGTCCTAGATTCAGGTACACTTTAATCTTATATTCATTAATCCATGTTTGCTTGTTAAATTTTTTCTCATCATCCTCTTTTCCTTGTAGATGAGGCCACTAACGTTTTCATCCCTAACTGGTCTCTCCGTGATGATGTCCAGATAAACTCATACCGCTCCTGCCGAGATATGATTGATAATCTCGCTACTCCTGCTGAGAGAGGGGCTCTGGAGCAGGTGAGCAACATTGATCTTATCCGTCGATCATACGAGGATTTTAGGAAGAGTGTGATAGCTCAGGGTGAACTGCTGAGGAGGTTCAGGGATCTCTCGAACGGGTACTGGCAACTAAGCGAAAATCATAAGGGTTTCCAGGGACTTGCCGAGAAACTTTTTGCCGTCGAGGGTGAAAACGAAAGGTTGTCCGAGGAGTTACAAAAGCTGGACTCCGATCTGAGAGCTAGTGTGAGCAGGGAGAAAGGTTTGGAGGAGGAGGTTGATAGGGTGACCCGGGACAGGAACGAATGAAGGGAGACTTTCGCTGCGCAGGCCGAAAAGATAAGGAAATTGGAGAGTGAGTTGACTGCCAAAGACCAATCTTTGGCAGCTTTGCAGGTGGAGAAAGGTAAGCTGGTGGCCGAGGTTGCTCAGAGCGAGGTGGTGAAGCAAAACGCTGTCCGAACACTTTTGCCTTCGGCTGTTCGCCGACTGCTCGGTAGCGTGGAGTATAAAAAGAGCATGGCCAAGGTTTATAGTTTGACTTACCAGACGGGATTCGTGACGGGGGCTAAGGTGAACAGAACCAAAGAGGAGATGGAGGCTGCCCTTCAAGGTATTAGGAACATTAATAGGGATGCCCCGGGCTTATGGAGGGCTGAGTATGACAAGCTTTTCGAAGCTGAGTATCCTTTTATTAAAAAGCTCGCCGACTCCTACCGTTTACCCCTAGGGGACTTGCTAAACATGGAACCGGCGGTTCCTGCTAGGAAGGATCCTCCCGGACCATCCAATCCTCCTCCTGCCACCGATACTCCAACTACCGAGACTCCTGCTGATGTTGCAGAAAAGAATGCCTAAGTTCGGCCATTCTAATGACTTGTAACTTTGTGAACAATGATTCGGATAATATGGCTGTAATAATTAACAACTTTTCTTTATTGTTCGTCAACTTGTGAATGAATGCCCTTTTTGCTTGACATGTGTTTATTTTGTTTTTCCTTTCTTTGTTATTCTTTCATTTTATACTTCGTGTTGACATTTTCCTTAAGTTATTCTAAGGGCATCCGGCCACGTAGGTCGTGCATCCGGATTCCGGGCATCCTCACAAAGTCAGAGGGCATCCATTACCTGGGCATCTGACACGGGTGCTCAGGCATCTGCGTGGTTATTCCACCAGGCGTCCAGAGTGTTTTACACTTGGGCATCCGTATTTCGGGCATCCTCATAAATTCGGAGGGCATCGAATAGGTGCTTTCGGGCATACTTTCACTTTTTATACTCGACGGGGGCCAGCCGTCGGAATTGCTATATATCACACAAGTTATCACGGAAAATTGTTCCCTCATTGTGGGAGAACTTTCATCATTGAACTAACACACATAACTAATTTAGGTTACATAATGATAGTAGGATTCTTATCACAACAACAACTATAAGAAACAATTTCTGAGGTTTATAGCGTGCCAGGTCCGAGGGAGCTCCTTCTCCTCCATCGTTTGTAACTTATAAGAGCCATTCTGATTTGCTCCCACTATTCGGTAGGGCCCTTCCCAGTTAGGTCCTAACTTCCCTTGGTTTTCCACTCTGCTAGCCTCGTTCTTCCGGTAAACAAAGTCTCCTATCTTGAAATTCATTGGTTTGACCCTCCGGTTGTAATACTGCTCGATCTGCGTCTTGTACTTAGCTTCTTGAATAGCAGCATTTTCTCTTCTTTCCTGTAGAAGGTCCAAGTTCAAACGTTGTTCTTCCTCATTCTGATCTTCTCGGAACATCATCGTCCGATGTGTGGGCATCCCTATTTCTGCCGGTATCACAGCCTCACTTCCGTATGTCAGGCTAAATGAGGTTTCTCCGTTGCTCATTTTGAGGGTTGTCCGGGGTGCCCATAAAGCGTTAGGTAGCTCATCCAACCATCCGGTTCTCTCTCGGCCCAGCCTCGTTTTTATTCCTTCCATCAGGCTCCTGTTAGCCCGTTCTACCAATCCGTTGGCTTGTGGGTGTGCCACGGCTGTGTTCATTTGTTTAATTTTCAACCCCTCGCACCATTTCTTGAACGGGTCATTGACGAAATTGGTCCCATTATCAGTGACTATGACCCCCTGTTGAGCCTAAGACCTTGATAGATCTTATGAGCACTTCTAGATCATTAGTTATGCTTATGTAATCATAAACACACTAAAAGACAGTCTCTATAACTTGTATTCAAGCGGAAATTAAACACAAGAACAAACACAATTAACTAAGAACACTTTGATCCTCTATGGATCTTTTAATAATACTAAAACTTCGTTTTTCAACTCGTACATAACTCATACTATTGTGTTCCTTTTATAGACAAGGAACCCTAACCCGTTTCCCAAAAAACGTATAAACATAAAACTAAATAAGATATACATTATAACTTCCTAATAAAGCTCATGCATATCCTAACTAACTATAGAATACGCGGAATATCTATCTCCGCAGAAACCATCTACACGGTTTCATTACTTCAGTAGAATTAAGTCTTCAGCAAAATCCTTGCACTTTAACAGAATCCTTCAGCAGTAAATTCAGCATAATTAATGCTTAGCATAATTCCTAACAATCCTCCCCTAAACTGGAATTTGACTAGGTTAAGTTCCAGTTTCTTGATAGATTCTTAACGCTTCAGAACTTGAGGATTGTACTCGAACATCAACAGCAAAGAACCAAAACAATTACATCTCTATGATGACAAAACTTGGAAACGCCAGATCTTTGCATCAACAAATGACATAATGTACATCAAAACATATTAGTTTCATACTATTCTCATCACATCCAGGTGTGTTAACTCCTGTGAGAGGTGAATCATTGAAAATAATGGATTTAATGTCTCTTTACCAATAGCCATCACTACTGGAGTAGCCATATGTTTAAGTTTGAAAACTATGATACACTGATAACCATCTGATTTATTAGCAAATCAGCAACCATAAACGGATTCGAAATGTCTTTACCTGTAGTCGTTTGCTCAGGACTAGTCAATTCTTAGGTGAAAGAATCCCCTTGGTGAATTGATTACCTATGGTATTCCACTGCCTTTACCACAAGCCATATACTTGTCAATTCTTGGATTCCATAAAGGAATAAACCATGGTGAATTGATGACCATACAACCCTCAGCAATTAAGCATGGGTGAGTTGCAAACCTTATGATTCTGAGCAAATCATTACAGCTATCAACAGATTTGATGTGTCTTTACCAAAGCTGTACCCTTTGGACTAGCCAGCTCTTTGACATACACAAGGTACATCTGGTGAGTTGATAACCATCTACAAAGATATACAACAAACCTGCAAACAAAGTTAGACACACTCAAGAATATACATAGTATTTTTTTATTTTATTTATTTATTATTATTATTTTTAACTAAGAATAAAACAAAGAATCAAATAAAACAAATATCACAAATAATACAAAGAATACAGGATACCAAAATCAAGATGATGCTCGATGTTGCAGAAGCTGAGTCTTAATCAATCCAATCAATTGTTCAGCATGTAGCTTATCATTCCCAACTGGATCTGGAGGAACTTCCAACTTCTGTCTAAGCATTCGTTCCATCAATGACACAGACAAAGGATATAACTTATCAGAGAACATACACACAGTCATCCCACACTTTGTCTCCACCACATTCACACATGGCATAGGATAAAATCTCTAATTCTCAACCTTCCACATATGTGAATTCTTCCAAATAGAAAACCCTTTACCATCTGGAGATTGAGAGTCAAACAAAACTTGAAGATCACCCAACAAATATAAACCAGAACCCTGTGGTGAATGATTAGCATAATGCGTAGTTACAAGGCCATACAGAGTATTCAAATCTTGCCTGTCCACCATATGAAATATTTCCTTCAAGAAGTTAAACTGCATAGAAGAATTATCCAGCCTAAAAATGGTGTTAAGTTGTCCATCAGTCAAAGTCCAAGCAGTCAACACATCATGAGACCCTTCAAGAAAAACATCAGCAGATCCTTCTTTAATGAAAGTTGAATCAGCAGCTTTCAGATCCAAAGAACTAGCTCTGAGAGACTTATGAATCCTAGAAGTGTATGTCCCATCTGATCTCACAGATCTCCTTAGAGTAATGTGTCTTCTTTTAGACATTATTTTCTTCCTCCTACCAGGTATATACATTTCCATAGAGACAGAATATGGCACCTTCTCAGATTCAGCAGGAACATCTTTAGCAGAAATGGAAGAAGTAGAAGTAGAATGAATTGGAACAGCACCACGCAATTCATACATTCTCTCAAGCACTTCTCTGGCCCTCTTAGCTTTAGCAGTTGCTTGTTCAGCTTTCTTACCCAACTCTTCTCCTACTGTATCAACAGGTGCAACACTAGGTAATGCTTCAGAAGAAACAATATGAGGTTCAGTAGAGTGAACCCTTTCAGCTGAATTTATAGCTTCAGTAGATGCTTCAGAAGTTTCAACAGGAGAACTCATCTTAGGTGTAACATCATCAAATGAATCCACAATCTCAACTTTCTTAGTTCTCTTTGCCTTTGGAGCATCTGCACTACCAGCAATCCTCTTCAAGGTAGAAGGTGGTGTAATCTGTTTCATAATCTTCTGATACTTGCTATTCAACTCAAAATCATCTAAAGCCCAAACTTGCTTCTTTGTTAAACCAGCCTGATAAAGAGCAATGCTTTGGTTATACACCACATTCCTCATATAAGCTCTCTTCTGAGCTGCAGTTTATAGTCTCTGTCTTTTAGCTTGAGCCTTTTGTGCAGCAATGGCTTTCTTCTTTTCAGCTGCAACTTGCTTTCTTTGTTGACCAAGAGTCATCATTTGTGCAGCAAAATGCTCACTATCAAAGTCTGCCCCTAAAATACTTTGTGCAAGAGTGGGATTGGATGCAGCTTGATGAGTATAAGCATCCTATTGCTCATCAGTAATCTGAGTGGATAGTTCATCTATTTCTCTTTGTCTCTCAGGAGGCAAATTGGTAGTAAACTGAGATTGAAGCTTTTGAGCCAATGTATGACTCTTCTTTATATCTGCACACTCAGCTAGTATTCTTGCTTGTTCTTGCCTTTCCTGTTCACTTACTAGATCTGAACCAAGCTCTTCATCAACCATTACTCCTTTCCCTGTATCAGGAGACTCCTTAGCAAAATCATCATGAAGAGTATCAACAAGAGGAACTTCAAAAGAAACACCCAAAGTAGCATCAGAAGAAACATGTTGAGACAGATCTTCAACAGGTGTAGAAAAGACATCAGCAATAGGATCCAGATTAAAACTTCTTCCAGCAAAAAATACTACATGTTCATCTGCTGAAGGGGTAGCACATGGTGGTTCTTGTACAGATGTACCTTGACCATGTGCAGAACCAACATCCACCATATGTGCATCATCAATATTGTCTTCAGCAGTTGTAACTTTTTCAACACTTGGTTCTGTTAGGAATTAGAAAATTCCATAGTGAAGAGTCGGTCACCCCAAGTATTATCTAGCATAAGTTAGCTCGTAGACTTGTCGTTATTTACGTTATTATGTAGTTAATTAGTTAGTCAGTAGCGTAAAATAGTTTAGTGCAACACCGTGGAGGAAGGACGGGTCTTTACCCACTGTATCCCTGATCCACAGGCCGATAGGAGGTCGTGTATTTGTAAGTATAAATACCCCTTCCATCCATGGAAGGGGTGGTGCTTCTCATTCAATCTAATATTCCCTTTGTGTAAACCTCTAGCAAGAACACCCTCTCTCTCTCTACTAACTCTCTAACTATGGCAAACATGTATTTTGATCATCCAAGACCACCCGAATCATCAACACAATAATATATCGATCCTACAATTGGCATCAGAGCCAGGTTGTATTGTTTCTTGTTGATTCGTATGGTTGTATACGGTTTGTTGTGTGCGGTTTATACGGTCTCTGGGATGGGTTGGTTGTTTTGATGAGTTTTGGTTCGTTGGTTGAGTTTGTTGTGGTGTTGATTTTGTAGTCTGTTTTAAAAAATGTCACAAGATGTTCTTGTAAGAATCTGGTTCAAGCATAATTGGTTAAAACAGTTTTGTTAAACATTTGTTGAATCTTTATTAGTCTTTAAGCAAGTTTTAATGTTGAAACTGATTTTAAACATGGTTCTTTATAGCAACTTGTGTTCATGTTTCTTAATATCAACTTGGTCATGTTTTTGAGGTCAATATGGGTCAAAAGATACATTGGTATAAAACTTTTCTGGGTTACTATCTGGTCATGGTCTGGTGGTCAAAACAGGTACATATTGTGCTTTATCTGTCAATTTCTTCTGGGCTATTATGCTGCTGGTGTTACTTTGCTGCTGGTGTTCTGATGATTCTTCATAGCAACTTGTCATCAATGCTAGCGACTTGGTAAAGTACTAGCGAGTTGTACTGCAGTTTTCACATAGCTACTTGTTTTTACAAGTCTTAGCGAGTTGCCTCTAAAATAGTCCAGATTCGATGTACTAAGTAGCGAGTTGTACAAAACCACTAGCGACTTGGAAACATTTTTGACCTAGCGACTTGTTTTTTAACAAGTCGTAGCGACTTGGTTTGGAAAAAGTCATAGCGACTTGGTTTCAAAAAAAAAAAAAAAAAAAAAAAAAAAAAAAACTCGCGACTTGTTTTGTAAACTGAAGTAGCGAGTTATGATGCTAGCGACTAGTCTTTACTAGTTAGTGACTTGTGTTTGTAAACAGAAGGGTAGAGACTTGCTTTGAAAAAGAATGGGTAGCGACTTGACAGTTTTGGCTAGCGACTTGACAAAGTTAAGACAGAAAGGAAGAAGGAGAATCGACCACAAGACCACAACCATATTATCACAATATACCAACTACTTGTGACCTCAAGTTATACCATCATTAGTCAATGGAGATAAAAGATTCGTATGAAAAAAAAAACTGTATTTCGTTCATATATCAACAGCTCATAACAACCTTCTCTTCATCTACCATGTCTCATTATAACTCAGCCTAGTCTCTCATGTTAATCATTGGAACAACAAACCATTGGAGGTCAGTCACACGAAAGGACTATCACATCATCTATACAAATGAAAATAAAAACATGAAGTGTAAAAGATCTCAGATTTGTTTTGAGATATTCATTGTGTCATACCCTCAAAACACTTCCATCACTGATCTTGTGTGATATTCGAACCTTGAAATGAACTTAACAAGTTATGTTAATTCATGGTTCAATCGTTCGTTTAATCTTAACAAAGAATTCATAATGATATTCGAACCTCAGATCTGGTGTCAACTCTTTCATATCTTTAAAGATTGTTTAGGTGAACCATTATCTTCACTGATTCTTTGTTTGAAGATAAATCTTCATCACTTTTCGAAACTAAGGAAGTCTCATAACAAATTTTTTGTTATAAACCTTTCCTGGTTTGGTTTTAATCCTATTCTAATTTCAAATCACATGAACATTTATTAAAACAAGACGGGACAAATCAAAACCTACCTGTATGAGGTCGAGTGTTACTGAAGACATTTCAAACCTTAACCATCCCTGTGGCTTAGTTGAACCTCGTCTCTTGCCATCCCTGTGGCATATAAGAAATACTATAGGATTTGAAGTGGATGATTAAGAGTAGTGGGTTGTTGATTAGAAGGGATTTGTTTGTGTCAACTAAGTTTTTGGTGAGCGGCTGCATTATCTTTGTGATTAGGGTTCACGAAATTGTTTTTGATGTGAAAAGTAACTTAAGCTGATGAGAGGGGGACAGATTTGGGTGAAGAATTGTTTGAGGGGAAAAAGAGGCGATTAAGATTTAGTGATTTTAGGGTTAGGAGTGATTTGGTGAAGTGTTAAATATCCTCGTGTATTTAGGGTACAAGTTGTGGATCTGGATAAAATGATGGGCCGCCGTTTATGGAGATGATTATTCATGGGCCTCATTCTCTTGGTTTTGATAAGTTCTGGTCTACTACTTCACGTGATATGCTAGTCCAAGATATCACATTTCATTTAATGAAATTACACGATCTTGGTATCATGATCCTCAAAGGCATGTGACTTTTAATGACTAAAGATAAAATGTCAAATGCTTAAGCTCGTGAATTCGGATTTGTGACTTTCAAAGGCATTTGTCAATCTTTAAGTAATGGACCTAGATGGGCTTCTCTTAATTGGATCGTCTTGATGAGAGTTGACAATAATGAGATTTATGAGATTTGATGATGAGCCTTGGTTAAGTTTAATATCTGGTTAAGTTCATTGATTAAGTTAATCTCACAATGCATTAAGCGTTGAATTGGATTTAGTGATTTGCTTTCATGGGCATTGAATGAATCAACAATGGACTAGTATATGTTATTGTATGAGAAATATGGAATGGGCTACAAATTTGACTAGTGAGATTGGCTATGACAATGAGATTTATCATGTTATGGGGTTTGATACTTTGGTTTATACATCTCCACGTAGGATTTTTCGTCACGGCTTGAACTGGTTATCGAACAAAGTTGACTACGGGGATGTTTGTACGGTATCTCTTATTTGGATTTGAAGTGAGATTTTCCGGGCTCGCTTACTTATTTCATCTTCTTTCTTTCTACCCTTCAGCGAAGATGACTTGTTTGGGCGTTTATAGAGGGTGATGAAGACTTGGCTATTTAGTTACGTTTTTGATTCTTTCTCACTTAACCCACAACGTAGCTATCACTTCGGTGTCTCACTCAGTTGAGAATGTCAAGAGGTTTTGTACATTGGGTACACCGTTTCTTCTTCACAAGGATTAGTACAAGTTTAAGTAACAAATCTGGGGAAGTTCACTTCATGATCAAGTTTGACATATTGGATCTACTTCACCAAGTGGTTACAGCAACAGCCGACAAAATGCGTGAATGATGTGTTTACCAGAGTGTTTATTGGATTGTTGATGATATTGTTGATGATGGATATTGAACCGCTGATGAACCGCTGCATGTTCTCCTAAAACAGATATTCACCGAAACCAAATTTGTCATAACACCCTCAAGCTGACATTGTTTACGGTTTTGTCTTGATTTTGTAAAATCCCGCGAAAGAACCTATTTCTCGGTTTAAATCATAGACTTGTAAAATCCCGTGACAATGGAAACATTCTGGTAATTGTAAAGTGCATTTCCGGTTCTATCTTACGGTTTATTCTTGGTTTTGTAAAATCCCGTGAAAGAAACTATTTCTCGGTTTAAACCCTAGAGTTGTAAAACCCCATAATGATGGAACCATCTTGGAGAAGAGAAAGTGTAAATCTGGATATTACTTGATGCTGGTGCTATGGTTTTTGCTTCGAAGAAGGGATAAAAGGGTGTACTTCATAAATTGGGTGTGTGTTTGGGTTGTCTTCATGGCAGTTTGGTTATTACATGTTTTTACGGGGTTATGTGCTTATACCATGGTCGGGATGAAACCATTATCATAGTTCACTTAAAACATAAATGGAGGCTAGATTTGTGCTTTTAAGAAGATGTGACAACGGAGTTAATTCACTATTATTTATTTTGAGGTTGAAGTGAATTATCACGGGCGAGTGTACTTAGCATCTGAAGATATCGGGGATGGATGGATGAAGATTCTTCAAGATCCTTGTTCGAGCTTATTATCAAAAACGAAGACTTGGAAATCTAGTTATTGTTGGGTGTCTTTTACCTTTTCTTTTACCACTTGGGGGAATTGGGCTCTTACCACCACAAAATAACTATCACTTAAAGGAGTTACGTTGTAGTGCTCAGTGTCACATTCAATTGTGGATTTTCAAGAGGTAATGTAAGTCTTATACTTGATGGTTGGTTGGTTGAAGAGTATAGAGTACATAGAGAGTACTTAGAGATGCTAATGGAAATCGGCACCGCTCTTTGTTACATATGTGCAAGTTTAAGTCACGAGTTCGGGGTAGTTTACTTCAGGATCAAATTCATCATATTGGGTTATCTCCATCAGTTGTCACTACAAAGAGCCTACTGAATGATAATGGTGACATTTACATGTTTTGCCTAAAGAGATTGAAAAGAGAGAGATTATGACGTCTGTTCACATCAGTTCAGGCCTCGTACTTCATCATTATGACGTATGAACACAACAGTTCATGCCTCGTTCTCTAAAGAAAAGAAATGTGTACGTTTCAGTGCGCATTATCTTCTGAAGAAGAGAAATCTTCTTATGACGTATGAACACTTCAGTTCATGCCTCGTTCTCTAAAGAAAAGAAAGGTGTACGTGTCAGTGCGCTTTATCTTCCGAAGAAGAGAAATCTTCTTATTATGACCATTCTCATCAACATGCTTCATACTTTTTCCATGCGCTTCAGTCTTCAAGTGAACCGGGCTACCACTGATTGTTTTTCTCATTCCACTTGCTCGATTATAATGAAGATGGCGTCATCACGTGCTTATTTTGCAGGAGAGAAGTGTGAATAGAACATTCGGATGATTTTCACTTATTTAATCAAGAATGGCATCTCCGTATGCAATTCTTGAGGGGGAGAAGAAGTGTGAATTTTTTGCATGATTGATTAATATTTGAGAATATATGGTCAAACGGCTCCTAACTCATGTAAGAACCGAGCTTCTTCTTATCGGGTCATCTTCACATGGAGTTGTTCTTCTAAGAGCCGTTGATTGACATCTTCACTCGGATTGATGAGTTTATCGACTAAGTGCTTCCGGTTAATGCTTCACGTATACATCAACATGATGATTTCGAACAATCTCTCTGTTCTTGTTTGATGTGATTGGTAGTTTGGTGTTACCATCTTGTGTGTTCGTTGAGGTCTGATTGCTGATTTTCTTGATGAACATCCTTCTGTTCTTGTTTGATTGGGAGGGATTTTAGTTAAAGGGATTTGCAAGATGTAAGTTAATTGGGATGCTTTTTGGTGGGATGCTTTTTGGTGTGAGTTGAAGATGTTAATTATCTATTCCCCAACTGGACAATCTTGAAGAAGGTCGAGTCTACAGTATGTTCTACATTTCTTGCTATATGTTAGAAGACCAAAGACGAGTTGCATTTAATGATCTAAAGACTTCTTCTTAATCTGGGCATTTATGAAAAAGATTGTCGGTCTAGGGGAGAGCACTAATTGGGGGAATGTGATATGTCAAATTTAATCCCCAATTAGACTTGCTCACATTATTCAGCATGTTGATTCTCACAAAGACTTCAAGTGATCTTCTTAACAAATTTCAAGTATTTGGGCATTCAAAGAGTTGCTGATTCTGAAGTATCAAAACCAGAAAGGGGGAAGGAGACAAGCATCTAAACGCGAGTAAACTTGATGTACTTAATACTTCTAAGAAATTGAAGATATCCCGGGAAGACAAATGTTATTACCGCAGAGAAACTCAAGGTTTTACTCATCAAGGCTTTTAGTGTTATTATTCCAACGACATGGGGGAAGTGATGTAAAAGAAAGTTTCTGAAGATAAAAGAGGTACACAAGTGTGTGATTCACTGGGGATAGAGATTGTGTACATTGGGGATGCTCAGCTGTTTCACTTGAGTGCTTAATCAGTGATTCAGAGATATAATCACTTATTCCGGTGTTGACATCCGCAAAGATTGTCACCCGCAGAGATAATCAGTGACTTGGCCTGCTTCTTCAATGTTATCAGTTATTCATTCCTTGTGTATTGGTATACTTCGGATACTTGAGCTTCATACACGATCATCAGGGAAGAAAAATGTGAACATGGGGAGGTGTTTTCATTCCCCTCATGATGTGTATTCGGGAGAGCTCTTGGGTATTGGTGTACTTCGGGTTCTTGAGCTTCATACACGATCATCCGGGAAGAAAAATGTGAACATGGGAAGATGTTTTCATTCCCCTCATGATGTGTGTTCGGGAGAGTTCTTGAGCATTATACAAAGAAACTGACTGCTTCAATTCAACTACTTGGGGGAATTGTTCTCTTGACACCTTTTTGGAATGGATTGCTTCAGACCTCAGTGGAAAAGAAATTTGAGAAGATTATTTAAATGTGGGATGATACGTTGCTGTTCTTCTTCTTGATGATATAACCCCAAATGGAGAATCTCGATTATCGTTCTTAAAAGGAGCAGCGGGATTTATGATAATGGTGTGCTTCTCTGTGCACCTGGCTAAGGCAAGCTTGAAATAGAGCTTCGAATCTGCTCATCTAATGGATTTTCGGTTTGGGGGGAAGCTGCTAAAGTCTCACTTTCAGATGGTTCAATTTCTTTCTTTGATTCAAGAGCCCTGGAAGCTTTGGTGGTAAATGTTTAAGAGTTGATGACTTCTATCTTCTACGACGTGCTGCTCAATATCCTTATCTCGGTACTCGTATCATCATCTTCTTTTACTATATCATCTTATCTATCCTTGTATATATTTATGAGAAAAACAAAATACAAAATTATAAAACCAGTAAAACAAAATAGAAAAATATAAAATCTTCAAAAATCCATAAAAATCAGAAAATTTCAAAAAATACCAAAAATATGCTTTCTCTAGACATGTCTTCTGGTATCGATAACATCTACGGTCTTAGAAATTTCATTCAATAATGGCACGAGACCATAGATGAAGTTCGAGCAGGAGGTGTAAATATTCTTTTCAAAACATGTCTCAAAAAATGGCTTGCAGTTATTTCAGACTGTAACCCGTGCTTTATACTATGGCTTGCTATTATTTCAGATAGCAACCCGTTCTTCAAGAAAGGAAAGTGTTGCGCCAAAAACAAATTTTCAAAATTATCGTGCACTTATCCTAAAACTATTTAAGGAAAGTATGTCGAAGGACTGCTGTTCCTACTCAAATATTTTTCCGTCTAAAATTCTTCAGAAAAATATTTGTTTTAACAAAATGGTGGAAAATGAGTTGCTTTCAAAACAATCAGTTTCAGAGTTTTTATGAAATTTGCAAACTCAATCAATGACTTCAGCGCTTATAAACTTTTCAGAAATTGAGTCATTGATTGAGGGGGATAATGTTTTCAAATCTATTTCATCTAACGGGCTCTCTTAATTATCCTACGTGCTTAATTAAAAATGATATTTGCCTATGTCGAAGGACTAGGAATTTAGGATATGATTGTTAGGCTTAGATGATTATAGTTTGATGAAGACATTATTCCCATACATTTATATGATCTGATTGATATGTTGCATTGACTTTTATTAGTCGATTGTTGTTTGGGTGATGTCGACCACCATATATTTGTATGTGTGTTCACTAACGTATGCAGGTATATTGGTATAAAAGAAAGTTCCCGATCCGGATCCCACAATTGAAGATGATTGGATGCCAAAAGGAAAGGGTAACTATATCTTGGGTTGACAAATGAAGAAACGGAGCTTAATTGGACTTCTATGGAGAGTTGGCATAAATACAACATAAGAGGTCTCACTGCATCAACAAATGGTTTTCTTCTAAGTGATTGAAGAAACGGAGGTTAATTTGACCTCTGTTGGCATTCAAAATGCAACGTAAGAAGAAGTCTCACTGCATCTGCAGACGGTTTTTTCTTCCAAGCCCTACAGCAACAACATCAACCGAAGCAACTCAACCACCTAACGTATCTTTGTGCAGGATACCATTTTTGAACAATTTTGAATAATTTGATTAAAATTGTTTTGAAAATGGAAAATATTGTTTTGAAAATATATTGGACTAATTTTTGAAAATCACCGGACTTCATTTTATCAAAACCTTAGTCACTCAATTATTGACTTCTGTCATGGATTGAGGGGGAGAGTGATTTAAAATAAAATATTTTCAAACGATATTTCTTCACAAAAGTTCCGGTTTGTACAATAATAAGTGGTGATCTAAAGATTTAATGTTATGTCATGGTATGATTTTTTCTTTAGAATCAAGGTCTTTCAAAATAAAATTTTTTCTATTCTTGTTTGATTGTGAAATTGTTTTGTTTTACTTAAAAGATCTCTTAAAAACTATCATACCTGACACTAACAATCTTTAGTGTCTTAAAATGGTCCTTTTCTGTCATCTTTCAAAATTGAATCTTGCCACGTCTTTCCCTAAATTTTTCTAAATGATTTAAATCAGTTGGGATCACAAATCTCAAATGGTTTGATATTTCTAATCGGGGTAGAGATCGTGATTTAAATCTCAAATCTGTTTTAAATAGAATTGATCTTAGTCCTTTATAGGCACTCCTGCCTCCATGTGCCAAACGATTTCAATTACACAATGCACATGTTGAGGAGGAGGATTTATCCAAAAACAAGATGAGTATTTAAACAAGGCCACATTTTCTCCCATGTTTTCTAAACCTAATTAAATCACTTGGGATCCAAAATCTCAAAGGGTTTGATATTTTTTATCAGGGGAGAATTTGTGATTTAATTATGAAATTTGATGAATGATGATCGTTTTGATTCAATTGTGCAAGCTGATCTCTCATATGTGCTAAACGCTTTCGAATCTAGAAGCACATATTGAGGGGGAGCATAACTATTGAGGTACAAAAGCTTTTTAAAGAGATTTATAAAGTACCTTGATTGAGTTTTCAAATGGTTTCTTAATGGCTTTTGTGATCGTGGATGTACTTCAAAAGAACTCTTGCCTCTATGTGATAAAATGATTTTAAATATCCTATGCACATATTGAGGGGGAGAATTTTACCATGAAAATCAAATGACTTTTTCATATGAAAATTGTGATCAAAGAAAATATTTCAAAGTCCTCTTGCCTCCTTGTGCTGAACAATTTCTAAATCATACGCACATGTTGAGGGGGAGGTTTTCTAAATGATCAAAACTATTAAGGTACAAAATGCTTTGATCTCGTATCACAAGTACCTTGATTGTTTTTCCAAATGATTTTTCAATTGGTTTTAAGGAAGAATGAACTGTACCAAAAGACCGACCAATTTACTTTATGCATGGAGTTATAAGGATGGTTAGGTTAGGTATTCGTTCCCACGATCCCGCCAGTTCCGGAGGGATCCACCCAGGGACAATCCACTAGATAGTGTAGAGTCCTTAGGTATGATGAAAAAAAGAGAAAAGTGAGATATGGGAAGAGTGCGGACTGAGACAGAGCTAGTACTGGAATAAACCCAACAAGGTTCTAGTTATGAAGTCTCGGTAAGCACTGAAGGGGTTGAAGAATGAAAAAGAAATAAAAATGAAAAGGATGAAAAGAAATAGCCCTCCAATAATTCAACCTTAGGGCAGTAACAGGGTTCAATACATATGCTACTGGTTGTTACTAAGGTAACACCGGTATTGAAGACAAGACGTCATGGACCCAGTGACGCACTACACCTAACTTCCCAAGCTACTCAAGTTCCTCTTAAAAGGGCTTGTTTCATTCTCACGGGGAACCGACATAATCTATCGACTTTCTCTTAGAGATTTTTGATATTGAAGAAGGAGACCCTCTCCCTAGTCTCCAGCACAGGAACCAAATGAGCACTAATTGAGTCTAGAGCCAAGAGATCATCCACAATATCTCATTAGGACACTAAATTCTTGAAGACTTGCTGTTTCACACAATGTGGAAAGTAAGAATATATTAAGAGTCCCACGCATTATCCTTGTGGTATTGCCAGAACATCTGAGTGGTATGTAAAAGTATTCACGATGAAGATGGAAATCCTTCTAGAGCCAACATCAAACAAGCTCTTGGTGGGTGACATGTGAGATCTTTCAAAAGATCAAACTTGTGACAACTGGATAGAAACGATGGGGCGATTCACTCTTGAATCAACCTTGGTCCAGGAATGGAATTGACGAATACTTTTGGAAAAACCGTTCGATGTGCAAATCTTCTTTTCTCTAGCACGTCGAATGTGTATTTATGTTTTCAAACACAAAAAGTATCTCTCACATCGAATGTGTACTCATTCTTTAATACAAAAAGTATTTTGATTGAAAAATTGATCTTTCTCATAAACCTTCGTTGTATTGCAAAGCTCTTTCTTCAAGCAATACACGATTGTTTTTCAAATCATTTTTATCAATCAGTAAATCTCAATTTGCTGGTTCACTCACTCCGTGTTGTCTTCTTTGAGACGTTCCGGTTTGAGAACGGCTAGAACAGCTGCGAAACCCTGTCAAGGAGATTCTTCAGAATTATACCTGATCACAGGCAGTACTTGTACTGATCAACGGGGAACCGTGGGCCGTGTACCTCAATTCAGCGAAAGTGGTCAAAGACACTTTCGTGTGTTTTATTGCTAACTGTTGTTTGCAGGTACACTTGGACGGTTGCAGCTGATCAGAATTGAGGAGTCAATCCAAAGCCGCATGCTCACAGCATCCACACTTAATTTGAAGAAATCATGACTGGTGCATATCTACATAACCTGGATCTGATATTTCATACTATGCTTCTGCTTCGCTGCTGCAAATATCATGAACCAGTAAGGCTTCCGCTACTCTGATGGAAAGATGTCATGATCCAAAAGTGTGAGCATGTCGGTCCGAAAGTCACAACTTCACATGATGGCAACACAACAAAGGGTGATCCAGAGATTTACTGTGGCTGATGATCTCAATGAAAGCTCAAAGATCATCAAAGATGTGGATCAGTTAAAGGCCTCCACTAAAAGTACAAAATATGCGGACTATGAAGTGTCACTGCTTAAGCACAAAGATTGCAGAATTGAAGAATTGAAGTCTACAAGCTCAAGAACAAAGTCAAGAATAGAATGCTAGGATTCGAAATGTAAAACATGGGGTAACCTCCCTTAGGGGGAGATTGTTAGGAATTAGAAAATTCCATAGTGAAGAGTCGGTCAGCCCAAGTATTATCTAGCATAAGTTAGCTCGTAGACTTGTCGTTATTTACGTTATTATGTAGTTAATTAGTTAGTCAGTAGCGTAAAATAGTTTAGTGCAACACCATGGAGGAAGGACGGGTCTTTACCCACTGTATCCCTGATCCACAGGCCGATAGGAGGTCGTGTATTTGTAAGTATAAATACCCCTTCCATCCATGGAAGGGGTGGTGCTTCTCATTCAATCTAATATTCCCTTTGTGTAAACCTCTAGCAAGAACACCCTCTCTCTCTACTAACTCTCTAACTATGGCAAACATGTATTTTGATCATCCAAGACCACCCGAATCATCAACACAATAATATATCGATCCTACAGGTTCCTTTGAAGCTTCAGTGGAATCCTTGTTCAAATACTTTCTTCTCCTTCTTCTAGAAAACAGAATAGGTTCCTTGTTCTTTGAAGATTCAGCAACAACGGATGAAGGAACATGAGTCTTCTGAGCCACATCAGCCAAAATATCAAGTGACTCAAATTGAGTATCCTCTTGCTCCTCATCAGAAGAAAACGGACACCTCTTTTTGCTACTTTTCCCAAGTTGGTCCTATAAATCCTTAACCTTGGTCTTCAACCCCACAATCTCACCACCAAGTGTAGATTTAGTCTCAGCAAGCTCCTTTTTGAGATCAGCAACCTCTGCCACATACCTGTTCACTAGAGCATATATAGATGTAAGTGTAATAGGGTCCTCAGCTCCACCAGCAGATTGCTCAGCGATAAAGGGAGCTTCCTTAGACCTTTCAGGAGAAATATGAACATGCTCAATGGTAGGAGAACCTTTATTAACTGGCTCCCTAACTGGACTTGGTGTGGCCAGTCTATTAAGCTCATGCTCAAACTCATCAAGAGTATCATGAGTAGGTGGTGGACTTGGACTAGGTGAAGGTACAGATGTAGGTGGAGGCTGGTCAGGAGAAACATGAGATGCTTCAGCAGTGGAGGAAGGACCCTCATCAATGGCAACTGATGGGTTACCATCAGCAGCAACATTGGTAGAAGGTGGATCACCAACAACATTACCCTCATCAGCAGCCTCATTGCCTTGAGGCAACATAGCTGCTAGCAAAGGATGATGTTCCCCCTCATAATGAGTTTTCATTGAAGCAAACAGTTTAGCAGTTAAAGCTCCTATAGGACAAAAGGCTTGGGCTTGGGTTGTTATGTCTAATATCATTTGCCAAAACCTAGGGTACATTAAAACTTATGCTTTTTCCTTTGTATATTTTCAACCATATTATCAAAAATAAACTTAGAAAAGTTATAAGTTAACCTCTGAGAAAGACATACAATACCACATCCAAGTTGAGTAGAAAATTGATCCCATCCTCCTGATTTATTGCTTATGCATTGAAGCAATGTGTGTACCAAAAACCTCCACATAGGGCAAAGCTGATTCTTGAACCATATATCTGTCCTTGTACTCTGGTATCCAAAAGCTCTTAGCCCTGTAAGTATCTCCACGGAATTAGAGTGATAAACCCCATTTTCATCATCCAAACGAAGCTGTCTTCTTATCAACTCCTCCGTCACAACATACTCTGTTCCATCAACCATAGCAGCAATCTCTGTGTCACTCCGTTTCGTAGCAGATGCCCAAAATTGTGTAACCAACGATTCATATATCACATTAGGAGAGTGCGTTAAAGCATAATGAATCTTGGATTGCTTCAAGAACTCCACCATTGGATCATATAGTTCATGACCCTTAGCTTTTCCTAGAAAAGCAACTTTGTTATGATCTTTCTTAAATTGAAGCGCCATGAGAAATTGTGATAATGGGTTATGATTCACGCAACTGGAAGAGTGTTTAATCGAGTGAAGAGGGAATCAGTTAGTTTTAGGCGAAGATATGCGAAGAAGGTATTAGTAGAAGTTACCCAATTTATGGTCAAAAATATTGGAACTAAATGTTGACCATATCTTACGTGTAAAATAACTTCAACCAAATTCAAACTTAACACTTTAGTAGAAACAATGGTCAAACTTCTGAAGAAAACCAATCAGCAGAAACAACTCAAGTGGCTAAGTATTCTTCAGTAAATATCTTTTTACTGTGACACCCAACTCGCATTAATTGTCATAAAGCCTTGAATTCGCCTATAAGATAGTCCCAATGCAAATTTAACACACATCAATTAACCCCAATTATCTTCACAAACCCTAATTTCTCCAAAAACTTCTCAATCATCAACAATAACCAATGTCCACCAAACCAGAAGTAATAAATCTCACTTCCTCATCCTCATCATCGTCATCCAGTGAAGATTCAAGCCCATTGTTTCGCTACCCCCATCAAGATGAACCTCGACCATCAAAATCCCCTTTTCTTCCTTCTTCTGAAGATGATAGTGTGGTGAATCCAAGTGATTCATCTATGGGTTCTGATGACTCCTCAGAGCATCTAGAGCCACTCTTCAACAAGAAGAGGACATCACACCCCCAACCTTCAACACCTCAACCTCAACCAAGGCCATGTACTAGAAGAGAGGTGGTGTTAGCTCTTCCTGCGCCATGTTTTGGTGCTTCATCTCATATCGTTAAGGGAAAGGGCAAAAGGAAGATGGAGTGATTGCTTTATGGTGGAACGAGTAGATGGAACAACTGAAGATTTTCATATCACAAATCCATCTACCATATCCACCAGCTTCATCTTCGTTTTCATCAATCCATCCTTCCCATTTTTGTCTTCAGCTTGTTCGTCGTACTGGTCATGCATATCCAGCGTTTGGAATAGATGATAGGAGCTAGTATAGGTTTAGTAGATCTTGTATAGAAATGGTCTTGTATTTTCATTTTAAGTTGATTGTAAGCTGTAAGCTGTAAACTGTTTCTTGAATGAATGAACAATTTAACTTCAGTACTTCTCTTCAGTAGAAATAATTAGATCTCTTCAGTACTTCTCTTCAGTGGAAACAAGCTTTAAGCTTTCTTGACCATTTTCCAATTAACTAAACATGGTGAACTTCAACTTATATATATGCATTCTGCAAAACAGACACAGAGAAACACACAAACCAAACCAAAACAAACAAAACTAAAAGAACATTAGCTGGTTAGTGTCAGCAAACTAAAATATAAACAATAATTTACAAATTTTACAACATGAATCCTCCCCTGAGGCATATGCCTCCCCTGAGGCCTATGCCTCCCCTTAAACTTTGTAGTTAAGGGTTAAGCATCCCAATATTGACCACTAGGTGTTGAAATCTTGGTCCATCAAAAGCCTTAGTCAATAAATCTGCCACATTATCATCAGTGTGAATCTTAACCACTTTTATCAAATGTTTTTCATATGCATCTCTTATAAAGTGGTGCTTGATTTCAATATGCTTAGTTCTACTGTGAAAAACTAGATTTTTAACAATGCAAATGGTACTTTGATTATCAATAAAAATTGTTGTGTTCATGAAGTTAAACCCATAATCCAACAATTGATTTTGTATCCATAGTACCTGACCACAACAATTGGCAGCATCAACATACTCTGCTTCAGTAGATGAGGTAGCAACAATAGTTTGTTTCTTGCACTGCCAAGAAATCAATCTTTTTCCAAGGAATTGGCAACCTCCAGTTGTGGATCTCCTATCCAGATTTGCACCAGCATAATCACTATCACTATATGCTTCCAACTTAAAAGGAGACTCTTTTGGGTACCAAAGACCTAAATGGGGTTGGCCTTTCAGGTACTTAAAGATCTTTTTGACTGCATTCAGATGGGAAACAAGTGGAGTGACTTGATGTCTAGAACAAACACTCACAGCAAAGGTAATATCAGGCCTAGAAGCTGTTAAATACATCAATGAACCAATCATAGATCTGTATAAGTGAACATTCACAGCTGGATCTGGTTCAATGTTGTTCTTAGGTTTTGGAGCTTCATAAGGTGTAGTGGCAGTTCTGACATTCTCCATACCAAACTTCTTCAAAATGTCCCTCACATATTTATCCTGACTGATAAAAATACCATCAGGTTTCTGCTGAACTTGGAGACCCAAAAAGAAAGTAAGCTTACCCATAGCACTCATCTGAAACTCTCCCTTCATCAGCTCCTCAAACTCCCTGCACCAAGCTTCTTTGGTGGAGCAAAATATAATGTCATCCACATAAACTTGCACAAGTATGATGTCTGTGGAATTCTTCTTTAGGAAAAGTGTTTTGTCAATGGCACCTCTTCTATAACCATGCTTCAGCAGAAATGCTTAAAGCCTAGCATACCATGCTCTTGGTGCCTGATGTAGTCCATAGAGAGCTTTAACAACCTTATACACATGTTTAGGATGATCTGGGCCTTCAAATCCTTTGGGTTGAGTGACATAAACCTCCTCTTCTATTTTACCATATAGAAAAGCACCTTTGACATCCATCTGATATACCATAAACCCTATGTAGGATGCATAGGCCAAGAATATTCGAATGGCCTCAACTCTAGCAACAGGTGCAAACACTTCATCATAATCAATTCCTTCCTCTTGCCTGAACCCCTGAGTCACTAATCTCGCTTTGTTTTTAATCACAACCCCCCTTGCATCTCTTTTATTCTTCAAAATCCATTTTGTCCCAATGGCATACTTACCATCAGGTGGTGGTACCAAGATCCAAACCTGCTGATTTAAGAATTGTTGCATCTCTTCTTGCATTGCTTCAAGCCAACTTGAATCTTCAAGAGCTTGGGTAACACTGGTTGGTTCCACTTAAGAAAGAAAACAAGCAAACAGCCAATGCTTAAACTCTGTGTGATTGTCCATTTGCTGGTTTGAAACATAGGAAAGAAAAGCAACATGTCCATATTTAGAACTTGTCACAGTCCTTCTAGTTCTAATAGGTGCTAAAAGATCACCAATGACATTAGATTGAGGATTAGCAATGTTGATCCTTTTTGTAGCAGTAGGGTTGACTTCAATAGATGTATCAAGATTAGTCACAGTTGGCTCAAAATCACTGTCATAGGAAGGTGAGGTGAAGATGCCAACTTTGGGTTGATGATTACCAAGATCAGAAGGACTTGGAAATCGTGTATAAGGTTCTCCAAAGTCTGTGGACACCCTAGTAGAAATGGGAGTAGAAACAGCATGGCTATCAGCAGATTTGGTGATGGTGGCAGAAACAGGATTATTGTCAGAAGAATCATGGTTTCCACTGACTGCTTCTCTTGCAACCTCCCCATCAAGCTTCTCAGCTTCAAGATTAGCTGCATACTCTTGTTTCTTAAGCCTAGCAAGGTCCTCTGCATAGTGTGACTCATCTTCACTCTCAACAGAAGTAACTTTAGGAGCATCACCTATAAAATGGTTAGGGGAGAAGGAAGGTACAATGATAGGATGTTCATCATCCTCAAACTCACAATCAGAGTCAGCATCCATGGTACCTGCATTGTCAGTGGGAGACTCTTGTGTACCTGCATTTTGGTTAGCCACATATCTAGAATAACCCAAGTAATCAGTTAAGTAATCAAGATCAAAATACCAAACATGACCTTGTCCTTGAACATTAGGTTTATCTTCTAGAAATCTCAGGTTCAGAGTCTCCTCAATCTTCTTAGCAGATAAATTATATACCCTATAAGCCTTACTATGAGCTGAATAACCCACAATATACCCCTCATCAGCTTTCTCATCAAATTTCCCCAATGGATCACTGGTGTTCAGAATGGTCACTTGACATCCAAAAGGTTTGAAGTAATGTATAGTAGGAACTTTCCCTGTGAGAAGTTCATAAGGTGTCTTGTAATGAGGTCTAGTAATGGATACCCTGTTGAGTACATAGCAAGCCGTGCTAACTGCTTCAGTCCAGAACATAGTGGGTAGTTTAAAGTCTGCAAGCATGGATCTTGCTGCCTCTATTAAGGTCCTATTCTTTCTTTCAGCTACCCCATTTTCTTGTGGGGTTCTTGGAGTGCTATAGTCCCTTTTTATCCCTTTAGACTTACAGAGTTCTATTAATAGAGCATTCTTGAACTCTGTCCCATTATCACACCGAATTTCTTTAACCTTTTTGTTCAACTGGTTTTCAACAAGGGTAATGAACTCTTTCAACACTTGAGATGTTTCATCTTTAGTCCTCAAAAAGAATACCCAACAAAATCTGTTATAATCATCAGTTATTACCAGGCAGAAATACTTGTGATCAATACTCCTGACTTGGGTTGGACCAAAGAGATCCATGTGCAGCAACTGAAGAGGGTCTGAGATAGTGCTCACAGCTGTGATGGCTTTGTATGAGGCTTTGTGTTGCTTTCCTTTGTTGCAGGCAACACAATTATGTTCATTGGTGAAAACTTTGGAAGGAAGTCCTTCAACTAGACCAAGTTTAGAAAGTTTGTTGATGGTCTTGAAGTTCACATGAGCCATCCTTCTATGCCATTTTGTAGACTCATCCAGGGATGCTTTAGCCACCAAACAAGTTAGATCACCTTCTGGTTGAACATCATTCAAGTTGAATGTGTATAGATTGTGATTTCTAGGAACTCTTAGCAGAATTGATGTATCTTCTGGTAGTTTGAAGTCTTTAAATAGCACAAGACATTCATCCTCAGAGAAGAATACTTTGTTCTTGGTGTCACAAATTTGTGAGACTGAGAACAAGTTGAAGTGTTGCAGTTCCTTTACATAGTACACATTCTCAAAATCCAGTTGTGGTGTTTTGATGGTGCCTTTCCTAGTGATTCTACCATCACTTCCACCAAAAGTCACATTGCCTCCTCCTTCAATGGGTATGAAATTATGCATCATTTCTCTATTTCCAGACATGCTTCTGGAACAACCACTATCAACTATGCCAACGTCCTTATGCATAAGAGGATGATCCTACAACAACAACAAAAATATATATAAAATATTAGTACACTATGGAGACTCAAGTCATTACTGACTTGAGCCTGCCTTGTGGATCACAAGATTTAGGCCATGTAGAAACAAAAGATCCACCATTGTTCTTAGACCTCCATTGAAAATTGGGTCCCTTTTTAGTCCTAGAACAACCTGCTGAGGGCTTCACAGCAGTACCCCAAGTTCCCATCCCATCATACATTGAGTCAACACATCCAGGCCAATAACCATTTTGAAAATATGAACTTGTTGGTTTCACATAAGGTCTAGCAACAGATCTTCTCCAGGGAGAAGGTTTATTAGTTGCTTGTGGAATAAAAGATGGCATATCATTAATATTTGTCCACATTGGTCTAGATTTCTTTTGACCAGCACCTGCACCCATTCTTTGCTCATGAAAATTACAATCCTTAATCAAATGAAATTTGCTTCCACAAACAAAACATGTCTTCTTTTTAGAAGATTTATTCAAAGTAAAAGATGTTCTATTACATGCAAAAGCATTCAAACCACAAGAATTAACAGAATTGTTTTTAGCAAACTTAAAAGCATTATTGTGCAAAGAATTAAAAGACGAGTCTTCAGAAGAAACTGGCTTGGAAGTTGATTCCTCAGCAGCAACTTTAAAAGGCTTGTAAGCAGTCTTGGGTGTAGGCTTGGGCAAGGTCTTGGGAAGGTCTAACTTGTCATTTGAATCACACCTGGTAGTAGAAGTAGACCCTTGGTCAGAGGACTTGTCACTGTCACAACAAGAGACAAAGTCAGTGGATGAAGAATCAGGGTTTGGCAAGTCTTTTGACTTTTTGCCATAAAGATGGTGTGATCCATCAAATTCAACTATGAGGGAAAGGTCAACGGGCATATGTTCACCTCTAATAGGTCCAGAGACAGCATGTAATATTCCTTCTATGACATAATTAGCTAAACCTGCTGGTGTAGTTTTACTCCCATCATGCCTAGCTTCTAATCCTACATACTTTTGAAAACCTAAACCTATCCCTGAGGTCTCAGATTGACTACTATAGATATGTCTAGCTAGATTATTACCTGAGATTAACCATTCTTTATGTCTAGCTACTTCATTATCTAGTTTTTCTTTTAGCACTTGATTTTCAGAAACAACCTCAGCTTTTTCTTTCTCAGTACGTTTTAAATCAATTTTAGTACAATCTAAATCACTTTGTAACACCCTGATCTTTTTATCATATGCCAATTGATTCTTTTGAAACCAAACTTTTTGTCTTTCTAGAGTTTTTAAAGCCTGTTTATAAGCCTTAACTTCTACATAACATTCATTATATTTAGGTTTCAATTCATCATAGGCTTCTTTAAGTTCATTATAACGTTCACTACAACCAAAAACACAGTTATGTACCTGAGAGATGCCCATTAAGGCAACTTGATCATGCCTATCCTCTGAAGTACAGCTAGCCAGCAATCCAATATTCTCTGAGCCAGGACCTTCATCATTCTCAGGCTCATGCAGATTCCAATTAACATGGTCATCCATAGTGACAAGCGTTGTGGAGGATCCAGCCTTCGAATTTCCAGCTTCCTTTTGAATCTGCTGATAAGAAGAATATCTCACCTCATCACCAGCCTTCCTATCCTTGCATTCTCTAGAGAAGTGACCCATCTGACCACAAGTAAAGCATTTGACCTTGCCTCTGTTAAACCTTGCTGGATCTCTTCCTTGGAAGCCAAACTTTCTCCCAGACTTACTCTCAAACTTCTTGATGTTCATTGAGAGCATTGCCAGTTGCCATTTCAAATTCATCTCTTCCATGTCAAATGGATCCACCTGTTCAAAGTCCTCAAAGGCTAGTTGTTGCTGAGTGTCATAGTCAGCAACAAACTAGTGAATCACATCTTCCAATACACCACTGGATTTAGGTTGAGAACTTGTTGAAGTTGTAGTGTAGGATAATGATGATGAGGAAACAGGACTTGGAGCATAAGTCATCCTATTTGAGGAGGCCCCAACAAAAGCTATGTGACTAGGAGTGGATTAACGAAAAGGACTTCTCACATCAGGCTCGAGAGATTTAAGTCTGTTGTATAGTTCATCAAAAGTGAGCATATCCAGCCCACCTTTAGCTTTAAGGGCAATACTAACTTGCAACAAAGATGAAGGTAAAGATCGCAAGAACTTTGAATTGCAATCATCATTATCTGGCTTTGCCTTCAGCTGATTCAACTGACTTAATATCTTATGAAATCTGTCATATCCCTTGTGGATACCTTCCTCTTCAGAGATTTGGAATTATTGAAACTGTTGTTTCAGCATTGATTTCCTCATTCTCCTTGACTCTTCATTCCTACCAAATCTAGCCTTGACTGCCATCCATATGTCCTTAGCATCCAGCATGTAGTGAAAATCACCCAAGTGATCTTCAAGTATAGCCTGAAGAAGAATAGTTCTCACTTTGTTCTCTCTTTGAACAGACAGTATCTCTTCAGCAGATTTGGGAGGAACAATGGTAACATTACCATCAGGATCTGTGATAGTCCTCTTCAAATTGTTCCCCTTCTTTACAATTTTTCAGAGATTCCAATCAATGTTGGAGATTCAGTTCTGCATCTTCATAGCCCATAAATCGTACTCCTCCTTCTTGAGGTACGGAAACTTTGCATTGCTGTTAGAGAGACTCAGTTGTTGCAGAGAGGTGTTGTTATGGTTGTTGGTGACTTCAATGTCATCGTCTGATCCAGGCATGGTGAATGTTGTTTTGGTTGTATGGGTGTAGAGAAAAGACTGTTCTTAGTATCGTAGAGACTCTCCCGAGGCTCTGAAACCACTTGTTGAGCCTAAGACCTTGATAGATCTTATGAGCACTCGTAGATCGTTAGTTATGCTTATGTAATCATAAACACACTAAAAGACAGTCTCTACAACTTGTATTCAAGCGGAAATTAAACACAAGAACAAACACAATTAACTAAGAACACTTTGATCCTCTATGGATCTTTTAATAATACTAAAACTTTGTTTTTCAACTCGTACATAACTCATACTATTGTGTTCCTTTTATAGACAAGGAACCCTAACCCGTTTCCCAAGAAACGTATAAACATAAAACTAAATAAGATATACATTATAACTTCCTAATAAAGCTCATGCATATCCTAACTAACTATAGAATACGCGGAATATCTATCTTCGCAGAAACCATCTACACGGTTTCATTACTTCAGTAGAATTAAGTCTTCAGCAGAATCCTTGCACTTCAGCAAAATCCTTCAGCAGTAAATTCAGCATAATTCATACTTAGCATAATTTCCAACACCCCCGGTAAGTCGTACCTACATACAATGTTTTCATATACAAATTTTATGACATCTTTACCTGTCGTTTTGACCAACGGCTTCGCCTCTATCCACTTGGTAAAATAATCAATTGCCACTATCACATATTTGATGCGGCCTGGTGCTTCCGGATAGGAGCCTAACACATCCATCCCCCATTGGTAGAAAGGCCACGGGGCCATGATGTAGGTCAATGGTGTCTTGGAGAGTGTAGGTACCGGAGAGTGTATTTGGCAAGAGTCACATTTCCTAATTTCTTCCCGGGTGTCTCGGTGCATGGTGGGCCAATAATACCCTTGCCTCATAAGTTTGGCCACCACGGTTCTTGGTCCGGCGTGCATTCCACAGCACCCCTCGTGTACTTCACGAATTATGTAGTTTGCCTGTAATGGCCCTACACATCTCATCATCGGCACTAAGTAACCCTTCTTAAAAAGGACACCTTCTTCCATAACGTACTGCGGAATTTTTATCCTTAAGCTTCTGGCCTCATTGGATCCTCTGGCCAAACCCCTTCTTCTAAGCACTTGATGATCGGGGTCATCCAGTTGTCCGTCTCCTCTTCTACTATGGTGTTAACCACTTCTTCACCTCCTGACGGTTTTTCTAGGACCTCTACTAGTACTTTTTTGGTTAACTGGTCGAAGGCTACTGACGCTAGCTTGCTTAGTATATCTGCCTTCTGATTTTGGGCCCTCGGAATGTTGCAAATCTTAAAGCTTTGAAAACCAGATATATAGTTTTTTGCCTGTGCTAAGTACTTCTGCATGCTTTCCTTGGTAGCTGTGAATTCCCCATTGATTTGACTGGCTACCAGTTTTGAATCTACTCGCACACTTAAAACCATGATTTTAAGCTTTTTTGCAATACTTAGGCCGGCCAGCAGGGCCTCATATTCTGCCTCATTGTTGGTGCTAGGGAAGTTAAGCCGTAGAGCATAGGTCAGTTCTTCTTTCTTCGGGCTGATGAGAACCAAACCTGCTCCGGAACCTTTGTTGTTGGATGCTCTATCCGTATACAGTAACCATTCTCCCTCCCCTACTTCCATTACGTCTGTACTTTTTCTGCATCCCGATTCCACCGGTACTTCCGTTAGGAAGTCCGCTAGCACTTTCGCCTTAACTGCATTGCGAGGAGCGTAGGTGATGTTGTATGCTCCTAGTTCCACGGCGTATTTGGCTAACTTTCCTGAGACTTTCGGTTTATTCAGTATCTGCTTGATGATGGGTTGGTCGGTGATGACCCGGATGGGGTGAGCCTAGAAGTACCTCCTCAACCTTCTGGATGCATGCAACAAACATAAAGCTAATTTCTCTATAGGGGCATAATGTCTCTCGGCGTCATGCAGTGTTTGGCTAACGTAATGTACCGGCGACTGTCTCTCTTCTCTTTCCACCATCAGCAATGCGCTTACTGCTCCTTTCGAAGCCGATAGATATATGAACAATTGCTCTTTCGGCTTAGGTGTGGACAAAGAAGGTAGTTCGAGTATCAGCCTCTTCATTTCCTGGAAAGCCATCTCGGCTTCTTTTGTCCATCGCTATTCGTCCTTATTTTCTTTGGTGATGTTCTTTAGTGTGTCAAAGAAAGGGAGGGCTCTTTCCGCTGATTTTGATAGGAATCTATTCAAGGCTGCTAGCTTCCCACTTAGGCTTTGCATCTCCTTTAGCGTTTCCGGGGATTTCATCTCCATGATGGCCTTTGTCTTACGGGGGTTAGCCCTTATTCCTTCCGACGTCACCATATAGCCGAGGAACTTTCCTTCCTCTACCCCAAAAGAACACTTCCGCGGGTTCAACTTCATGTTTATCTTCCTAAGGTTGTCAAAGGTTTCCGCAATGTCAGCTATCATTTCGCGTTCCTTTCGGCTTTTTATGACCATATCATCCACATATGCTTCCAAATTCCTCCCTATCTGTGATTGAAATGCGGAGTCTACCAGCCGTTGATAGGTTGCTCCGGCGTTCTTTAATCCGAACGGCATTTTGGTGTAACAGTACGTTCCCCGTTTCGTGTAGAATGCCGTCTTTTCTTCATCATCTTTATTCATCTGGATTTGGTGGTAGCCCTTGTAAGCATCCAGGAAGCACTTATATTTATATCCCATGACGGATTCAATCTTCCAGTCTATCTCCAGCAGAGGGTAGTAATCCTTAGGGCACGAAGAGTTCAGGTTTTTGAAGTCAATACACATCCTCCAGCTTCCGTCACATTTCTTAACCAACACCGGATTGGATATCCATGTTGGGTATCTTACCGGGCGAACTATCCCGGCTCTAACCCATTCCTCCACTTCTTTATTAATCACCTGGTTTTTCTCTCGCGAGAATGTTCTCCTTTTTTGGGCAATCGGTGTGTTAGAGACGTTTACGCAGAGAGAGTGTTGTATTAGGCGCCTCGGCACCCCGGTCATGTCTGCCGGCTCCCAGGAAAAAATATCTTTGTTTTTTCTCAAAAGTTCGATGAGTTGCTTCCGACATTCTCGAGAGAACCCTGTACCTATGGCTACCCATTTCTCGGGGTAGGCCGCATTAACCAGGATATCCTCCGTTGGCTTTTGGTCCTCCTGAGCTTCTTGGCTCCCAGTTTCTATTTTCCTTTCGGAAGAGCAACTTTTCCTAGGATCTTGTCCTTCTTCTAACCTCCTACATTCCATAACTACTGTTCTTTTGGCGACCAGGGTAGCTATTCCTCCCAGAGTGGGGAATTTCATCATTGCGTGGATGGTCGAAGGTATGGCTCTTAATTCTTTTAAACCTGTTCGCCCCAATATTACATTATAAGGTGAAGGCGACTTCACGACCGTAAACGTCATCATAACCGTCCGGAACAAACCATGATCACCAACACGCACTTCTAGTTCAATCTTTCCCATTGGCTGAATGATTTCGCCAGAAAAGCCTACCAACGGTGAACTGGTTTCCTGCAGCCTGGATTGAATTGATGGGCACAAGTTTCTGAAACAATGTTCGTACATGACTTGGACGGAGGCACCTTCATCTACAAATACCCTTCACATAAAATAGCCTTCTATCTCTGCTTCCACAATCAGTGGTTCTTCGGACAGGTCGTCCGCTGCTATCCGGGGAAAGGATATAGGGACATTCATCCAGTCTTCGTCATAGAACCTGGCCTTTATTTTACGGTCTTCTGAGTAATGACGGACCATGTTGATCACCTTTCCTTTTCTGTTGTGACCTCTCGGTCTCTCCCTTCCCTTTTGCTGTACGTTCTTGACTAAATGATCCAACTTCCCAGATTCGAGAGCCACTTCTAACTGCTTTTTTAGGTGGTAACAGTCATTAGTTAGATGGCCTCTCTCTCCGTGATATTCACAGAACCGGTCCTCGTTCTCTTTGCTCGGCTTTCCTTGTAACGGGGGTGGTGGGGGTAGGTTTAGGTAGTGTTCCGTAGAAAGTATTTCCTTAGGCTGTTTAGACAAGCCGGAGAGCAAGATCCGATGATTGTCGGGCTTATTAAAATCATTGCGTCTGAATTCATTTCGGGGCCGCGTCTCAGTTTTCGGAGCAACATATGGGGAAAAGGCCTCTCTCTGTCGGGAATCATTCCTTTCCCAAGGCCGCCGGTCACTCCTTCTCCTGTCTCCGAATCCTCCCCTGAAGTTCCGGTCCCTTACTACCGAGGGATTGACTCTACGTGTTGACTCGTGTACCTCTCCTTTTGGTAGCTCGGTGTTTTTGTATGCCTCTTCTGCCCTGACATAATCGTCCACCCGTGTCATCATTTCTTTAACGGTTTTAGGGACTTGATCAGAAAACTTTTTAGCCAAGTCAGGGCATCGGTGGGCCCCCGGTATCCTACTGGCTTCATCGGTCCAGCGCTCCTTAAAATCCGATAATACCTCATTTGCCCTTCTTACTATACGGGTAATCTCCGTGGGGTCTTTCATGTTTTTCTGACGTAGGGCAAACCTTGTGGTGAATTGATCTCTGAGGTCATCCCAGCTGTCGACACTCCCCGGTTCTAGATTGCTAAACCATCCCGGTGCGGCTCCATCCATAGTTTGCTGGAACATCCGGCACCACACAGGCATTGGCAATTCCCCTTGATTGGTTGCCCCCACAAAACGGTTGATATGGTCATCCGGATCAGTCGAGCCGTCGTATAGTTTCAGGTTACTGGGCATGACATGTTTCGGGCCGGCAAACTCTATGATCCGCCTCGTGAATGGTGACCTGGCCATCTCTTTGTGCGGTTTACTAAGGTCAACTTTTGGGTTCGGCTCGATATCCTTCCTTCGTCCGTCTTCGTCGTCTCCGAATGACAACCGAATAAGCGTGATGGGGCTAGCTCCGGTAGTGTTGTATTTCCGGATGAGGATCTCCAGTGATGCCATTTGGGTTTGTATCTGCTCCGGTAGTCCGGGTGGTTGGTCATTCGTGACCCCACTCCCGCTCGCACGTACCGGCGGGGGAGGAGGAAAGGGTGGGGGTGTTTCTTCCGTCCCCGTCATCTAGACCTCCGGTAGAATGAATTGGGTCCCACGGATGGCGCCAATTTGTTGAAGCAAATTCCTGTCGATCGGCTTGACTTGGAAGTTCGACTTCTATCAACTTGTTCGAGGAAAAATCTAATTCCTTCATGCACAATGACGACACGCGTTAGCCTCGCCCTGGGTGGTATCCCAGGAAATTGCAAAATGTGTCACCTTCTGAAGTTTCAACAAATACTAACGGTTGTGTTAAAGCGAGTTACAGTTTTGGAAGTACTTTGTTAAGACTTATTTAACTTATTTGAGTAATGGGTCAAGCGAGTTACAGTTTTGGAAGTACTTTGTTAAGACTTATTTAACTTGTTTGAGTAATGGGTCAAATATCTTGTAGATAAGTTTTGGAAAGTGACTTTTTAGTTTTGCTACTAAACTACAGAAAACTGAAATTTGTACTATCGTCGTGTTTGGCGCAAAGCATTTAGAAGCGGTGAGCATCAACCTGTAGAGATTTTAATGTTCGCTTTACAAGCATCAAGTAGTTTTATCTTTTTTTTAAATGCTCTTTTTCCAACGCTTCATGAGGTAGCATTTAGGAGCGTTGATACAAATTTGTGTCACTTAACACATTAAGATTACAACTACGTTGCCAACCGTTTTTATAGAAAAAACATTTACTCCTCACAGATACTACTCATTGTTTACTGTTACTGCTCACTGCTACTTTTCCCAAACATACCTTATCTATCATGAGATTCATATAGATCATATTTTCTTAAAGATCAAATCCTCATCCTTCATTTCATTTTCATCCAATGACTCCAATTAAATATGCTATTTACCAAGGTTGTCACACCAGGATCGTACATAGGATCATTTTGTCGTTGCAAGATCAGGATTATAGGATCGGAAATGCGACCAACTTTTTTTTCTTTTTCTATTAAGAGTTATACATTTTTAGAGAGTATAATATTGTTGAAGCAAATTCTTGTCGATCGGCTTGACTTGGAAGTTCGACTTCTATCAACTTGTCCGGAGGAAAAAGCTAATTCCTTCCTGCACAATGACGACACGCGTTAGCCTCGCCCTGGGTGGTATCTCAGGACCAAGCTCCGACGTGAGAGTAAGAGAATGTAATAAATGTGGTGAGTAATGTGTGTGTATCATTAATGCAAAATATTAAATGTGTTGGGGGTATTTATACTACCCCAAACATGTACCTGTGTTACTGTTACGATACTGTTCACGCAGACCTATATTACCTGCTTGCAGGTCTACAACCACCCCACTTGGTAGGCCACGTGGTAAGGATCTCGTAAAACCTGCTGACATGGTCGGTCATTAGCGACTTCCGTCCGGATGGTAAGGTATGTCGTCCGGCCAATGATCTTGCCGGACACCAGGACGTCCGGACACATACGCCAACAAATATCAAACACAACTTTATGAGACTTTTTTCATTAAATGTTTAAGTTCGTGAAACACCATACTAATAGTAATAATGTAATACATCCATTTAGTTTAAGTAGAGGTGGCAAAACGGGAGGGTCGGGCGGGCATGGGCACGGGCTTAAACGGGCACGGGCCAAACGGGCACATGTTATACAAATCGCTTAATAAAAGACCTAAAACAACGAAATAAATTCTTTAAACGTAATATCTTATTCATATTAAAAAACTTAAATATATTATATATATATATAAAAAATCTTTAAAACGACTACAATTGAGAAATTAAAATGTGCCCGTTAGTGCCCATTTAAGTTTATAATGGGCTATATATGCCCATTTCAAAAAAAAATGGGCTAAATGTGCCCAAATCTTTTAAAATGTTGCTCATTTAGCCCATATTTTTGCTTTTGGGCATATTTTGCCACCTCTAAATTTAAGTTTCAATCATTAGATAAATGTGACTGCTTAAAAAAACAATAAGAAACATAAGCTTTTAGTAGGATCAGATCATTTACGATCTTATGATCTAGCGTGCATCCTACGATCCTATACTGATTCTGCTCGAGTTAAGATAAGAAACATAGATTTGTAGTTTGATTGGATCGGTTACGATCCTACGATTACGTGTGCAATCCTACGATCCTAGACCGATCATGCTAGAATTAAGATCCTACTACGACACTTCTCGTTTTTTATATGTGGGATTGTAGGATCGTAAGTACGATCCTACGATCAGGATCGGAATCCTGACAACCTTGATTTTTACACGAGGGGCAATTTCGTCACATATAAAAGCCAAATTCCTCATTTTATTTCATTCTCCACCAAAATAAAGTAGACTTTGATTTTCACAGACACACAATCGAAAATGATAATCAAATCGACTTCAAAACATTCGATTATTGTTCATCTTCACCATTGATCATAACTTTTTAAAACTAGGGATCAATTTTGTTTTTTGAAAATCAGGTTATGGATGAAGAAAATCATGTTATTGCAAAAACATATTTGGATCTTGAAGAATATGTTGCTCCTGTTATAAATAATCACATGTGATTAGTTAAAAAATCACGTGTGAGCCATTGGATTTGATCTAATTATTCAAATCAAAAGATTTTTTTTTTCTGTTTCTACAAGTTTTCGTTTGTTTTTACGCATTTTCGTCTGTTTTTACAAGTTTTCGTTCGTTTTTGCACGCTTTCGTCCGTTTTACACATTTTCATTCGTTTTTGCACGTTTTCGTATGTTTTTACATGTTTTCATTCGTTTTTGCACGTTTTCATCTGTTTTTACACGTTTTCATTCGTTATTGCACGCTTTCGTCCACTTTTACACGTTTTCGTTCGTTTTTACACGTTATCATTCGTTTTTACACGTTTTCGTTCGTTTTTACACGTTTTCATCCGTTTTTAAACGTTCCGTTCGTTTTTGCACATTTTTACACGTTTTTGTTCGTTTTTACACGCTTTTGTCCGTATTTGCACATTTTACATGTTTTCATTCGTTTTTGGACGATTTCGTCTGTTTTTACACGTTTTTGTTTGTTTTTGCACGGTTTCATCCGTTTTTACACGTTTTCGTTCATTTTTTCATGTTTTTACACATTATCATTCGTTTTTGCACGTTTTCGTCTGTTTTAACACGTTTTTGTTCATTTTTATACATTTACATTGGTTTTTATACGTGTTAAATGGACAAAAACGTGCAAAAACGAACGATAACGTGTAAAAACATGCAAAAATGAACGAAAACGTGTAAAAACGGACGAAAAAGTGTTAAAATAGACGAAAGCGTGCAAAAACGAATGAATACATGTAAAAACAGACGAAAACATGCAAAAACGAACAAAAACGTATTAAAGAAGAAGAAAGTGTGCAAAAACGAACGAGAACGTGTAAAAACGAATAAAAACGTGCAAAAACAAACGAAAATGTGTAAAACTTGCAAAAACGAACAAAAACATGTAAAAACGTGCAACAACAAATGAAAACGTATTAAAGCAGATGAAAGCGTGCAAAAAAGAATGAAAACGTGCAAAAACAAACAAAAATGTGTAAAAACGTGCAAAAAGGAACAAAAACATGTAAAAAGTGAAAAAAACAAACGAAAACGTGTAAAATCAAATGAAAGCGTGTAAAAACGAACAAAAACATGTAGAAACGAACGAAAACGTGTAAAACGGACGAAAACGTGCAAAAACAGACAAAAGCATGCAAAAAAGAACAAAAATGCCTAAAACGAACGAAAACGTGTAAAAACGGACGAAAACATGCAAAAACGAACGAAAACGTGTAAAAACGAATGTAAACGTGTAAAAGCGGAAGAAAGCGTGCAAAACGAACAAAAACGTGTAAAAACAGGCGAAAAAGACTAACGGTGCAATAATATAATAAACATTCGTTAAAAACAGACGAAAAAGACTAAAGGTGCAATAATAAAATTCACGATCATTAATTTGACCGGCTCCAACAGGTTAAGCAGATGTCGGTACATAAAATAGCACAAATTCAAAATGTTAGGTTGCGTTTGTTTTTCTGAAAAACCTCTTAATAACATCTTAATCTGATTCAGTCAGACGCAATCAGATGTTTAGACAAAAAAGTGTGTTTGTTTTTTTCCTGTCATTAAGAGGTAATAAGAGACACTTAAGATTAAGAGTGTTTGTTTTCTTATGATCATTAAGAGGCGTTAAGAGATAAAAACATCTTATTGAACTAGATGTTGAGGGATGTCTTAACACCTCTTAATGTCTAACACCTTCAAATAATTTTACAAAAAACAAACACTTTTATATCAGTCAGATTCAGATTTCTCAACCACTTATTCATATTAAGTTGGAATCAGATTCAGATTTTTCAATCACACATTCAGATTCAGATGTGCGAATCAGATTCAGACTCAGAACCTCTTAACAAACAAACAACACCTTAGTGTCAAGTTGAGAAAAAAAAATATATGCAACATATAATTATAAAAAATGGCAAATATGATTCCTTCATTCATTCATAATGGGTGAAAAGAGTAAAAAGTCAAAATATTTTAAAAGGAGTAAATTAAGAAGAATCAATTCTCAGTCTTGTCTGCAAATCAAATAAAAATCCCAGCTTTTTAAATAAAACCCATCATCATCATCATCGAATCAACACAAACTAATTAACAACCCCTGTTAGCACACATTCAGAATAAGGTGTGAATTGAATAGAATCAATGGCGGATAAACCCAGCAGAGGATTAGTGTTATTCGGTGATGGGTTAGCTCGATTTGTAAACCAATCTAGTCATACAAATCTCCATTCATTAGCTGCTCAATCTTTATGTGGCTTTTTATCCCTCCCTCTTTTTAATCCTCCTCATCCTACAGGTACATCTCTTTTATCAACATTTTTAGATTAAGTTAATCTTTCTTAAATCAGAGATTAAGGGGTAATTAAGGGATATGCTTATGAAATGATAAATTAATAACTTATTCGGGGGCGGAGCCAGAAAGTTATGGTCTATGGTGCAAATTTTGATACTAGTAATTTTTAGAAACTACATTACAAATCGGTTTGTTAGGACTCCTGTCTCAGCCTCTGATTACTTATTATGGGATTATATTACTGCATGTGGCTACAAATTTGTTACTAATGAAGAAAAGATCTTTACTAGTACAACTTTAGTCTAAACTCTAAACATCTAGTTAACCAAAGTCGGAACACTTAATTGCCCCAAATATCAATATAGATAAGATTAAAGGTAACCAATGCTTTGCTGATTTGTGAAATATTATAAATGTGCTTATTATATTGTTTGCTTCTATTGGAAGTTACATGTTTTTTTGGTTATTTACTATGGCATATTATTTAGCAGAAAATGTAGACGGACGAACAGTTGGAGAGTTTCTGAATTTAGTGGATGCATATGAAGATTACAACACTCTGGTTAGAAATTCTGTTGTCGAAAGCTGAAATGTGGTTTGAATAGGTAATAGGAGATGCGTTTTAACTATCGTTGTTTTTATACCTTTTACAGATTGTAGAGTCTCAGGACAAGTGCAAAACACCGTCTATATCAGATAGGTAATATTAGAATAGCACTTATGTACAAAATGAATACAGAGTTATTGATTTCATACTTTTACTGTTTTGTTTACCAAATGTAAAGCGCGGGTTTTGATCAGTTCAGGTTTATGGGAGTTAAAGCAGCTTTAGTTACCGAGAACACAAGTTTGAAAGCATGTGGAAGCAAACTTGGCCTTTCCGTGTTGCAGTCAAATGAGTTGGCTAACAGCAGTTCTTCACTTGTTGATACACCAGCGAATCTTGTTGCCACGAAGTTGCTGAATCTGCTTGGATTCCAAGAAGATAAAGTTTTAGATACAAGTCAGTTTGATTTAGTATTTTTACACGTTGGATCTCATGAAGAAGATTCAACTAGTAAATACACGGATTATATCAACTCGTTGGTTGGTGAGATAATATCCAAAGCAAAACCTAGATCCCAGATAGGTTCTCGCCTTCATTTGTCTGTTGTGTTAAGCTTTGGTGATACATCAAAAGATGATGAATCCAAATTTAGCATTTCAAACAGAAATGGAGTCATCCAGTCGGACTTTTCTTCACTGTATCCTCGTCAAAGTTACACAATGAAAGGTAGCAATCCGAGGGCTAACGTAAGGTAATAGCAATATGTTACAGAAATTTTGATTGTACTTCTCAGTTTTTTTGGTTCATGATTGTACTAACTTGACTTTCAATTTAATAGAAACTATTGCCCGATGTTGTTTACTCAATGGCAAGATGCTGTTACGCGCAAAGATATGGTGGAAACATTCTCTTTTCAAGACTTTATGGAGGTAGAAACCTTAAATCAAATACGTTATTTACAAATTCTTAGAGGTAGCAACATGGGCAGGGCGGGTAATGGGTAAAAACAGGTCCGGATTGAAACGGGTTGGGTCGGTTTGGGGCAACCAGCAAACACTTCTTGTCCATTAGTACTATTTTGTAAATATGATCCGTTGGTTATGCTTACAAAAACAAGTATTACCATAATAATCTGAAGCATCAAAATAAAACAATTTGGGTAATCGTATGTTTTAAAGTTAGACTTTGGGCGACTTTCAACTAGTTACCCTTTATATGATGCATATGCAAAATAAGCTGTCATTGATCTTTCATATGCTGATGCAGAATGGTGGAAACCTGACAATACCAGCAGATAGATTTCTACATGAAGTTGCGTTTAAACTTTGGAAGGCACCAAAGTATGGAGCCTGATCAGCTGCATTTTTTTCTTCTGACAGAATAAAAGTTTGACGCGGTCTGACTTTCCCAAAATGCTTGTGGCTGTTTTTCGTGTTTGTGTGTTGACACGCTAATAATACATTTGAGATTGTCCAAAATGTGTTTTCTTATGTAGTTCTAGTTTCGTACTTCCCAGGAGTTTGACTTTTGTTGGGTTTGGGTAGTACCATATTAACTTGTATCTGCAGTATTTTCATTTTGATTTGTTAAATAATATGTGATGCACTTACATTTGGGTAGCAACCATAAACATTGCACTCATATCAGAAGACACATTTCAAATTATTTCCAAAGAAAAGGTAAAGACCAATTGTATCTTAATGGGAAAATGGTAGTCGCGTTTAAACATTGTGCTTAAGGTCGTGCCTAACAAGAAGATTGAGACGTGTGGAAGCTAAATGAAAATAAGAAAATAGAAACCTACAACTTATGAGTTATATCAAGGAGAGTGTTTTTTTGGTTGTGCGTTATAGAATTGTTATAAGGTAAAAGCTGACGGGACACATGAATATCGCACTTCTAACACACACACACACACACACACACACACACAAAAAAAAAAAAAAAAAAAAAAAAAAAAAAAAAAAACCTACACCTAGCACCGACCATACTTTGCAGAAGAGTCGCAAGTAAAAGCATCACCAAACTCACCACGATTTCTTTGATTGAAAGGTTGAGTTACCACACGTTAACCCCCATCCTAGCTACTTTTTAACCTCCTTACTGGTTACTTTTTTTCTTCCATGGGTAATAGGATTATCACTATATAATATTCTTTAAACTACATATAAATCAACATATTAGATAGCATTCAATTATGATTTGCATTGACTAGAAGCTAGTGACTTTCTTTCTTTCTTTTTTTCACCGGTGTGAAGATGGCTAAGACTTTGTAAGTGCATAGTTTTACAAAGAATGTGTTAATCAACACTTTGGTTAAGGTTTGACATAAGATATTTGTTATGCGTAACAAAGATATTTGGTTGAGGTTTTTATTTTGTTCTATGATGTGATCATCAGGGATCCTTTGATTTTTTGAGGCCTTATGCGAAGACGTAATATGATTAAAAAAAATAGTGTTGAAGTGTTGATAAAAAATGACACTGTTTCATTAGATACATTAAAAAACTAGTTACATAAATAGCATTAAGGTTGATGGCTGCTGCATAAAAACTATGAGTAAATTATCATTTGAGGATATATTGGTAATTTGGGGATAGCTTTCTATCCTTTCTTTGCAACTTAAAAAAAAAACACAAATGAAAATAACCACTTTCTTTACATTGTCGTCCCTTACTTTGCCCTTCCGATCTCTTCTCTTCCGTTATTTAAAATTTAGACTTTATAACAGAGCTTTAAACAGCCGTTTTTGTTCTGTATGTACTGTTCACATATCTTCAAACCAACTCATAACAACCGCCTCTCAACTACTCCGCCGCTCGACAACCATGTCCACGTCATCACCCGATGAAGTTCGCCGGAACCGTATTCTATCGAGCAAACTTTACTTTGATGTGCCCATCACTAAGGTACCTTATCTACACTTTATTTCATAGTAATATTTTACTATTTTTATAAAATTTTGTGTGTTAATAATCAGGATCCGATTATCTACTCCACGTCTTATGACATTTCATTTCTAGGCATCGAAAAACTGTAAGTATATATTATATTTATCAATACTAGTTTACTGTATTTTAAATTTATCATGTGGACAAGTATAATGTTGCTCGTGTAAATATATCAAGTATATCATTATATTTTGCTAAGGCGAATGAATGTATATGTACTTCACGAATAATTTGTAGCGTTTTTTCGAACTTCTTTGGAGGTTTTATATAGAATAGATACTTGTTACACACGTTGGGTTAGGATTATTATATCTATGACGTCAAGTCCTTAATGATAACATACATCCTTATTTAGTATATTCGACAAAAACATTCAAGATAACATACTACAAAATCGTTAATGACATTGATGTGTTTTAATTAGGTTGCGTTTGCTTGTTTATTGTGCTTTAAGTATTTGGTTTTGGGGAAATGAGTGTTTTCTGATATGTATGGTCTTGTTTTGTGTAGGCATCCGTTTGATTCTTCTAAATGGGGCCGTATATGTCAGTTTCTCGTTGAAAATGGTGTTTTGGATAGACAACGTATTGTTGAGCCTCTAGAACCAACCAAGGATGATCTTTTAGTGGTATTTAAAGTTACTTTTTTATTGTTCGGAATAATAGCTGAATTGGCTGTATTTCAACTCACCATGTTTCTCACTCTATTTAGTTTACCTTGTTATTTTCCTAGACACGAAATATGGAAGTTCGTGCAATCTGAAATTAATTTGGCGCGTTCTTCAATGTTTTTATAGTAAAGAAATAACTTTCTTATATTTGTCGTGTGTTGCAGGTTCATTCAGAATCATACTTGAACAGTCTCAAAATCAGTTTAAATGTCGCCAAAATTACAGAGGTGGGTAACACAAATCATTGAGTGTTAATTGTGTATGCTTTTGTCTCAGACATTTGTCGTAGAAACTATAGGAACGTCTAATCGGATTTATCAACCTTTATCATCTGGGCGCATTTGTGTTTTTACAAGAATTTGATTTTTGTTCATTTCTGTGAAATTAGGTCCCTCCTGTTGGAGTATTTCCCAATTGCCTCGTTCAGAAGAAAGTTCTTTACCCGTTTCGTAAACAGGTAACAGTGTTGGATTTCAGTAATTCTGTTCTTTGTTTTTTCATATGTGGCGTATTACTGATAACAGTTTGATTAGGTAGGGGGAACTATTCTAGCAGCTAAACTTGCTAAGGAACGAGGTTGTGCCATCAATGTCGGTGGTGGCTTCCACCATTGTTGTGCAGATCAGGGAGGAGGTTTTTGTGCTTATGCAGATATATCTCTGTGTATTCACTATGCTTTTGTCCGTTTAAATATATCAAGGTATTTACAGACTCATTGGAGTCGCACTAGCTGATGAAACGGTCTACACATGTTGCTAACTCGTTCTCAAATTTAAAATACACGCAGAGTGATGATAATTGATCTTGATGCTCATCAAGGAAACGGCCATGAAAGAGATTTCTCAGATGACAGTATGCTTCCTATCCGTCCTTGCCTTATGCTTCCTTACATGGTTAAATCAGTCAACTAACTGAATCTGGTTACGTGTAGGAAGAGTCTATATTCTGGATATGTACAATCCTAATATATATCCACTTGTGAGCTTCCTTTTTCCGAGTCATACTACATAACTTCCATAACATACTTTCCGTCTATTAAGGAATTTACTCAGACCGTATTTATCTTATATAGGATTTTGAGGCCAGGAGATATATTGATCAGAGAGTTGAAGTTCCTGTGAGTAATTTCACCCATTGCTTTATTAGATGTTCAATATATTTCTATTTTGTGGTTCATAACTTTACAAGGTTATATGCTGTTAACAGAGTGGAACCACCACAGAGGAGTACTTGGCTAAACTGGACGAAGCACTTCAGGTATCATTTTTGTAAGCATTGACTAACATGACTGCAATATGTTTTTTTGCAACAATCATCGTCATTAATCGTCATAATCCAATGTTAGGTTGCAGAGAAGGCATTTGATCCTGAAATGGTGATCTACAATGCTGGAACAGATATTTTAGATGGAGATCCGTTAGGAAGACTGAGGGTAATTCAAGTTTTATTTGGGCTAATTGTAAATCGTTTTATTTTTGTATATGCATTTTTTTGTTTGCTTGTTCTATCCTTTTGTCTTTTGCCTGCTCCCCCCTTATTATTGCTCTCTTTCTCACTTATCTTTTGGGCACTCTCACTGCACCATTGCCGGAGGTCTTCCCGGAAGCAGTCTCCTACTCTCCTTACTCTTGCGACTTTTTTGGGTTAGGGGTAGGATCTGTCTACATTCTACCTCCCCCATACCCCGCCCTGGCGGGATTGGGTATGTTGTTGTTGTATTTTTTTATGTAAAGTGGAAAAATACGTTTTTTGGCCATTGAAGAATAACTATATCACTAAAATCAAATGATATCCACTAATAAGTCCGCCGTCTTGTTTTAACAGATTAGTCCTGATGGGGTTGCCATTAGAGATGAGAAGGTATTTAGGTTTGCTCGCGACAAGAACATCCCACTCGTAATGCTGACATCAGGTATTAAAAACTTCATATCTCTTCATGTAATGTACTTTTTCCATTGTTAGAAATTGGAAAAGGTGGTGAAAGACGCCTTTCTTGGTCGTTTTTTCAGGTGGTTATATGAAATCAAGTGCCAGAGTGATTGCCGACTCGATTATAAACCTTTCAAACAAATCTTTAATTACCATGGGTGGCTCCATATGAAACATTTGGTTGAAAAAGTTACAAGTAAGTGTCTCGGCAGGTTCCTTTGTAGCTAAACTTGGAAATATGCATGTTTTTTTTTACAAGTCTTTGTACTCATAGTTGTATAAATATGAACATAGTTGTATGTCCATGTAGAGGTTTATGTAGATACATAGTAAATGATGTAATATAGAGTTGGATGTTAATGGCTGCCTGGCTGGTAGTGAAAATGTAGATAGTGATCATACATTGGACAGGTTCCTGAAAATATGAAGTGTGATCCTTCATTACGTGGTTTTGGGTGACATGGAATAGACGCATCCATATGAATAGTTATGCTACAAGTCAAATGATAAGACCCCGGTCCCAATCTTCTAATCGTGTAGAATAGACACATCTATCTTGATAGTTATGCTGTAAGTCAAATGATAAGACCACAGTTCCAATCTTCTAATCATGTAGAACAAACAGTACATACTTTTGTCAATATTTAGTAAAACAGTACCCGCGACTTTTGGAGACTTGATGAATGCTGGTGCCCACATATATTCAACTTTTGTTACGATAAAGTAATAATAAAGATTACAAGATACTTGCTAATGAACTCCGGAAATGCATAATGAGACTCAAATCCCAACAAACATTTGTGTAACTTTGTAAAAGCATTTTAGATGTTTTGCACCAATTATACTAGTTAAAGTATCGGTGTCAATTTAACTCAGTAACTAGTAAAAGAATAAACACTACATCCGTTGAAATGATGGTACTTGTCTATAGCCCCAAGGCCCCGCTACCAAAAACAGCACCATGTTACTTTGGCTAGGTTGTTTACTTTTGCTAGGATGGTATTGGAGGTTGATACGTCAATGGATTGGATCATTTTGGCTTTTCTTCATTGTATACAGCACATTGGTTACGACTTTAATGAAATTGCTTTCAAATTAGTAGTTAACAAAAATGAGTAACACATTGGAAAGTATATGACCCAGTTTTAGCAAGAATCCATTTGACTTGTTGATCAACCTGAGCGTTTTACTAAGACAAATTTGATACTTGTAGTTGTAATAGATACAATATAAACCATTATTACTGTAATAATTAATATACACTTAGATTCAAGTTCAGAAATGGCTTTGTTTTGCCATATGAAGAAGAAACAGAATAATGACGAATGCAGCGATGATGATATTCAATTGTGATATTGCTGGATTCTGTGGTTAATTGCTGTTTCTTCATCTAGGGTCCTCCTTCTGCTCATCTCTAAGTACATTTCCTCAATCATCGGCTTCCATAACCGAACTCGTGCATTTATAAACCAATTTGATACCTGTTCATAAATATTACCAGTCAGCAGCCGTAATTTGGACCATTTTAGCACCGTGGCAATACTAATTGGTCAGGACTTAGTCGAGTAGCGTAACACAACTCGGCTTGCCCTAGATCATTTGGGCTGTGTGTTTCATATCCAGAGGGTATGTAAAACTAATTAAAAAGAAAAACAAGGGTGAACGTGTATTTTATAAAGCCTAAAACCTGTTAAATTGTTCATTCACAACGTTATATTCATATTTGACCATATAGTTTGTGATCATATTCCCCACAGTAATTTTTTTGATTAAAAAAAATCTTCTGAAAAAAAGATGCTTTTGGGTCAAAATGCTTTTGGCTTTTGACACCTCTAATAAACATTTACATTACCTGGCTCCTTGTCAATCCACTTTTTACTGCCAACAATTGTTTCTCTGCATCCTTCGGATACCTGCAAGCAAATTCAAGACTCAAATTAAAACACTTCCAAAATCATAATACTTCGATGTCAAACAAAAATAGGAATAAATGCCTTACGGGTGAAGAAAGTTCTGAAACATCCAAGCACGTAAAACAGAAACAGATTTTTCAGGCAACCCTCTTTGGGGCCTCCATAGTTGATGCTGATGCTCTTTTCTTCTTAGTTGCTGAAGTGCCCATTGTTTTGGTACAAAAGACGAGAGCGTTTCTTCCCCAGGATCCATTGTGTTATAATCCGCTCCCAATGAAAGTACGTGATTACTTATTCTCTCCCTTAAATTCTTGTAAAAGAAAGTTATTGTATGAAGAGCAAAACAAGCATGAATTTGAGGGTTCAATTCTGTTACAGCATGGAAAGCTGATATCACTGTATGAATCTCATCTAGGCACTGGTTATAGCGCTCATCCACCTGGGTCATACCAAAGCAAAAAATTTTTAGCCGACTAAAATCAAGAAAATGTTGATTTTGGTCAAATTTTAATTTTCCAACTTTCCTCTTTTAGATAAAGACTAGTGGCAAAAATTTTGATTCTTGGTCATGGAAGGTTGATATTTTAGCTAATATTTGATGGTTGGCTAATGTAGAGAAAATGTCAATTCTTGGTCACGTACCATTTCTAGCAAGGCCAGCAAATGCTTCTTCTTTGCTTCAACACTCGTTGATTTTAGAGCCGGATTCAATCGATCTTCAAAACTGCTACTTCCATCCGAAAAATTATCTGAACAAATCTGCTTAAAGCTAACGTGGTCAAGATTTCCAAGCGAATAGCTTGCAATCTCCGTAAGGATTTCTTGCATCATGCGAAGATACCCATTTGATCCAGATGAACATTGCAAAACCTGAACCGGCCTGTTAGGGCTAGAATCAAACCCTAAAGAGGCACTTTTACTATTGCAAGAACTTGCTTGTTCTACACTTCCTAATTGTCTTCCATGCAAAGGAAGAGTGCTCATGTTAGAACAAGTAGCAAGACTTAGAGATAACTCATTACCATCTGAACTTGCACAACCATTTGGAAGTGCATCAAGCACCATTCGCTCGGTCGTAGGTGTAAAAAACTTGTTGAATTCCCATTTCCTACTCATATCATTAAGTGTTCCATCATATCCGTAATTCTCGGAGACATTAAACGGTAATGGTATTGCATCAGGGATATAACTGTTTGGGACTAAAGTTTTTGGAAATTCAAGATTTTGACTAAAAGGATGGCAGTTTAAGGTTTCGTGTTGAGTGTGTCTTAAAGCAAAAAGTGATGCTAGAGCAGAAGCTGAAATCGGAATATCCATATGACCAATTGAAGGGAAATTACTTCCAAGATGTTCTGTGCCATTTGTGGGTTCATTTGGGAATATCGAAGTCATGGGAAATCCAGACATCATATGGTGGTTTTGATCAAGAAATGTTTTTTGAGTACATGGAACCAAGGCTGGTGACTGAAAGTTTGCATCTTGCATAATGTAACTCTCATTAACCATACCCATTGGTATATTGAATCCATTGTTCTCCATGATCAGATTGGAACGAAATCGATTCAAATTCCAACAAGTGTTTACCTAAATGATCAAAGAAACGCACAAGTTTAAGATCAATTTATAACCAACCATTTAAACTCAATAATGTATGTCGAAAAGTCGCTAAACCCCGAAGACTAACAGTATTAAAACAGTAGCAAACAAAGGAAGAAACAAAAATGGTGCACCAAAAAGATAAACAACATGACACGTTCCAGTTTCCTAGTTGCAATGTAAGTTTTTTCACTGGCAAGAAGTGACTTCTCAAAGCTCAACCCTCACTATCAAATCCCTGTGGAAATAATTCCAAAATACTATTTAACATATTCACCTATCTTATTAATAGTAGTTACTACTTACTACCATAATAAATGCCAAATTTTTTCATCTTTAATATCAAAGATTTCTTTCAGTGAATTTAACCACATCTGCCCACATTTCTATCTTGATGATGATGTGCTACAAATAGGCCAATTACAATGCAGATTATGTTTTGAATTGCTAGAATAAACTTTTTGCAAGGACTGGTGGGTCTAAAATAAAACTGCTGGTTACAAATCTCCTAAAGCTACATCTAAATATCATGGAATACTAACAATCAAACCTTAGCAATGCAAGAATTCACTAAATATTTATGCAGTCATGTACTATCAACACAAAAAGAAAGCTAAAGCAAGAGTGAGTTTTGCTTGAGGATATATGATATGGGTTTTTTCGATGTAGTGTTAATATTATAAGAAAACATTGATTTTTTTCAAATGCATCATAAATGACCCCGTTCCATCGAAACGTGTTTCTATATTACAGTTCAAAAATATGTGTGCACCCGGTCATATTTGATCTTGGCCCTGTGTATATATGCATATGCAATAAAAACTAAACATCAATTATGCATTTTGACAATTGCAGGTTAGACTAAAAGTGAAAATCAAGAAGATGAAAACATAATGCAAGTAAACTAACCTTGCAAACATTTGAAGATGAAGAAGATACAGTAGCCTACCCTATATATATTTTTATTGATTTTCTTATAAAAGATTGAAAGTCAAGAAAAGATGGGATGTGAATGGGATATCCCTTGATGATGTTTGATGTGTTGACACTTGACCCCTGCAAAGTGCAAACTAGCAACTAACTATAACTAGCTAGCTTCCCTCAAACAAAGCAGTTGGTGTACAAGAAAAACTCATATCAAATTTCCCTTTAAAAAACAAAAGAAGTATGTGAGAAGTTATTATGAAAACAGTGTTATATAAAGAGACATGTGGCCTATGGTAGTTGTAGTTTAGGATATTACTAGCTTTTAAACCAATAAAAAACAAGAAGAAAAAAGGTAAAAAAAAAATAATAAAGAATAATTGTACAGTATAGCAAAGTTTGCATGGAGAGAAAAAAAAAAGATATTTATTTCAATGATTTAACAGAACCCAAGAAACAGAAAGTTGAGTAAAGAATCATGATCATTGATCATCAATACTATTCCATGTTGAATCACACACGCAAACACAGGAATGCCCACAGGTTTTTCTAAAGTGTACAAGACAAAATGGCCATGAAAATGAAGGTCACTTGTGGGTTTGTGTTCTGAGTGGAGTAACCCATTAAAAAGCATATAAGAAAGAAAGGCTGCTTTCTGTTTCATAAAGCCAAAAGAATAGGGGGAGGACAGAGTGGTAGAATTTTACTTCATTTCAATTCATGAAATGAAATTATGGAAATAATAATGGATGCTAGAAATGGTCTCAAAACACACACTACATAACATATTTGAACAGTTTAAAAAGGTGTTTGGAATTTCCATATTATAAGTGCTTATTGCGTTTTGAATAAGCAGTTTTAAGGTGGTTATTCAATATAGCTCAAGACAAACGATAATTAAAAAATGTTAAGTGAACAAATAATATTGAAGAAAATGTTATATCATCTTACTTATTATCCTAAATACGTAGTAATTATCTATGAATATATTTAGAATACTTACTTCTCACTTTCCGGTAGGTAATTGACATGTGACATTAAGATAATAAGTTGGCACATATAATATTTTTCATGATTCCGTGAGTAGTTAAGAATGATGTAAAAACTGGTCACATTCTTATTTATCGGCGAAAATAGTGGTATTGCGTTACGGGAGCTCTTGTAAAACCTTGTTTCGTACTTAAAACACTACCACCATCATGACGTGAGGTGGTGAGTTTTTGAGGTTGAATAGGTGGTGACCGACTTGTGAGACACAAAAAACCTAACATAGTTACTGTATTAATTAAAAAGTTGTTTGGTGGTAGTGTTTGATTATTTGACGTGATAATATTGGTCACCATTACATCCGGTCTAATAATATTTTTCTTGTAAAATGTTTATAATCTTTTTTCTCTTCTTGTAAAATGTTTATCACTTGGATACAAAAGATGCAATAAATGAGAGAAATAAGAATAATGAGAGAGAGGAGGGAGTCTTCCCTAAAATGGTGCAGTGTCACTCATTTTTCTTGGCAGGCTTTAACCTGAAATAAAAGGGTCCCATTTCCCCTACTCTTTATCTCTCTCTCTCTAAAATACTAAAATCTTGGCAATCATCACATTTGAAATCTTGATTCCCATTTGAAAATGAAATAGGGGATTAGTATTACTAGTAGAATAATGATGAAGGGTATGATCCCATTTGATCAAAAACCAAGAAACAGAAAAAGAGTTGCTTTTTAACCATTTTTTGGAGAATGTGAATATGAAAATGAATGTGAGAATATATAAAGTAAGAAAATATGTAACTTTTGGTTGTGTGAAGAGTAAAGATGGATGACCATACCTTTACAATGGCTACTGTTTAGTTTGCAGTGAGTAGGGTTTGTGTGGTTTGTTTGTTTTCTAGTACTTACTCAGTAGTACTAGTATTGGTTTTGGTTAAGAGGTATGATGATGTAAGCTAAAATGGAGTTTGTTAATGTGTATGAAGATGAAATCTAACAAGATCAGGAAGATCTATGCATTATAAATGCTTTTGTTTTTGCTTTACTTTTTTAGCACACCACTCTGTACGGTTTGTGTTTCACTACTCGTACACACTTTTTATTACTTGTCCAGAGTATCATATTTTCTTCTTTTTACATGGTTTGGTCAGTGCGTCTCTTTAAAGGGTTTTAATTGCACTACGTGTAATATTATCATATTCGACCATGCATGGTATCTTTGTTCACGAGGCTAACTTAAAGACCGAGTGTAATAATTTTTCACGCGTATAGGGGGCTTGATCACGCATGCTGCTTGCTACGGAGGTCCAATGACTACACTTTGTTTGAGTGATAGGTATCGTTTGTTATCATGGGTGGTACTATGAGAAAAAGTGATGTAACTTCAGCACTTTTTTCTCATGGCATCACTTTTGGCTATGACACCAAAACCGCTCTCCCTAGCAAAAAAGTGATGCCGTATAGTAAAGTACTGCCATAGTAAACAAAAAACCAAAAAAAAATGAAATGACTTTGACTTGGGCTGTTATATACTAGCCGAGATGCTTTGGCACGAGTTGTGGTATGGTATGTGGTGCCAAAGGTTGGTGCCGAAGCCTATGGCTCAAGTCATGACATACTTTACCCGGTGCTCTTAGAAATTGAGGTTAGGGTGATGATAATCTTGAATATCTTCACGAATCGTGTAAGTTTACTTTCCGTATAAAGTATTTCGACCCTATTGGTGTCTGGGTATCACGAAATCCTTATCGGGATAATTCAGGAAGAACACTTCGTTACTATGCACAAGAAAACGAAGCTAGACAGAGAGGATTGTGTGAATTTCGTATGTTAGGAAGAGACTAGATGAGACTATTAAATAACTGACCAAATTGACAGTTATGGCGGTTAGAATCGTTTAACTCCCAAGAGTCACAACTCTTCACCAACAGACATGTTGGTTGGGTTTTGGTGGGAAAATATTTAATTCCCTTAATATCGATTCATGAAAACCGTTTACGTTTTGGGGAGCTGCCCCAAACCCAACGATGGTTGGCTCCCTCACGACCCTCGCCCGCTCACCTGGGAGCGGGACCCCAGCAAGGGGCGCTGCCCCTTGACCCCCACATCCTTGTATGAGCGAAAACATATTAGCTCAACGAGTGTGCACTCCACTTCCGTAACTCGTATCTGAGCTTAATATGTTTTCCACCGGTCTCTATTAAATCACAATTACCTAAAATAATTAATGACACTAAAATCACTGACACACGTGAAGGAGAAAAAGAAAAGGAAATTGGTGGTGGCCTAGTGAGGGTTTGTATTTTGTGTTTAAATATGTTATAGTATGTCGAAATTCAAAAGCTATATATGTGATCTTCGTTGGTGGCCCAACGGCGTCATCTAATTTTCTAAATACGTAATTTTAAGGTGTTTGAGATTCTTCGTTTATGAAAATTTGAATCCCACCCACGCCAACTTTGGGGGCAATCTTCGAAGCCTATGAAAATTTGAATCCCACGCACGTCAACTTTGTGGCAGTCTTCGTAGCCTATTTCTTGAACGTAAACATCATTATGAGGCCGTAAAAGCTTTTTTGATATATCACGGGTTCAAAACCTAACCCTCTACCTGCAGGGGCGGAGGGAGTAGGAGGACGGGTGGGTGTCGGGCTTTCCTAACCTGTCCGACTACTTCAATATTTATATGGGCTAAAACCTATATTTCATATAATAGGCTTCTAAAATGCCTATACTAATTTTATTTTATTTTTTTGTGCACTAGGTTGGTATTAGTTTACACTGTATCATTTTTGTACCCTAAACAAGTCTCATTACCTGCAAACTCTTTTAAAGTGTATACTTGTCTAAAATACACTCATTTGTATCTAAAATTGGCTCATTTTATGCAGACCACTATTAAGGGTAGTTTTAGTCTAAAATAGACTCTTTTGTAACTAAAATGGACTCATTTCCTGCATACCACTATTAAGAGTGGTTTTAGTCTAAAATAAACTCATTTGTATCTAAAATGGGTCCATTTATGATTTTCTGCACTTGATTCCCTTTTAACTCAAATTTGATTTAAGCTAGACAAAACACATAGATTAACTTGTAAAAACTGTACATAACACGTATCATTCGACTGGACTCGTACATGAGTAAAATGGGTCAAAATGGGTAAATTTGGCATTGTGCCAAACACTCCTTTAACAGCATAAACATATAATTTACTAAACTTTGCAACTTGCAATTATGAGTTTTATAAACCAAAAGATACAAATATTTCCTAGGGCGTTTATTGGTATTAGAGAGGGTTTAGGAATACCTCGTTTACCTTCGAGCTCCATCGAAAGCTAACTTGCGACCTTCTTTCCCTTAAGCTTGGTATCACTAGATTCACTTATAAGAAAATATGAATGAAGCAGCGTAAGCATAAGCTCAGTGAGATAACGCATATGTATGTAAACTGATAAGTATAACATGGCAATGATACTATGGCATTGCTTCATAAGTATTTCCCCGTTAAGCAAACACAATGTTTGTCAGTACTTCTACTCCATACAGGAGTCCTTTATTATATCTCTTCAATACTAGGGGCTGAAGGCTTGATCATCTTATCTCATAATGATGCTTCTGCTATGTACTTGCTAGTCGTCCACTTTGGACGTCATGAACCGGCATTTGGTTCCATATAGCTACATGTACTCTAGTCGCCCACATAGGACATCTTATACCAATTTAGGGACTTATATTTAATTTAATGTGCTATTTACCCACTAAGGGTGTATATACTTTACTTTGAATGGCTAATAAGCCATTTAAGTATGCTAGTCATTCACATAGGACGTCAAAGTCCAACTTCGGGAAATGAGGCCGTATAAGGGCTCATTTCATCCACTAAGGATGTCTAGGTTATACTTTGGAACTTTTGATCACAATATAACACTTATCGTCCACTTAGGACGTCTAATTTTCTTTTCGAGTCATAATTCGTACTATTATGAAAATCATCCACTTAGGTTGTCTAACTCCATTTTCGGAGGATAACTATATCTATATTAATCATGTCGTCCACTTAGGACGTTAAACAAACAACCAATCATAAACTTTACTAAAACATGCGAATAATACTATACGGAACACTACAGGCTATTTTGACCCGTTCATAGATTTTATACATAACTTGCATTACGAGATTCATTACTACAAATGGAACATATATACATGCTAAACGTGAATTCATAACACGAGAATACTACTTATGCACATAATGAAGCATACACATAAGCACCATAATACATATGGTACCTCTAACGGGTTTCATAAGCTATTTATATCCTTATACAAGTTACTCACCTTAGCTAGCTAATAATTGTCCTTAAGCTCCTGAAAATGTCCACGGGTATGCTATTCGACCTAGGAACATAAAATTGGCATAAATATCACTTAGAAATACAACTCAACTAGTCATAAACTCAGTATTAGAAAAAGATAGGCCATAACGAGGTGTTTGGTTCGCGTCTTATATAAGTACATAAACACACTTTCTGAAAAATTAACACCATAAATTGATGTTATGGCACGTTAACAAAGTACCCATCACTTATCTAAACACTTACACATGATTATAATTGTTCTCGGTGTTTTTAAGAAAATCACAACTTGACTTAATCTAATAAAATTCTATAAAACCCCTTATATGGCATCAAGACACTATCTTTAGGCTTAAGCTATCATTGGGTAGCCTTGAAACATGAATTTAAGAATATGGGTATGATTGTTTCATCAAATTAGATGGTGGATTATACACTTATATGGCTTGGTAAGCTTATATACTAACTTAAACTTGTATGAATTCAATGATGAAATCAAACTCTGGCTTGATGGGTTTGTGTGTGTGTCGTGAAAATGGAGAATGGAATGAAGACACTGGCAAGGGCAGAGCTATTGAGGGACCGGGAAGGGTCCCGACCCCCTAGGCCCAAGCCCGTTAGTATATCTTTTACGCGATTTCATGTGTATTTTCGGGAAAAAAATTATTCTGGCCCTCCCATTTAATGTATTTTCTGAAAAAAATTTGTTTCGGCCCTCTCACGAAATTTTTTCTAGCTCCGCCATTGGACACTGAGTTTTTCTCCTAAGTTAAGACTTAGGATAAATGTTGTACGAGTTATATATTAAGTTTTACCTTTTGGCAAAACTAGTCTTTGATAGTAAAACTACTACACGAAATGTCCTTTTTGGCTAATAAGAGTATACGAATGACGTAAGTAAACTAGGAAGCTTATAAAATAGTGGTAAATCGTTACCTGAAAAATTGGGGTATTACAACTTCGTATTTACTTGATCATATATAAAAATATACTCAATGAAACTGAAACATGACTTCTCTAATGACATGATGCTCCTTGGCTATGTTAGTAGAAATTTATTTTAAAGCTTAAATGGTAGAGTACATCTTTTGTTCCTAGGTTTTTTTTTATCTTCAATGTATATACTCCGTAATTAATTTGTCAAGCTTCATTATATTATATCAATATACTATTAGGCGTACAAGAGTTTTGCACAACAAGTGCATTAAATGCACACACACAATTAAGTGCATTAAATGCACACTTTTCCAAATTGGCGAAAACAGCTCCTGAGGTTCAAGTGTCGCTGCAAAGTAAGTCCTTTAGCTTTAATAATCTTTCACAACTTGGCAAAAACAGCCCCTGAGGTTTAATTGTCGTTGCAAAGCATGTCCTTTAAGCAATCCCGCTGCATCGCGCGGGTTTTCCAACACTCGTTCTTTAGTAACCCTATGTTCTTGTTTATATTGTGGTTTTCAAATTTTAATGTTTTAAATATTAAACTAGTAGTCTAGTACAATATCATGTAATTTTATTTAGGAGTTTATGGTATCAAATCTAGTTTACAAAATATTTCTAAACGAGAATTAGCTTAAACTTTTACCGGTAATTAGTAACATTGAATATTTTTTATTAATTGTAAAATCCTGATATTTTTAACATTTAACACAGATAAATGGCAAAAATGCATATATATATATATATATATATATATATATATATCTTTTCTAAAGTGAATAATTGCATATATATATCTTTTGTACAAGTTTTTTATGCACATAGTACAATGATTTTTATGCATGCTTTGGATATATATGCAATTTTGCATTTTCGAAATGATATATATGCAAAAGCCTTTAGATAAATTTATATTTTATTAGTTATACAAGAGTTTTTACTCTTTATATAGCTTCAAAGTTAAATCATGGACAACAACAAAAAATTTAATCGATTTTATAGACAAAGAGAATATGTTGTTTATAATTTATAACGCCACAATCATAATCACAGCCATGACACGGGACATAGTAACTCTATTTGCATATAATATCGTGACTATTTTACTAAAAAATCGGCACCCCTTAACTGTAAATCTCGGCCCGTCTACATGTTTGGATTTTTTATTTCGCGTTACAAAACTATGTTTCTTTATGTTGTGTTAGAAAGAAAACAGTATAAATTGATAACAAAGCACATAGGGTTAGATTGTATGCATTAACTACACACACGAGGCAAATAGCAATAGCAATAGCATCATGATTTACTGACACCCTATCTAACAATTGAAACATAGAATTTTATAATGAATAATAATCTTTTTTTTTTTTTTTTGAAAGGCTACATCAACTTAGAGTAGGCCACCCCCGAGCTAAGCCAAGACTATGTTGTCTTAACCGGGTCCATAGAACTGACAGTGGGGCTGCAAGCGGATTCACGAGGAAACCGTACCGCCTCCACACAAGTATTCCTTGCTGGAGTAACGGCCGGATTAAAACCCCGCACTTGCTCGGACTCGAACCCTGGCTCAATGGCAGCAGGGAAACAAGTCTTCATGGCAAATGCCAACTGAGCCAGAGGCCCAATGGCTAATGAATAATAATCTAATTAAATAATTTCATAGGTTCAGTTTCTAGCATTTTGGTGCCATGACTTTTGTTATGTGTAACGTCAAGTTTGTTGTCGATAAACTTAGATGAGTCATGATACTAGTACGTACTATATAGGAGTATTTTTATATTGAAAAAATTCATATGAGTGGAAAAATAAAAAAATAAAAAAGTACCTCCTACTCTCCTAGTCCAAGTACCAGTTATAGGCTAAAATATTGAATGCTCCCCAAACAACCATCAACCAAGTAGGTCCCCCGTGCCACTTTTTCTAAGTGCTCTTTAGACCTTTTTAGTTTAGTTAAATTAGTTTCATAATTACTCAATATCCCTTTTTCTTTCTAGTAAATTTGAATTTCTGGTTAACGAATGCCACTACCAGAGTCAATAACATGTTTTCTCAGTTTATATTGCGAGATGATTGACGCACTCTAATTTTTTATTTGCATATTAATTTGTACAAATAATTAATGCAGAATATAAATAAAGTACAAGTCTAACATGCATGAATTGAAGTGTCAATTAATTAGTAATGTGTGTAAATCAATTCCCGTTTATATTGCCGCACTAGTAACAATGTTAAAATTTGTGCTGTCATTATAATTAATTAACGGGTTACGGGTGTGTTTGTTAAAAATAGCAGTGAGCTGTGAGCAGTAGTCATAGCTCACAACTTCTTAAATAAGCATTGGAAAAATGAGCATTTTTGAAAAATAACAAAGCCCACCGCTCTTTTGCCAAACGAATAATAAAAATCAAAAAGCTCATTGCATCACTCATCGCTCCAAAAAGCTCCGCGCCAAGCATAGCCTATAGCGATCAAAGTTCTACATAGTGATCAAAGTTGAAAGGGCTATGAAATCGGCTCAAATCACGTTTTACCTTTTTTATAGAGAAATGTTATATCTTTATAAACATTTTTCTACTTATCTTTTACATGTTATGGGTCAATTATGCATCGACTAGTTTAAAAGATTCACTTTGCTACTCAGCAATAGATGACTGACATATGACGGTAAAAATATAAGTAGGGGATGTTTTGAAGAATATAGTCAAGCTGGCCTAAAATTTGCATTATTCTTAATTATTATATATAAAAATATATATAATTAAGATATAAATAAAAAGATTCGTTGTCTTTTAACCGGCTGTTCTTCTTTGTCAACGCTACTAAGGACCTATAGGTTCGCAATAATGAAAATTGGTTATTTTAAAAAGAAAAGGCGCTATTTAGCCCTACATTAGTAGAAGTAAGCGGCTGAGTTAGCCTAGCCTACCCTAAAAGTGGTATAGTAGGGTATAGTAGGCGAGCGAGTTAGCGAAGACGCTTAGGCTAATAGAAAAGAGAGCGTCGGTGCGTAGCCTTCATTCTACTACGCTACGAAAAGGTTACGAAATCACTTAGCTCGACGTTAGGAGAGTCAAGGGGGAACGCCATACCTACATAGAAGAACCGCTGTTCGCTGACTTTCTAAGGTCTAACCTTTCGCCCCTACTGAAAAGGGGCAATTAGCTTTGCACCACTGATAGACTACTTAAGATTCAATTCAAAAGGCCCTACTTAGTTTCGCAAGCCTTTGTCATTGTCAGTCAACTAAGTAGGGCCTGAGGCCCCCTGTGAATCCGTAAATCTGAGGAGCATGCCGCAACAAAAGGATGGTCCCCTATGCATTTCATTCTTTCAGGAAGGGAAAAAAAGAAGTACCCCCCATCATAGTGAACCTCTCCTTGTGATCGGGATGAGGTAGATGCCTCCCAGCCGGGGGGCGGATCGAATCGGAGTTTCCTTAGGTAGCCACCGACCTACAGTTATCCTTAAACTTCCGGTTTAGATCATGGTTATGATCCGGTTTAGAGTATTCAAGTATGTTATTCAATGTTCTTCGTGCCATTTCTAGCATTCATTTTGTCATAACTAGAAGGGTACCCGCGCAATGCGGCGGCGGGTATCCGGTGCATAATTATAATGAGCAAATATTTTTTATTTGTACATTTTTTCTGACAGTAACTTTACGAATGAATGACAATTTTTAATTAAAATAACTATAAGCAATAGCAATGCAAATTATTTCATATCCAAATAAAAGTTGTCATTTTATTGCTATAATCCGAGAAGCAAAGCTTTTTTAATTCTACTGTAGGTAACCGAACACCAAGGTGAGAGTAGATTTATCTAATTTTGTGTGTTTTTTTATCGGTGCTCGGAAAAAGAAGAGAGTGTGTTTCGTATCGGTGTTTGAGTTTTTAGGTTGCCTTATATACCATTCAGGTTTGAGCTGTTACAAGTCGACATTTAATGGACTGCATAAATATTTGACTGTATTAATGAACTCTAAAAATATTTGAAGGCTGCATAAATATGTAGGGATGTTACTTTTTATTTATGAAAATTGTCATGAAAGCTATATGTTGAATAACATTAACTAATGGCTTATTAATTTCCTATTAAAGAAATGTTTTTGGTCTTAAAATTTTTAAGACTTCTTTATTTAGAAAGTCCTAAACACTTTATAAAGTAGTATAGATAGAGATTCACGTATGTGATTGGTTATTGGTACTCTCTAAAATAATTGTAATACCCAATAGTTTTTTTATTTTTATAATTTTGCTTTTATTATAAAACTGTGAAATAGAATTTACGAAATTTAAAAAATATATATATATTGAGAAGTCACATTTGTAAAACACAAAAAAAAGGAGTATAAAATCATAAAAATTGTCTTATCTGTCGTAAAGTGGGTAAAATTTTCGAAATAAAAAATGTCGGACATAAAATATAGTTTTAACAAGTAAAAAGTAGTAATAAAAAACAAAAGATATGACACAAAAAATCATAAAAAATTGTCTTTATCCAATAAAAAAAAAATGGGTAAAAAAAAAGGTAAAAGAGACAAGAGGGTATGAATAGTACTACCATTCTCCTATTAAATAGCCTTAGTTGTTCTTACACAATCTTGGGTACTAACGAGATTGTTTGTTTCGTTCATTTATCAAGTGCATTAAGTTCAAGTATGTTTAAACATCTAGAACTTCAAGTTAAAAATCATGAGGTTGCAATGTGTCATGGTTTTTGTGAATTTTCTCTCAAGGTTAATTAAGTCATGTAATTTCTAATATTTTCATATATTTTGAAAAAAGTTGTTCACGGCGATGTCATAAAAAACTACTGTAGTAGGAAGAAAGTGCAACAGAAATTACAAAAGTTTAATACTCCGTACAAGCCATAAACTGAATTTTGAATCCAATGGAACCAAATCAGCCAAACTTTTTTACTCCTATGTTCACGGGTGAGAAAGAATCTTGACGATTTCTCCAAGTGTGTCTTTACGCGCAGGTTTAGCATATAAGCAAACTTGGTTTCGGTATTTCATAAACAAGTTTGAAACTGATCACGGGCTTCGCTGAGAGTAGGTTGCTAAGTTTATTTTCATTAAACAAAATCGGCGACAAACATTATGATCAAAAGTTGGTTTCTATGTTTTACATACATCCTTCTTGATTCAAAAAGCTGCAAAAAAATTTCTCTATTAATGCATATGATCCATCTCCAATTATTAAAACTAAACACACACACACACATCTTCGATATGATCACAACATCTACACAATACTTCACAAATAGGCGCGCCATACCAACTCGGTGAGGCATTTGCATTTTTTCAAACAGACTAGGAACGCTCTCACTTATGTAATCGAAAATTTGAATTCAGATTTCCTCCTATCTACATACCTTCATTAATTTTGTTCACCAACATTAGCGAGTGGTAACTTCTAATACTTACTTTTTTGACTCCTTCATTACAAATGAACTCGAGTTTTTATTGGCTTTAACTTCAAACCCATGCTTTCAGGTTTAAAAAGCTCGGGTGAGATCACAGTTGGGCTCAACGGGCTTCTAGGACTGATATTCAACTCGCATGGTCTGTAAATTCCATATCCCATCAAGAAGTATTCCAATGACATTAACATTGCGTCGGGTTGCTCCTCTGTTACCATTGACCCGCATCTTCCAACCTATATAAATTAGATACATTGACTTATAAATGTGACATTGTAATCACTGAACTTTGCTAACACCTGAACTAATCTTTAGCAAAATATAATAAACAAGTTTCATTAGTTGCAACCTACTGTCCTTGTTTCCTTAATCATATTATTGACATATGGCCCGTACATAAAATGACCCAATTCAACATGAACTCATTTTGACCCGTTACCCACCCGTCCATAGTTACACCTTTGTATATTAAAATTAAGTGGTTCTATCAATATTCCTTTCATAACTAGTCTTTTCGGACCATGCTAGGTTTGACCTCTTAAACTATCCTATTACTGTAGAAGATTAAATGTGGAGTTTTGATAGCCTTAAGCATACCTCTATCAATGCACTGAATCTTCTATCGAGTTTTGAAGTCATGTGAAGAGACTCGGAATGAAAGGGGGAATTCTCGCCCACGAAGATCAGTGTACGACACTGCAGTCTTTTCAGCCCGTCCGTGATATCTGGCCGTCTAAACAAAACAATACAAGTTCATGTTATAGTTTTGTTTCAGGCCGGGTGTTGAAACAGATATTGCCTTTGATATGGAAAATAAGTTTACCCGTTAACAGCTTCAAGATATCGCAGCACATTAAGACTCTGCATCTCATCAAGCGACTGCAGAAAAATTGGTTCAGGATGTGTATATACTAACCGACTGAAGTGAGGATTTTTACTAATTAACAGACTGATTACTTTTCTACCTCGGGTCAAACAAGTAATATGAATTATAACAAACGGAGTAGTTTGTATAATCATGTTCAGCACGCCATTTATTTATAAACATATAATTTTGTTTATCAAAAGTGTTTCTGGCAAACCAGTTTCAACCTAGCCCAACCCGTCGTTTTAACTTCTAGTCCAACCTGTTAGACCAGCCCGTTTTTCCACCTCTATGATTTCCCATTGCAGTAGATAAATAGTACAGTGAGCACTCACTCTTCTACATGACTGAACCATATCTGAGTCTGGAACTATAGTACCTCCACGAACTTCCTGTCATTTAACATATAAATTCAGCTTCAACCATGCAGTTGTCGATAACGAATTTTCAGTACCGTCAATGAGAAGATTTGTACCTTGCTGAAATACCGTATCAACAATAACTCCTTTACTAGACCACACATTCCATAGTAATATAACACGTTTGACATTACCTGAAAACAAAAAGGCTACAAGTTAGCAAGATCTATACGGATTCATTGGCTTTGTGGTATTAAAATGAAAAGGGTATCGAGAAACTAACTTTGTTGGACAACCATTCTGACCAAGAAGGTGTTTTGCATAGTGGAGAAACAAGTATGAGACCAATTACTCGTTGTGTATATTTTATCTGTTCACCAAAAGATATGATAAAAACATCATAATCTAGAGCTAATGTTATGCCAACGAACATTATGTGAGGTACATAAGAAGCCGCTTACAGCAAATAAGGTAAGTACATAAGCACCAGCTGTTACCCCTAAGCACATTACTGGACCAAGCCTGAAAAGAGCAATTCACAGGTACACTAAATGAGTTTACAAAGAGAAGATTAGGCTTTACTCGAATGCTTTGGAATGCCTGAAATCGGAAGAAATAGAGCAATTATAATGTTAAACTTACCCTAAATAGTCGAGAACATCAGCAACCTGATCGGCTAAGTCATCAGCAGATAACTCCGGATCATCATATGACAATGGAGCAGCTCCAAACTGAAATTACGCTTGAAGGAGGTACCACATAAGAAAGGATGCATTGCAATAAACGAAAAAAAAAGTTATATGGCATAAAAAGTGTCTCAATATGTAACTCATGCAACATATTATCAAACTTGGATGGTATGATATTGTTGCCTGAAAGTGACACCATTTTCGATTGCTGCTTCATTAACATGTAAGTTTGATGACATGTTGCTCAATGAGTCAGGATGTAGGGTAGCTTACTAATTAAAATAAAAGGTCAAGTTACTAATTACTGACCTCATGGCCAGGAGGATATATATGATATATGCAGAAATTATGAAGCAGCAGAGAGAATGCGTCTGGGCACAAGAACAGCCCTTGGAAACATGACATATCTGCACAAACAGGTACATAATTTATCGTTAGTTACAGTAAAGCTTTTCATTATCAAAGCCAACTTACACGATAATACAATAATAATAACAATTTCAAAGCAAAGCAGCTCAAGAGTGTTTTCCTAAAATTTATCATATAAATGTACAAGACCGGTAAATCGTACGGATAGTGTGATTTAGGGAATCGATCTAAGCCCAAATGCAAGCTTACATTATTAGGTAAAACGCCAAAATGAGTATTAATATGGATCATATTATAACAAAAACATTATTTATCAAAATGATTAGAGTTTTTAAAACTTTTTAAAAATTTGATTTAAGATATTTAAAGAATATGAAGCGACTTTCAAAGGGCTCTACCAATCCAACTCATTTGACCCGTTTAAATGCTTCACTTTTATTGTCTATGTGTTATATACATGTGCCACCTAAATCAACCCATTAGTAAGCAAATGCGTCAAAACGACATATCTAATTTTACATTTAGTTTGTTCATGATTTTTCTAAGCATCTCACACACTTCTGATCCAAAAGCAAGTAAACTTAATGTTTTTTGTCTGTGGACAATTATTTTGGGACGGAGGGAGTAGTACGAGAAACTAGTTCACTTACAATTTAAAGCAATATCAGGATATGTAATCAAAGCCGGCTTGTCGGGGTCCCCAAAGATAGCAACAGAAATAAATCCACTGGCAGTTTTGATAAGGTGTTCCTGAATACATTGCTGAAGGCATTAATTTGCATAAAGACAACATCATACAGCTATTTTCATTGACACAGACATACAGAATTTGATTGCAGCATGTATATTTATTCACTGTATTGGCCAAAAAGGGTGCATAGTAAGTAGCCACCATATCTCGTCGTACTAGTTTTCTAGTTTACTAACCGGCAGTACTTTTTCATTTAATGTTCTCATACAGCAATGTGATGTTTAAGAGTAATAATGTACAGATAACATCTCACATGAAGATTATCATCATCTTATCTATAAGAGAGTTTACTCATTTGACAAGTTAGATATACATTATCGAAAATTTTACATTATAAAGTACTGTAATTTTATCACATGCCAATTTTTGTTTTTGAAACTTTTGTAAGTGCAGCGTATTCTTAAAAAAACAAACACCACCACTGCCTCATTGCGCATGCTCTTACTCTCTTTTTAAGTTAAAATTACTCTTTTTTTGAAGTTAAAATTACACTTTCTAACGTTTTCTAGTGTGAGTTACTATGTGTACGGAAAAAATGGATTAAATATCGAAACAAGTTCAGCAGTTAGCCTAGTTTATTAGAAAGGCAATTCAAGCAAATGACTAACCAATAAATTTTCAGTTAAAATAAGATGCAGTACTATGTTATTGCTTGAATAGACATCACCTACCTGAAACTTAAATGTTACTGACTTTTTCAAAATATTTTAGCCAACAAAACACATGTGTTTACTTTAAAGTGACATAAAAGCTTCTATAGTTGCAAAGCTGACTATACTTTCCAGTAGATTTTAACCACACACAGACAAGTGACAACCAAAGAACAAACAACAATATTTTAGTACAGTTGGTCCTTAGTTACAAAATACAAAGTTTAGCATAATCGATGGACAGCTATATATCAGAAAAACTTATTGTCTTATTAGTATTTGATCAATAAGTAAACGGAATTCTAGTAACATTATGGTCAAAAAAACAGACAAATTAAAGACACCAAATTCTGAAATTTTTATAGTTTGTACTAACTAGGTAAAGGAATGTACTATTCTCACCCTCCCTATTAGGAAGGTTTTGTACTTTTTATTCCTTTTGTAACTCATTTGTTTCAGTACAACACAGTTTTTTGTCAGTTTCTGTTCCGTATTTTTGACAATTTTAAGCGTTTGACTTATTAAACTTTATATTTTCTTGTTCCGCATTTTCAAGTTTATAGTTTTTTGATATAAACAAAATTATAAAAAAAATTAAAAAAAATTAAAAAAAATAAAAAAAAAATGCAAAAAAAATAAGGGGGTGGGAATATAAGAACTAGCGAGGGTGGGAATGAGATTATATGTGCCCCATGTCATAAGTCACAAATAATAAGAATTACTAAGCACGTTATTTATTTAAGAGTAATTAGTAATTATTATATTGACGTACACATGTTCTTGACAAGACTTGAACCCGTCTCACTAGCTAAGTACGTGTGATGTGAATCATAAATCATAGATAATAAGAATTATTAAGCACGTTATTTTTTTAAGCGTAATTATTATACTGGCGTACACGTTCTTGACAAGACTTGAACCCTTCTCACTAGCTAAGTGTGATGTGAAATAAACATTTATATTTCATCTTTATAAACTTGGTGCTCCGATGAACGTTTATGTACATGAACTACACACATGCTTCATGTACAATATGCTCAATGGAGATGCACTTATTTGCACTTCGCAATATAGATCAATGAATATGATCATTGGCAGAACTCTTTAGGGGTAGGGGAGAGTCTTGGCCCTCTCAAAACTTGCGGCAACTAATGTAAATATTATAAGTTTTAAGGGGTAATTTAGTTGATAATACAAACAAATCTTCGATTTGGCCCCTTCAAAATAAATTTGGCCCCCCAAAAATAAATGTTCAAGTTCCGCCATTGAATATGATCCTATATATAGCTCATTTTTATCGAGATCGATCATGCGGATTGAACATGAGATTTAGTGAAAATGTCGTTTCCAATGTTGTATCAATCAATGAAGATCACATGCACTAGTACATAAAAGATCACTCAACTATATACGGAGTACTAGATAAAAAAACAAAAAGAACCTTAATAATCAATCTACTAAAGCTTTGTTTCGTATTACTACACCCATTGCGGATCCAAAAAATTTCGTTTTTATTTATTTTACACTACTGGAAATGTTCAAATAATATGTACGTGCACATGGGCGGACTCAGGACTCTAAGTTAGTAACTGCACAATTTGTTTTTACGAGTATATAGGAAAAAAATGAACTAAAAGTTACGATTTTATAGAACACATGTGTTTTCTTAAGTGAAAAAGACATCTATTTTGCGTGACACAAACTTTCGAGACCAGTTTCATTTCCAAAAAATTATGATATTTTAACAAAAAATTACGCTAGACGTCAAACATCCATAAGGTTCTCGTGAACCCGAGAACCCCCTAGGTCCGCCCCTGCACGTGCATACTATTTTAATCAACATATATACAAAAATAGGAAATATTGCATGTATATGATTATATTACCTTTGAAGGTGAAGGAGGAGAAGTGGTATGAATGTCAATGGAGAAAGAATCGGTTGAATCATCCGCCATTTTTGGAGTTTTTTAATATTTACGAATCTAAGTTTTCTATATCTGACTCAGTGTATCTTTATATATAGGAGCTAGCTGTGTGTGTGAGTGTGACTATGAGTATATGTGCCAGCTATTTTTAAGTGATAGTTTTGGCCCCTGTGGGTTTTGTAAGTTTACATTTTGTCCTTCTTGATGTTCTTTATTAGATTTGGCATGATCTTAAGTTATTCACTTATTCATTATGATTGTTAATTTGTTGATAAATAAGGGAGAAAAATGATTGGGAGGCCTAAAAGTATGACTAATTATGTGCTTAAATAAATGTGACAATAAAAATAAGTAATGCCACATAAGATTAGGCATATATTTAAGCACACAAGTTAGACATGCCAATCAATACTTTAAGTTATTAGTTGATGAAAAAGTGAGTCCACCTGTTATTACCAACGGCATGCTTACACATAAGTTAGGCATCTAGATCAATGCTCAATAAGAGATTAGGATAACAACATAACTTTGTGCTAGTTTATAGATAGAAATCTTAAATATCGACTTTATAAGTAGGCTATTCTAATTAAGTGTAACTTTGTATAAGTGAGAAATGAGGTTTAGGATTAAGACATTAAGGTAGTTTTTTTTTTTTTTTTTTTTTTTTTTTCTCTAAACTAAGGGTTTATGTGGGTCCCACTTTTATATAAGCCTCTTAATTGGAAGGACATGATAATTTAAGTCTTGTGAATATAAACCAAATAAAGAATTTTTATGAGCCCCACCTAAAAAGTAATAATATTAAACGGTATCCCTTGATCATATAAATTTAGATGAAGAAGAATAACTTTAAATAACTAAAATTTCATTTTATTTACATAAAATTACTTAAGTGAGTACGAAGAGTCCACACATGAAAACATAGTAACCAATGTTGCAAAAATCGTCAACTCGGCCGATTAATCGCCGATTAATTGTTAATCGGCCGAGTATCTTGTCGATTTTTGAAAATCGGTCAAAAAATCGGCCTAGGAAAAAAATCGACACTAAGCAGTCAAACAATCGGCTGAATCGGCCGAATCGGGCAAATCGGTCATTTTAAAAGAAATAATAATTTAGGCATCCTACTTAATTTGGGGATCGTATATTTCACTTATAACGCACAATGGGCATCATAATCAGAATTGGAGCCTTTTATTGAGGTTTGGAAACATAGCAGGCTTGGAATCGGTTAAGATTTTTAGTTTGGTCTCCAAAAATACCAAAAAAATGCAGGAAATGCCAATCCGATTAATCACCGATTAATCCCGACTTGACCGATTACTCGCTGCAGGGTGGTCGACCGCCCGACTACCGATTCACGATTTTTGCAACATTGATAATAACAAAACATCTTTCAGGATTTTGATTGTGTTTTACGTTGGAAAATGTGAAATTCCAATTTGAAATAAATGAACAACAAAACTCTACGAGAAGTCTTATTCATCATGCTTTCAAATGATTAAGTTTTGTTTTCTACTCAGAAAACAATATCACCAATAACCTTTCGTCGATAACAAACAAAAAAATAACACACGAACACCACATTCATCCCAAATACTTTCAATCCCAGTTCTCTTTTCTCTTTTGCATAAATCGATCACCTTAGTTCATTATTACATTGGTTATTACAAGACTCAATGTGTATTACCTAATGATCGTCACTTTTAAAGCTAATAAGAAGTTAAGAACCATAGTGAGGAAAAGTGAAAAGCTTAAAACAGTGGTGTCGAAAATGTAAACAAAGATAAGTGTAGTGTTACCGACGCTCTTTCATTCTGTTTTGCATTTATGTACAGATCACGAGTTCAAGTATGGCCCAATGGCTCTCACTTCATCTGAATTTAATGTCTAACCACATACTATGCTTACTTTTTAACCATAGTTACATACCGACACATGCATTTCTTTTAGCAAAATGTGACATCATGTATTTTATAGATCGAGTGAGCAAATCTAGATTAAGTTTACTAGAAAATAAAGAAATTGATTGAAATGAGACGAGCCAAGATATGTGTTTATTGTAAATGTTGGACAAAACCGCGATAAACCTGAAGATGTTGAACAAGGAACTTAGAACTTTAACGTCGATTATGAGTTGCAACACCAAACGCGAAACCTGCATTGGACAAACCTACTACAAAGTTTTTGACAAGAACATATACTCGAATACCCTTTTATTAACTTAGTACTTCGTAATTTTTTATCCAATAATGATCATTATTAAATCGTATTCATTACTCCGTAAAAAAAATAGCTTACTAATTGTAAGTAAATGATTGTGTAGTTATAATAAACACATAATTCTTATAAGCACTATCGAAATAAATATATTAGAAGTTGAGAACTGATTTACGCACATTACAATTCTATTGATGTAGTAACTTTCATTATGTGTTGTCGTAGTGAGCATCAGGTATGGTCACATTTAGCCGACGTCAAATTTCATAGGTAATGATAAACAGTATTTTTGTTCTTAGTATAGATTTGCAAAATTTTGTATTGTTGTCATAAAAGTTAACCGAAGCTATCCTCTTCAACTTGTCCCAAGAATTCCCATCCTTGTGTAGCGTGTATAGCCAATTAGTTCAATCATTGTCCTAAAATTTCGCAATATGGTGAAATACTTGACTACTGTGACACTTTTTGATGACACTCCAAAGATAGCATTAAAATAGAAATTGATACATACAAATACCGGGCCCAGCAACACAACCGAAACTACAAACTGATGCAAGCTTTGACTCAAGAAGATGACAACCCATCACCAAAATCACTGGCACATCAAATTTCACTTTCACCACCCAACCTGGGTAAATCGATAAGATGTCAACCCAACACCTAACCGAGCACACAAATATACACACGCAAAATCACCAAAATTTGGTTCTGTGAAGCCGACCACCAAACCATCTCCAAATTGATGATTCGACGTGTGGTTGAAGAGGGCTATAATGGTGGCTCACACGTCGTAATAATGTAATTTATGGTTAATCCGTGGTTAAACAACCACTACGCACAGTCTAGGTTATGTGATTAATCAGTTTTACCATTTGTTAGAAACTACTAATAACAACATTCCGATTCAGATGGGGTGCTTTGTTTCGACACTTCGAAAGTCAAACTACAAACTAAACCAAATTGATTGGCATAACTGGATTCTATCATCCCTCTACAGCGCGTGGACTCTTGCACCCCTACTTTAAACGATAAAACTTTGCAGCAAGTTAACAATATTAGCACATTGTACAACAGTGCCTCACCGGACCATATCTACCATCTCTTGATCAGGAACTGAGTTTGCAACTTCATTTTTACCATAAAAACCATCATCACCCAGATTCCCGTGACAGCATTTCATGGCCTTAATCTGCTTTTCTACCTCTCCAAACCCTGCACTCTCACGTTTTCTTATCCTGTTGATCCTCACGGGTGCATCCTCAACCATAGCTTCGCCATCTTTGACTCCGCTGTCGAAGCCCATGGACTTGTACTTGAAAAACTTCTCATGTAATTCTGAGATGCTGTGATCACATAATTTAAGTCCTTGCTTTTCCAAGACCAACAGCCATCCTGCATAAATGAATTACATGACAGCTAGTTAAGAAAGTGAGTGTCCTATAACTGACTTTACCTAGGTTGATGGCAAAACGGATGGGCAGGCAAGTTAGAGAATGGGTCAAAGTGGTTTGGGATTAAAACTTGGGCCGACTCACAAACACTTGTGAATTTAATAATCATTCATACATCATACAAATAGGCAGATACTAAAGAAGCTTGGGTATGGGGTCAAATGCTCAAGTTAATAACAGAAGCAATGTACCAATAATGTCCTTCGGAGAGGAGATATCAGGGGCGGTTGGTGTTATACTTGTCACACCAGTGACCCATGCAATGATCTCACGTGGGAGCTGAGACGAGGAAAAGGCATTGAGATAATAATTGACTCGAGCATGGTCATTATTGTCACTGCAACCAAAAATTACAAGTCAGGCTACAAGCTACACAACCCAAAGTTATGTAGAAGATACATCACTTTGTCAGTGTCACACCGTGCTACTAGTATGTCATCAATGAAACATACATTAGATAAGTCATCAATATTCAATCATTTGGCAGTTTTGAAATTATTCAAATAATAGTAGTACTTGAGCCTAACATTAAACCATATGAATATATGATGATAGAAGGGTGTATTATACATATCCAAATTACCATAGTCCATATTGTATTGCTGTTAAGGAATACTCTAATAACTACTGTAATTCCATAGATGGTATTTAAAATCATCGTAGTGAAAGATTTATCCACAACATTAATATATACCCTAAGAACAATCCTGTATACAATTAACTATTTGCCAAACATGTTATGAGTGTGTGGGACTCCTGATTATGACGTACCTTGCAAACTGCAATGCCGAGCTTGAGACAAACAGCCATAAAAGGACAATTTCTTTGTACTTGACATCAGAGAGCTGAGGGGAAGTATCAAACCTCAGACACAAGCCCAAATCCAATGCAACATCGAAAAGCAATCTCCTGAGGAGGAGTTCATCTGTTGTAGTCTGTACGAGAATGTAAGGAGTACATTAGTAACCATATCCTACCATTCCGGCTATGTGGATTGTAGTCTGTGCCTGTAGATGTGTATCACTCATATGGGTGCCCAGTATAGTATGACTAAATAAGTTGATGGTATAGAAAAACTGACCAATAGCTCTGCGACAGGCAAACTTGGTTCCAACAGAAGTTTGAAAAGCATAACTGAGAGTTAAAGGAAATGATCAGAAATTTTACCAGCTGTGAAATCAACATGTTACACCCTATTCTCCATAAACCACGTTCCCGAAATAACATAGAGAATATAGTAAGCTAAACGACAAAACATGTACGTAGACATGTAACACCATGATAAGCTAGCTGCGTTAACCCCTCCTCCAAAAAACTAAAGAACTTGCATATAGATAATGATTCCAGTTTGAGTGAGGTACAATGCGTTTCTAACTGAGGTACTTGGCCTTTTTAATCACCTGGAATAAACGTAGATAACGTCGGGCTATAATGGTGTTGGGTAAAAGGTGTTGGGTAAGTTATAATAGAAGGCCAGGCGTGGAACAATCAATCAAACACATCCATTGCTCAAAACTAATACGGTTCTTTCCACAGCTTATTCATTCATCAACTACTTCCGAAATTTCAAGTGGTAGAGCTACACCACTTAGGTACTTAGATGACTAGGCATATGCTATTAGTGTAGTCTGTAGGCATACACATGACATCGTCACACAGATACAAAGTATTAAGAAGTGCCACAACCACAAGTAGACTGAAGTATTGCCCATCTTATGGCCATTACCAAATCATGCTGTAGCATTAAAAACAAGTCTAAATGCAGTTCAGGAACCCATACCTAAGCTCGTCACTTAAAGGGGTTTGCTTAGATTTATTATGTAAAGTACTAAGTAATGCTAATCATGCGGGTTTGAATCATTCATGTAACCTATTTGACTATTGTCGCAACTATCCTTATTAATCTACTGCAAACAATCCTAACAAAAAACTAATATAAAAAAACAGACTCGTAAATACTAACCTAAAAACGCAGGATTCTTCTTAAACTTTGGAATAATCTGAACCGCACAGCTCTTAACATCCTTACACACCTCCACCTCACTCCGTCTCTCACCAAACACCAAACACAACCTAAACAAAAACGCCTCAACCATAACCACCCCAGCCAGACACTCCATCCCACATTCCCGGTCAACAACCCCCTTCCTAACTTCCCCACTCGTAAACGGAAAAAACACCTCCAAACCATCAACTCGCCCACACCTCTCACGAACCCGATCCGCTATCCATACCGGCACTACACTCACCCACCCACACCCATCCCCTTCCCCAACCCCATCATCCCCATTCTCACAACACATAACTATATAACCAACTAACGCGTCAACTAAACTAACAACCTCACTCCTAAACCTAACCACCTCGTCTTTCAAACTTAAACTACCTAACTGATACAAAACAGGCGCAACTAGTGACACTTGGTTTAAGTAGCCGTTATCGGACCGAAACGTAAGTAGCGAGTTAAATAAGTCTTTTAGAGTTGCTAAAAAGGCGTTGGAGCTGGTTTGGGGTTTCGCGGAGTGAAAAGCGAGAGCGGAGTAAAACCAGGTGAATTCGAGAGGGGGGTGAGTCATGGTTTGGATTAACCTGAAGAAAATGGAACTGAGTTCAGTAAAATCAGTTCTACCGTTATGGAACTCGGTTAAGAAATGGTAAATTGATTCGTTTAGCATTGGTTCTAGGGTTTCTAACTTCATGTTGTGTTGATTGGAGGGTTAAATAGTGAAATTGGGGATGTAAGGGGTGATTGTTAAAACCCTAATTTTGGGGAGGTGTGAAGAGGAAGGAATTGGGGGTTTTTGATTTCTTTTTTCCCCCTAACGGGTGGAATTTTGAATTTTTTTTACGAAATTTTCTTTTTTTTGAAAATGCTAGTACTAGTATTTAATGATTTTTAAGGTGACATTTTTTGAAAGTGATATATAGGGCCCGTTTGGTTTGGTTGAATAGGAATGAGACTATGACTTTCAAAGTCATAGTCCATGTTTGTTTTGTTTTGTTTTGTAGGCCCGGTAATGAAATGGGTATATCATAGTCATAGATTCATTACACACCAATTTGGTGTCTATGAAATCCATTCCCGTGGGTCCTTTTTTTTTCCACTACATAATTCAAATATCTATACATTTTTTCATACCATATTTTATCAACCAAACATAAACAATCGTAATGATACACTTTTTCATACCCATTATCATTCCACCTCATTCCAAATCCGATACCCATTGTCATTCCTAGCAACAAACCAAACGGGCCCTATAGTTGTGGATGATTTTTAAGGTGACATTTTTTGAAAGTGATATATAGTTGTGGATGTTCAAAAAAATATATAGTTGTGAGTAGCCACATGTGATGCTTTGGGTTTTGCAGAGGAAGATGATTTACAAAAATTCGAAATATAAAGAGTATTGTTTTATGTTATTGTTTCTCACTACTATTTTTGGGTGTTGCTAAATTTGGAGGAATAAGTTGGAGTGTTGCCTCAAACTCTGTTAGACTATGTTTATTGGTAAGGTTGTCAACTCAACACATTCAAAATACATGCAAAAATAATACTTTTTTAATTTTTGTATACAATTTTGCTTGCAATCTTAATCGCTTGGCAATCCAGATCCCCAACCTACAATCTGACAAAACATTGTTTCATCGGCTAGTTTTTTCTTTGTTTTCCTTTTTTTTTTTTTTTGTTAATATTTTTGGTTGGTTTGTTGATAAATGGTTGAAAAATATACATTGGTTGTATGTATTGGTTGTGTAGGTGGAGGAAAGAGAAAATAATATTTTATTAAAAGATTGGGTTGTGATGGATTGTTGATAAAGATAGTCTTATGAACGCTGCCCCCAGACTTTAGCAATGGCAGTTTCGCCTCAGCTCTCTCACCCAAACAAGGGACATGTCCCTTACTATGGAAGAAGTTTCTATAGGGCAGAGGTGGGTCATGGCCCCTTCAAATTTTTTGTCCTTAATGTAATTTATGCAATGTGTTGGTGTGAAAAATTATTTAATAATTTGGCCTTTTCACAATTAATAAGTTAATAAAAAGTTTCAAGCGCCATCCTTGCCTTGACCTTGCTATGGGCGGGAGTAGGGTGTTAATCAGGTCGGATTCAGGTCAAACAGGTCGGTCAAAGTCGGGACGAGGCTAAAAATAACATATCCAAACCCGACCTTATTTGAATTCATATTAGTCGGGTTCAGGTCAATTCGAGTTCGGGTCAACTCGAATATAAATAAAATGGTCATAGAATTGCCTATTTGTACTAGTTTAGATAAATAGTTTATATAAACTATATTATAAGAAAAATGAAAAACCCTTTATTCGGGTCAAACGGGTTGACCCGTACCCAAGTTAGTAAAGAATATTTAACCCGGTACCCGAGCTTATTTAAAATTCGGGTTGACTCGAGTAACCCGACTCGAATAGTCTTATTCGGGTGCAGGTCGGGTCAGCCTTGTCGTGCTGGAAACATATTAGCTCAAACAAGTGTGCACTCTACACTTTCATAAATCGCATCCAAGTATAATATGAAATCTCATTGGTCGTAGTAAATCACAATTACCTAAAATAGTCTATGACACTAAAATCACCAACACTATAACGGTAAAAGGCTTGTGATTATATCATTGAAATGTAGAATGCTTCAAATTCAGTTCCTGCTACGTGCAAATAACATTGAATTGGTCACGTCAACCTTCTAAATAGAGAGAGTTTTACCCGATTATGACATTCTTCTAAAAGTCAAAAGTCATGATTACCTAAGAAAAGAATATAAAATTCCCTTCGAGTGTTTGGTGACAAGCTTTTTAGATCATTTTTGAGCATTTAAATATTAAAGCTTATTTGGCGACAAGCATTTAGCAATTTTGTTTTGTTTAAATGTTACTTTTATAATTACAACTATTTTATCAAACGCATTTTAATAAAAAAACAATCATTACTAACTGCTACTGTTAACTACCACCACTCGTTTCAACGAACATACCGATAGACGTATGTAGTTTTATGCCTTTATGGCAATTCTGATTCGTGGGTGCGACGGAAACAGGTTAAAAGAGCGTATTATAGGTCTCACGTAAACGAATCAGGAATAACCCAAAAAGGGTCAAAAAAAGGAAGCCCATATTTGCATATCTAAACACATTGCACATATTGGGCCCCTCACTTTATATGGACTTCATAACCTACATTAAAGTATTAAACAAATGGAGTTCTCATGTTTACTATATACTATACCAACCAGCAACAATATTATACTTGTATTAGAAAAACTCAAATATTGGTTTGAACTTTGAAGAAGCATTTAGAATGAACATTTGAAAAATTTTAAGTTCAACATATAAATAAGAAGCCAACACAACCTAGAGGACACGTATGGGCATTTTATTATTTACATACAATATTCTCTTCCCCTTTAAACCAACATCTTTAAAAGTTTTTATGTTGTGAACCACTCACTTTTTATAATAAAAACTAGTTTAGATTTATGAAATTCACTTTCCATTGATAAAGGAACACATGTGTCGACCATGTGTTTGAACACTAATAGAAAATCATAATAGATTTTAAAAGATAGAAGCTAAATATACTTTTAAATGGTTGGTACATAATTGGCCAATTAATTAACAAATCATGGGTTTAAATCCCGCTTGGATAGTATGTTGTATAATAATTATTATCAAATGATTTATTAGTGAAGCATTTGACCTTATCATAAGAAGTCATGACTAGATATACATTTTAAAGTAATAAGAAAACGTTATAAACGGTCACATGAATATCATGATTAGGTCAAATACATATAAGTCAAAAAATCGTTTCCTTAAATAACCTGAATAAGAAAAATCTTATTCATCTACCCGTTTAATAGTATGTTGTATACGGTGTGAACAATCTAATTCTCTTAAAAACAGAACTACAAAGTATATATGAACAACGTAACCCGTACATATGATCCGAGTCAAATCTTGCTTTTCTCGGATAAAATGAATATAAATAACATCATTTGTTTATCCTTTTAATAACATATTATAAATAGAGATAATTTCATATATATATCCAATTTTTAAACATTAAAATGTCATATATTGTATACTCAAAATCAAAAATCGCAAGGCGCTAGTGAGACGGTTGGGTAGGGCTTAGTGATTAATCGGTTAGGCGGAGATTAATCGGATTGGAATTTTTATGCACAAAAATGTAATTTTATATATTATATTATTTTATATGTATGGGATAAGCGTATTGCATCAAAGTTCAAATATAAACATAATACATAATTCTTCAAAGTTCAAGTCAAACATAAATATTACTCGGTTTGTTGACCATTTTTAAGCGACCTTTGACCGATTTTGTCCGATTAATCTGTTTGTTAACCGATTTTTAAGTGATTTTGTCCGATTTTTTTAGAGATTTTGTTGACCAATTTTTAAGCACTTTTGTCCGATTAGACCGATTTTGTCCGATTAATCGGTTTGTTGACCAATTTTTAAGCGATCTTTGACCAAACCGATTAAATAGGCCGATTATGATAAATCAAGACGCTTAGTGAGCGATCGCTGATCAAGACGCTTAGTGAGCGATCAACGATTATGATAAATCAAGACGCTTAGTGAGCGATCAGCGTTTTGAATATGTACAATATATTTAAAGCATGTTTTGAGTACATACATCATTATAACTAGACTATAGACCCGCGGGTTTCGCGGGTGGTAATAAAAAAAGGAAAATGATTAGGAGACCTAATTCACATTACTAATATTGTGCCTAACAAATTCAATGTTTGACAAGTGGATTACACCATTTCTCTCTCATAACATTTACCTTTGATTTTGCCACATGTCATCATCTCTTTTTTAGGCACAAATTTAGGCATATGAAGTAGTCATGCCAATCAATGCTCTAAAAAAATTATAAAACAGAAATAACTTGAAAAATCCGGCATATATTTTTCGTTTATTAAAATAGATCATTCACAAAATATATAATGTAAATCTATGGATATCAATAATATAACGCCTATCGTTAACCTATAATAAATTCACCAAAAAGAGGGTCAAAACGCTCAACAACACCTGAAGATCCCAAATCTGAATGATGCTACAAAGACATTAGGGACGACAACTGCATATTTTTCACCACTTGAATTTGGCTATGATTAATCTTAGCTTTAACCACCTTATGTAAGCAATTTGTATTGTGTTGGGTTTTAGGTTCCTCAGATCAGGAATTATTCTAAGTATTGGAACCACTGCTAGAGTTGATGAAACCACTGCCAGAAGAATTAATCCACTGCTGAAGTTAAACCGCGGCTAGTAGTAAAGTAGAATCACTGCTATTGTATTGTAAACACTGCTAGTTGTGTATAGTTAGTTTAATATTTTGTATTAGATAAATATGGAAAAGATATTTATCTTGTAGGTTACGTATTGTATTATGTAAAGGACTTCTTAGCCTATAAAAGGAGGTCCTAGGTCAGATTAGATATACGTGTATTTTATATCTAAGGTCGATACACTTCAAGGTTGTAAAACCCTAATACTGGTTAGAGTATTCGATATTATATAATTGAGGTGTTTAAGAGTTATTGTTATGTTCTTCTTCTTAAGGTTGAATATTAAATTCCGCGTAATATTTAACAAGTTGTTATCAAGTCAGTTTCTATAAGGATCGTTTGCTCAACTGGGATCAACATATTACTATCCCCACTTTTAGCCATTCAACCTATCTTTTTTCCGTTTTATAAGCACTTCTTCCAACACAGCTTCAAAAGATTTATTAAGTATCGAAGCTTCATCAAAAGCGTTTAAATATTGAATTAGGATTTGCGCCAAGCACATGCTAAACTTCATCCAATTCATGGCGCAAACGAACCACTCTTTAATGAAATCCTAAACGTAAAGGGCAAAGAAATCTTATTAAACATAAAAGAGTAATACTAACAACTTATAATATACAAACACCCCATAACAGTTCTGTCTTTAACATTTTACCTTAAACTAAACTTAAATCACTTCATCTAGGTGATCATAATCACTAAGGCTACCAATCAAATTCACTTATTATCAAAACAAATAAACCACATATAAAAAAATAGCTTACACAGATAGATAAACAGCGAAATAAATCAAGCAAAGCGATTCTAGGTGTACTACTAATCAGCATTAGCATTAACTAAGATATCAACTAACTTCACTAATCAACATTATTAAGCAAACACTGTTGATAACAAATAAACAAAATAACATACGAAGATAGATAAACCGCGAAAAACGTCGAGCGAAGCGAAGCGATTCTTCTCATGTTTGATCATCTGCTATTGCTGCAACTCTTCATCATCTTCTACTTGGAGATAAATGTTGTACACCTGTATTTCAACCATTTTTCGTCTGAATGTTAATGATGATTTTGAACAAAATGTTGTCATTTTACTTTACTAAAAAGTTTGTATCGATTGTTTATTTTACAAAAAGAAAGTGTGTTTTTGGAATTTATTTGGTTGGAATGAAATGGAGGGTTGCTTATAAGAGTGTTTGGCATTGCGTAAAAAAGTAAATTTGGTTACAGCGAATTTGATTATGAGTATCTGTACTAATGATTTCTATAGAAAGTAACTAAAAACAGAATTAAGATCTATAGAAGAGTGGTAATAACAACATCTAAAAACAAAAACTATACTGGATAGTTAAAAGAGCACTAAGATAAGTAAAAAGTGTACTAAAAGGAGCATAAAAGAGCAGAAAAATCAGCATCTAAACATCATATATAATCAGTAAAAGGCATATATGTTTGGGGCAGAGCACTTTTAAGCTATGTTTTAAATGGACTAACAGAAAACACATTTTGCATCAACCCACCCAAAAGTAAACTGCTAAAAAATACAAGACCTTTCCAAAAATATTGTGCAACACTTTTATGAAAATCATAGATCCGTCTTTGTATTAAACAGAAATCACAAAGCTTTATGAACTGATCCGCTCACTAAATCTTATTAGTAAGGATATGTACCTTCCCAACCCATACAATAGTGACAGCAAACTGTTAACCGTGGGCACAAAAAAGCTTGAACGATTGTATCTATATCAAGGAAATTGACATAACTTAAAAAGATTTTTTTTAATTAGAGAATACAGGTCACTTCAAACCACAAAGCTAGAACGATTGTATCTATAAGATATCTTTCTGTACTTAAAAATTTGGTTAAAGGTTTTTTTAAATTCAAGATAATGTTTTTTAAGATCAGGTACGTTGACAATTATTAGTTTCAGACAACTAAAAAATTAGCTAGAACAGAAGAAAATTTCCAACACAAAATGAATTTATGTTTCAGGAGAGATATATGCATGTCTGAGAAATGAGCAATGAGTAATATTATAGAATACATGTTCACTTCATGAGAAGATATAAGTTCTTATCCACCAAAAGCATCTCACCTTACTTAAAATCCTGTTGTTCTATCTTGTATTCTTATGATTTTAAATCCTGTAGCTCTATCCTAAGCATATCATCCCTATCAGTTTCTTCATCTTTCTAATGATCCCGATGAAAAGAACTCATTCCTAGATCCTAACTACGGATTAGATTTTCTGGCCCCAACAAAAAATCATCTAAATTGCACATCATAGGCAACTATTTTGTACTGGCCAAAGCCATAATCCTAATATAGTAAATACTCCTCAACTCCTTACCTTTAGCCCCGCATTTACAAACTTGACACTACCTAGTCTCATCATTTAACACTGCATTAGCAATAAAATAATACACCATGGCATAAAGTTACTTTTACAAGGGTTCTAATTAGAGCTGGCAAATCGTGTCTTAACAGGTCTTAACAGGTCCGGTGCGCGCGAATAACATAAGTTTCAAACATGAAAACAACTCATTTAATACTTAGCTTTGGTGGTTTGAGTATGGCAGATATACGTTTTATTTATCAAAAAAGTTAAATATTGAACCCTAAAATACTAAAAACAAATATTTTAAAAAATAAAAAAATTGCATAGTACATTTTTTCTCTTAACAGGTCTTAACAGGTACCCAATTTGCCAGCTCTAGTTCTAATTTCTGCACCTGTGATTAAAAAATTAACTTTCTGATTAGTTTATATAATGCTTTTCTTAAGTATATTTAAGTATGCCCCTTTCTACTAAGTAATAAGTTTAAAGGGTAACCAAATGTTATTAGGTACACCACTCTATCAGGGCAACTAAATCCATCTCATGTCATGTGATAAATGATCAATCAAAACATTCAGCTCAGATGATGTGATACACGGTTTATGTAACAATATTATGAACACAAAAATTAAAATTACACAATCATACAAATTAAAATAAAGATTCAAATTAACAGAACCTTTAAAATGAATCATCACAACAAAACCCATAATATGAATCGGGTATAGAAGAAATTAATAAAATTAAATTATTTACCTTTATCAAATGAATCAGTAATCATAAACATCAACAAAAGGCCAAATGGTCATTAGAACACCTCATATAAATAAGTTCATACATACGAGGCTATAAAAAAAGGGATTAAATGAAGATGTAATCAGAATTACGATGAATCCTTATAGAAATTTGGTATTGATGATATAGATATTTGGTGAAATATTATAAAAGATTATCAAAAATATGAGGATACCAAAAAAATGGATGGAGTGAAGATATAACAGATTTATGACGCGTGGAATAGTGACGTCAATATATGACATCAGAATAGGGGCTAATGTCATTCAAAAATCTTTTCTTTTATTATATATAAAGATGTTTTAGTTAGTTATATATATGGAATTTACCGTAAATAATCTATCCTTTCAAAAAGAAAAACAACGTTAACAACAACTTAGAGCACAAGGTATGCAATGACCTAATAACACGTTATTGGTATGTCACCTCAGCGCCACATCATACACCTCCAATAACATACCAATAACTCAAACAACCTCCCTCATAACACACCACTAACATCACTTGTAGGTCCCGCAAAATACCCCACCAAATATACCACTCACTCACAATAAAAAAACACACACACACACAAAAAGTGCATTTGGCTTGAGCTAGTGGAGTGGCTCAAAACACAAAAGAGTTCATTTGGCACAAGTTTGGCATGTTGGCCAGTAAGGTTGGCACACGAATAACTCACGAATGGCTCACCAATGGCACCTCATACCTTGTGCTCTTAGATGTAAACCAATTTTTTTTCATCCAATATATGTTCGTACATTTTTCATTTCATTCCAACTATATAAACATTAAAAAGTCACTTTATATTTCGTCACTAAGAGCACAAGGTATGCAAAGACTCAAGAACACGTTATTGGTATGCCACCTCAGCGCCACATCATACACCTCTCAATAACACACCAATAACTCAAACAACCCTCCCTCATAACACACCACTAACATCACCTGTAGGTCCTGCAAAATACCCCCACCAAATATACCACTCTCACAATACAAAGAAAAAAACAAAACATACACACACACACACACACAAAATATGCATTTGGCTTGAGTTAGTGCATTGGCTCAAAACACAAAAGTGTGCATTTGGCACAAGTTTGGCATGTTAGCCGGTATGGTTGGTGACAACAGCCTTTTTGAGGAGCGTCTAATCAAATGTAGTATAGTGTGTGATCCAAAGTATTGCAGAAGAAACTGCAAACCTGGGTCGTTTTTCCCAACGAGGCTGTGATGGTACTCAAAACACGGGTTTGTGATCGGGTGATTTGGACAGAAAAAGGAATATGAGTGAGTGAGTGATTAAACTAAGAAAATTAAATCTAATCAAGACTTTGAAGTCATTTTAATTCTATATTTAAAAACGATTAACGATTAAAACCTAAAGCGTGTATGTTTAAATTAAAAACTACGTAACGTACGAAATAAAACGTAAAAATAAAGAAATAAAATACCTACGGATATGGAAAATACATTTTTACAATCCTAATTATACTAGAAAATTATTGGAAAAAGAAAATTATTTTTAAAACTATTTATCTAATTATTATTAATTAAAAACTATTTTTAACTATTTAAAAATACATTAAAATGCAAGAAAATAGGAAATTAACCTAAAAAAAATGAAATTATAAATTGAAAAAATCTAAAATATTATAAAACTAATGTTAAAACTGAAAATATATTTTTTAGACTTTTTATGTATTTATTATTAATTAAAAATAATTTAAAAATACTTAAAAACTAATATTAAATAAGAAAAGGACTAAATGAGCTAGAAAAAATCTGGAAATTTTATGGAAAATCTAAAATATTATACTAAACTTGGGAAAAATATAAAAAGTTAGATAAGCCCACTAATAAGCTGAATTGGGCAAATAAGCAGTTTGAATAAGCACTTGAAATAAGCAATAAGCTATCCAAAAGCTACCATAAGCTACTACAGCCTAAATCTACCCTAAAATGAGCTAATGCAACTGATTGGGACCTAAAAAGCACAAGCTAAAGAAAAAAAGCTCGAGACCAGATTTCAAGTCTAAACATGCCAAACGGCCCTAACTAGCTACTTTAAGCCCTGATTAAGCTAGCTTATAAAATTTCTAAAAATAAACTAAAATGGCCATGGAGTCCACAACCAACCAAAGAACTTAAGTCTAAAATTTCAGCTCCTAAGGACTAAATTTGAAGGAATTAAAAATCAGAACTATAAGGGAGTTGGGACAATTGGTAACTGAATAGATATGCAGACCTGAGATGATATACTCTAAAAGCAGTTATGGACCTAAAACTAAGCTATAGAAGAGACCTAAATCAACTAACTAAACCTACAAAGGAAGAAATTATAAGCAGTAAAACAAAAAAAATCACTAAGTTCTAATGAGTACTACTGAGCATTTAACAACTTAAATGAGCTAGGCTAAACTACCAATAAGCTAATGAGTAAACAAGAAAGTGACCTGTTGCTTAGTGTAGGCTGCAAAACAACCTAGTGTGGCTACTTGGAGCTAATTTTTAAACCACCAAATTGACCTCCAAGGTAGGAACAAGCTTCAACAAAAAGGGTTAGCACAAGTGACAAAAAAAAAACAATTAGGGCTGCTGTGTTGTTGTAACAGGGCAGCAAAGGAGGGTCTTTCAGCTTATAAATAAGCTGTCCCATGAGTTCCCATTTGAAAAGCAAGCTAAAACAAATAATACTAGCACTATGGGCTATTTTAAAAAAAAACAAGTTACGACTAATTAGGACTTAATTAAAGATGTAAAAAGATGGTGCACAAAGTGCTTATGGGGACAGTGGACAGATTTTACACACTCAAAAAAAAACACTACTAATCCAACTAAATCCACTTGAATAGACTAAAATGATATAAACCAAACAAAATTAGACCAAGTGAATTAATTTTCTAAACCCAACATGGGTCAAAACAGGATTTTGACCCAAGTTCACTGCAATTCCAAACAGCCCTTTAGGGGCAGAATCTATGAAACAGACTTTGTAAAAAAAAACTTTAGACTTTTGAACTTTGTGAAACTGAATTGACCACTTAACTAAAGCTTCTTCGAGCTTAAAACAACTGAACCCAAGACTCCAACATCACTGGCATAATTGAAGAACATGAAATAAACACCGACGGCATAAATTTAAATAAACTGGAACAAGCTGAAAATAAATTGCATTCAACTGAAATTAAAAGTACAAGGAAATTTAAATGACAATAAAGTAAAACTGGTACTAGACATGAATTTCTAGACTAAAGCTAAAAACTAAATTAAAACTTAAAAAAAAAAACTAACTGAAGACTAACTTTTTCTTCTCCATGGCTACCAGCTATTTATCTCAGCTTCAAGTCTCTCCTCCTCAATTCTGGCCATTGGATTAGGTCCTTTTAATCTTAACCGTTGAGTCACGTTTTTGGCGCCAAAACTTGTGCACATGGGTTGACTTATGTGAGGCAGGGGAGAGAAGCATTAATTGTCTTTGGTATGTTGTGGAGGTGGAGGGGACAAGGTATGGTGAGGTTGAGCTGGAGGTGGAGTGTTTGTTGGGCTAGTTGCAGAAAAAGGTGGAGAAGGAAGAGTGGTATGGAGGAAAATGGTTGGCGGGTTTGTGGTTTTGGGATTGGATTGGGTTTGTTTTTGTTTTGGGTTTATTAAAAACAAAAGGCAGGTTTGGTTGGTATTAATCACAAGGACCAAATGTGCAATTTTCCAATTCTTCAAGGTGTGATCTTGCCAACTTCCAAAATTATCCCAAGGACTAAACCTGCCAATCTCCAATAATTCAAGGACTATAAATGCCATTTTTCATTTTTAAAAGAAAACAAGGACCATTTTTGACACTTTCCAAAAGTTTAAGGACCTTTTCTGCCATTTGCCCAAAGATTCATTCAAGGACCATTTTTGACAACTTAGAATATTTCAGGGACCTTGAATGATAAAACTCCACATTTTTGGATTCCAGGGACTAGATTTGCCATTCTTTGAAAGTTCAGGGACTGAAAATGCCAATTATGCAATTTTTGTTTGTTTTTTCATTTGTTTTCAGTACTTTTGCCCTTGAGACTTATAAAAACACAGTCCAATGATATTTGATGCATTTTGAGACTTTTTAAAGTGTTTTTCACTGTATTTGAGGTTTAAATGTGAAAGAAATGATGAGTATTTACACACTCATCAGTTGGCACACCAATGGCTCACCAACGACACCCCATACCTTGTGCTCTAACAATTAAAAGCAACATTCCCACTAGGGGTGGTAATTCGGGTCAGGTTCGGGTTGTCAGGTTGACGGGTCAAAAAATCCAACCCAAACCTGACATTTTTAAATCATCAGGTAAGTTATGTCAATCCTAACATGTTTAGGCATAACTCGAACCTAACCCATTTAACCCGTATATATACTTGGGTTGACGGGTTAAATACGTTACACAAGTTGAATATGTTAAATGGGTTGAATCGGTTCAGCGGGTTTCGGGTTGACCTATTTAACCCTTTTTATATACAAAAGTTGGCACATTACATGAGTTAAACAGGTTGTCGGGTCGACCCGTTTAACACATTTAACCCGCATAATAAAATATAAATAATTTTGAGTTTATGAAAAAAAAAATAAACGAGTTGGCTGGTCGACCTGCTTATTTTATTCTCAAACCGAAACTAACGTGTTTAATAAACGGGTTAGATAAGTCGACCCAAACCTGACCCGAAATCTATTTAGCACAACTAAAACCTGTTAATTTTCATATCAATTTCAAATCGAGTTTCGTGTCGGATAAGAATTTGCCACCCTTAATTCCACTTACCATAAGAGCCGTCGTAAAATCGAAACGCTAAAAGTAGAGGGTATCGTAACGAAGAAACCTCGCCAATCCTATGTGGATGGCTCGCCACCCTTAGCCATGACACCACCATGACTCGCCACTTTGCAACTCGCCACCCCAACGAAATGAATACGACAAACAAAAATAGGTAATCAACCGTTTGATTATTAAGTGTGTGTTGTGAATGGGGGTGGGTGGGGCTCAAGTGAAAAGGTTTGAGTTAGTTGTGAATGAGGGTATTTTTAATGGGTATGTTGAAGTGATGTGACACATGTGAAGCTCAAATAAAGAGTCATAGCTTAGCCATGATACCCTTCACTCTAACTAGTCGAAACACGAAAAGCGACATTATTGCAGATGCCAAATCACGAAAATACAAACACAACCGACCATTAAATCACCAACAAACCCTTTGACATCAACGATGGTGGGCCTCTCTTGCTACATATACCCGATGTTTAGGATAATCTTATTTCCACGTCCTTTGGATATACTAGAAGGTAAGAAGGGTACCTGCGTAATGCGGTGGCGGGTATCTGATAACTATTTTTATAACGAACAAATGCTTTTCATGTGATCTTTTAAGCACAGTAAGAAGACCGACATCTTCTTTTTTTATGTTCTTTTTGACAATAAATTTACGGATATCAAGAATTTCGTTTAGCCCGTGCCCGTTCGAGATTGAATATTTGTATAATGTGCTTTATTATTTGTATTAGTGACATTTAATACAAGAATTGTGTTTAATTTGGTTGTACAATATGCATGATAATTTGTTTTTATTATGTAAGGGGTGTTTTAATAAATGTATTAATTGTATTTATTAACCAGTAAATTAATTGACTATATTAAATAGCATTAATGTGTTGTTTTGTTTTTTAATATGTGCATTAAAGTGGTGTACACTATGTTTCTTGTCTTATACGTCTGAAAATTATGTGCATTGAATAATGTTATGTATTGAGTTTTAAGCCTTCCTCTTATAGTAAGTGTGTAGGCTTATTTTTTTAAGACTTCCTTTTAAAGAAAGTCTCAAACACTTTATATAGTAGTATAGATTATTTTGATCTTGTTAATAAAAACTAAACGTACTCGACAAACTCAAGAACCTACACTAGTACGGAAGATTTAACTATAGTGCTTTAGATTATTGAAAGATTTATGTTTGGTGAAATAGACTGGGGTTGGGGCTTGGCTTAGCTTGAGATTGGTACCGGGACTTATATTATAATTTGAAATTAAAATTTGTATTTTTATAAACTTGTTTGACTTGTCTTGAGACTGATATTGGGACTTATTATTGCAAAATTACTAAAAAAGACATAATTAAATAAGTTTTTGTATATGTTAGATATTTTTGTGAGTAAATAAGTAATTTGTTTTTCAAAAGTTTTGAGCAAAAGTTTTTAGTCTCTTTTATGGTACTACAATTTTTAGCCGACTTATTTTATAAGCCATTCCATAAGCTCTATGAGAAACAATATTTATTTTATTAGCCAGCTTATTTTAAAATCCCAAGCCCCAATAAGCCCATTTAAGCCCTCGCCAAACATTTTTTTTTATGCTATAGGTAAATTTTATATTAATCGCCAACTTGTACATTTACAAACATAAGTAAACACCGAGCTTTGGACATTCCCAAAACTAGATACAACTACAACAAACTATAACCAACCGATATGTGCCAAAGCTACATCATATATCACTACATCAGGTACTACTGAAATCTGATAAAACTCAACCAGCAACTTCAACAGTCTTCAACCAACAAGCTTTAGCACCTGGAATAAATGAAACATAACCTATATTTAGGATAACATTTTGGTTTTATAACTTCATAACAAAACGCATGAAAGAAATGTAGCTTAAGTCGAACATATCACGAGATTTTAATTCACCGTCATACATACGTAAACCGAATAAAGTTTTTTTCTTTTTTGAAAGGTTAGCATTGTCACTTAAAAATTATTTGCATCTAAAGATTAAACTTGTGAACTCTTATATTTCAGAGATTGATCACATTTGTTTAGTTTTTTTATTAAGTCCTGTTAAATTAAAGTGTATGTCTAGATATAAGATGTCTGTTTGTAGATGAATAAATGTTTGTTTGTTTTGTGTGTTGAATAATGTGTCTGAATTAGTAAAAATTACTGTTATACCCTTTTATTTGAAATAAAGTTAAGAAGTGCGAGGGTAAACATGTAAAATTATGATAAAATGGATGACTTAATTTGTAGACCCTCATCTCTTTGGCTTTTTCTAGAATGTCACATATTAGTTTTAAGCACTAAACAAACATTCCTTTGGTGACTTAATTAACTTACCTATTTTTCAATTAAGACACATTAAGTTGTTATCAAACACTACCTAAGATATATTTCTTTCTCTTTCAGATTTGCTCATAATAAGTTTGGACACCAACTTCATTGTTTTGAAGAAACTGAGATATATATATTTCTCAATTTTGTTGCACGAGAACCCGCAATGATGCTCATCTTTATAATACGCTACTGTTTTCACGTAAACTTGATTTATTTTCATACTTGATCAAAGATTTTAATGTTAGATAGCAATAACTTGTGGCAATTCTAAACAACGTTCGAATTGCTACATTATTTTTCAACAATAAATATTCTCAAAACCTTTTTCTTGTCTTGTTTCTCAATGAATGAACAATTATTACTAAGCACATTATTGTCTACTTATTTCTTGTATTTAGAAGGCTCGGTACATGTCTTATAGCGAATGCGACACACCCATAACATGTAAGATATCATTACTTGTGTTATAGGATTTTTCGTTAGAGTCGTTATAGTTTTTCTTTTTATAATTATTTTAAATGTAGAACAAATAAAAATTTTGAACTTATAATCTGAGTCCTTTTTCTTTTCTTTTTTTGTTTTGTTTTTTGTTATTAAAATATTATAAAGTTTTCTTGACGAGACAACTATAAGATACATATCAATTGTCAAGGTAACTTGCACTTTTATAGAGTAACTAGACGATTACCATTATAGCTGCGATGGTGTATAATAACGTTAATTTATGTGTGCATTTTATTTTATGTATATATGAGTGTAGAGTAAGTAACAGTGAAAAAAACTTATGGCATGCTTGGTGGAGGGTATAGGTTGGTGGGGAATAGAAAAAACAATCATTAATTATGTTTGATGGAGGGTAAAAGAATGAAGCATTACCCATTGCATGTATTCATTATCCTTTGCATTTCTTAGAGTGAAGAATATCGTAACGAAATCACCTCGCCAATCCGATGTGGAGTGCTCGCTGGATTCCGCCGCCCTTCGCCACCATACCAAGGTGGCTCGCCGTTTCTTTTCTCGCCATTCCCACGACATGGATAAAGACAAAAATTTTTTTGAAAAAGTATCCGTTTGATACCCAACGTTTTTTTTTTTTTTTTTTCAAATTCAAATATTACCCCACCCACTCTATAAATAATACACATATTTTACACAAAAATTCACACTTCTCTTTCAAAAATATATTATCTTCACCATCTCAATCCACAACAAAAAATGTCTCAAGATCTAAACGATATGTCGTTTATGAATCTTCTCAACTCGTCTTCGTCAAACCCGTCCACCCCATCGTCCCAAAGCTCAAACTCTTCTTCCCACGTCGGATTTCAAGCTTATCAATATATTAAAATTCGTATTGGGCCTCGGAACTCATTAGACTTTTTACCACTTCACAACTCAACCCGACACGTAAATGGACCTCATAACCGGATCAAGCCCACACCGTTACAACTTTGGGCCTCGCTAACTGACTTGAGCCCAATACCCTTAATAACCACTTCGGGCCTAACCTAGGTACACGAACTAAAAAGAAGAGCCCAACATCTTTTTTTTTTCTTTTCTTCGGGCCTCGTCTAACAGACCCAAACGGTTCCCACCCCTAAGCCCAAGTACACCACACTTAGTTTTGTATACAAATTGGACACTACAAATATTTTAGATGTTGTGCTACTCATTTCTGTGAACCAAACGAACATGACAAAGAAAATAATAACACCAAGCAAAATAGATCTCCCTTGGTCACTTGTGTTGCGTGTGTGTGTGTCGTCAAGGGGACAAACCACCATACTTAGCCACCCTAACCACATTATTTAATCACTTACACCTTTGACTACCCATTTGACCTTATAAACCAATGGTTCTTATGTTTTTCATGAAGTGACTAAACTAAACCATGCCCTTAATCTTGGCTGCCATACATGCACGCCCACAAACAAACACCTTTGTCTTCTACTTTCTTGAAACCAATGAAGAGCAATTATAGAATATTCAAAAACTTCATACCTAGGTCTCCTTGATATATGACCCTTCTAACACCAAGTGAACCACACAACTCCCACAAACTAACTCACAAACACACTCTCACTACACAAACTCATCCACTGTGGAAGCATTGGGCAAAAGAAAAACATAACGCTAAGGGTTTTATCGATCGGTTTGGGTTATAAGGAGAACAAGGGTTCTCTCTAGTCTCGTTCACATTTCCTTCGCGTTTCATCCCCACTCAATCGAGTGATAGTAAGTTATCTCCAACCCATTTCCATTCGTTTTACTTGTTTACACATGAAATGTCATACGTTAAAATGTTAAGATGCACCATATACCTCGTTATCTTTTTATAGAACACGTATAAAGGATCTATGTTACACTCGAAATTACATTTAGCTAAAAATACATTATGGATACACCACACATGACACTAATAATCGACTAAGAAACCATTGCAACCCCCCCCCCTAACCACTCGTATGTTTGTAAAACTCATGCGAAAACCAAACGGGCCTAAAGCCCAAATCCCAAGCTCGTTAAGCCCAAATAGAGTCCAACGAGAGTCCAACCCGGCCCAATGAGTAAATAATAAGCTATTAGGCACTAAAAATAAGTTGTAAATGTTTCGCAAAAATTTTCGTTTTATAAAAATGGTTTTTGGACTAGATTTGCAAATATGCGAGGTCTAGGGTCAAAAATGGTAACATTTTCAAAGCTTAAGGGGGAGAATATATACATAAAAAGTATTTTATGAAAAGTATAGGGACTGAAAATGGTTATTTCGAAAGTATGGGGGCAATGTGTACGTGCATGCGTACGCATGGAAACTACAAGGACCAGTTGTGTAATTTACCGAAACTAGCTATAATTAAGTTTTGGGTTAAATATGTCAAGTTTGAAAAACATGGGTTTAAAGCGTATAGAATGAACTTAGAGGGCTGTTTTTGTAAGCTCAATTTTACCAAAGGATCGAAAATGTCATTTCGGAAAGTTTGGATATAAAATATGTTTTGGGTAGAAAGTGTAAACTTCTCAAACTAGAGGGACTAAACTCGTACTTTTTATAACTTGAGGGTAAAAAGTGTAAATTCGGGAAAAGTTTAGAAAAACTTATAAACCCATCATAACTTCGTAAAAACAAGTATTTTGACCATATGAGTATTTTATTTTCCGATAACGTTAAATGTATTACGTATATATATATATTTATAAGATTATAATTATATATACTTAATTCGATAAAACACATGATGAGTCTCTAAATACTCATCATTTTTATACCATTTAAACTGCAAAATCATCTGAAAATACTCAGAAACACATCAAAATGATCAAAATATCACAAATCAGTGTTTTATGTGTTTTAAATGCAAAAATATCAAAATCAGATGAAAAACGTATCAAATTTACAAAAATTGCAGTTTTAGTCCCCCAAGTTTCAAAAATTGTCAAAAATAGTCCCTGAGTCAAAATTTCAAAAGAAAAATCTCCAAAGGTCCTTTTAAAATCATAAATTGTCATATTTAGTCCTTTGGTGAAAAATCTAAAAGTTTAGAGAAAATTACAGTTTAGTCCCTGAAAATCCAAAATGTTCAAAATTAGTCCTTGGGAATTTAAAAAAAATGTCAAAACTTAACCCTTGGATTATTTAAAGTTGGCAACAACAACCTTTTGACTACTCTTCATAATTATCATGTTTGGTCCTTGGATTTCCAAATGTTACACAATTGGTCCCTATGTATTAATACTTAACAAACCAAACCGGACCTAATTGTTACAACCAAGCCCAAACTACACCATGGCCCAAAACACTTGTACCCGGTCCACTATCCAAACCCTTTAACCCAGTCAACAAACCCACCCATTCCAGTCAAATAAACACAATCCCGCCTTTTGCTCCTTCCTCCCAACCAATGTCTGCAATACTCATCCACACCATCCCCCCTCCTCAACATTTTCCTCCCCATGTCCCCTCCTCCTCAAAACAAAACAAAAGCCATTAAATGATCCTCTTCTCATTTACTCTACCCCAACAGTTAAATAAAACCTTTTGGCGCCAAATTTGACATATGGCATTTGAGAGTGATCCAATGGCTGGGATTTTGATGGGATCAAGTCAGAAACATGAGGGAAGACCACTTGGGTGTATAAAAGAGGAAATGGAGGGAAGAATAAAGAGTAGCTAGTTTTATCATTTTCCTTTAATGTCGTTTTTTTAGCTTAATATGTATTAACTAGTTCTAATTTGTATTTCTCAGTTTATTTGTATCAAACAAAGTCATTCAAGTGATTTGCAACTCTGTTTAAGTTTTAATTCAAGTTAATATTCATTTTCATCTTTTTAAGCTCACTGTTGAAATTTAAACTCTTAAATTCCTGTGTCAAAGATTTTAGAAGCTTATTTATAAGCTTAAACAAGCTTATGATAGCTTATTAAAACTTCCCACAAGCTCATATTACAACTTTAAGCAGTTTTGGTAAAAGTCAATAAAAGTCAAAACGGGTCAAGGATTTGAGAGTCAAACTGGTATGGGTTGATTTTCAGGTTACAATCTGTTCACTAGCTTTAAATTGTGTTATTAGTTAGTTTGAATTGCTTTTGGGTAAACTTTCATATAAAATAGTTTGTTAAATGCATTTGTTCCATATAAAGTAGTGTTTGGTTCTAGCTTATTTAAGGGTCTAAAATCACTTTTTACCCATTTTGACTCTTCAAGTCAAGCATGTTTCAAGGTATTAGTTGATGTTTAAAAGGTCTTAACTTGTTTCTACAAGAGTTTGCAAGTTTGGTTTAAAAAAAAAGGCTCAACTGCTTTCTGTCAGCTCACGTAAACAGCAGCTACTGCTGCTGTTTGCAGCCCGTTTTCCAAGCTTGTTTGTCATCTAAAACTTGTCCAAATGGCTTTTCTCACATCCCAACATGCCCATCTTTACATACCTATAGCTTATTTGCCTCTAGGATAACTTTAGGTTAGTTAAATCTTGCATTCAAATCTGTCCCAAAACCACCTCTGTCACTGCTACAGTAGGCCTGCAGTCCACTGTTAGCTTATTTTTGTGTTTTTTAAGTGCTCCTTTTAGCTTATTTAGGTGCCCTTAGTGCTTATTAGGTCCCAGAGATTAGGTTAGTTAGTTCTTTTTAGCTTAACTCTTGCTTATTATTTGCTTATTGAGCCCTTTAAGATTAGCTAGTTTCCATTTGTACTCAATTTTTTTGCTTAAGACTTCCCATTATCCCAACTGCTTATTCTCCATTTAGCTGTAATCAATTCATTTTTCCTTGCTCACTCTAGTTAACTCAAGTTCATGATTGTTTGTTTAAGGCTTATTCATCATTTAGTGAATAGCTTATTGCCTGTTATGCTTGAAATCTGCCTAAAGGAGTGTTTGTTTTCTGCTTCTGTCTTAACTGATGAAATAAGCAGTTGAGAAACTGCTTATTCTGTGGGATTGGTACAAAGTGTTTTCACAAAAAAGTTTAGTTTTGATCTTATTTTAAAGTTGCAAAAAGAAAATTTCAAAAAAAAAAATAGTTTGAAAAAAAAGGACAGGGGTGGGATTCGACCCCCTGACCTCTAGCTCACAAACTCAACACCACGCACTCAAACCAACTGCCCTAGGGTCTTTTCAGGTTTACATTTGCATTACTTAATACTTAAAGTACCAAACAGTTTCTAGCTTATAGCTTATTTGGGCTTTTTAACTGCTTATTTCATAAAGTAGTGTCCCATTTTTTTATTTTTCTTAAATCCAGTACAACTTAAAGTATTTTCTGTGAAATTTTCATATTTTTCTAAAATCATTTAGTATTTTTTATAATTAAATTAGATTAAAATAGTTTTTAAATCATAATAAATAATTTAAAAGTCGAAAAAATACCCGGCTTTTTCCTAAAATTTTCTTTTATCATATAGTACGTAATAAAATTAGTTTTACACTCGTAGGCTTTTTATTTCAATAATTTTACGTTTTTGCTTGCGCTCCAGCGTATTTTTCATACATAAACGCTCGTTTTCATTTTAGGTTACGTTTTAAGTTTATTTAGGTTTACGTTTTAGTTAATATAGTTTATTTAAGTTATTTTGTTTTATAAAATAAACGTTCATCGATCTTTAAAAATAGTGATAGCGTTTATTTAATAGATTTTAACTTTTTAATCTTTTTAATTTGCATTTAAGTCGCTTTTATTTGTAAACCTTTTTCAGTAGTGTAATTATCCTTTTCAAAACCTTTCTGATCACTATAATTAGTGATCATTCTATCGTCTGAATTGGTTTTGACACACCATTGAGTCTCCGTGGGACATAACGACCCGGGAATCCCCTGTATTCTCTGATCTTCATTTGCATTTGTGTCTGAGCTGTTTTAAGTCTTTTTGACTTGACGGTTTTGCGCGAACCAACACACGGGAAATCTAAACACGTTAAAATACTCAACAAATCTATTAAGATCACAACGGGGGAAAACATTTCACTTATGCGTAAGTGAGGATCATTAATCAAGGCAATGTAGCACGTAAAATTAACTGAAAATATTAAGCACGCACGCACACTGTTGGATTGAAAAATCCAATGATCTATTGAATAAGAATATTCAATGCTCTATTATTTTGGTCGCGAACCAAAATGATCATTTTACTAAGACTCGCCATCTCATCATTTTAGGTTTCGGGTTGGAACCTCCGCTACTGATGCAGGTTTTACTGACCAGGTCTTAATATTTATAGTGTCTCGCTATACCTATGGTCTACCCTAGTGCACTAACGGGCAGTGTACCCGGTCGCGTGTAGTGTAGTAATCGATAAAGCCGAGGTCGTCCCAAGAGCTATGTGTGTTGGATTATTACTAAGTGTTAGGTCACTAGTTTTATAAAAACAAGTAATATAGAAAGAGATAAAGGCGATTGAACAAGATCTAACACACACACACGACAATAGTAAGACCGGTTACGCGTAGGTGAGTGAGAGAAAGAAAAACTTGAACAACCAACCTTCAAATGAAGGTTACATAGAGTATTTATAGGAGGGAAGCTAGGGCAACACTCCTAGTTCCCTTCCTTTCTTTAATGGGCTTGGGCCTAAGCTCATGGGCCTTCTACATAAGCTTAAGGCTAATAACAAACATAAAGGCCATAATAAAGCTAACTATTACATATAAATTACTAACACTTGATTATGGTTTAGGAGTGATTCCAACAATCTCCCCCTCAAGTGTTGGTGATGAACGGTGAAGGCGTTGATGTAATAGTAGCTCTGACGTCTTCTGACATTCTTCTTTCTTGTGAGAAGAATTGCCTTGATTCGAACAATCTCCCTAGTGTAGAGAGATAGTTGTCTTTGAACAGTTATGCTTTGACGTCATCTTTAACTTTGTTCTTTGATCATTGTTCTTTGTGGTGAAAGTGATAGTATGTTGTTGTCAGCTTCAATTCTGCCTCAGGTCTGCTTCGCTGCTCCAGTGTCTCCACGTCATTCTTCAACATGCTCACACGCTCCTTGACTTTGGAAATCAATACTGATGAAGTTCTCTAAGTCTTTAACTTTGTAGATTCTTTGGTTGACGAAGAATCATTGTGACTGTTGTGTTGCTTTTGGATGGAACTTCCATTAGTGGTGATGTTGGCGTGAGCATGAGAAGAATCAGCACGATCATCCCGCTCCGGAGCTTCCATAAGAAGAAAACATTTCAAACGGTTAGTAATAAGCAGGATTCCGGGACTTACAAGTTTGAACTTCGAGAGTGTTAACAGCATAGTGTGAAAACACAACTCTAATTCTTACAAAGGCCGTTCCTGAACTGGAGTCCCACAAGTGAGATAACGCGATGTACCGAAGTACATCTACAGTTCAGATGAGTCGCTGAGGTACACCGAAGCATCACCTCACGACTGTAGACCGTTTGAGACACACTCCGCGTAATCCACGAGGAGTTACCGAAGTGACCTGCTGTCAGGGCTGTTTGATGTTGACCCTGGCAGGAGTTTTCAATCAATCACTGAGGATCACAGATGTGAACCTCTCATAAATGTTCTCGACAGATTGCTAAGATCTGTGAAGGACTCGATATGAACCACTGATAATCTTATTTGGTGATCGTCAAGTGATAAAATGTCAAGTGTTCCTAAGAGATCTTTTGATGAATCTCGTGGCTCTAGACTCAATAGTGCGTTTTGGTTTTCCTGAGCGGAGACTAGGGAGAGGGTCTCCTTCTTCAATACCAGCGATCTCTAAGAGAAAGCCAATAGTTTACGTAGGGTTCCCTGTGAGAATGAAACAAGCTTCTGTTGAGAGAAACTTGAGTGGCTAAGAAGGTTTAGTGCATGCGTCACTGGGTCCATGACGACTTTTAATCTTCAATACCGGTGTCACTAAGTGAAAACCAGTAGCATATGAATTGAACCCGGTGTCTGCCCTAAGTTGAGTAATCTGGAGGGCTATTTCTTTTCACCCTTTACTTTTCATTTCTTTTTTATTCTTCAACTCCTTCTTTCTCCGATTCTCATTTTCTCCTTTTTACAATCATTCCTAAGGACTTCTAACACTAACTAATGGTAGTGTCCTTGGGTAGATCCCTCCGGCTCTGGCGGATCATAGGACGGTTATTCCTAACCTTAGTCACCTTATAACTCCATGACTAACCTATGTTGCCATTAAAACCACTGTTTGTGAAAAATCTCTCAAATGGTTTGTAAATGAAAAACATGTTTAAACCACTGTGAGAGATAAGGTTTTGCATAAATACTCCCCCTCCACATGTGCTTAATAGTTTTAACGGTTAAATGCACAGTGAGGAAAGAGCGCGCACATTTTGAATTGATCCACTCGAGATAGACAATCACCCGCGAGACACGGTTACGTTGCGTAGTTAAAGAGTTACATTGTCAGTTTTTAGGTGACAACTAGCTCTAATAACTACCTTGAAGGTGTAGACAAACCTCGAAAGGTTGTCATACTCGTCAGAGTTCATGTCTACCAAGAGTGTCTCGAATGGTACTTTCTACTTGGACAAGTCCTTTGCGAGACACGTTTACATTACTAGCGAACTAGCTTGAAATTATTACCCGTCCAGGACAAGTCTTTTCGAGTTACAAACAGTTTAGTACCTTCAATTCGTTGGTTAAGTCTGAGGTACACAGATTCATTTGCATTTTGCCCAACATATTTCTTATCACACAATTTTCTCCCCCTCAAAAATGGCATATAAAAATGTTATTTTTGAACGGTTGAGAATAAATATGACCATTTCGAGTGTTGCGGGAAGACGACCACTGTGAACAATTTGTGAACAAAGTTTTAATTCAAATACTCCCCCTCAACTAGTGATATAAACGGTTGAGGTTTTGAAAAATCATATGGGGAAGTACTTGTTCTTTTGAGCAAAACCTTGAATAATGAAAGGTTTGATAGGTTTTACTCAAAAGTAAGAAGCTTTCGCTCCTTTTATAAGGATTGTGGCACTGAAGCATACCACAGGGTCCTTTCTTGACAATTACGGGTTGTACACTGTTATGTGTGCACAAGCCATTAGACATATATAATCACTCATCCAAAATTATATGAAAGAAACAATTCACGGAGTACCAGGAAGTGCAGTGATGTTCCCAGGAGTGTGCACAGGGCGTTGAAAGCCGGTTATGTTAATCCTGGGTCGACCACCAACATAGCTCTCCAATCGTCTGAACTGATCCCGTCTGAACAACCTTTCATCAATCATTGTGATGATTCGTCTCACATCCCTCCTTTCCTGAGAATTCCAGCGCTTAGGAGACCCAATTTTCTAGCGTATATCCTTCAACCTGTACGCCAATCCGTCCCTAACCAGCTTCAAAGTATGATCCCCGAATTTCTGAAGTTCACTACACGCCATTAAGCAGTTTCTTTGAAGTTCACTGCGGTAAACAACTCCGAAAGGTTTGCTGATGAGCGTATATTGAGATAGCTGATTGATGTCGGGAAGATCAAGCGTTGGAGGAGTGAGGTTGACACGCGTCTGATAAGATTCAACAGCCAGCTGGATATCTTCTACACGTTCTTTGATCACGATGCGTCTAATGAAGATGAGAAGTGACTTGATAAATTCGCATTGAACTTCAGTCGAGAATTGTCTCATACGACCATGTACTTTGGCAAGGTACATGTCTTCGATGTCGTTGAGGGACAAATTCTCAAAGTCAGCTTCGGAGAATGCATAGTCCTGTTCATCTTGTCGTTTGACTATGATATTCTTCAAGAAGGTGTAGTCCCACTTAGACTTGAGATCAACGTGTTTGATGGCCACGATGTCCTTAGAACTGTACACTGCGTGTTGAGACTTCTAAACCAGGCAGCTTCTGTAGTAGATTCTTCGGCGTTCAGGCCAATGATGAATCCCATACAATGCATCTCGATCGTATGCTTGCACGTTGTCAGAAAACAAGCGATTTGCACGTTCCTCGATAGCTATGCAGTTTGAGTAAATAGCCGCTGGGAATGGAAGAGTCAACGATGTAGCGTATTTTCGCGAACCATCGCTATCGTGTAAGAGAAAATCCAGGTCTCTGTTAAAGAAGTATCGGAAGGGAATCCGTGGTTCATCTGCTTGGCCAATGGTCGGTAGGGGTTTGGTCCAATCGGTGTAGTATGGAGGGTTGTCCCTTTGTGTGAAGTCAATGTTTGCTTCCGGATTGAGCCAATCCATGTTGTTAGACATAGCTCGAGCGATGTTCTCAAGATGATATTCGACCTCGAGGACGCTTTCAGAGCTGTCTTTTAGAAGTTGAAACGCTTCATTCTTGATTCGCTTCAACTCAGATTTCGTCATTTTCTTCACATGGAACTTTTCTTGCAAAAGTTTTGCGTGCTCCAATGTATAACCGTCTACCAAGTCTTGACCTTCATCAGGGTAGGGAGTTTGATTGACAAGTGTGGAGAACCATTCAAACTCTTCGGTTTTATCGTCATCTAGCCATGATACGACATCAGGCTGAGTCGTCTTCTTCTTCTTTTTGGAAGGCCTTGATGATGATTCTGGTTTCTGCACTTGTTTGGGTGAGGTGGGTTGTTGGAGGGGCTCAAGGACCTCTTCATCGTCACCACCCGTATACTCAAAGTAATCACCTGTTTTTTGAGTCAGGGGTGGTAACTCGGAATCGTCCTGAGGTTTTTCAGTTGAAGAACGAGGAGGGGACCTTTGTTGAGCAGGAGTTCTTTGTTGAGCAGGAGTTCGTTGAGGAGGGGGTTGCATAGAAGATGATTCACCAGACTTCTTGTGACGTTTAGCTTTATCATGCTTATCCTGATCCTTGTCTTCATCGTCTCTAGGACGTTTAGACTTTTCTTCTTCGAATCTACAAGCCTCTTTGAGTTGGAAGTCCAGCAATGCTTGAAACAGCTTTCCTTCCTCAGAAGTAAATGTCCCAGATCGTTGAGACATTTGTGTGACAAGCTTGGCCACCAATTCATTATCCGAGAAAACTACAGGATCAGATGGATTGATTGTGACGGTTAAAGGTGTTGATCTTATAGTTTGCTTGGCTATCTGCATAAGATTCGGATATAGTTGTCTGGTAAACAGCTCCTTTGTGACTTTAGGAACGATATTCTGAAGGTACTTGTTAGTGTAACCTTCGATCATTTCGTTCAGTTCCTCTTGACGATGACTTTTCATGAATTCCTGAATAAACTTCCTTTCTTCTTGCATCTTGTCATTCTCGTCATGTAGATATTGTATTTGTTGATTGAGAAAGTTAAGCTTCCTGTATAACATGTCTTTCATTCTGACTTGTTTGACAGCTTTCACAATTCATTCATGTGTCTGAGAAATCCAAGAGCGAGGTGATTTGGTTGACTTCTTTGATGGTTGTTGTGATGAGTGAGAAGAAGAATCTGATGATGATGAGATCTGAGGAGACTCTGGGTCCTTTGGCGGTTCATAAGTTTCCTTCTGTGTACGTGTCGGACTATCCAGAAGAAACATGTCATAATCAGCATCTTTATCTTTCTTCTTCTTGTCAGTTTCTGGATTCTCAAAGTCATACACTATAGTATCTTCCACAGGCGGTTGTTGTTGCAAAAGAGTGGTGGTACCAGCTCCCTTATCGGGTCGATTAACCGCATCAGGAGTTGGTTCGGAGTGGGCAGCACCACTTGATCCTCCGGGACCACCCATTTGATCTTTTGCAAACACTTCAGCCTTGTGTTGATGTCTAAGTCGTTTGACTTTCTTCTTGTACTCAATTTCCGGTGGCTCTTCAACATTTTCACTTTCAGAGCTTTCATCAAATGTCTCAAGTACAGGAGTCTTCCCTTTACTTTTGTCAGCTTGAGGACTTGGAGGTTTTGGAATGTCTGAGACATCTTGTGCAGTTTCAGAATAATGAATCTCCTCGTCTGATTCTGTTCCTTCAGAACTTTCGTCCAAAAGCTTTCTTGGAGGTTCAGGTGTAGAGGATGGAATATGAGTAGCTTCCTGAGAGAGAACTTTCTTCTTAGGAGTAGGTTTCCTCTTTGGAATAGGTTTCCTCTTTGGAACATTCCTCTGACTATCTGTACTTGTGGCACTTCCAGCACTGCCTCTTCTGGTCCTTCGAGTAGGTGTCCCAGAAGCCTTTTCATCAAGGTGTCCAACTTTACCTTCTTTAACGGCTACCCGATACCTTTTGTACGTTTCCAGCTTTTTGATTTCCTCTGTAAGAAGGTGATCGGGTAATTCAGCTCCCTGCTTCTTCGTAGACGTTTCTTTGATTCTGACAGATAGAATGTGCTCAGTCTGGATGTCATGATTATCTGGGCCATTGATTCTCCTGGGGATATCAGGATGAAGTCCAAGAGCTCTCTGAATCAACAGCTTGGTGTATCTGACATAGGGAATTTTGTTGCCAAGCTTCTTCTGAAACAACATCATGTCTTCCCAAAGCAGTGCTTCAATTATGATGTCCTTCTTGTTGATCAGAGACCAGAAAATCTGCAGTTCCATGAGCTTGGGATGCTCATATCCACTGTCACGACCCGAGACTGATTTGGTGATGATAATATAGAGTGTCCTCCATGGTTGAGGAATATTCTTCAGCTCCACGAGAGAGTGCTTAGTAATGATTCCCGTAGCTTCATCATAACCAATGTCTATCAAGAATTGCAGTACAGTCTCTTCAGTAGGGGTAGCGAAGAAGTCGGTTGGGGCGATGTCAGGAATTATGAGAACAGCCCGTAAGTCATCAGGAGTGATAGTGACTTGCTTGTGATTAAGAGTCACTTTCACAGCATTTTGACCAGGGATCCTCTGCATGGAATCCCAGAATTGTTGAATGTAGACTTCTGGAACTGTGGCAGAGTGTGAGAGCATATTCTGATAAGGATGAGTCTTGAGAATATCCACCGCTATGAGACAAGAAGATTCTGAGCATGTTAGGGTGGCAAAGTCAACCCTAAGGTTATTCTTTCCAAGTTTTCTCGGGTAACCTTCTGGAAAGATATCAGCAATTGTAAGAACTTCTTGTGCATCCACGTTCATTTGTTCAGCCATATCTTTATCTGAAATAACATTAGCCAAAAGAACCAACATATCGAAAGACATAATGTTAGTTAACAGAAGGTTTTATTGTCTAGTTATTGAATGAGTTGTGTTAATGATTGTTACGAGTCCTAAGTCACTTGTTTGTCCAATAGTCTAATGATGATCAGAAACATTTCGTGAGTTAGTTAACTTTAAGGTTTTAAAGTTTATGTTATCACTTATATTTCATAACATATTAAACGTTTAAGTTTATTAGTGACATTATTGAATTCGTGATGATATGATTAGCTTATTAACAAGATTGTACACGTAACAATTCATTATGAAGGTCCATCCAGGCTTATGCGTAGCAATGACAAAGTTATACATAAGCAAGTGTTTTATACGCGTAGTTATAAGCTTACGCGTAGGATCCTATCTTACGCGTAGAAAATGTTACGCGTAGGAAAAAGGGGACCTTAAGCGTAGAGCTTACGCGTAGGCGTATAAAAAACCTTACGCGTAAGGCTTACTCGTAAGAGTAGACCTTATGCGCAGAGGCACTGTTTACGCATATCCTTCACAGGATACGCGTAGTCCCACTGTAGAACCTTACGCGTAGGCATAACTGACTACGCGTAGGGTAATCCTTATGCGTAGAAATGCAAATGACCTTGATTCTGAATTTTAAGCGTAACAAATCCTGAAATAAGTTCATCAAATCATTAACATTATCACAAAACATCATTTTAACAACAATTTATGGCAAGAACATTTATGATTCAGTTATGCGTAGAAAGTCATACGCGTAGGTCAAAACCCTAAGGGTTGAGAATTACGCGTATCACTTCTAGCCATAGGATATGCACCATTTTAATTCTGGTAGTTCTAGAGTGTTGGTAGAGTCTTTAGGCCAAGTTATAATATCAAAATCGTTGTGAATCAAAAATACCCAAAAATTATGAACTTTAAACCCTAGTTTCAAATTGTCAACCAATTTGTGTTTCTGGGTGGTTACCAACTATGGAAATGATCAATTCAACACCTTATGACCATAACCCAACAATCTATTTGACCAAAACACTTCTCATTTAGAAAAACACAAATCGACTTATAAACCCTAATTTTTCAAAAATCACCAATTCGTGTTTCTGGGTGGGTTTTGATGGTTAAAATGGTATCATTGATGTATTTAAAACGTTTTGACACCTCCTTTTTCACCACAAACACACACACATTGATTGTGTGTTCATACGCTTAAGCGTAGAACACATAATCACGCGTAGACAATGTTTTAGCCGTAGGATTTACATGAAATTCAAAACCTTATCTTAAAAACATGTTGTGAACACGAAAACACTTACAAAATGAAGATCAAAAACACGGTTTTCTTGAATCAATTTGAAGCGTAGGATGAAAGTAGTTGTGTGTATTAAATGTGAAGTGAAAAGTAGGTGGGAGGTGTTTTTATTAAAAGTGACTTTAACATTTTGACAGTTTTAGTCCCTCCACCTTTTTCTTTTTTTTTTTCAAACAAAGCCATTTAACTTCCATTTTGGTTACCAAATAAAGTTTTTAGAAAGAGATTTGACGACACTCCCCCTCGACTTAAGAAAAATGATGAAAGGTTATTAATTTTAGTCCGAGGAGTGTTATTGAACCAGAAACATTTACCACCATTGATAAGAGAAACAACCGAGATAAGATAACATGCAAGTACACAGATGGTTTGAAACAGTTAAGAGATTATTTTCTCCCCCTCAACACTTGATCGGAAAAAATACTGAATTTTGAAAGATTAAAGTGTTGACGGAAGAAATGTACTTGCCATGTTGAAAGAAAAAATAGATTAGGAGAATATTTTTGTTGTTTTATTAGATTTTATATTTTTGTATTTTGTTTTTGAAAAATTTATTTACAAAAGAGAGTTTTGGTGTTTGACAGGTTTTTAAGACTGTTTTAGGAGGTCATCCAATTCCTCTTGAGTCAAACACCTCATACCAATCCGGTGGACCAACTCATTAAACCTAGCGGGAGGCAAGGCTTTGGTGAGCAGATCTGCCAATTGATATTCAGTACCCACAAAGTATAATTCAACGGTACCCTGTTCCACGTGGTCCTTGATGAAATGATAGCGAAGATCGATGTGCTTTGATTTCGAGTGCTGAACTGAGTTGCACGAGATCGCAATGGCACTCCGATTGTCGCAGTACATCGGGATTATGTCAAATACGTAACCATAGTCTTTGAGTTGTGTTCTCATCCAGATAACTTGAGCACAACACGCGGACATGGCTACATATTCTGCTTCGGTTGATGACAGCGATGTACAATCCTGTTTCTTTGATTTCCAAGACACCATTTTATCACCGAGAAATTGTAGAGCTCTTGAAGTACTTTTCCTTGAGTCTAAGCATCCTGCGTGATCAGCGTCTGAAAAAGCGATTAGTTCAAAACCAGAATCCTTCGGATACCAGATCCCCAAATTAATGGTTCCCTTGATGTATCGGAGGATTCTTTTAGCCTCGGAGAGGTGGGTTTCAGTTGGTCGCGACTGATAACGGGAGCATAGATAAACGGCAAAGACAATATCAGGTCTGCTAGCTGTTAGATACATGAGAGACCCAATAATACTTCGGTATTTGGTAGGGTCAACTAATTTCCCATGTAAATCAGCATCTAGCTTCTTGGTATGAGCCATTGGTGTGGCATAAGTGTCACAGGTTGTCATTCCAAATTTGTTTAACAATTCAAGGGCATATTTGGACTGACTCAAGAAAATACCACGGGGTGATTGATGAACTTGTAATCCTAGAAAGAATGTAAGTTCACCCATCATGGACATTTCAAAAATTTTCTTCATTAGTTTTGCAAAAGCGATTGAAAACTTTTTATGTGTAGACCCAAAAATGATGTCATCCACTTAAATTTGAACAATTAAGATATGTGCCCCGTGATATTGTATAAAAAGAGTTGGGTCAACTGAACCTTTGGTGAAATTATTAGCAATGAGGAAAGATGATAGCTTATCGTACCATGCCCGAGGGGCTTGTTTGAGACCATAAAGAGCTTTGTTCAGTTTGTAGACATGGTTCGGGCATTCTGGATCAACGAATCCTTCGGGTTGGCTGACATAAACCGTTTCTTTCAGTTGTCCGTTGAGAAACGCAGTTTTGACATCCATTTGAAAGACCGTCATATTCATATGAGCCGCGAACGCGAGAAATATCCGAACAGCCTCAAGACGAGCAACCGGAGCAAAAGATTCTTCAAAGTCTATTCCCTCTTCCTGACGATAACCCTTAGCAACTAGACGTGACTTGTTTCGGATGACGTTCCCTTCAGCATCCAATTTGTTTTTCCAAATCCATTTTAGACCAATGACGTAGACCCCTGTTGGTCTTTCAACCAGTTCCCATACTTCAAGACATTTGAATTGGTTGAGTTCTTCCTGCATGGATTCAATCCAGTTGTCTTTTGTCATTGCGTCTTTAATGTTTTTAGGCTCAGATTGGCAGACAGTGAGTGCATAAATGCAATGTTCACCATCTGTGTGAAGACGTTGTCTCGTAATGACTGGTTGATTCGGGTTGCCAATAATGTTAGCCAGAGGATGGTCTTTTGTCCATCGGTGTGTAGAGGGTTGATGTTGGTATACATTGTGCAGATTCTGAGGATTCAAATGGTTTGTTGAAGATTCCGCGACATCTGGTGCAGCAGTCTCATTAGCAAACGGGTTGAAGAACGCATTTGGATCAAAATCTGCAGGTGGGGGTACTTCATTCAGAATATCATCAGCTGGTTCATCATTGTTGGAAACGGTGTGTTCAACTGTTGTGTTGGAGTCAACTGGTGTCGGTGCATCTTCAACAGTAGTTGTTGTAGCAGGTGTATCAGGTATAGGAATATGATCAGGTTGTGCAGCGGAAACAGCGGATACACCTGGAGCACGTTCATCAATATCGTCACAGAACAGAGGAGCAAATAACCTTTCCATTTGTTGACGAGTTAGCTGGGGGCTTTGTTCAGCTGATGATGGGGGTTGAGGGAAGTTTAAACGGTTGTGACCGGGTTCTAAGCTGTTATACTCAGAAGCCATTTCTGTGAGTTCATCAAAATGAGCATGAATCGTTTCCATTACCTCCTTAGTTCGACGATTCCAGATTCGGAAACCTTTAGAATTGTCACAGTATCCAATAAAGACTCCAATATCAGCTTTGGCTTTGAGCTTTCCAAAATCATCACGATCATTATTCGGATAGCAAAGGGATCCAAATACATGAAAGTGTTTGAGATTCGGTTTATGGTTGTGGACAAGCTCGAAAGGTGTTTTGTTGTGGTGTTTTGTGATCATAGATCGGTTTTGAGTGTAGCATGCAGTAGATACGGCTTCTGCCCACAAGTAGTCTGGAAGTTTAGCATTGATTAACATTGTTCTTGCAGCTTCCACTAACGTTCGGTTACGTCTTTCAACAACTCTGTTTTGTTCAGGTGTACGTGCAATAGATGTTTGATGCTAAATTCCCACTTTTTCATAAAATTCACGAAGGGTTTGGTTAACAAATTCAGTTCCTTTGTCTGTTCGAATTAGCGTGACGGTGTTGCGGAGCTGAACCTGTATTTTCGTGAGAAAGGTGATGATCATTTGTGGAGCTTGGTCTTTGCTACGAAGGAAGTAGACCCAAGTCCATCGTGAGTAGTCATCAACAATTACTAAGATGTAGCGTTTGCCATTGATCGTTTGCACGCGCATCGGGCCACACAAATCCATGTGAAGAAGATGTAGCACATGCTGAGAGCTGTGTTCCACCTTTGAAGGAAAATGAGCACGAGTGCTTTTCCCTTGTTTACAGGCTGAGCAAAGGTGATCTTTTGAATACCAGAATCGTGGGAGACCTTCAACTAGTTTGTGTCGAGCAAGGTTGGTAATGGTTTGAAAGTTTAGATGTGAGAGACGACGGTGCCATAGCCAGGATTTTGTTGATGTTGCCTTTGAAAGTAAGCAGCTGGGAGATGAAGCAACCATGTCTTGCATTGAGATAGTGTAGAGACTAGAATTACGTGAGCCAGACATAAGGTCATTTCCTTGTAGATCACGAATGAAACAAGTTTTCTCCCTGAAAGCAACCTCCAAATCTCCATCACAAAATTGACATACTGAAAACAGATTGTGACCGAGGCCTTCCACATAGTAAACCATGCTGATTTCGATGTTCCCATTGACATAATCTCCGTAGCCCATGATAGCTGCGAAGTGATCGTTCCCGAACCTGACAGTGCCAATGAACTTTGCAATAAAGTTTGATAACAGTTTAAGGTTGCCTGTCATGTGTCGGGAACATCCGCTATCAACAATCCAGAGAATGATCTGTATCACCTGCATTACACACAGACGACACAGATGGAATAGAAGTAGATGTGGAACCCGAAATGTTAGAGGGTTCTGAAGCAGGTATATTAGACATACACACATTAATAATTTTAGGCATCCATTTAAATCCTAGTGTGTTATATATCCATTTCTGCCATCTATAACTACTCTTTGCTTTAGTCTTAGTGAATGCACTAGGTAGTACTACATTCTTAGGAGGTGAAACTGGAGCTACAGTGAGAGCAATGTTTGCCTTAGAATCGAAAGAAGGCGGTCTACCAAGCACAGACTTAGAATGATTAGCGGGCCTAGAGGTATTCCGATTCTTAGGATTTCGTAATCGAGAGATTATAGCTTTAGCAACACATTTGTCATGACAGTCAGAATTCATACTTTTACGACAAATAACACAAGGTGCATCAGACTGAATATCAAAAGTGCTCAAAGGTTTAGCATTCGTTACATCACTATGTCTATTACATTTGCCAGACGCAACATCTATAGTGGAAGCAACGTGAGTCTTATTCATAGTCCTAGGGTGTTCTTCTACTTTAGCATTCCTTATTGATCTTTTCTTAGGTCGCAACTTCCTATTCTTCGATTGAGTGCTCCTAGGCTGTGAAGTGCGGACGTTTGGAAAATACGCAACTATTCCTGTTTCAGTAGAGGGAAACACGTTAGCAACTTGTGATTTGGCAGTAGGGATTCTTAGTTCACGATTACTAAGTGTGACTGGTGCTATTCTCTTAATCACGATAGGCGGAAGTTGTTCATACTTTCCTAACCTTTCTCTTAACTTAGAGATAGTGTGAATCAAATATTGATTTTCAGAACGAATATTACCAGCAAAATTCATGACTTCGCTAGTGTGAGCAAGATAGTGATCAAGTTCGTTTGATGCTTCATGACGAGTCTTATTGAGTAAATCAAATATGACACCATATTCCTGTTTCACTTTTACAAGTTCTTGTTCATATTTAGAAATTTGACTTTTCAAAGACACGTTTTGATCATCCAGTTGCTCAATTTTAGGATCAGAAGATTTTGCACTCAACTGAGCGATTTTCTTTTGAAAACTAAGTTGATGATTGTGAATATCTTTTTTACACCAATGAAGGCGACGTTTTGCATTGTAAATTTCGTTGAGTAATCGTTTATTTTCAGCTTTTAAAGACTCGATCTGAAGCACATTATCGGTGTTCTCAACAGTTACAACATTTTCAACAATATCAGCAGAGATATGATCAGATGCATATGGCAAAGAATGAAACAACACAGCATTATGGACATCTGCACAGATAAGGTCTTCCAAGAGTCGATCAACATCTTTTCTCAAAAGTTTCTTTTTACGTTTAGTATTAGAAATAGATGTTTCTGTTTTCTCGAAAATGACCTTCATCACTCCAAGTTCCTTATGAAAATCCTTTTCCCAAGCTAATGCACAACTTATCAAATTTTTAACATTTGGTAAAAGATTTTTCTGAAAAATGTCTCTTTGTTCTCGCGCTAAAGGCGATTGAAAGTGTTGAACTTTGATTTCAGAATGATGTTCTATCTCATGTTCTAAAGTTTTGAGGTCAGCCATGAAAATGTCAAAATATCTAAGGATTTTGCGAATTTCAGGTTTTGAGTTTACTTCAGTGATTGAAGGTAAAGGACCATAAATTTGTGCATAGTCTGGTTGGGGATTAACATTAGAAGACTCAGGTGTTTTGATGATAACCCTTGGTGTGTTAGTAGAATCCGTTGGTGTGACGAAAGTGACCGGTTTTGAATAATTAAAAGGTTTGTTGTAAACAACTGTTTTTAATTTTGATCGACTCTCGTCTTCTGCATCTAATTCCTCTTGACGATGAGATTCAACAACACTCATAACAGTATCATTAATTTTATATTCTGCACTGGAAACTTCAGGATTTGGTTTGAATGTTTTTAGTGAAAGCTTTGGTTTGTAATCAGCCAAATTTGGTCCATATCCTTTCGGATTGGGTTTTAAAGTAAACTTTTCAATAGCTGTTATTGATTCACCATGTTTGTAAACAACAGTTTTAAACTCTTTAATTTTGTTTTGCAAGCCAATAATTTCTGCAAGAAGGTCATCTACCCGATTGGTTGAATGCTTTTTGTATGCTGATAACTGTTTTTGACAATTTAACAACTCAGCCTTAGATTGTTGATTTTCCAAGGTGAGAGCGGTAATTTGCCTTTTATGTTCATGTTTCAGTTGTTCTATTTCAGACAACAAAGCATTCTTCGAAGCGGCTAGATCACGCATCTGTCTCTCTAAATATTTTTCGTTTTGATGAGATTTAGCAAAAGCGGCTTCAAAACCTTTTTCACGGTTTTCTTGAGTTTTGAAAAAGTTTAGTTGCATTTGTAAGCATTCAAAATCCTTGGTTAACAGTGCATTTTTGATTTTTAAGTCCTTATTTAATGCATAACATTCCTCCATTTTGATTTGATGGTCTTTAATTAAACGAGCAAAATCTGGATGAGGCAACAGATCATCTTGTTCAACGTGAGTCACAACATGATCATTGTTTAGATCCTCAAGTACAACCACAGAGTCAATTTGATTATCAAAGGAAACCATAGGGTCATCATGATCGTCAAATGTAACTACAGGGTTAACTTGAAAATCGTCAGAATGAGATGTAGATGACTCATTTTGAACAGTCTGATCTGTGTCGGATTCAGATATTGGCGGAGATATTAGTTCAGATATGATGATGGTTTGTTCGGGTACCTGAGACAAGCCATCAGTGTCATATACTGGGCCTGTTTCACTCATGTGTAACTCTTGCGTATTAGCCATCAACATAACAGCTGCATTGGCCTGCAAGTCCTCCATATCATCATCTGAATCTGCATCTGCCATAAAGCTCTGTTCTTTGTTTGTGAGAGATCCACCAGCTTCATCCTTAAGAGCCAAAAGAAGAGCCTCTTTGAAGTAAGTACTGCCCCTAGTCCTTGGCTTTGGGCATGCATTAGCCAGGTGTCCCTTCTCATTGCAGTTGTAGCATCGAAGACCATTCAACCCATTCTGAGCATTTCCCTGTTCTACCACTTGAGCTCTGTTGTTATTCCTACCCATAGCATTAAACCCTTGACCACCTCCCATTTGACGACCATAACCATGATTCTGAACTTCAACTCGTCCATTGTTCACAACAGCCTGATTTCGTGTATTGGATGAGGAACGAATACGATTGTTGGATTTGTTTATATAACGGCTAAAAGCATTAGCAATCATAACAAACCCTTGTTGCAATGCTTCGAACGGATCGGATTCCTCATTAGTTTGACTATGAAGTGCTTGATCATTGTTGTTGTTGTAAGGAACCAATTGATTTTGTTGAGGTTGTTGTGATTGATCGTTTGGTGTGACTGAGGCAGTAGGTTGAGTTGCTTGTTGAGGAGGATAACTTTGTTGAGCATATAATGCAAGTTGTTGATTGTCCGGATGTGTAGGTGGAGCAATTTGAGCACGGAGAATCCTTTCCCGATCAACTTCTTTTTCATGAGGCTTCAAGTAATCGTACAATAATCCATAGGTAGAATGATGCATATTCTTCGCTTGACGGAGAAAAATGACATACTTCTCCCATTCAGGACCAAGACTACTCAGGAACTTAGTATTCACTGCAATTCTTGGCATGATGATGTTGTGTTTATCCAAATCATTGATGATGTCTGAAAATCGATGATGATAGGACTCTAGTGTCTCTCCAGGTTCAATCATGAAGTGTTCATAAGCCAAGTAAATTTTGGATTCCAAATCCTCCTGATTGAGTACAGATCCTTCCATAAGAAGACGAATATGATCCCACATTTTCTGTGCAGTCTTTTGAGCATCAACACTACGAAGAATTGGGTTTGGTAATCCTAAGAGGATGTATTCCATTGCAAGTTCATCTGCTTCATAGTGTAGAAGTTCTTGAGGATTCAAGTCTGCAACAGTAGCAATGTTTGTTTGTTCATCTCTTGGTGGAACAGCAGTTGGATCTCCGGGTACAATGACAGTAGGCATCTCAAATGGACCTTCCAAGATAACCTTCTTTAAGAACTTTCCATGTGGCTTCTTCAGATCACAAAACCTAAAGAACCTTATCACCCATTGATCGTAGTTTTCTGGAGTGAGCATTGGAGGTCTATCAAGTGATCCAGCTTCATGAATTGATTGTTGGCTGCTTAAAGCTTCACACATCTTTGCAAACCAAGTGGGTTCCTTCATAGTGTTCCTTGATGGATGTTGATTGAAATCATTTGTGTAGGGTTGAACTTGAAGGCTTGGTGGTGTTTGAACCATTTGTGGTGGTGGAATTGCACCAATTTGTGGATTATGTTGTTGATTAAATTGTTGTTGATAAATAGCTTGTTGTTGATTCCATTGTTGATGTTGTGGACTTAGTTGTTGTTGTCGTTGAGGATAAGTGTAAGGGAAATAGTTAGAGTATGGTGGTTGAGACATGTTGAAAACTTGTGTTGGTAAAAATGGATCTTTGTAGTCGAATGAACCTTTGTTGATGAAGTGTCCTTAGGCGTAGAAAAGGCAAGAACCAAGTAGCACTTATGCGTAAAAACACCAAAGTTACGCGTAACAATAAGTAGTTACGCGTAGGATTTAGCTTACGCGTAAGTAGGAAGAACACTAAAGTTAGGCGTAGAAAGTTAGGCGTGGATTTTCTTATGCGTAAGACTAGGCTTAGGCGTAGGAAAAATCTTAGGCGTAGGATTTCTACGAATAAGCTTATGCTTATGCGCAATTTTAGGGTTTTTTGCCCAAATGATCTTTTACACTATCACAGTGCAAGAGATATCCAAAGTCGACGTATTTTCAGACTTATCCAAGTAAGAAAACACGGAATAAACCAGGAAAATGAAGATCAAACCAAGGAAGCACTTACGCGTAGTTTTAGGGTTTTACTACGCGTAGGAATGCTCAAAATTTTGATTATGTCCAAAAGTGTTTCTAAACCAGTTTTTGTGTGATAAAATAGCTTCAATAACACCAAAATACACAAAAGTGTGAAACTTGATGAACCAACGCCTCTAAAACAGTTACGAGTAGGATAGAACCCTCGTTCAAAAACTTGATCAAAAACAACTATCCACGCATAAAGTTTGAAACTTTTTGCCAAAAACAAGTATTTTAACACCTCAAAACGTTGAAAGTACAAGAATCTTGGATTAAAAAGTGTAAAAAACAAGTTTTTTAAGCGAACCAAAGTATCAAATGTGCGTTTTAGGCGTAGGACCGAAACCCACTTCAAAAACAAACACGATTCACCCAACTAGTAGGCGATTGATACCACTGTTAGGTCACTAGTTTTACAAACACAAGTAATATAGAAAGAGATAAAGGCGATTGAACAAGATCTAACACACACACACGAAAATAGTAAGACCGGTTACGCGTAGGTGAGTGAGAGAAAGAAAAACTTGAACAACCAACCTTCAAATGAAGGTTACATAGAGTATTTATAGGAGGGAAGCTAGGGCAACACTCCTAGTTCCCTTCCTTTCTTTAATGGGCTTGGGCCTAAGCTCATGGGCCTTCTACATAAGCTTAAGGCTAATAACAAACATAAAGGCCATAATAAAGCTAACTATTACATATAAATTACTAACACTTGATTATGGTTTAGGAGTGATTCCAACACTAAGTCTAATTGTCATAGAATAATAAAGGTTTCGATAGGGATTTAATTAATTAAACTACTAATGCAGAATAACATAAAGCATATAAATGGATAAAGGGAAATCAATAGATGAGAGTGGTGCTAACCTAGTCAATCCTCCTAGCTAGTTATGTCTACGTCTACTTACTTTCAATTACTTTAGGTGGGGTCAAATTTGAGAGGACAACATTTGCTCAATTCGCCCTAACCTATCAGCAAAGATGCCACCACAGGAGAAATCAGGCGCACCGTCATAAGTCCTGTTGTTCCTGGTCCCCTAAGCCAAGTCATTAAGTACCGCTACATGCTAGATTCATAATAGTGAGTGCCCGGCCGTTAGGAACTTAGACACTACACCCCCTAATTCTTAAGTTCATCCAAATGATAGGTGATCAGTTGGTCAAATCGCACAAGTAGAAAGGGTCGTCAGTTGGTCATATCTTACCCTTCCCGTCTCAGTCCGCTCACCTATGGTCAGTTGGTCATATCTCCTAGGCAATTGGCCTTTACCGTCATTCAAAACTACCGAACCAAAGGTGGCTACCAATGAACTATGCATGCATACACTTAGAAATAATTGTACGGAAGTAAAGGTAAACGCAAACAAAACAATTAAGGAATCATAACTAGGCTAGCACCAAGAGGTGCTTAGCCACTCATATTAATCATGCAAATCAATTCAATATTCAAAAGTACGAAATACATGAATTGAAAGTAAAAGAAATACAAAACGCTAATGCTTATCGTAGTTGAGTGACTTCTCCCTTGGAAACAACTCTGTATGCTCCTCTAGACATGCCTTGAGCTTTTTCCCACGTTCTCAGAGTGTTGTGTGTGGAATGGGATGATTAGAAATGCTGGAATTCGTGGGGTATTTATAGGCCAGATATGGGTTACGGCGTAACCAATATAGGAGTTACGCCGTAACCTTCTATTTCTTCGTAAAATGCACTAGATCTGTTGGTTACGGCGTAATCTTATTAGTGGTTATGCCGTAGTCTTCAATAAACTCGGTTACGTCGTAAGTGATGCAGTAGTTACGGCGTAAGTATCAGCGGCGTGGAACCTCATTTGACCTAATGTGGTTACGTCGTAACCTTTGGGAGGAGTTACACCGTAACCTTCTGATAAGTTGGCATATTGAGTCACACAATAGTTACGGCGTAATGTGAGAGATGATTTACGCCGTAACTTCTTCAAAATAGCATACTGTGATAAATCTTTATATATATTTCTAGTTCCGCGTCTCTTCAGCTCCAATGCTAGTAATTTACCTGAAAGTGAAAAACAATGGAAAACAAGCGTAAATCCATATAAATGATATAAATAACGAGCATTATCGGGGGAAATTGACACTTAATATTCATGACTATTTGATGTTATCAAATATCCCCCCACTTGAACTCTACTTGCGCTCAAGTAGACCTTATTAGAAAGACTCCTAAAAAGATATCTCCCATAACCTGGAAAATATGAGTTTACAAATCCCTTATGCTAGAATAAAACAAAGCCGAACACCTCACGAAAGGGGAACAAACTCTCAAATCTCTCAACTATTCTAAGTGTCAATTTCGGGGTGTGGTATGTGCTAAAACACATACCTTTTCATCATCAAAATAGACCCAAAATAACCAAGAAAGAGCCGTTAATGCTTAATATTTGCGTGTTTCTTGAGTTTTTGTATGTGCAGGTAAGGATATGGCAAAACAGACAAAAGAAAGCCAAAATCGAAGAAAAACCGAGCACGAGAGAAAGAAGAATGCAAAAGCCGATGACGGGATGCTATTTATGGGACTTTGATGATCAAAAGTGCAAAATATGGAGTTATGGATCAGGTTTTTGGAGTTTTTCACATTACACCATCACTTTTCCAAATTTACACAACAACCCTTCAACTTTCCCATATTGTCACTTTTCACCCTCAACTTACCCATATTTTCACAATATACCCTTCATCTCTCATTTTACCAAATCACCCATTTTCACCCTTAACCTTTCAGAAAATTACACCATTGGTCCTTTTAAATTGGCATTTTACATAAATGGTCCTTAAATCATTTTATGGATATTACATCTAAAAGTCCATTATATAAATCATAAACCAAAGCCCAAACCATCTAAGGTTATACCCGGTCCACTATCCCATCCCATACCCGGTATCCCTTTACACCTCAAAAACCCGGTCAAACACCCTCGTTAATAATCCCTGGTCAACAAAAAACTCACCCAAAGTCAAATAAACATAAAAAATGCACCTGAAACCCCAAGCGCGCCCAAACCCACTTGATTTACTGTTTAGCTTACCAACCCTCTTTACCCTGATCCCAGTTACTTTTACCCATACTTAAGTAAGCTTCTAGAAGCCCTCTGACAACGTGTCAGAGGGTGTGACGCAGTGGATAGCCAGCGTGGCAGATTGGAGAGCTCTCATTGGAGCAGCCACATCACACTTCTGATCCTATGGCTCTAATTTGATTTGTTGGCAAGTTTTGAAGATCAATGGTAAAGAATGAGAGTTCCAGAAGAATCCCAAGTCTCATCCGTGGCTATAAAAAGCCCCTTCATCTCACATATTCGATTATTAGGAAATTAGGAGTAGAATATAGATTAGCTTTAGCTTAAGGATTAAATAGCTTAGCTTATTGGTTTATTGAATTTTGTAATTCAGCTTTGTTCTAGTTATATCACATTCTGTTTTAGATAATTTCACTTTTGTCTTTTTTATAAAACTGCTTATTTACAGCTTTTTAACTGCTTATTCTGTCCTTTTTATTGCTTATTTCTATTTCCAAATTTGCTTTACCTGATTAATGATCTAGTTCAAAATCATTTCCAGCCTCAATTCTCACTTATTTTCAGTTTTGATTAAAATTTCATAAAAAGTCAACATTAGGTCAAACTGCTGAATCAGCTTATTCTAGTGCTTATTTTTGTTATTCTAAGCTTACTCATAGTTCATACAGCTTAAGTTTCTAATTTGGTTCATCAGTTTGGTTGATATTAGTTTAAACTTCAATAAAATGCAAAATAGTTAGATGTTAAGGAGTGTTTGGATATAGCTTATTTTTAGAATTTAAGTTGTTTTAATTGATGATAATTGAGTCAATCAGTCGTAGTTAGCTGTTTTTAAGTTTTTTCCATCATAATTTTCAAGTTAGTTAAGTAACCTAAAGTTTTCAAGTTCAAAATTGTAACTGTCATTTTTGTCCTAAAGTGTATTTTGGTCAGATTTCACAAGTTTTTTTTAGTTCAATTCTAGTTGTTTTAAAATCATTAAAAATTAAAAGTAGTAAGTTGAGTAGGTGGTTTAACTGTGCACAAAAGGAAAAAATTCAGAAAAATGATTTGAGTATGTTGCCCTTGCCGTGAAGTTGATGGTTTGGAGACTGGCTCCCCTGCACCAGTTAACTGTGTCTATTGGACCAGTTACATAAGCTCTTATCTAGCTTGTTAATTAAGGTTAGTGCTTAATTTCTGGTTCCTTAGTTAGTCCCTAGTATCGTTAGTAGTTAGTATGCCTTCTTTAGCTTATTAAAGCTTATATAGTAGCTTATTCCTAGCCTGCAATCTCCCACTTCTGTCATTACTCTGCTGCATCAGTAGGTAGCATTTGATTTTGCCTTTTATTCGTGTTCTTAATGAGTTTTTTTGTGCTTATGTAAGTGATTTTGAAAAGTTAGTTTAGATTTCTAATAGTTAGTTTGATTTCCTTGTAGTCTTAGTAGCTTAATAGGTTCTCATTTCCTTTTAGCAGTTTACACTTGAATTCCTTTTAGGATTGTTTGGTTCAAGCTTGTTTACTAATCATCTTTAATCTGCTTCATATATGCTTGTTAACTGATTTCAGCATTTGTTTATAGTTTAGAATTGTTTAAAGTTTAGTAGCATTACTTATTACTCTATTAAGTTACTTCAAGATTAAAGTAACCAAAAACCAAAAAAATAAAATTTTGCAAAACTGACTAGAACAGGATTCGAACCTGGGAAGGTCAGTTCACCATTTCCACGCCTCACAACAGCAACCCACCACCAACTTTGCCCTTGGGTCTTTCACGTCCAATTCTACATCCTTAATTCTTTTAAATTCGTTTTTTTAGTTAGCTTATATAATCAGTTTGCTTATTTTTAGCTTATCTGTTTTAGCTTTTTCAAATCTGTTAATTTTCTTAGACTTAGGATAGTATAAGATATTTACCATAAAAAGCTCATATTTTTCCGAAAAGTTTTTATATTTTTAAGCATTTAATTTCTAAATTCTAGTTTTTAATTCATATTAAATAGAAAAATACTTCAAAAAAATATTCCGCTTTTTCCTAAAATCATTTTTACTTGAAATCTTCGTAGGAAAAATAAAATATCTTTTCTAGAGTCATTTTTCCAAATAGTTTACATTTTAGGCTCGGGTTTTTACCCGAGCGCGCTCGTTTTTACGTTTTTCTTACATTTTTAGTTTTAAAAGTTTCTTTCTGTCAAATTACTTTTCTTATTAGTTTAGTTTAGCTTACTTTTCATAAAATTAGCTTAAATCCCCATAATTTAGTTTTAATTCACGTTTTTAGAATTCCCGTAGTTGCGTTTTAGGCTTAAATTGCATTTTAGGTTTAATTTGCTTTACGTTATTGTTTTTTTATGCTTAATTAGTTTATTTTAGTTTATGTTTCATTATCGTAGCGTAGAAAACCATTATTCTCTTTATTTCCCATTCAAAAACTCGTTAAACGCGACGTGAGTTGTTTACTCCATTCATCCCTCGTTGGGAAAACGACCCGGGAAATACATTCTTTTGTATTTCTTCGGAAAATATCTTGTGTACGAAAACGATCAAATCAGGGTGATCACTCAATCACACAGTCATAGCATGTATTCTATCATAAGCTTGGCGGTTACACAAATCTCCACCACTAGAGTTAAGGGCTAAACAATTCTCAAAGGCAATATGGGTAGACACGACAAATGATAAGGGGTGATTCCTCATTACTAACATGTCACGGCGAAGTGGACAAAATCAATGATACATAACCAAATCCATGGCCAAGACACCAAAGATTGCTCGCTGCATCACCTAGACATGCTTCATGACTAAAGGGTAGGATAAGACATGGGATATATAATTGGTGTAAAATGAAAAACAAGCAGGTAGTCTAAATCTATAACCAAGTCATCACCACTTACCGTCCGCCCAAAGTTCAAGCTTAGAAGTCAAGAAACCGGATCATGAAATGCAAGGTATATGTGTCATTAGAGGACGTAGTGATGGTCACATTACCTTTTCTTCAACTGTTGGCATAAATACCAACTCCAATCTTCAAATGTGACCGAGGTGGCCTCCTCGATACTAATCAATAAAGCTCATACTACAGTGCTTATAACATCACGCTTTACATAATCATAACAACTTTTTTTTTTCAACAATCAATACTAACATAATATCCCCCACTTGAGATGAACAATGGGAATTTGGGGGGTCTTCAATGATCTTCAGAAATGTTGTCGATGAAAGCGTGATTTCCGAACCTTTCCACTCGAACCTTGAACTTAGGCAAATGATGACTTCCCAATTACAAATAAAGACTACAGGGTAGGCTAAGGTGTATAGGTGTATCGAAACAATATATTGGGTGAACAAAATGAAAGTAATGGCTCAGAAGGGTGTATCTAGGGGTATCTTGCACTAAAGATGAGTGCAACAAAAGGGTTTCACGTGGGGGTCGAAAATTCGAGGTGACTAATCGATAGACTCACAATGGTAGGCTGTTTGGGTGATAATCCTATTGCCTTCTAAAACTGAAACGTCCAAATACATCGAGCTAACTCAACATACCTCGTCTATGGTCTCGAAATGATGCAAAGGCCAAGTTTTAAAGTTTACAAGCTACCGACACACTCATAATTTGGTGGATTTGGGGTAAAATAATGGAAACTGATAAGGCTAATCTCACCATATAATATCAAGGGTTGTATGTGCTCGGCTAAGGTCTAATCTAGTTAGGTTAAGAAAAACATGTCAAAATTTTAAAAATGGCATAATTTTTCAAAATAAACTAGAAAAATGAGGGTGAAATAAAGTTCAAGAGATAATTCTACTCCCGTCCCCCCACTTGAATTGTACAAAGTCCCTTTTGTACTAAGCATTAAATAAAGGTGAAGAGAAAGGTAGAATTAGAGCGAGAACTTCCCTGAAATTTGCTCCATAAAGAAGGAAGGCTCACGAACAAGAGACGTGCCTTCATATAAGCATCATGAACAAACTTCAATCCCTGAAATCACAATACCGACAAGCATAATTCTAAAAAGAAAAAATGAAAAATGAAAAACAAACCTAACTCACTTTCGTAGGAATCACGGTTGCATTTAGCGAATGCAACAAGCCTTTTAAACCACTTGGTGTCCCAAGTGGACGAGTGAAGTCTCGTGAGGGTTTACAGGGAACACACCCACAAAGTTCATTTAAAATACTAATACAAGATTATTGTGTTTTAAAATAAAAGAATTAAAGAGGATGAAGGTTACGTCGTAACTCTTTTGAGGGAGTTACGCCGTAACTGGCAAAACCTGGAATGAGCATGCAAAGCGAGTAGTTACGCCTGATCTGTGCTAAACAGTCAAGTCAAATAGACTTAAAACAGCTTAAACACAAATGCAATTAAGATCAGAGGAATATAGGGAATTCCTGGGTCGTTAAGTCCCACGGAGGATGAATTGGTGTTAAAACACTTAATCAGATGGTAGAATGATCACTAAGGATAGTGATCGATAAGGTTTTCGATGGAAAATTATACCTAAAGAGAAAATCTACAAATTAAAGCGACTTAAATGCAAATTAAAAAGATTAAAAAGTTAAAATCTATTAAATAAACGCTATCACTATTTTTAAAGGCGATGAACGTTTAAAACCTACAACTTAAAACTTACGTTTAAAATAAAATTACGTCTACGTACAAAATAAAACGTGAAACTTATACAATATAAATCCTAAAAATATGAAAAATACATTTTTACAAACCTAATAATATAAGAAAATTTATAGAAAAGGAAAATTATTTTTAAAACTATTTATGTAATTATTATTAATTAAAAACTATTTATTAAGTATTTAAAATGCACTAAAATACAAGAAAATACAAGATTAACCTAGAAAAATGAAATTATAACTTGGAAAAATCTAAAATATGATAAAACTAATTTTAAAACAGAAAATATATTTTTTAGACTTTTTATGTATTTATTATTAATTTAAAACTATTTAAAACTAATTTAAATTATTAAAAATACCAAATAAAAGGAGAAAAATAGGAAAAAATACTTTTTAAGCTTTTTACATTTATCTAAACTTGAGAAAAATGAAAAATTATTTTTTTGAGACTTTTCTTAATTATTTGTATTTAAAGCTAATTAAAAAGGATTAAAAACTAATTTAAATTGAGAAAAATAGCAAAACAACTTGGAAAAATCTGAAAAATTCAGGAAATGCTTAAAATAATATAAGGAATCTATGAAAAATGGAAAAAGATGGGGTTGTGTGGAGGATTTAGGATCTGATGTGGAAAAGCTTATGAAATAAGCACTTCCAATAAGCAAATGAAGTCCAAAAGCTACCAATCCCAAAACAGAAGCTCTAATAAGCTATAATAACAGAAATGGAACTAGTTTAAACAAGCAACAACCTCTGGCTAGCTAGATGCAAAGATTTGAGTTATGAACTATAAGCTAGAAAACAGTTAAGATGGCACCAAGTTTGAGCCTAAAAACAAGCACCTAAATAAGCTGGAAACAGAAAAGCAAATGAAAGGACCTAGAGATGACCTGGCTAGGATCATGCAAACCACAGCTCAGATCCTAATGAGCTCACATGAGCTTATGACAAGCTTATTAAAAACTCTACAAACATGTGCACAGGACAGATATGCAGAACAGGGGTCCTAAATAAGCCATCAAATAAGCACTCTATAAGCTGATAAACAGAGAACTAATATTTTTGTATTTTTCTTCACCAACCAAACTTTAATTTCCCAAAAGATTATAAGCTAAAGCTTATTAATAAACACACAATGAAAATATTAGTTTTATTCAAAAACGACCTAGTTGGAAATTTTGACTTTTTCACAAAACTTGAAAAGTTGACTTAAATGAAATTTGAAGCTAATTTATGGATTGATTTGGATGTATTAAGATGAAATAAAGCTGAAACAAGCAAGTTCTATGAATTTGTGACACAAAACAAGCTTTGGATAAGCAGTAAACCCAACAGTGGGGCTGCTAAGACAGTAAGCTATGGGATTTTGACTTAAAGCTCTTGCAGGCACATGAAATTGACTCAAATGAGCTCAATAGGACTAAACAAGAATGACCAAACAGATATTAACCATTATAAACTCCTCTAAGACAGATTTTACACTTTAACCAAACACCACTTGAAAACTACTTATTTGTAATTAAAATGAACTAAACACCAATCCAACTTAAATGAATGATTAAACTGAGATAATAAGACCTAAATAAAACTATGTAAACAGGTTTTAGCAGTTTAAGACCACAGAAACACAAACAACCATAAAATGCAAATTGGACTAAAAAATTGAAAAGGAGAGACTCACTTACATATCTCCAACTGATTTGCAGGCTAAACCAAGACCCATTACTACATTAAATGAACCTATTCTAACCCAATTACACCACTGCACATCCCATATCAGCTTCCATTTCACTTTTGGTCCTCAGTTGACTTTTGTTGACCAAAAGACAAAATTTCTTGAAAATGAATTACAAGCTTGTAAAAAGCTTTAAATGGCTTAAATAACTTCTTGTAACTTGAGAACAAACTATTAAAGGATTGGAAACAAGCTTTTGAAACTGAACTTCTCAACAGTGGATTATCAAAACATGAAATTTAACCAAACTTGGATATTGATTCTTAAAAGTCCAATACAATGCTATTTTAACTTAAAAGAGATACAATATAACTGAAATTACAACCTTTTCCATTAAACTAAGACATTTATAAAAAATTCGACATTAAGAAAAATTAAGAAAACTAGCTACTCTCTTGAAACTGCTTCTTCTTTTCTTTTTATACTCCCACTAGCTTTCTCTCACATCCTTGATTGAATCCCACCACAAATCCTGGCCCTTGGATGATTTTGAGATGATCTTGGCCATTTAGCATTTTTGGCGGGAAAGGTTTATTTGACAGGTGGCTATGGTTGAGTGAAATGGGGTGAGATGTAATTAATGGTTTTTGGAGTTGTGATGAGGTGGGGAGACAAAGGAGATTGATATGGTGAGGAGGGGGAATGAATGGTGGCTTGAGTGACAGGGAGCAGTTGAAGGTGAAGACTATTAGGCGCCAAGTTGGGTGTTTGACCATTTGGGTTTGACCACAGGCTATTAATAACCAAGGGGTTCATAATGGGTTGTGGCAGGGGTCACATGGATACAAGGGGTCCAAAATTAGGTTTAAGGGGTTTTAAATACAAGGACTTGTTATGCAATTTTCTGAAATTAGAAGGACCATTGCTGCCAAATCTGAAAAGTTGCTCAAAGGACTAAAAATGACAAAGTTTAATAATGCAAGGACCAAAGTTGCCATTTTCAGATTTTCCAGGGACCAATTCTGCCAATTTTCAAACTTGGAGGACCATTTTTGCAATTTTCTCAAACTTTTTACATTTTTCACCAAAGGACTAAATTTGACAACTTATGATTTTAGAAGGACCTTTGGTGACTTTTCTTTTGAAATTTTGACTCAGGGATTATTTTTGACAATTTTTGAAAGTTGGGGGACTAAAACTGCAATTTTTGCAAATTTGATACGTTTTTCATCTGATTTTGATATTTTTGCATTAAAAACACATAAAACACTGATTTGTGATATTTTTATCATTTTGATGCATTTTTGAGTGTTTTCAGATGATTTTGCAGTTTAAATGTTATAAAAATGATGAGTATTTACACACTCATCACCTTGTTGTTGAAAATTCCCTTGATTAGGATTCACATTCCCATGAAATTGATTCCCTCGATTGAAATTGTTTTGATGAAGGTTCCCTTGTTGTTGGAAACCTTGATTGGGTCCAGGATAGAAATTACCTTGGTTTTGATAACCTTGGTTCATTCTAGATTGATTCTGATTCCGGTTAGGATTCTGGTTAAAACCGGGTGGTGTCTGATAAGTGTTAGCACGGTAGCTTGGTTCATTCTGAGGACGGTATTGATTACCTCCTTGATTTGAAGTACCGGCTATAGCATTTGCTTCAAACGGACTACCATCGGTGGCAGTACAGTTGTAGTATGCATGAGGACCACCACAAGTGACACAAACTTCAACTTTCTTCACTTCAGCATGTGTTGGTGGCTGAGTGAAGGTGACTTTCTTTTGGTTAGCAAGAACCAAAGCCTGAACAATGTCCGTGAGTTTATCAATCTTAGCATCGGTGCTAGATGTACTCACAGGAGATGAAGTAGAAGGTCCAGCATTAGACTGAGTTTGATATGTCTTAGTGCGGAAAGAGCGGACCTGGGACTTATTTTCAATGATTTGTAAGGCTTCTTTGGTGGTTTTGCTAAGGAAATTACCTCCCGCGGAGGCATTCAGAGAGTCTTGGTCAGCTGGTCTCAGACCATTGTAGAAAGTATCCATTTGCATTAACTCGGTAAAACCATGATGTGGACACTTGCGGAGCAATTCTTTGTAACGAT